>JAPXFQ010001773.1:0-600000 GCA_028564705.1 Apricaphanius iberus
CTTTTGAGTCTGCAGTTATGTTCTCACCTTGAAAGGTTTTATTAAATGAGCTAATTCCTTTCATCCAGAGTCCTGTTAAAGAACTGTATTCCCCACAACAGCTCCCCTTTGCAGTTTTCCACAAGTCGTGGAGGGGAGAGAACTAAGATGTGCAAAAAAAAACTTTTTGATGTAATGTATATGCAGCATGACATGTATGGAAAACCTTGCACCGCCCGTTAGTCTGCAAATAGCCTCCTTAAGGTGACAAAAGGGGGTGGTGGCATCATGTTGTGGGGTTGCATTTTTTCAAAAGGTTCTAGGAAGTTAACAGGAGTCAATTGTAATTCAATAAACAATGAAGCTAAATAAATAGCAGTGGGGAGGAGGGAAAACTGTTAATAGCTGCAAAAAGGCTAGCATATACAGTCAAACTGCAGTGGGATGGTTTAAAGATTATATCCATAGATTGTAATAGTCCAATCAAATTATGTAAATTTAACTGAGAATCTGTGGCAAAACTTGCAAAGTGGTTCTCATTCGACCAAACTTGGCTGAGCTCAAGCTTTTCAAGAATTAAGGCTAAAAATGTTTGTTGGCTAAATGTGCATAACATTCAGCTGTAAGTTCAGTAAAAAGTGACTTCATAAAGCTCTGACTTATTTGGGTTGAATTCGAAGGTTTTTACAAGATGCTCCCCAATTTTATCTGCAAAAATAAAGTAATAATAATAATGGCTAAAACATTTACCCTTACTGAGTCATTTTACTGTCCTGTGCTACTTTGATTTGGTCTGTTAAACAAGATCCCCAATAAAATACAAGGATGTTTGTGGGCGTACCATGTAACAACAGAGACAATTGAATTCTTTGTCATAGATTCTCTTTATCATATAAGCCCATTATAAAGAGAAAAGAGAAAAAATATGCCCCACATTTTTATGGTCATTGTGGTCAGTGTCCATTATCTTCCGTTATCCAGATGCTTTTATTGGATCCGATTTGATTGAAAAGTATTCATCCATGTGTTCAGCCAGTTCTGTTTGTTTCACTGGTAATGGACAATAGAATTCTGCCAGTGTATTATCTATTTATGGATCATGGATTTTTTTTTCTTCTGTAGGTTGTTGCCTTTAAAGCAAGTTCTTCCTCATCTGCCCTCCATATCCTTCCCCTCTAGTCATCAGTACCCCCTCACCTCTCTCCTTGCATCCGTCTGTTCCCCTTTCATCTGTTATTTTTAACCCTCAGGCATGTCTCATGCGTGACGCAGATGGGCGCGTAATGTGGACACAGTAAACTAAAGAAGAAAGAGGTCTGTGGATAGATTGAGAGCAAGACAGCGGCTGATGTGAAACAGGAAACATGGGTGGGCACAGGGGGTCTTATTAGGGAGACGAGGAACGAAAAAGATGTAGTTAAACATCAGGATAGAGGAAGGGGAGTAAACGAGGCACATTTTTACACACAACTCACAACCAAACAGTTTCTCAAAAACTTGCCACCGGCAATATCTGCCATCATTTTGTGTTCCGTGCAGCGGCACAGACCATGCCCAAAAACTAGACTCACAGTCAAGCACTGCTTTATTCCGAGTTCTGTCCCGTTCCTCTGTTTCCCGTCTATCTTCCTGAAAGCTCAACACACCCACTCGTTTGTCTGAGCAGAAAGAAGAGGAGTTACATATCAATCTTACGTCACTCAGCAGTCAGCCTCAGACTTTTCATAGAGCCAGTGAATGAGCATCAACACCACATGACGCACACCAACTGTCAGGATGAAGTAGTTGTGTGCTTGCATATATGTGTGCGTGAACAGGGCTGCAAATGTGTGGACAGATATTTATTAATAGCTATTATGTGTGGCTGCACAGAAGATCTGGATGATGAGCATGTTTATAGAAAGATCCTGTATTTATTTTTTTAATTAAGTTTCATAACACTTCTGTTTGATTGTGAACAATTAGTTTGCATTACGCAGAATAAGAAAATGACGCTAAAATGGTCAGAAACCACCTACTCCTGATTAAAGTTTGACATGCAACACTGACATCATTCAAATTACAAGCGAATGTAGTGATTAATGAGATTGTATGTTTATAAATGTGGCAGTAAAAAGTAATCTGATTACACATTTAGTCATTAGCTGAAGATCTGTTGAGTTAAATGAAATAAACATGGCTAAGAATGATCTAGTGGTTGTATTTTATCTGTTGGTAACTCTGATTAAATTAATTATGTTTGCTGAGAAACTATTTCTGTGAAGTTACTGAAGAAAAGATAATGAGTTTATTAGCAAGTGCGGAAGACTATAAGAAAGCTTTAAAAAGAAATAAATAGGTGAGTATAATGAACACTGAAATTAAACCAAGGAATAAATGCATAAAAGAAAATGAAACTTATAAACTAAAATGATTTAATGCATTAGGAGAACTGAGTCAGAAAGTTTGGCTGCCTGCTGTGCGGAGAGTTTGACAAATTGTACTTGTTAAAAGACATATGAAGCACTATGCATTTGTTCTGTATGTTAATGAGCTAATTGCTGGATAGAAATTTAGGCTGTAATCAAATCCCCTTTTTGGATCTACTCTGTTTTTCATTTAAATACAAACATATTTATGCTCGAACTTAATTAACTCTCTGTGCTTTTCCATTAGGCCTATGAACTGCAACCGAAACGCTGAAGACATACCACCCAGCAACTAAAAGGCATCCTTTTCAGTAAAGCACATTAACAAACAGGAAGAAACAGCAGAGGTGGGTTGATTTTAGTTGTTGTGTTCACAATTAAAGAAAATACAAAAATCCAAGACTAGATTTGGGTATTTTTATTCAAGGAAGGTAAAGGTGGTCATTTATAAAAACCCACCTCGCCACAGTTTTGGTTTTGTTTCCAAACCTTCAAACACAATGGATGTCATGAGTTGAAGGAATTTGTGTTTATTTAGCAATTTTACCTTTACCTCCTGCAATTTTTTTCCGTCTTGATGCTTCTGCTGAGTTATTTTGCTTTTGCTTGAAGTCAGTGATGATGTGATACCTCCTGTGTCCCCTGCTTGGACTCATCTCCTTACATACAATATGAGACAACTGAACCCCTTTTCTTGTCTACATTTCACTTTTTTTTTATGTTTATTAAGTTATTGTTGATTTCCTGTTTCCTTACTGTGGTACACGGACTCCAAAGCTGAAGAAAGAAAGTCAGTGAAGAAAGCCATCGACATCTCAAAAAAAATTTTGCCTACCCTGGAGCACATTTGTACATCCTGCAGCATCAGGAAAATCTAGACAATAAAAGGAGACAGGTCAGACAACAACAGACTGACCAAAAGTATATAAACTATATTATTTGTACACATTTTAAACACAGCAAGTAAGGTAATTACCCCCTTTTTATCTCTTTACCTTTATATATATATTTTTTTCTATTACTGTTTTATTTATGTTGTGCATGGTAGTTCGTGGGGACCATCCTAATTTTATTGTACCTCTTGGTAAAAAAACCCAATAAAGATCATTCTTTTCTATTCTTGGGAAAAAACTATGATGTGGCACGGAGCAATTTCTTTTATCCACTCTTCGTGTAAAAATCATGTAACTCACCAAAGTCAGATGTGTGTCCATATTGAGGAAATGGCTACAAAAAAAAACAGTTATGTACCAAAACCTATTCACGTCAACAGAGGGAGCGAAAGCTAAAATGTTTCCAAAAGTTCCAACTTTCCCAATTTTCCTCACTGTTAGTGAACTCCAGAATTTTTTTTCAGTGTAAGATTAGATTACTGTCATTAATAGTTTATTTTGTACCAGAGCTTTGAATAATGAATGCAGCATGCTTGCCAGCTTGATATAAATCTTTTATGACAAGCTTGTATGTCTTGCTGTGGCTTACTGAGTTTTAAACATTGGACCAAATTCTGACCAGACAAACCGACCAGACAGTGGAGAAAACAGAAATTAAAGTTGAATATTCGGCTCTTCTTTACCTGATAGCTGCTTATTACAGCAATCCAATTAACTTATTGCACCCACGCTGGCTGTTAAATAAACGATAGATAGATCTGAATGTTGCAGATGAAATCTAACGCTGGAAATGTTGTTCTCATCTGTTTTTGTCCAGTATAGGGTGACCCAGTGAGAATTATTCCCTCAGTTTTCTTTCCTGAAAAGAGAGCCACCCAGTATAATATTCATGTAATCTCTAACCAGTGTTGTCATTGTTCTCTGACTCCTGACATCAGCAAAACACAATTGCTGCTCTCTGGGCATTGTCTCTTTTTTTTGACTATTCTCTGTAAAACAGTTCTGGCTAAAATTCTATAATAAACCGTCTTTTACCAACAATCATGCATAATTCCGAGTCCTGTAAAAGTCTCCATTGATCCCCAGTCTGATGCCTCGTTTTAATGTTAGCAACTGAACAGGCATAAATAATAGCGTGATTGCTGGTCACATGTAACTCTTCTTAAAGTTAAAGGTGTTTTTTACATGTGTCTTTGGTTTAAAGAAACAAAAAGAATTTACTGGAAACACAGCTATCATATTGAAGTGATGCTTGTAGAAAGATTGGAGCAGATTGATGATTGAAGTTCTTGGCACACAGCAGGAGCAATCTAAACTCTCATGTAAAAGAGAAACTCTCATATGTTATCACTTTACTTTTACTGCCGTTGACCTTCAAACCTAAAAGATTCAGTTTGGGTTTAAAATAAAGTTTACTCTTTTAAATCTTTTGGCTGCTTTCAGTTTTTCTGCCTGTTTTTTTTCTCTAAATCACTTCTAATAGCAGATTCCACATATGTGAAAATAATTTCTTGTGAACCTCATGAAACCTTAAAGAATTTCAGTCATCTGTTGAGTACTCAATCAATGCTTCATAAGACGTCAAACATACAGTGATTTCTTATAGCATCCTCACAAACTCAGATGTTTTCCACTCGACTGTATATATTATATTAAAATTTAAGTACGTCATTTTAATTGATATTGAGAAATTACAGGCTTATCATCATCTACAGCAGGAATAGGTTACTGCATGATCAAATGGCTATGGAACCCTTTTATGAAAATGCATATTTGGTTCATACCATGTAGGGGTTTTGTTTGGTTTCTTTTCAGTTTTTCTGTTTTTGTTGAATTTGAGATTGAAAAATACCTGGTGAGTTAAAATTATGCTTTTATTGGTTTTCTGTAAAGACAAGAGCTAAAGAAAGCTGTAAAGCTAGATTATATGGTTTAAGAAAAATAATGATACACTTTAAACCTGGTAAAAGGAGATTGCCAAGAGAACGTTAATGTGACTATTATGTAGAACTAGTTGATATGTATCTACTTTCTGATTCTGGCACTGGTTTGAAAAAACATTAAGGTGAATGTTGTTACCTGTCCAGCAGAAAGCATGTGACGTCAGCGTGACTCCTTAGATTTTGCTGCTCCTTCAGTTATTTCCGTCCAGAGAATCAGATGCGGATGTTTATTTTGGTTTTCTGGTGGTGTTGATCGTCTCCATGGGCTTCCACCTCTGACTTGGAGCTGCGGGCCGGGTCCGTGTCACACGCAAGCTTGAACACAGCTGAGTCCACTCTCTTCGCGGGAAGCCGGTATCTGCGAGGCCACTCCGGCGACCCGGGTTGCATGGGTCTTTCGTTCCGGTTGAAGAAAGGGGTCTGTTCTGTGTGTTCACAGAGTTCCTAATAGGGCGACTGTGACTCAGGAGTTGGGTGATTGTCTTGTAATCAGAAGGTTGCCGCATCAGTCATTGTTTTTTTTTGGGCAAGACACTTCACCCATTGCCTACTGGTGGTGGTCAGAGGGCCCAGTGGCGCCAGTGTCCAGCAGCCTCGCCTCTGTCAGGGGTGGCTACAACATAGCTTGCCATCATCAGTGCATAAATGGGTGGATGACTGAATGTAGTGTAGGGACTAAGTAAAACTCTATACAAATGCAGGCCATTTACCAATTAAACCTCTTGTAGAGAGCGAGAGGATAGTGATGTTACTGTGTGTTAAAAAAAATCAAGAAAAATGTGTTTTGTCGACTTAAGCTCACTTAGAAGGAAGGATGCTGTCCAATATGTCCGCCCTCATACACTAGGACCAGCGCTCATGTGTTTTAGACACGCTTTTTATGGTTGTATGTTGTGAAGCCGCCAATACTTTTCAATGACTGGGCATCATTTGATTCAATTTCAAATATACTTTGATGGATATTTTTCAGAGATAATGGGTAAAAACTAAAAACAGTCAGTTTAACTTTAGAAACAAAGAAAACAAAATAACACATTTAAACAGCATAACTAAAAGTCAACCTCACTCTTCAGCAATTAACTTATTTTTGGCACATCTGTGGCTATAAGATCCTCTCCAGCACAGTCAGGCAAATATGTAAACCAATAATAATTTAATGTGTCTGTTCAGTCTTACAGAGCCACATATTCTCTATTAAATGTAGGTCTGGATTTTTTTAGACCGTTCTACCATATACATTTTTTTTAGGTTTGATTTGTCCTCAAGTATTTCATTGTAACTCTGGCTGCGTTTGTTATCCTCATGGAGCATAAATCTCTGCACAGGTCTCTTTTAGGCTCTAACAGATTTTGTTGCAGGATTTTACTGTAACTGAATTTGTCTTTGCATAAACTCTTACTGAAATCTTATTCCTATTGAATAATGTCTCTTCTGTGTCTAGCCGGGAATCAGCTAGAGATTTATTTTTTTAGCCATCTTGAGATGTAATGGAGCCTTTTGGCTAAGAAATAATGATGCAGAACTAGACCTCCTTTATCTTTGGTCCTCTGCAATGTTTTGCAGAGGTTTATCTTTCCAAAGAAACTTAGGGATGCAGAATTCCAGAAATATAAACCAATCAGATGATGTAAACCAATCACGGGATAATTGAGAAAAGGTAATTGATTCTAGACAAAAATATCATTTTACTGAAGAAACCCTTCTCATGAGTAATATGGCTAGAGAATTCCATTTCATAAGGTAATTTTTCACTCTTTAAAACAGGATGTGGTTTAGTTTTGTTAAATATTGCAAATAAGAGAGACATTAATAGTAAATATAAAATAATATAATAAATAAAGAAATGTTGAATATTCCTTGACTGTAGGTGTGTAGTAATGGAAATGCTGGAAGACTGGCTGCTTTGCTGATTAACTTTCTCCTTGTCTAGTCTGTCAGTTTATAGACAGACAGGCATGTCTTTGTAGGTTGGCAGATATGTCGTAACTTACACATTTATATGATGAACAGTCTTTGGTGAGATGTTCAAAGCATAGGATGATGATTTTGTAATTCAACTCTGCTTTGAACTTCACCGCAGCTGCAGTGTATTTTGCTCTTCATGATGCTGCTTGTTTACGGATGTTCTCTAACAAACCCCCAAGGCCTTCACAGAACAACTGGGTTAATAATGGAAATACTTTATAGACAGTTTAAGCATTTTTTTAGGAAAAATTATTTTTTTTCTTCCTCTTAAATATACTTAGCTTTGTATTAGTCTTTCAAATAAAATCACAATTTAATAGGAAACGTAAGTAGAATATGGCAAACTGTGAAACTGTTCTGCAGATAGGAATTCCCAGCAGTTTTCTTTAGAATTGTTTTTATTCTCATAGACAATACATAGAATAATCATTTACTGTCCCAAAAGGGGAAATTTCGGCTGTTACAGCAGCAAAGTGGCAGAAAATAAAACATTTCGATTCAGAAGAAATGTATAGAAAACAGAATTTAAGTCATGTTTTAAGAATATTAAGAATAATATGTACATTGTGGGCAAAATCACAACTAAACAAAGTACTGTGCAGTTATAAAACATAAGAATAAAGTGTCATACCAAGATTGGAACGTGCAACAGAGCAGGATACTTAAGAAAATATATAGATATATGCACAGAATGTGCGAGTGTAGTTGTGCATTAAAAAGTAAAGATATTATTTCCACGAGTTCCCAGAATATACATTGTGATAAACCGATGTGAAACTTACAGAAGCAGAAATGTTAATTAGTGAGTTAGTGCAAATTACAGCAGGGATGTAAAAATTATAAATTTTGTATGGAGCAGTTTTGTTTGTAGAGTCTAACAGCTGCAGGGAGGAAGAACCTACAAAAACACTCCTTTGTGCATCCAGGATTCAGCGGTCTGTCACTGAATGCGCTCTGCAGCTCATCAACACACCATACCATATTTATTTCTAGAGCACATTTTACAAGGTACAAACCATCCACAGTGCTAAACATTGAGAACAAGATACGGCATTATTAAAACATAATTGAACAATAAACCAATCACAGTTAAAACATAAAAGGTTAAGATGTATTAAAAGCTAGTGAATAAAAGTGTGTCTTTAGCCGGGATTTAAAAACAGCAACAGAAGAGGCGAGCCTGACATCCAGGGGGAGTTGGTTCCACAACTCGGGCACACACAAAAAAAAAGCCTGTTCCCCCCACGCTCCGATACGATCCCTAGGAACATAAAAGACGTTGATCGGAAGGGCGGTGGGAACGAGCCGGAAAATACCAAGGCAGCAACTGGGAAAGATATGGTGGAGCAAGGGAATGAAGTGCCTTAAATGTTAATAACAAGATTTCAAACTTAAGCCGATATTGAACTGGTAGCCAGTGTAAACGAGCCAAGTCTGGGGAATTATGCTCATGGCGTCCCATTCCAGTAATGAAACAGGCGGCAGCGTTCTAAGAAACCTGAAGGCGAGCTAAAGATGTGGAAGCAGCACCATAAAGTATAGAATTAGCATAATCTAATCATGAGGTGACAAAAGCATGAACCATGTTTTCGAGGTCTTGTTTATTTTAAACAGACTTTAATTGACGTAGACAACAAAGTTGGAAAAAAAAGGATTTCACAACCTGAATTACATGTTTATCTATGCATAATTTAGGGTCCACTGTCACCCCAAGATTAACAATTGTTGGCTTCAACAGGGCAGACATGTCAGAATTTAAAGTCGTTTTTTTAGCAGCGGAACCATTGGGAGTAAAAAAAGCCAGGTCTATCTTTGACTCATTCAGCCAACCGGAACTTTATGTCACTGAGGCAGTCAAGAATAGGCTGCACCGAGTCTCCATACTTCAAAGAAAAATAAAGTTGACAATCGTCGACATACATGTGATAACTTGCTCCATGTTTTCTAAATATGGTTGCCAGCAGTAAAATATATAAGTTAAAAATGAGAGGGCCCAGAATTGAACCCTGAGGGACACCACAGAACAATGTGGTCGGCTGCGAGATACAATCATCTAAATAAACACTAAAACATCTGTCCGACAGGTAAGATTCAAACCAGGCAAGCGTGGTACCCCGAATACCTACAACTCGGTTTAACCGATCAATCAGGATCGTATGATCAACCGTGTCAAAGGCCGATTAGAGGTCCAACAACAGCAGAAGAACACACAAAGCCGACCGAATCGGTGGCTAAAACAAAATCATTAAAGACCCACAAATGTACAGATTCAGTGGAATGAGGCAAACAGAAACCAGATTGGAAAACGTCCAAAATGTCAAAAGCACATACAAACTCTAAAATCTGGGGGGGGGGGGACAACCTTTTTCAACAGCTTCCAAAGAAAAGGAACCTTTGAGATGGGACGATAATTTTCCAAGACATTTGGATCGAGATTCTGTTTTTTCAAGACCAGCTGCACCATTGCATGTTTAAACAGTCATGGGGCCATCCCCGTATTGAGGCTGCTATTAATAATTGCACAAATGGTTTGAGCAATGGACTGGAAAGACTCTTTTAGTAGTCGCCGTGGAATGGGATTGTTCGGGGAGCCCACAGGCTTCATCTCAGCAACTGAGTCCGTGAGGGAGGACATAGAGACGGGCTGAAGGTGTATTTTAGTTTTAGTTCTTAAAGTGCTATGCAGCTTTAATTCAGTTCAATTCAAAAATACTTAATTAAAATCAGGTAGAAATTAAGTGTTGATGTCGCTCATTTTCAAGGAGTTGTAGATCATGATGGCTGTACCCATCTGTGTTGTAGCAAAACTGAAGTAGCGTCTGACTCAAAACACTTTGTTGTTGTAGGATAGTCTCATGAAGAGGATGCTCGGGGCTGTCCATACTTTTCTCAATTTTATGAAGAACCCTTCTTTGCATCATAATCTCCAGGTGTTCCACAGACGTCCCTAGAACAGAACCAGCCTTCTTCATCAGGTTGTTTAGCCGTTTTAAGTCAGTGGCTCTGATGCTGCTACCCCAACAGATGATGGATAAAGAGATAACATTCTCCACAACATACTTGTAGAAAACTTGAAGGACCTTTGGACCCTCAAGAAGACCAGTCTGCTCTGTTCCTTCTTGTAGACAGTTTCACTGTTGACTCTCCAGTTCAGTCTGTTGTTTAGGTGCTTTCAAAGGTATTTATACTCCTAAACCACCTCCACTTCTCCTCCAATGATGGACACAGTGTTTGACTTATCTCTATTTTTTCTGATATCTACAATCATCTCCTTTGTTTTCAAATTCAGGGTAAGACGATTGTTTCTACGCCACACAGTTGCTGAGTCTAGGCTCAAAAAGAGTCAGGCAACATTCATACAAGTTCTAAAGCATACATTTCCTTACCCAACTGATTGGAATATGGTCTGCATTGTCAAACAATGTATGTGTAAGAGTAATACTTATTTACTGACACCCATGCAGGAAAAAAGCAAAACCAGAAAAACTAAGGAGAAAAAGGTGGCTGCATAGCTGTCAAGAAGAGCAGAAAGAAGTTGGTTTGTTGTAGCTTTAAAAAACTAAGGGCTTCTGTAGGTCTTCAGGAGAAATCTATTAGAAATCAAACTGCAGAGCTTTCCTTCATAAAATCCTACTTATCTGAGCTGCACCCTCAAAAGTAAGTTATTTTCACAAAGTTCTTCTGACCAATTAGTATAGAAAAGATGTCTCTCTGTTTGGCCCATATTCCCTCTGAAGCTTTTCAAAGCAAAGCAAACACATCCTGAATGCATACATTTCTCAGTGTGAGCATCCTGATTTTCGTGTACGGATCAAAGACAATGTCTGAACTCAAGACGGTTGGAGACTATTTAGTCAGTTTTATTTATCTACTTACTTATTAGCAGAAGTTCGACTTAACAAGACATTATTGTTGATTTTCTGTAAAGCAGAGCTCTGAATGCAGCTGTGGTTTAATGAACCTAGAATAATGGAGACGCTACATAATTGACCAAAATTATTTTTTATAAATATTTTGGTTTAAAAAACTGAAATAATTGCTTTGATGTTTTATTCCCAGCAATACTCATTGGAGATGATCCTCTGAGAGGAGGGAGATGATGGAGACTGTGGGTCGACTGACAGATTCAGACAGAAAACATGCTGGGACAGTTAAACATGAACATGATAAACAGGAAATTGAGTTAATGTGTGTGGCTCTCTGTGTGTGTCTCCGCTTCTCTCCCATTCATTCTCAAGCTGTATTGTAACTTGAGGAGTCATTAAGATCCTATGAAGTATCCCATAATGCCCTGCTGCTGAGACAGTCCCAATTCACAGAGTGACGTAGCAGCGAGAGCTTGTGTGTGTGTGCGTGCTGGTCTTCTCATATAAACCTCCCATGTATTTATTACCCTCCATGTGTGTGTGTGTGTATGCGTGTGTGCGTGTGTGTGTGTGTGTATCTTGGTCTGACGTCAATGCTCCTCCGGTCTAAATTTAACTCCACTGTGAGGAAGTCTCACTGCACCTTGTAGGTGTCTTCTATGAATGTATTTATAGGCAGAAACTATACTGGGTGCGAGAGTGACAGGTAAAGAGTGCCTTTCCCTAGTGGGTGTGTGGGGTTAAGGATGGGGAAAAAAAGAAAACAGGGGGTTATTTATGGAGCCAGACTGCCAGGGAATGTTTTCTGTTTGGACTGTTTTTTACCATTGGTTTATATTTCAGGCAGGTTGGATGAAAAAAACAATGAGGAAACTGCTGAAACAGTGCATCATCTCGGTGCCAATTTATATGAGTTGCATTTTTTAAACGTGCACTCTTGTTTAAAAAACTACCATAGAAATTAAAGATATATTTTTGGTAGAGTCATAAAGAAAGTTTTTAGCCACAAAAAAGATGAATGACTTAAACTGAAAGACATAAGCAGAAATGGTAGTTTTCTTTTAGTCATAAAATGTTTACAGATCATTGTGAAAATCAGTGCCAAGATATTCTTCTTCCTTTAAAACATAAGCTAAGATAGAAACCAAATAATGCTGATTTCAAAAGAATATTCTTTAATATATATAATTTAAAAATTATTATTTAAATAGTTTGTTTTATCACAAATGTACAGTATATTCTTGTATTATAATGTATTAAATCTCTAAGGTAAAGGGCCTTTCAAAAAACTTTCAAAAACTAAACTGAATCTAAGCATTTTCAAGAAACTAACACTACACCATCTTACAGTCGGATGTTTATGACGGAGCGTGTTGAGTCGCTTCGTCCCACTTCAGACTCACTCAGGAGGTAGTCCAAAAAAAGGGTGGAGTCGGCCCGGCCCAGCCCGGCCAGGGGTAGTATAAAACGCTGTATAACGGGGCCGATCCAACCCGTATCACACCGAGCTTACCCAAGAGTAAAAGGGCTAGTGGATTTTCTTTATAGGACCAAAAGTTCAGTTTTGATGAACTTCAGATTTATCAAACCAGAGGAAACTCTTACAGGGATTTCTTATGGCTGTCTTCCTTTTCGCTACGCTTCCATACAGCCCAGATATATAAACAGCATAAGGAACAACACATTAAACCATGCTCCATTACATATTCAAAGCACGGAATGATGTTTTTGTAATTTAGCTCTACTTTTAACTTCTCCATAACTTTCTCCCAGTCCTGCATACTGTGCATGATGCTGTTTATTCACTGATGTTCTCCATCAGACCTCCAAATCTTTCCTAGAACATCAATATTTATACTGGACAAAGATTACACACAAGTGAACTTTATTTACTACAAAGGGGACTTCTGAAATCAGTTTGTTTCATTAGATTTTATTTAGCTGCATCAAAGAAATGGGAGTGAATATAAATGCTTCACTTTTATATGTATTTAGATTTAGAAAAAAAAACATTTAGAATATCAAAATATAATATACTGATATTTGCAGTTTAATTTGTCAAAATGTGGCAACAATCTATAAAAATCTTTGAAAGGAAATGCAACTGTCAAGACTGAAATCAGTAGTATTTCTTTCAAACTACAGCTGCATCCCAATACAATACACACTTTTTAAGTTCCAAAGTAATTTAAGATTCCTTTTAGCTATACACTTTTAATGCAGCAGACAGATTTACATTAGTAACCTTTATTTAACCATGAAGTCCCTTCAGAGAAAATGGCTTTTTTGAGGCGGTACCTGCTAAAAGGCCCACCAACACAGTCCCCATGATGGTAATGCAGAGTAAAATACAATGTTTGTAGGAACGGTTGCATTCTTCATTTAAACAGGTTTACAAAAGGGATTTATGTTCGTTCAGTAAAATAAAATGCAGGGGTTGAAGTGAGTTTTGCACTTTACTCCATGGCCAATGTGCTACATAGGAAGAAATGTATCTACCAAATGCATGAGTTCTAAGATATTTTCTGGTTTCTAATTCTAAGTGAAGCTTTGACTTTTATTGCTATGATGACCGTCTTTATGTTTAAAAGAGTTTGGTTTCGAAATTTGGTCAGTGTTGTTAGTCAAGACGCTGAAACTACCACTTGCATCAGTCTAACAAGCTGTGTGATTTCCTTTCTTTGAAACAAACACCTGCTGATAAATGTGTGCTGCACAACAAAAAAAGCTCTCCTGAAGTAATGCTTCAGAGGTCAGAAAAAGACACATTTATTATATTCTTTTGACAGCTGGTGAGTAATTTCCTTTACTCGTTTCATCCAATGCGCCTTAGAAGCTTTTGAAGCCCCACTGGGATCACACTTTAAAAACTTTTACTCACAAAGCCACTGGTTTTTTCTCCCAATTACAAAATCCGCAAGCTGCCAGCAGAGCAGCCAGAGTTAGAGCGATACTTGATGCGCTTGGTGTGAAATATCGTGAAACCAAATCAAATTCATAAAGGGCTTTTTTTGTTTGTTTTTCAACGTTGTTTTCATTGGCTCTGTGTTTGTTAAGCAGCATCAAACTTTAAAGGCTTCAGTGATCTAGCTCCACCAAAAGTCTGCAACAAGGAGCCAGAAACAGGCAGTGGGGTTGTGAAAAAATGCTTGTCCTTAACTAATAGAATCTGAAAGCACACACATTTTTAACATTTTTAAGCCATGTAACAGACATGTATTTTTTTCTGAAGGAAAACCCCATCATGATATGTCTTATATCTTGGATCTGTCTTGAACTCTGATAATCTTTTTGAAACAAATACTAACCTTAAGTGAACTTTTTATGAGCCTCAGAAAGAAAGGCCTTACTAGGATCTCTGAGAGATGGTCTTTTACCTGCTCCCATTATGTCGTCAGCTCTTCCAAATTTAAAAAAAAGCCCTTTCAGTCCAAATTCATAAACCACTCTACAAAAGACAAAAATAGATCACCACTCCTTTTTCAATGTAGTTTTGCACATCTGCGCTAATTTATTTATTGGCACGTTTGTGTTTGCGAATGTCATTTTTCTTTTAAGGTTGAATAGGTTTGTAAGTATAATCAAACTTCATTAAAAATATATCAAACCGTTTTCTGCCTGTAAATTTGAACATCTCTTTTCTAGGAACAATAGTCTAAATGAATAGATGCACATTAAGGGCTGGCTGGTTTTTGAAAAACAATTTTTTATTTTTTAGGTTTATACTTCCTGCACAGCCTGGATTTTATATTGAGAGGTGCAGGTGGGGAAAACTTGAACTTTTATAATTGATCATACAAAAAACTAAGTAATAAATCACAGAAACTGCTGAAGTGTTTTTCTATCTGATTCTCATCTTTTGTATATCTCACACAACAAACAGTTGTAATTGTTTGTATTCATTAAGAATTACATTGTTTTACACTATTTTGTGGGAAGTTGTGTCACATGCAAGTTTTGAAACCACCTACATGTTTTAGTTAATCCTTCAGGGAAAATAAAAAGTAGATGGAATGCTGGCGCCTTCAGTAATGTAATGTTAAAGATAGTGGAGCACACAGCAGTAAGCCATAAAACTTTGACCTTACTAACTGTGTGCCAGTTGCATCCAAAACAAGCTTTCAACCATTTTCACCCAGACTCTGCCAGATCCTTGAAAGCATGCTGTGATATCTGTGACCAAGAAGTATATAGTAGATGTTAGTATTGAAGAACTGAATATTTTAAGATATTGACTTGTGGCATTGGACTTGTTTGTCCCAAGATATCACACAGATCCTTGAATAGATTGAGATCATGGGAATATGTAGCCCAACGCCTCACACTTCTTATGCATGGTTACAATCAATGGTTACAATCCGCCTCATAACCAAACCATTGATGAAGCAGTTTTTCCTCAGTGGCTGAGCGAATTATTCTGCTACATGGGGGTTTCCAGCAGTTCTTTTCTTACGCATCACGCTGCCTCTGCCGACTTGCCCTCCTCTTACAGTGCAGGCTGGTGCAATGTGTTACTTTTTAAGTTAAGTATATATACCTTGGCATCTGCGTTATATTACAGAAAGTGTGAATGATTACACCAGGCTACGTTCTTCTGGTACAGTGTCATCCAATCTTTAGCATGACTACTCTGACTAATCTGCATTTATGAAGCCAAAAAACCTGCAGTTAGGAGAAGTACTAATCTAGCCATCACAACTTGACCCTTGTCAGACTCACTCAGTCCTTATTTATGCACGCTTCCTGATTCTGATGCATAAACTTGGAGGCACAAATGTTCAACTAATGTCAAATATTTCCTAAAAACTAACCACTGCCAGAACATAGATGGTATGATGTTATGCTTGATTGGGGTAAGCTATCATTGCACACATGTTTTGTATATTAACTCATTCAAAGAGTAACTCAACAATGCTGCAATGAAAAATACTGGAGAACAAATAGTCAAATATTGTATACAATGGTGTAATGATTTTGTTCACAAAAAAAAAATGAGTGTGTGTTGTAATATGTGGCAATGCGTTACATTATAACAAAAATATTACCTTACTGTAGAAACATCTTAGTTTATTATTGCTACTGAAATTGGTCAAGGTTATGTGAATAAATTGATTAATTAGGAAATAAATCTAAGGAATATGGCATAATAAGAGATCATTAGAAGTCAGTGAGAAAGGTTTTTCGAATTACCCTGAAGCTTTTCGGGAGCCATATTTTTCATTATGCACTGCGATTTCCAAATTCAAGTGCACACACCTATATATTTATGACACAACAGTCAAAAACAAAAAATTATTTTGATAGTTTAACCGGTTCTGAACAAACAACAAACAACAAGGGATCCACACGCAATCCAAAATTTTCTGGCTCTATTCAAGTACAGCAAATCATGGAGCAACTTAAATTAAAAACACCATCATTATGATTATGATGATGATCATCAAGACCATCAAAAAGAAAATAATTCCTAAACAAACAACTCATGTCAACCCAGTAGGCTATCCATCCATCCATTTTTTGAACCGCTTATTCCTCCAGGGGTCGCGGGGGGGCTGGTGCCTATCTCAGCTGTCAACAGGCGAGAGGCGGGGTACACCCTGGACAGGTTTCCAGTCCATCACAGGGCCCCAGTAGGCTATATTATCTTTAAATCCAGTCCCAGTTTTTAAAATATTTTTCACAAACCTAGCTCTGACTTGATTGTCAGTTTGCCCTATTATTTCAGAACAAGCATGATCTGATTTACGCACACGTTAATGCTATTACGCATTAGTAAGCCTTTTGATTTGGCAATACATCTGAAAGTTTTGTTTCTTGCATTAAATTAGTGTTCATTTTCTCTTCTGTCTGAAATTTCAACTCCTCTTTCTTTGAGCTAAACTGTTTCAATTTCAATTCTGTGATTCACTGCTGACTTGAGTTATCCATTGCACACCAGTTATGATTCTGGTAAGCAGCAGACTTTTTGCATTGATATTGTACCTCGAACTTGTGACGTCCAGTGAAGAGCCAGGTATTCCTACCTTTCCACTCGTTCCACCTGCTTTTACGTGCAGATAAAAGGAAAGGCACAACCTGATTCAACTAGACTCATTAACTGCCAGGGTGCAGTTTTCCCCTTCACTGCTAATTTTTGTGTGTGCATGTGTATAAAACCGAAATGATCCTGTATACTTTAGACACCGTGTCCAAAACCAGAGTAAAACTTTGCCAATTCTAATCCCAGGCAGCGTCATGATGCTCCAAATGTGCTTAGCAAGAAAACACAAATCAGCGGCAAAATAGAGCCAGAAGAAGTCAGTGTTCCTGGACTTTTCAGAGCTTGCCATTGGTCAGTCAGTTGTGTGCTTTCAGGGAAGCCGAGCTCCCCTTAGCTCCCCTGTATTTGAATCCTGGTTGTAGGGACTAAGGGAAGAAGCTGCTTACAGGGAGACAGACATGATGAGACAAAGGAGGCGGGTGCGAGAAAGTCGAGGTAGCCCAGATGAGTTGCAAGACTGGCCATCATAAAATATAAAAAAAGACGATCCAGACTGAAGCCTCATCCTAATGGAAGGAATAAGACATTTCCATTCCACAACACTAACAACCATCTTTTATATTTTTTGTTTTTAATAATATTTTTAGGTCCCAGATCCACTAAAGTATAATTAATATCTAAACTTTGCCTTCATTTCCTCCTGTGTAATCCATGTCCTACTAAACTATCTTTAGATTGACAGTCAAAAATAACAAATTACTAATAATAAAATTACAAAAAAATTCTAAAATACATTTTAAAAAGTCTATTAAACATAAATCAACACTGTGTAAGTATAAACACAAAACACTGAAATTGATTTTTGCACATAAATGTTTGACCGACAGCATCTCTGAATGTGCATTTTTAGTGTAAACCCAACGTGTAACCCACAGCACATGGGTAAAAATCTATCTGGCACTGAGAACTTCAGAAGGCTGCATTTCCTCTGTTCTGTTTTGGGTTGCACCATCTTGAGCTGGTGTTTAGAGTAGTTTCTTATTCTACTTTTTATGAGCACATGACAACACATGGTACTGTTTTAATTTGCTGTTTTAGCTGAGAACTGACAACAGTACAGTGTTCACTGTAGGACTAAGACAGCTATTTCAGTTGTCTGCAAACATTTCAGTTTCCTCTGCAAGTGTTGTTAAAAGACTAAAGCTGATTGGACAAAACTAGAGGCATTTTTTTATCGACCTGTGGGTGTATAATGATTAATGCTTCTCTGTAACTTCCTGAAAACCGTCTCCTTGTCATGACTGAACCAATGAAGTAGCCTAAAAGGCCAGTTCCATTAAAATCTAATCATCTCTGATGCAATAGTGATTGCCAGGATAACCCACCATAACCACATGGCACAGAGAGTTTCTATAAATTCACTCCAGCGTGATTAGACTTCTGATCATTTTTAGATTTAAAAGGAAAACAGAACATAAACTAGTTAATGAGTTCGTACAAAAAGATAATGTCAATGTCAATGAAAAAAAAACGTGTTTGCATCAACTTCGGTGCTGATGTTTGCAGACTGCATCAATACTTCCTTCATTGGGTTTGATAAATAATGCAGGAGTGGTTTATCACAAGCTTGAAAACCGCATGTGCTTTTAGAACTCTCTAGAAGCAGAGAGTTACTTTTTTATTCAAATAAGGAACACTGGGTCAGATTGGCTTCCATCATCATAAATTCTTTCAATTAATTTGCTGAGTGAAAACACAGTTGCTTTCCTTCAGATATACTTTAGTATATATGTTATTCATTCCACCCAGTTAAAGGTTCGGAAGTTATCTTAGTAAGTGAATATTTGTTGTTTTTGAGAAGCAATGCAACTAACATTAAATTCAGTTTTTTGCAGTTACAGCATATGAATCACTTTTGGTGAAATACCTCCATTTTTGTTTTTGTGATTTATCACAACTGGCTTGATTAGATGAAAAGAACAACCATTATATGTTTAATCATTTAATCATTTTATTTGTATTTAATGGTGAAGTGTAATGACTACTCAACAAGACATGTTGAAGATTCAATAATTTTCTAATGACTAAACCCTTCTAAAAAAATGTTTGACACTAATGTCATCCATTTAACAGGAACTATGTAAGGTCCACAATTTATCATTGTAAAATAATAAGGATATTATACTTTAAAACACAGAAAGCTGTATAGCACGGGTAAACAACATTATATTAGTTAGTTTAATTCTCTCTTTGTCAAATTCCAAAGTATTTTTTTAAACGAAGTCTCCTTATAATTCAGGATCACAAATACACAATGCTAGCAAAAGTGTTTGGTAGTCTGCGTTCACACACAGATGAGCTTAAACTGCATCCCATTTCTAATCCATATGTCTTTATAGATGTCAGCCCACCCTTTGCGGATGTAACATCTACAACTGTTCAAGGAAGGCTTTGCACAAGGTTTTAAAGTCTGCTCATTGGAATTTTTGACCATCTTCAAGAAGTGCTTTTTTTTAGGTCAAACACTGATGTTGGACAAGTAGGCCTGACTAGCAGTCTCTAGTGTATTTAATTCCAAAGATTTCTTTAAAACCAAGGTCAGTCCTTTATTCAGACCTATCAAGTTCTTTAACATCAAAAACTCATCAATCTGTGTGGTTATGGACCTCACTTTGTGCACTGGTGCAGAGTCCTGTTTGAACATGAAGGGGCTATTCCCAAATTGTATTCACAAGGGTTTACACCATCACATACAGCTAATGTGTCAAACTCAAGGCCTGGGGGCCATATCCGACTTAAGTGTTTGACACTAAAACGCCTCCTGACTGGTAACTCTTGAGGAGCATCAGCGATCTTATGTGGAGGACGTTGTCAAAGGGATAGATGTTGGTCAGACATTGCAAGAGTTGCCAAAAGAAAACAGCCTTTTAGGAAGCCATAAAAAGTCCTTTTTGCATTTCCCCAAGAGCTAGTGGCAACATGTGGGAGAAGGAGCTCAGATGACGCTGAAACAGTAATAATTTTAACCCATGAACAAAAAAACAACATTTTGGTGGAAAACCAACAACAAAATGGAAAACACTGTGCTGGTGGTAGCATCATGCAGTGGGGAAGCTCTTCTTAAGAGTGATGGAGCTGCATATAGCTCTAAACTGGAAGAAAATCTGATAAAGACTCTCTGATTGAGACAGAGTTGTATTGACCTCATTTTTTAAAGATTAATAAAACGTTTTGACACCAAAAGACAACATTGGGGGTATCTTGAGTTTCTCTTTCTATCAGCAAGCACATTGGACAGCATATTACAGTGAAGAATCAAAGTAAATAATGGTATGATGGAAGGGATATATTAAAATATATCCCTAGCACTTTAGTTAAATAAGACAAATGAAAAGGAGCTGGATGAAAGTAGCTTTATTGGAGTTAGGGCTGATGTGGCAGCAGGATGCCAGCACAGTGAATTGTCACATTATTTCCATCGTCTTTTTTTTTCTAAATCTAGCTTTGTCCATCACACGAACATAAAATAATCCCAACTCCTGCCCTCCTTTTTTCATGCTCTGATAGGTTGGGTGAGGGCTGACGTGGGTGAAATGTTGAACATGAGGGGGGAGAAAGAGGGATGAAGAAGGTGGGAAGTGGAAAAGCCAGAAGATGAGAGAGTGAGAGGAAGAAGGAAATAGAGAGTGTTTTCTAACCAGATATAGTCCCAGCGGTTCTTCTAATTATCTCCTCTGAAACTTCCTGTAACTCTCCACTAGTTGCTGAATTACAGCTAAAAATAACAACCTACTGTTTCCATTCTATCCCAAACCTTGAACCACTGAGAGGTTTAGGGATGGACGAGACATCACAACACCCTCTCTTTCCTCCTCCCCTTCTTTGCCCTCCCTCCTTGACCTCTCCAGACCTCCACATCTCCCTCATTCCCTCTTTTCCTCACCGAGATTCACTTGGAGGACATAGTGTAGCAGCCGTGTGGGTGCCACTGCATGTCTCGGATGCGTCTCATGGACTGCATTTGAGGGCAGCTTGCACCGTATGCATTGAAATGCCTGTAGTCACCCTTCTCCAGGAGGTACTGGCTGCCACGGTACCCGGGGAACTGGTAACCCACCCAGCTGGGGAGGAAAAGAGGAAGCAGGTTGAATAGAGCACCAAGTTTGCAGTGAAAATTATTCAATTCAGAACATTTTGCTTATGAGTAAGGACAAACAAAGGGGTGACTGAAAAGGGAGAGATGGGTGAAACCTATGTGCGTAAAACATGTTAAAACAGATGCAGAGAAATCAGGGTGGATTAACAATGTCTCTTGGATAAAACATTGATCTATTTTTTATGCCGTCAGGATTTCAGGCTTTCAGACACAGACGGGTCTGCCACCCAGCTGTTTGTTTCCAGTAGTTAAGGGCTCCGAAAACAAAATAGTCACAGCAGAGAAGACGCTTTGTTTGCAACCACACCTCTGCGAACACATACAGAGATGCTGAGCTGCTGACGTCCACGACACCCTCAGCAAGCTGCTGGTAAAAAAGCATCTATTCCTGCTCTCTCTCTCTCAGAGTGAGCTCGGAGAGTTGGTGATTAGAAAGCCGTTTCTGCTTGTATGAGAATGACGTCACGGATGTGAAAACCGTCTGACACATGCAGCAGTACTCAGGCTTTGACTTTTCTTTTCTTTTTGACGCAGTAGTTTGAGAAGTGGAGTGCAATGTTTTTTGTCAGCCCTGCTGAAATATGTATGATTTGCCGACTGATAGATGCAAATGTAAAAAAGTCGTGGATGAGGTAGCTGAGCTCCAGCCTCAGGAGAATATTAAACAGTGTGTAAAGTACT
This sequence comes from Apricaphanius iberus, assembly GCA_028564705.1. NCBI lineage: Eukaryota > Metazoa > Chordata > Actinopteri > Cyprinodontiformes > Aphaniidae > Apricaphanius > Apricaphanius iberus. The sequence goes on from JAPXFQ010001773.1 coordinate 21,872, forward strand.
GCTTAGATGCACTTAAATAAGACCTCCAGCCATGAAGGTGAGACTTGTGCAATTTTCACCTTATGCCTGTTCTAACACATTCTATGGATATCAAATTCACGATATGCTGTGATGCCGTGACGTAAAAAGAGGAAGGTGATACCAACTCTATTATATCCTGGTGATATATTTACCAGATTTAGATTCTGTTTCATTCCATTTCAGAGTTAGAAACAAGTTTCATTGACTTGTAGAAGTAGCATCTATTAAACTTTCTATCAAGATGAGGTTCTGTGTAAAACAAGGATCAGTAACTTGTCGCCCTGGAGCAACCTGTGGCTCTGTAAGCCACACACAATGATTTGGAATAACAAAAATAGTATCAAATGGTGCGTTTTTTTAGATAGTAGACTTTTGAAAAGGCTAGTTTAATGATTATTATAATATTATTCATACATTTATTTATAAAGTGCTGTACAACCGCAGTTATACACAATACATAAGACGCCCAGGGGCACATCAACAGGTGGAGGTTTGAATTGAGTCTTCAACATTCTGATTGCAAGAAAACTGCTCTACCTATTCATTTTTTTTTTCAGATTAAAAGTACAAGTAACAAAGTTTTATTTGTTTTGTCGATAATAATAATAATAATAATAATAATAATAATAATAATAATAATAATAATAATAATAATAATAATAACAATAATAATAATATAATTATTATTTATATTCCACTGTCCCAAAATGTACATTGTTTTATTTAGTCAAATATATTTATTTACTTCTAGCAAATGTTCGGTGATGCTATTTGTTTTGAAATATAACAAGAAAAATAAAATTGTGGTTCTTTGATTTAATCATAAAACTTGTAAAATTCATATATGTCTTTTTTTATCCACTTTTTAAAAAATCAAGAGGATGAAATTGTAATGTTTATATCCAGGGAGAATCCTGAAGACTTGTGAAGATATGACCTGAAGGTTTATGGGGATACAGAAAATCATTGGAGTAGAAAAATTGTCTTCTTGGATTGTAAGTGCTGCTGCCCGGAGGTTTAATATAAACACTGATTTCTAGACAGTTTTTTTGCCCATTAAGTGACAGCACTGCTAGGTGCCTGTCTGCACATGGAAAGGCCCGCTCTTATTTAAAACGAATAATATTTTAAAACACTGAATATTAAATATCTTATCTGTCTCCATTCTTCCTAAACTTGGAGATTGATGTAAATGGGGAAAACATTCTTAAAATACAACATAGAATTTATTCAGATAACAATTTGACAAAATGAATGTACGTTTACATAATTATAAAATCAGAACAGCAAAAGTTTCAAAAGTGACTGCAAGGTGACAGGTAGCTTTAACAAGCCACTTTTCAGCCTCAGTGCATTCTCCATTGGTGGCTTCTATAGCTACAACTACTGTGTAGGAGGGTTGCAGATTCACAGTTCAACATTAAGTAAAGACATGAGCTGATGTTGATATTCTAGCATTTACCAAATACCATTAACAGTTATATGGTAGAGATAGCCCTGAAAGATTATTCATTTTAAATTTATTCAGAAAATTAATCACCAGCAACTGCAACAAGTGTATCTTTTTAGCTTCTGCAGGTGAGGAAAAGACATTGCTCCACAGAATTATTGGTTCTTTCTCCTGTTTTTGATATGGGGAACATGACTCCCCATCCAGGATGGAAAAACGTCAGGGACAACATGAGTATGAATAGCAAAATAAGGCTCTTCCTTGTGGCAGACTAATGACACTGCAATTGGTATCAAATAATCTAAACAGTTAATACTAATTTTTAGCTCTGTGTAAATATTCAAAATACTTAGATAAACCTGTAAATCACGGGTCCCCAACTCCAGGACTCAAGGGCCTGTGCCCTACCAGTTTTAAATGTATCTCTGCTCCAACACAGCTGATTCAAATTGTCCAACTTCTCCTCAGCGTGGAAAAGTTCTGCAGAGGCTTTCTAATGAGCCATCCTTTGATTGTGGTGTGTGGAACAAGGGAAATAACTAAAACCTGCAGGATACTAGCCCTCATTAAATCTTCTTGTGGCCTTCCTGTTAAAGGGTAGTTTTTCCTCTCCACTGTCGCTACATGCTTGCTCAGTATGAGGGATTGCTGAGGAATTGCTGTGGTTGGAGTCTGCATGATCCGGCCACAACCTCATGTCAAAGACTCAACGCAATCTACTGGGATTCCTTATATAGAAAACGTTTAATTGATTGGAATGTTTGTATAACTGTATTGAAAAGACTCTTGTTGTATAGTGCCCTGAAATTACATTTGTTGTAAATTGGCGCAATATAAATAAAAGCGAATTAAACAACTAGCGTTTTCACAAAGTGTGGTAATTCTGCATAAGGTTTAAACTTTTATCATTCAGAAGGTAAAAGACTGTTTATAAAGTTTGCATGGTTAAGGGTCTGACACTATTGTTTATGCAGGAAAGCTTTTAAGTCATAAAACTCTGGGGTGAGTTTTTATTGCAAGCTGTAAACAGGATGTTTAGATAAGAAACTGGGAGAAAGTTTTTAGAGAAGCAGATAGCCATTTAACCATAAATTTTTATAATGAACCTTTGACCCAGAACAGAGACGACTCATTTTCTGACTCCAGGATTCTCTGACAGCAAATCATTGCTCAGACATTGTTTGGAAATGATCGGATTGGAGTAAGATTTCGAGGAGAAGGAACGCCTACAACCCTGGCAGGCCCGGTTGTCTATAAAAGTTTTGACATGAAAATCATTCAATGTTCAGATTTCTTTAAGTCTGGACCACAGAGAACTAGGGCAATTCTCTGTAAACTGCAATTTGTTAATCTGTTCAAAATAAATGTTAAACTGGAAATTGGCTCCATTTTGTCTCTGCTTGAACATACATTGAATTACTTATGATAATTATTTAATTCAACAACAAAAGGCAAATAAATTCAAAGTGCTTACGTTCCACAGCTGACCAGGATGCTTCCCACTCTGTCGGTAAAACCATAAGCAGGAAGACTGGGAACATCATCGTCCATGATCTCCATCATGCGACCTTTGTATTCTCCAACCTCATATAAGCAGATCTTGTGCTTCTCTGGATCCTGCAATGTGTCGGGCGATCAAAACAAGAAAGGAATAAGGAGAAGAGTAGGAGAGAGAGCAAGCTTTATTCACGACTGAGTGCATAGCAGAGCTCACCATCCGCACAGGCCTGAAGGACAGAAGGTAATCGTTCTTCTGGCAGTTACTCCATGAATCCCAGCGGGGGTACTCGCCCTTTTCCAGGATGAACATTTCTCCACAGAAGTTAATCTGCTCAAAACCCACAAATCTGAGAAAAGAAAAAAAAAGTGCACCAAGGAGGTTAGTGACGGAAGATGAGCATTGGATTTTTTATTATGGGAGCCTTTCAGTTATTATACTCAGAGAGCAACATTGATTACTCTTCATGAGAGCTCTGCTTAGCCTTTTATCTCCTTCTTCTGCTTGTTGACTTCTTTCTAAAACTAACTGTTGACATACCTTAGCCTCTGATGCCTCTTTGGGGATTTATTGGAAAAATGAATTATAATGTTGCCCTTTTCTATAACCTGCTTTCTTATTTTTATTCTACTCACACTGTAAGTGCTGTTTGTCAGTTATCATATATGCAGAGGAAAGTTGCTACCCAGCTCTGATCAAAGTCAGACGCTACCTCAAAAACTATAAAGTTCACACTCCTGCTGCACTCAGTGCAAATCGCTCTGGATAAAAGCCTCCCCTGACTGCCTAAAAGTGCAAAAATGTCCCGTAATGGAGAGGCACATCTGTGAAATCACCTGCTGCTTGCACACAGGAGTGGGGCTTCTGTGCACACTGCTTAAACACGTGGGCGTGCAGAAGTCGCAGTACTTACGGCCCACATTCGACACGCAGGGAACGCACCCTGTCCATTCCCATGTCACACACGTTCACGCACTCGGCGGTGATCTCAATGCAGCGGCCCTGGAAGTTCTCCTGGTCGTACACACACATCTGATGACGTAAAGCAAAGAGAATGATGTTGGTTAAACTGAGGTGGATGAAACTTCATAAATTGGTAAAGGACAAAAGTTGTTATGAAAAGCCCATGATGTTCTGGGAAGCACTAACTGGTCTCTTTTGTGTATTTTTCTGCCATTTGTAGCTTCCTACCACCTACTCAGGGAGCTTTAAAGACCAGCAAGTCAAGGCAGCGGCTGAGAGCTCAGAGGGTAAACTGTCAGGGCAGCTGCTTCACACCATTTAACAAAGACAGCACTACAGAGTAGCAGAAAATATTTGAAAATCTGCTGTATATGGGTGGGTGTACTTACTGTACCTTGTAGGACATCATGCCCATCTGAGACATCTTGTTCTGAGCGGCCTTCCCATCAGGCTGGGACTTGGGTTTCTCTCCTCCAGCAGACATGACTTAAACCAGGAGAATAAAAGAGGTTAAAACTGTAGTTTTAACCAATTAGAAGTTAACTGACCTTTGATTTTTTTTTAAACATGCAGAAAAACAAGCTAAAAAGACTGTTGTTAAAACACTTTAATGAAGCCTACTGTCCCATATATAGACAGCAGCAAATAAAACAATCTATGAATTTATTAGATTTTTCTCCAACAATGCTCTGCTTCATGTTATGCTTTAAAAGCACAATAAATATTTAGTCATATATAATCAACTTCAAAAGTCCAATACAATTTCTTCCAAAAAAAAGTTGATTAATTTGTATATTGGGTGGCAGGGACCAATTCACTATTTTCATTACTTAAAATCTTAATATATTTCCTGGTTTACGGAAAATCCCAATACCTTAACTTTTGTTAAGAACAGAACATTTTAGGTTATTTCAAACAGGTTTTATGCAAAGGACAGAAATTATAAACAAGGGGCTTTCAAGACTTCAAAAGCGTTTGAAATTGAATAGATTTTTTGGTCACTTGTTTTTTCCTTGATTAATTGGGTTTTGTAATGAATATTTTAGGAATAACTGCTGACATGTATAGCAGAGAGAGGATTTATTGAGTGTAAGCTCCTGCTCCTGTTCATTAAATTAAGTTATACTTTGATTTTAATGCTTTATATGTATTTTTCTTAAATAATTTTATACATATGTTTCTCCCGTTTTTCTCAGTGCTTTATAAAAATAAAGTTAATGAAAGTTGTTGCTGGTATTCGCTCTGATGCATATTGAAATCCCTTTTCTCTCTCTCTCTCTGTGTTTTTTGTAAATGAAGCAAAGCTTACTGATGTGGATAAAAGTTCACTCACCTGAGACCCTCCTTCAGCAAACATTTAGCAAACATTTAACTTGCAAAACAGAACATAAAAAAACAATTCAAAGCAAAGTCTGAGCCAGTTTTCGACAGATGGTACAAAAAGATCCATCAGCCTTTTCAAACATTGCCACACTTGTTCATCACCAGTTGGAGCTCAAAACAATCAATGTTTTTTAATCCAAAGTCAAACAATGAACAAACAGAAAAGATTAAACTTGTTCCACAAAATCACTCAAATTAAATTAATCTTTAAATTATGGATCCGTTCACCGGCTACTGAAAACGCTACAGTCCTTTCTCAGTATGTACCACAGATACTGATTTTAAAAACCGTTATGTTCTTTATGAGCAATATACAATGTTGTTTCATTAACAATGCCGGAAATTTCCCAATAGAAAAGCATATTTCATTATTAAAAACTGACTCCAATCTTTAATAGATTTCACAAATCCACATAACTTTATTTGGAATCTATCTCCCTCCTTTCTTCTCTTTTGTGTAGGGTATTTATCATTGTCTTACCTGTGGCAGTGTTTGTGTAGAAGAGTGGACTTTTGGTCAGTGTGGGAGTACAGGGGGCCCATTGTAGCTTTTATACGCTGGCGCATGGAGTGAGGGGATTATGCAGATAGAAACAAACTCGCTGAGCTCACAGCCCCCACAGAATAGAAATACCCCATCATCAAACACAGAGAGAGACAGGGGATACCAGCCGAAATAACAGGAGACTATAAGGAAGAAATATTACCTGAGAGCCAATTTTGGTTAGATCAAGAGGATTTAATCATAGGCAATCCATTAAAATAAATCACTTTTTAATTCATATATTAAGTAAGAAATTAGCCTAAAACACCAATCCTGGGATCAAATCACTTAAATAAAACTATTTAAAGATAACGCGATAATAATTTATCTTGAAGTTATAAGTATATTACTGCAAACATTCCAAAACATTTTTGTTCGGCATGTTTCTTTCTTGCAAAGTGGAGACAATTCGGTTGCAATGGCAACTACAACCAATTGGCATCTAAAAGGTTTTTCGCTTGTAAGCTAAATAAAAGTGTTGTCAGTAGTTATAAACATAAATTTAGACATCAATTGAAAAAAAATGTTGTAGCTGGAACTTCTTAGTCTTTCCGTCGCTGCAACCGTATTAGTTACTACATATAGCATTACAAAACTTCGCTGGGTTATGTTTGCAAAAGTGAGGCAAAATATTGGGTTTTTAATAATACATGCAAAAGAGTTCCTAAATGTTTTTATGTCATATAAAGTGTATGCAAAAGAATTAATTTCTCTTCTATGAAAAACTTCAAGCAAGGTAAAGTAAGGTATATCCATGAGAAAAAGGAAACATTTGTCAAACACGTGGAAATCTGAAAAATGTGGCAGGTAATATATATATAGACCCCCTTTTTTCTTTATTCTGTATTTATGTCGTGATGCAATTACAGCTGTAGATCTATTGGCAAAGCCAGCTTTACGTGTCTGGATGTGGCTTTGGTTGGGGTTGTTGTCCTGCTAAAAGCTAAACCTCCACCCCTGCTCTGGTCCTTCTCAGCCTCGACAGGTTTTCTTTCAGCATCACCCTCCTTTTCTATCCATTTAGCTACGTTCATCATCATGTTTGACCTGCTTTTCTATTCCTGCTTAATAAAAACATCTAAATAGTTTTGGCAGTCGCCTGGTTCAGGAATCACAACTACAGGCTAATCATATATTTTCAGAATCTCCCTTTACAAAGCTAAAACTTGGTCCAAACTGGTGGTCTGGCAAAGATGGAGCAAACCTCCACGTATTTTTGCCATATTTACATGTTTTTCTTCCATTAAATTCACAGAGGGGCAGTGTAGTCTACTATAAGCACAGCATAATCAATGTAAAAGCAGGCAAGTGGACTGGTTTTGTGAGGCTTCTGTTAGGAAAAAATTCCCTCCTGTTCCTGTCAGTGCTGTAATAAAGAGGCGTTGGGTTAAACAATAACAAGAAGAGCAATAAACTGGCAGAAGCAATAACCTTATTATACCTTTGGGTGAGCAAAGGGGCTCTGTGAATGCAAGGACAAACACCAATCTAAATCTCTCTCATGAACACTGTGGAAGAAGGTAATTGAATTAAAAGCTTTCCGTCTTTTCCTTCCAGTGAGGGTGAGGATAATAATTATTTCATACAGAGCACTGAGGAAACGGCATGTACTATGTGAAACATGAGTTGGCAAGCGAGGTCATGTGATGAGCAGCATCCCATGAAGACAGAAAGGAAGCTGTGGCCACAGCTGTGCTCAAGCCTAGACGCCACCGGCTGACGTAAAGCTCAGTCGTGATCAATGGCCAGCCTACTTCCTGTTCTTTGAATGTTGTCAAAGCCCCAAGTCAGAGGCAGTGAGAAGCAAAAGGTAGACGAGGGGACATAATGAATCAAACATTGCACATCCATTGTCACTTTAGAGACACTCATAATCAAATACAAAGGGCAGAGGGAGATGTTGAAATTACTTTATTCAACAGCTTTTAATAATAGAGCAGATACTTCTTTTCAGGGCCATCAAGAAATTTAAGTTGTCATTATTTAAAACTAGTTGATTTGGAAAATACAAACAGCAAAAATAATATAAAGGTATAGTATGTAGTTTTTATCATCCCAGGACTTCCCAAATTTATATGAATGTTTTTTATATTTCTAGATATGTAATAAAACGTCATTAATACATTTTAAACATCGAAATGTAAAGATTGTGAACTTACCTGTTTTAAATCAGTGCATCTTCACATTTTTGATCACTCTGCGCCTTTTCAGGAGAGATAGGAAGTCCAAGGCCATCCACGCATCTTTAACTTGAGTAACATTGATAAAGCACATCTGCAATGATGAATAGAAAAGCAAATTCAATTTTCCACAATAGTCATGTAAAAAGAAACTGTATTATGTTTCATTTTTATTTAATTTGTCCATTTTAAACTTTCCATACTCACACAACAGTTGGATTTAATTTAAAACACACACGTAGGATATCGACTGTTTATATGGTGTTTCTTTGTATCAAACTAAAGCGAATTGGTACATGCCTACCACAGTTTATGTTTTTATTTTGTGAAAAAATATAGAAAATTCTGCATAATTTTTTGTCCACTTAACAATGTTGTGCTAATTTGTATTGGTCTGTAGCTAAATTTGAATGAAATATGTCTATTGACAGTTGTGATTGAAACTTGACACAATGTGAAGCGGTCCAAGGGTGGTCAGTACCTTTGAAATGCAGAGTAATACAGATTTAAAATTAGCACAATCCCAGTTTTGATGTTGGGTCAATAAAAGCCTCTGGTTCATTAACTGCATGGCATCGGAATCAATTATTGAACACATAAACCTTTTTCTCTACAAGTTTTTGCTAAAAGTAATCAATCACCTTTACAGATCATTGAACTCAGGTGTTTGAATCCCTCCCAGGGTCACTGATTCCTGCACATCAGTGAAACAGGTCTAGTTATGACGTCTCCTCACTACTAACCATTCGACTATTTGAATCAGAATCAGCTGTATTCGCCAGGTTTGTCGACATAAACAGGAACTTTGACTTGAGTTCTGCTTTTCTCTCAATACACACATTTTAAAATATATATAAAACGGCAAAATAAAAAAAACTGTTTTTTTTTTCTTGCAAATACATGTATGTCAACCCATCTTTGAAAAAAAAAAGTCTTTGTGGTAGATGGTTTTTGCAATTAGCGCTATGTGTAGAGCAGACCTAAAGGAAAAAGTCTGGTTTGTGTCCATGGTGTGGGGTCTTCAGAGATTGTTGTCGCCCTTTTCCTGAAGCTGTGTGCTCACGGTTGATAGCTCCTTTTCAGGTCCAAAAATAATTGCTTTAGTTTTGTTTCTGTTGAGCTGGAGAAAATTACGGCACATCCATCCATTGGTTTGCTCTTTGTATTTGCTCAGTGTTAGGATGAGTTCAAAGTCACCTGGTGACATTGTAATGTAGAGTTGAATCTCATCTGCCAAGTTATGGTATCTCATCTCATTGGTTGTCAAAATCTGGATGCAGTGATGTTGAACACATTGCCACTGGACTTAAAAGCTCTGGAGATATGTTTTCTGCAAGAATAAATCATGCTTCTCTAGCTTTCCAGTGGATGAATCCGACTTCATAAATCAGGAAACAGTCTTCCGGTCTACATTGTGTCAGAGTTTGGGTCAGAGATAATTATGATGTAAGGGGTTGTATTTTTAGGGAATGGAGAGCAGCTCCTTAGTTTCAGTAAAAATAACTCAATGCTGCAGAATTTCAAAATATTTTTGACATTTTTTCCTATTGACTTGGTGGTGACAGCTTAGGGATGGATCCTTGAGATACAACATGACTACACTACATGCATAAAGCAGCCCATTATTCATAGATGATTGTGTTTGGTGTAGAAGAACTTGACTGTCCTTCAAAGAGTCTTCAACTCAACCACACATAACGCCCTGTGGATTAATTAGAGCAGAGACTGAGAGCCAGGGCTTCTCTTTAACATCATTGTCTGACCTCATAAATAATTTCCTGGAAAACTGTTTAAAATTCTCCAAGACACATGGACAGCCTCCTTTTAAAAAAAATTAATTTCCATTTTATTGCATGTCATAAGTATTTGATCGACTATCAACCACTAAAAATTTAGATTCCCATAGACCTGTTAGTTCGGCACCTGTTTAAACTCATAGGATAGCATCTCAAGGTCCCGGTGTGGCCTAGCCAGTCTTTACACCTGAATCCAATAGAAAATCTTTGTAGAGAGCTGACGGTCCATGTTGCCGAGCAACAGCCCCGAAACCTGAACGCTATGGAGAAGATCTGTATGGAGGAGTGGGCCAAAATCCCTGCTGCAATGTGTTGAAAACTGGTGATGAATTAAAAAAAACATCTGATCTCTGTAATTGCAAACAAAGGTTACTGTACAAATACTGCGTTCTGTTTGTCTGATGTATCAAAAACATGTTATGCAATGAAATGGAAATTAAATATTTAAAAATCATCCACTGTGAATTTCAGAATGTTTTTTTGAGATTCTGCCCCCTACAGAAAAAGAGTACTTTTGATACAAATTACAGACCACCACATGCTTTGTAAGGGGGAAAACAAAACAAAACAAAATTTAGCTATGTATCAAATAATTGTTTTCCCCACTGTATATGAGACATCTGTGTTAAACAAAAGGTAGTACTACTACATAATACATAAATACAACAAAGCAAGCAACACATGCAATATAGTATAAAAAAAATATACAGAAATCTCTATAGTAAATATCTCAAAACACATACAAACATTTATCTCTGTTCCTGTTCATCTTCTGACTAGCAGTGGTTTATTTTACTCATGTGACTCTAATAAAGCTGAATCTGTTGCGACTTCATTTCTACCTCTCATTTATTGAATCCAAATTGACCCCATCTCTCTGTCGTTCACTTCATCAAACTGTTTGTAGCGCCGTAGGGTTCAATACAGCAGTGTAAATATGTCATGACAGAAATTCATCAAGTTGTATTTTTGCAGCTCAAAATCAGAAATCACACTCACACTTCAGTCTGTGCAGCATACAGTCCAAGAGATACTACATGATTATACTGTTATATCAAACTATTTGTTACGTTAGAATAGGTCCAACAGGGCAAAGGGTTGGACAGTAACAATGCTTCTCATCACTTAAGGCAGTATAAATGCATACCTGAAAAACAATTACATACCGCTTTTAGACACACAAGGTTTGCATCACAGCTGACCTTTCCATTGATTTTTTTCAAAGCAGATATTGGATAATTTGTAAAAAGGTATTTTTGACAAAGAAATGTCCTTAAAAGCTATGCTTCACTGTAACAGAAAGTCACTACTGAATGTGGATAATGACACAAAGAGAGAGACTGCCTTATGTGGTAAAAAAAAGAATGGTTCTTATGCTGAACACAAACAATTATTTTTAAAAGGAATATGTCAAATGGACCTATTAGTGACTCAAAAAAGTTTGGTGTGACAATTCTTACAATTAACACCATTTACAGAGGGAAAAGTGTGTGTGGTATGTGAAAGCAAAGTAGGTGGACTTCTTCTGACATTCTCTCTGTTTGAAACACTTCATTCCAAAGGTTAGAAACTTAAACTCAACGGAAAAAAGGAACCCAAGGCTGGGGAATGAGATCACAAAAATTGGTCATGTTACTGAATGGCAACATATAACTTGAGAGGAGTTAGTTGCCATATCACTGAATTCGTTGAGAGGGCCGTTTGTGAGCATAAAGTTTCTCAGGTAAAAAAATAATAATCTATTTTCTTTGTTTTCTTTACATGTCTTCTGTCTGAATAAAATTCATGATGTTGCCCGGGGTCAGCATACAAATACACTAAAATAACTGTAGCAACTAACTACGCAATTTTTTTCTTCTCTGTGTCTGAGCAAGAGAAATTTGAGAATATTTCACTGCAGCTGCTTTCTGATGGTATGCCTGCATCTTAACTTAATTTTCCCTTGAACTGGAATCAATATGCAGAGGTTCTTAATAGCAAAATGACATCTTGTGAGAAATCTAGCTGGAGTTGGATTAATAGAGAATAATCTTCTTAGAGCTACAATATTCTAGTGAGGTGAAACTCATATGATTAAAACACACTAAGACTCTTGGGCTTTTTTATTTTCTGGACAATATATAGTCCTTGCTTGACTTGCTATTATTAGTGTCCTGGTGACCCAGTTGTCGGCAGAAATATGCTGAGATATGCTTCTGCATATGAAGCCCCTACACTGAAAAAGAGATTATTTGAGATGTATGTAACCATTGTTATTTTTTGCAAAAATACAAAACAACAATATTGTAATTACTGTTTTAGCCTTTAATGGTAAAAGTATGAAAGGTGAACAATATATTCACTTCAAACCATTACTTAATCATTTCACTGTAATTACAGAATCCCTAAAATACTGTTTGGATTCACATGAGTCCTATTTGTAAAAATAAAACTGTGAGATTATTGTTTTCTATATTAAAAAAAGTTCAAATCACTCTCTACCTCAAAATTGAAAAGGAACATTTCCTTGAAAAACGTAAAAAATGAAACAATTCTCATAAACAACATTATTATGCAAAAATTCCGCTATTTCTAAATTAAGAAAAAAATCCCATCACTCACAGTAAACATGTTTAAAGGATAGGTTTATGTAGTGTTTAGGTGAGATCTAACACACATAATAAAAGGCAACATATACACTGATATAAACAACTTGTAGGATTTACTTAAAAAAATTATTGTAAGTATTTGCACTCAATTTTTCTAAGTAAATTGTAATGCTTGGACATCAAGTACAACTTACCTGCCAGTATCTATTAAAATTTACGTAACTCTTAATGCAACATTTGTGAAGAAATTAAGTAAATGTTAATTCTATTTAATTTACCAGGTTGTATTTGCTAAAAGTAATTGAGTAAATGCTCAAATTACAATAATATGTGCTAGAGACTGGAATTGATCCACCATCCATCCATTTTCTGAACCGCTTATTCCTCCAGGGGTCGGGGGGGAGCTGGTGCCCATCTGCAGCTGTCAACGGGCGAGAGGCGGGGTACACCCTTGATAGGTCGCCAGTCCATCACAGATTCACCAACAAATGCTCAACAATTGAGCTACAGATACTTCAAAAAGTTTATGAAGTTTTTTGAAATAGCTAGTAATCCGTGCAACCCAGATCTGTAATATTTTTTCATATATACCCAATTAGAAGCTTACAAGTCACTTACATTAACAGCATTCATAATGACACTAAATGCTCTTTAAAACAAAACACATAAAACATTGAAAATTTTCAAAAGTTAAAAGTAGGCAACAGTTCTAGATAGTTCTTCCTTTGGCCTTTTCCTCTAATAAACATTAGCGGAAAGGTCAGGTGCTAATTCGTTGTATTTCTTGACTGGAGTGTGAGCATGATAGCATCACTAAAGTCAACTACTTTTTCCTGTTTGAATCTACTGATTTTCATATTATTGTGCTCAAGTGTTTTGGAGATCTACTGTATATTCACACTGACAATTTTTTTTTATTCCACAGTGGTGTTTTTTTATATGTTTTAGGATCGATTTTAAGGTTCTTTTAATGGTTTTTAAGTGTCTTAATGGTCTTGGGCCTTCTTATCTTTCAGAAATGCTTTTACCACATGAACCCACGCGGTCTCTGCGCTCCTCTGGCACCCGTCTCCTTATCATCCCCAAAGTCAGGACACGAACTCGTTGTGAGGCGTCTTTTCATTATTATGGCCCTCACCTCTGGAACAGACTGCTGGAGGATCTCAGGGCTGCAGAGAGCGTTCATGTTTTTAAAAGCAGGCTTTAGACTCACCTTCTTAACTAAGCTTTTAATTAGCTATTATTTATTAATATCTGTTTAAATTAGATCTTTTACCCAATATACTTTTTAGTTTAGCTTTTAATTGTTTATTCATTAATCTGTTTAGCATTTTATCTTGATTGTATCTTATTGTTTTATACTCATTGTTTTACACTTTATATACTTTATATTTTATAAACTTTATATTTTAACATATTTCAATCTTTTGTCCAAGTGTTTCCTCTATGGGAGCCCTCTGCATCGGGGGCGGTGGTCTGCTGTGGGTGCCTGGGTACCCCCCAGGTAGTGCCTGGGTGGAGGGGGGGTGTATCATCCCTCCCTCCTCTGGCTGCTCTGGGTTGGTGCCTTGGCTGCTGCTGCTGATCTGCTGCAGAGGCAGATGGCTCCAATGATGGCGTTTCCTGGCTCATTTGTACTCAGCCCACTGTTTTTTTATTTTATTTATTTATTTATTTATTTATTTTAAGCTTTTAAGTGTGTGTGTGTGTGTGTGTAAGGCTGATGGGTTGGGTTGGGAGGGGGGTGTAGTTGCGATGATGATTTTATTTTTGGTTTTTGAACGGGGGGGTTGGGGGTTTGTGGGGTCATTTTAAATCTGTAAAGCACTTTGAGAAACCATGTTTGAAAAGCGCTTTATAAATAAAGTTTGATTTGATTTGATAAATCTTTTACCAGCAAAATACATGTGTAAATTGTACTTTTGGTATTGTAGTTCCAACTAAAACCGTATTTTACGATGTAAAAATTACATGAATTAATGTAATAGATTTTAATATACCACAAAGTCATTATTTTCAGTGTATAATCCAAAATAAATTATCATAATGATTGGAACTGCGGCACTGGTTACATTTGAATTAATCTTAAGAGGCATTATACAAATATTCCACTTTGGGAAGCCATGGTAATCCCGGCCAACACCAATGGCATTTCAAACTCCTGCTCATTCTCTGCCTAGTCCTCATCCATTGTTGCTCTATACGATGGCACTGCTGACCTATACGATTAGACCAAAACAGTCCTGGCATTCATGAGCCGCACCTCTGTAAGTCCTCTCTGTTTGATCTGCTGAGTCGACAGGGCGCTCAGGGTTAACAAAGACAGAGTTATATGGAACTGGCGCGCCGGTGTGCGCGCTCAACCCCTTCCTTGCTCTACGCACAAATATGACCTCAGGCAACCTGTGTCAAGCTTCTCATCGTTTAATAGAGGAACTCCGGAACTGTCTCGCCATACTTCTCAAAAAACATGCTTGCAAATACAATTTCATTTTATTTTATCCATTATAATTTAATTGAAATATGAAATAATGTGAAAGTTTGAAAGAAGAGAGTTTGCCATTTTCATCAAAAGCCTGACTAATATAGCTACTCAAGAATAAATAAATTTAAAAAGCACTTTTTTATCAAACAAATTGGAAAATATATTTTTTTCAAATATATTTTTTACTTTTTACATATGATATAACGGGAGTTTTTTTTATTATTATTTTTTACAATAATGTTCAATAATATGCTGTAATTAATTTTGCTTGGATGTTATACAATTGCTTTTTAATGCACAGTACAGTAAAAATTGTGTTTTTCTGTTCTGTGTCCAGTTCTGTTTGTACATCTATTTTTTTGCTGCAGTTACGACCATATTTCCCGTTGTCGGACAATTAAAGAATGATTCTATTCTCTTCTAATGTAATTCAGGGCGATATCTAATCTACATAATATTTTATTATATTATTTTGTCAAAGACCAACTTTTATAATTGAACAAAAATAGGCCTACTCAATAGGTTATAATGTGTTATTTATATATATATATATATATATATACAAGTATATTAATACTGCATTACAGTGTCAGGTAGGACTGTGTTTCATGGAGAGCTTTTATTTTGAAGAATTCAGCCGGAAAAAGCTGGTCTTATGTTCATGTCCCTTTACAGACTCACTTAACCAGTAACAAGAGGCCAAGCATGGCACGAGCACGGCACATATAAAACAGAAGCTCCAGGTTTAGACAAATGTCTACTTAGAGAGGATTTGTTGAGTGAGGAACCCGAAGAAAACAAGTAAGATTTCTATGTTTGTTGTTGTTGTTTGAATGTAAATAATTTATTTAATATTTTGTTTGTTTTTATCTGAAGAAAGATGTGAAAATAAGCTTTGAAATAAAACGGTTTTGTGTATTTTTTTTTTTTATTCAAATATTTTTAAATACATTTAAAACATTTCTATTATGTTTTTCTGAAATTGTCTTGTTTTGTAGCTTCAATAGAATGTCTAAAACCCGTGTGACCTCCTCGTCCATGTTCTAACCGGGGATGGCCACAGCCCCTTTCTTTAAAGTAAGACCACACTTTTATTTAAACAGAAAATACTTGTTGCAAACAGTATCAGTTTCGTCCTGTTCCCCATGTGCTCCTCCTCCATAGGTGACTGTGTTTGAACAGGAACACTTTCAAGGCAAGTGCTAGGAGTTCAACTTTGAGTGCTGCAACATCCATGACTGTGGCCTGGACAACATCCGCTCCATCCAAGAGAGTGGCGCGTGGAGCGTGAGTCATACAGCCTGTTCCCCTGTAGGTCTGAGTGAAAAGCTGACTGATGTGTGCGCCTGAACTTGTCTTTATTTGTTTTTGAGGATTCTGCATCCCAAATGTTGAATCAATCACCTCTTCCCTCTACCTACAGTAGAGGGAAGATGTTATTATGGCAGATACAGTATGTTCCATATCACCAACTATTAAGGGTATTTGTGAAGTGTTTGTCATATGTCAACCTCAAACTTCAGCATACTTTATTGGTGTTTTATGTGATAGAACACCAAGAGAAAGGAAAAAAAAAGCACAACCGATTGCATTGAAAAGAACATTTTGTGGAAACACTGAAGCAACATCTCACCAGCAAATTAAAGCTTTGCCACAAACTTTCTTTGAAATGTACGACACTTAGCTTACCACCAAATTAGGTACAAAGCGACTTAAGGCGCAAATACATGAAGTTCTGGGAAAAAATTAAAAATTAAACTATTTCTGCCTCTCATTATTCTAGCATTCAGCAAATAGAAATAATTTTGGTTATCCTAAATAAGCTTAATGGAAAACTTCAGCCAGTTAACATCAGGAAGTAAGAAAGTTGTATTTTGCAGTGACTGAATGCTCTGATCTATTTTCCAGAAACATGCAACATACAACAAACTAAGTGACTAAGTTCGGAAAACAACTTTCTTTGTTTGTACCTCAAAATATGGTGCTACAAATGATCAACAAACTCTTGTTTGATACAGATGCTAAAATAATTATGTAGTCAGTAGTTTAGACAGTATAGGTTGTTTACTCATTTACATTCTGTGTAATGCACAAAAAAAGAATCCCTTGTATTGTTACATAGATTAATTATCATAGTAAAAAATACTTTGAAGGAAAACAGAAATTACACACAATTTAGTAACAACATATTTTATTCATGTGGCTAATTATATTGTTGATATTTAATGAAACATAAAATAAATAATACATTCTGTCAATATTAAAACAACCAATGAACCCAATGAAGGCTGTCTAGACTCCTTCTCAGCCATTAAACATTTTTAGCCAATATGTTAACTTCTGAAACAAAGGGAAATAATGCATTTCAGTAAATAAAACAAGGTTTTCCAAACACCTACAATTCAAAGACTGTTTCTCTCTTTGTATTATGTTTAGGAATTCAGAAAAGAAATTTACCTTTACCTGGAAACACTGACTATTGTTTTTTTTTTCTCAAAACGTTTTTAGGCACAAACAGTGTAAACACACAAAGTAAAAAAAATATAGATGTATTTGCATTTTAGTCTGTCTATATCTGCCTGCTGCTTTGTTCATGTTCACTGCGTTTTGCAGATTACATATTTAATGTTTTTATTTACTACCATATTTGAGGCTCTCACTTTGACCACTCACATCTGCAGCTAGTTGGCTTTTGAGCTCCATGGCTTCCAAGGCAAGCAGTTCATCCTAGAGTGGGGCGAGTACCCAAACTGGGAAGCCTACGCTGGTTCTCTGTCCTACCACTCTGAGCGCTTCATGTCGTTTCAGCCCATTTATTGTGCTGTGAGTATAACTCCCAGACTGCCAATGCTTAATGAGGGAGAAGCCTTTCTTGCAGCTCTAATAATGCTGACTAACTCTCCGCAGTCTCACCAAAGCAGCCGTACGAGGGTTTTTGAAAGGGAAAACTTCATGGGCCGCGGTAGCGAGCTGTGCGATGACTACTCATCCCTGCAGGCCATGGGCTGGTTCATGCCGGAGGTGGGCTCAATGCATGACCAGAGCGGAGCATAATTCATAAAGAAGTGTTTGAGAATTGTAAAAAAAAAAAAAAAAAAAAAAAAAGACCAAAGACAGAAAATGGACACCAATTTTAAGATATAAATGATCAAATAGAGACATTATCATTGAGACAGTTTTCAACACAATGAAGCGATAATGTAATTTTTGTCTTTCTTAAAAGTACATATAAGACTAAATGATAAACAAAAACTTTGGGTGGCAGACTAGATTTGCTGGATCTGCAAGTTCTAAGAAAAAAACTGCATTCACCTGTTCATTACAATGTTACATAAATTAAATACCTTATGAACATTGACATTTTTAGCCACTTTAATAGGTACATCTTTTTAATTGTTCCTTAACAGAAATATTGAAGAAGACCATTACATGTTAGCACCATTAGACATACACAATATAACTTTCTAAAGTGAAAAATTATGATCAGAATGAGGAAGAAAGAAATTTAAGTGAAACTGAAGGAAGAATGGTTGTTGGTGCCAGATAAACGGGTCTGATTGTTTCAGATACAGTTGATCTGATGGGATTTTTATGTGCAAGCATGCTTCGGGTTAACAGAGGATACTCTTGTGAAAGAAGATATCCAGTTAGTGGCTGTTGTGTGGATGGAAATGTCTTATTGATGTTAGGGGAAATTGAGAAAAAATGGTTCAAGGGGACAGAAAGGCAACTATAGCTTAAAAGGATACTCCATCCATCCATCCACCCATCTTCTTAACCGCTTATCCAATTCAGGGTCACGGGGCAGCTGGAGCCTATCCCAGCAATTATCAGGCGTTAGGCAGGGTACACTCTGAACAGGACGCCAGTCTGTTGCAGGGCCAACACAGAGAGACAGACAACCATTCACACTCACATTCATTCCTAGGGACAATTTAGAGTGATCAATTCACCTATCATGCATGTTTTTGGACTGTGGGAGGAAGCCGGAGTACCTGGAGAGAACCCACGCATACACGGGGAGAACATGCAAACTCCATGCAGAAAGACCCTGGGCCAGGATACGAACCCACGACCTTCTTGCTGCAAGGCAACAGCGCTAACCACTGCGCCACCGTGCAGCCCAGGATACTCCACCCCAGGTAAAAATGTTAGTGTGTTGCCATATTCCCCAGAGTTAGATAAGTGAGAAAAAGCATTTTGTAACCGGCCCAGTAATTCTGCTGTTCTGGCAGCAGTCCAGTCACTTTAGCTCAGCATAAACAATGTAAATGAATGGTAACAGCTAGCATTTCGTTTGCCAAAGTCATGAAAATTACACGATAATGACTCAGATTATTTCTGGTGACCTCAATAATCTTATTGTTTCCTAATGCAAATAAGTAACACCGATGAATTACAGGAGCCTTGATAGATTTGGGATTACATTAAGATAAATTATCACTGTAAACCACCGTTGCAAGGACATGACATAGCACCCACAAAAGCCACCTAAAAGTTATTTAATCTACAAAGCTCATCGTTTACAGTGTTTTAGGGTTAAATGTAGTAAATGTTATACAGTAAATCTGGAGTTAACAATGTCAGCCACACGTCACAATTGTATTTATTCATTAAAGCCCAGCAACATCCATTTTTCTCCACGGATATTGTTGGAGGAATTCACATTAGATGGACTATATCAAATATTGAGTTGCTTTGTGTCTTCATCTTTTTTTCGCAACCTTTTGCTACACAACCAAGAACCATTTTCTTGCATTACACTTACAACGTACTCGATCTATGGCAATAAAAATTCAGTGCAGCTGGTCCATTTGTGTCTATGAAAGCAGGTGTCTTTTGCTGGCGCTGCGTCGTCTCATTGCGCCTTGCAGCAGCGGCTTCCAGCGGTGCTTTGTCATAATGTAGTCCCAAGTCTAAATGGGCTCCTTTAATTTTTTTGTTACTTATTATTTTCATTTGCAAACCAAGATTATTATTGAGGTCACCAGGAATAATAAGGATCATTACTGAGTAATTGTAATGACTTTTACACATGAAATGTTAACTGCTTCCAGTCACTTACATTGTTTATGCAAAACTTAAGAAAACGGACTGCTCTCAGATTACCAGAATGACTGGGATGGTTAGCAAATGCTTTTTTTCGCTTATTAAACTCTTGGGAAAAGGGCAACAGACTACATTTCGCTTAGAAGTGGAATATCTCATTAGATATCCCTCTCAGAACGCTGAACACCTCAAACCTTGGACGAGAATGGCTACAGCCGCAGAAGACCACACCAGGTGCCACTCCAGACAGTTAAAAACAGGATACTGAAGTTCACCTGAACTTCAATTGTATCAATGGTTCAGCATGATGAACTTCTGAGGATTCTTCCTGACCGTGTGCATCTATTTATGATTGCAGAGTACCCATCATCTGATGGTCGCTTCAAGCAGAATGATGTAATAATGTATCATTGCTTGTAACAGCAGCAAAAAACACATATACAAACAGAACAGGACATACAACAGAAACACACACAATTTTCACAGAAAGATTATTTACATCATGTGCAATAGTTACAAAAACAGATTACTGTACAGTTATTAAGGTTAAGTACAGATAAAGTGGCAAACCCAGGTTGTAGTGTTAAAACAGAGCAGGATACTGAAAGATTTATAAATAATTCTGAACATTTAGGCTATTTAGAAAAAGTACAGATTGTGCATCGTACCTCTTCATTAAAAAGTAAACGTGTAACTTCCAGTAAGTTAGTATATATAAACTGAGAAAAATAATATGCAGGTTATAAGAGTAGTAGTTGTTCGGTTGATTAGTGCAAGTCTTTAGCAGTTTTATTTTTTACATGAGTTTTCTGTACTCCAAAGACCTTCACAGTCACCAGATGTCAGAGGAATGGAGCACCTCGTTGTTTGGCAAAGCAGGAGATTCAGATTATGGATGGGTAGCCAACAAAACGTGCAGCAACTGTGCGATGTTATCATGCCAATATGGACCAAAACTTCTGAAAAAAAAATGTTTTCCTTTTTTGAATATATAAGGTATGAATAATGATAGAATAAAAATGAAGAATTATAGAATAAAAATAGAAATAATAGAATAAAAATAATAAGAATAATTATGTTAGTTCTAAAGGCTAAAATGGGCCCAGCTTGATAGTGGCTGCACATATGAGGTGGTCAGTGACTGACTTCATAGTGCACAACGTATCAGATGGATAAAGTTCCCTTCTGTGAAGAAATTGGGGTAAAAATGTACAAGACAATCACAAACCCAATGTTTCTAATCAGCAGACCATTGTTTGCTTAGGATCGCCACTTTTTATCAATAAAAAGCTCTTATGTTTGCTGGATTTGTTCATTTCCATGTTGCTCAAACTAATTCTAACTTAAAATATGCTTCCAGACTGTGTTTTAGAAGGTGGCTGAGGCTGTTCTCTCTTTAATCATCCCCTTCGTGCCCCTGTCTCTCCCCGGCTTTGTATGCTACGAGTATCCTGGCTACAGGGGTCAGCAGTACATCATGGAGTGTGAGAGGCACAGTGGAGACTACGAGCACTGGAGAAACTGGGGCTCCCACTGCCAGACACCAAAGATCCAGTCCATCAGACGCATCTGGCACTGAGGAGCCACAGATCAAGACAAAAAGCAGGTTGGACTCAAGCAAAAGAGCCCCTAAACTTAATTTCCCCGTTTGGTAGAGAGGGCTCTGGACAATAACTACAACACAAACCATGTGTGATGTAGCTGCTACCTCCTAATCCCCCATACATGCTGTATTTTGTAATGAGGAGGATTTTTTGTTTGGGGACAAGTTAGGGATGCACCGATACTAGTAGTGGGTATCGGGGCTGATACTGTTCTTATATATTGTATTGGTATCTGTTAAAGTCAACCGATACCATGAACCAATACTTAAAATGTGTAAACTTTACAATAATTTCACAGAAAATTTTTATTTTTCACTTTAAATGTTAGTTTTGTGGTAGTTTTTATGAAGATCTAATGTTGTATGTAATTCACCATCATTTGTTGTAACAAGCAGAGAAGAAAATAAAATCTGTCGTCCAATTCATTGCATTTTTTGGCATTGGTACTCAGTATCGGCAAGTACTCAGATTCAAGTATCGTGTCGTATCAGTTTGAAAAAAAGTGTTATTGTTGCATCCCTAGTACAAGTTAAATAATGTTCAGCCTAAGGCGATAAACAGTGGGAGTATGCAGTAATGTTTTTTGTGGGTTTTTTTTGTGTTTTTTTTTTACATTTGTACAGGTTTATTTTTATAAATGCATCTTGTTACCATCTTGTTGATGAGAAACAACTGTAATAGAGTCTAAACAATTATATTTTTGTGGATCATTGCAGCAGACAGTCTTATTAAAATACAAAAAGCCCCATGAGCGTCCTTCAGTGAATTGTCCTATTCAGCTGTGGCTTCATGCAGGTAAGCCTTTTAATGAGCACTTCTTGCATTCCAAGCTGTCACGAATTCTTTCTCAAAGTGAAACTAATTAACTTTCATCACTGCACACAAACCTAAGTGGGAATCTCACCTCAGCAATAACTATAATAACTATTACTGATAAGTGAAAATTACCTAGGAATGAATATCTGATCTGTCTATACCAAGTTGCTTGCATGGGTTCCTTTAGCAATATGATAATCTTTAAGATTATTTTTATTAAGTAACAAAGACAAGGGAGCATGGTGGCACAGCTAGAAGGTCCTGGGTTTGATTCCTGCCATGGATGCTGTGGGTGCTGATGGTGTGTTTGTTCCTCCATTTCATTGGCATCCACACCCTGTGTGGGGTTGGCCTTTCTGTGTGGAGTTTGCATGTTCTCCCTGTGTTCCCTTGAGTTGCTAATATGAGCCACTCCCACAAAAATGCACCAGTTCTGGGCTGTATACTGCCTCCTGCTGGCTGACTGGGGCACCTGAAGGGTTGGGGAGAATCTGACTGGAATAATGTGATCCTTCCACGTGCTATGTCCAGCCAGGGAAACCCTGCCCCCTCAGGTGACAAGAAGGGCCTGCTCACTCTTCAAGCAGGAAGGAGGCTTGAGCTTCAGTCCAGGACCCTCCCACTGTTGGCAGAGGAAGGGCAATGCCAGAACTGGAATTAGGTAGGAGCACTGGGTGATGAATAATGGGGGGAAAAGCTAACAAAGACAAGCAAATAAAGAAGATTAATTTTAAAACTATGGACGACAAATTCATTGTATGCTCTTTCAGTTCAACTGTGTAAAGTTCTGAATACACACATACACTGAAAAAAAGTTGTTTTTATGCACATTAAATCATTTTATTAGCAGGCTCAAAACCATTTTTATTTCACATTTTTCATTCTTAATCATCTTACTTATAATTGGTGAAGAATATTTTTTTTCAACTGAGTTGAGGTGTTTAAAAAAAATATATATATATATATATATATATATATATATATATTGTAGTTGAAGTGTACTGCCTGAGGTTCAGAGGCTGAACCTGACCTTTAATCACAGAGCAAACTGACTCTCAACGTGCCAAACTTTGTCTTATGCTCTCAAGATCCTCAACCACCTCATTTATCAATCTCTCTACCTCATTCCTATACTTCTTTCATCATCCATCTCCACTCATCCCTGTCTACAAACCTTTATCATCCAACTCATCCCACCTGTACAGTCGTGACCAAAAGTTTTGAGAATTACATAAATATTGGAAATTGGAAAAGCTGCTGCTTAAGTTTTTATAATAGCAATAATCATACACTCCAGAATGTTATGTACAGTGATCAGATGAATTGCATAGTCCTTCTTTGCCATGCAAATTCCACTGCATTTCATTGCTATCATTAAAAGGACCCGCTGAGATCATTTCAGTAATCGTGTTAACTCAGGTAAGAATATTGACGAACACAAAGCTGGAGATCAATATGTCAGGCTGATTGGGTTAGAATGGCAGACTTGACATGTTAAAAGGAGGGTGATGCTTGAAATCATTGTTCTTCCATTGTTAACCAGGGTGTCCTTCAAAGAAACGCGTGCAGCCATCATTGCGTTGCATAAAAAAAGCTTCACAGGCAAGGATATTGTGGCTACTAAGATTGTAGCTAAATCAACAATTTATAGGATTATCAAGTATAATTCTTGTTAAGAAGGCTTCAGGGCATCCATGAAAGTCCAAAAAGCACCAGGATCGTCTCCTAAAGACAATTCAGCTGCAGGATCGGAGTTCCACCAGTGCAGAGCTTGCTCAGGAATGGCAGCAGGCAGGAGTGAGTGCATCTGCACGCACAGTGAGGTGAAGACTTTTGGAAGACGGCCTGGTGTCAAGAAGGGCAGCAAAGAAGCCACTTCTCTCCAAAAAAAACATCAGGGACAGATTGGTCTTCTGCAGAAAGGATGGTGAATGGACTGCTGAGGACTGGGACAAAGTCATATTCTCCCATGAAGCCTCTTTCTGATTGTTTGGGGCATCTGGAAAAAGGCTTGTCTGGAGAAGAAAAGGTGAACGCTACCATCAGTCCTGTGTCATGCCAACAGTAAAGCATCCTGAGACCATTCATGTGTGGGGTTGCTTCTCATCCAAGGAAGTGGGCTCACTTACAATTTTTCTCAAAAACACAGCCATGAATAAAGAATGGTACCAAAACACCCTCCATCAGCAACTTCTTTCAACAATCCAACAACGGTTTGGTGAAGAACAAAGCATTTTCCAGCACGATGGAGCACCGTGCCATAAGGCAAAAGTGATAACTAAGGGGACCAAAACATTGAAATTTTGGGTCCATGGCCTGGAAACTTCCCAGATCTTATTCTCATTGAGAACTTGTGGTCAAGAATGGGTTGCTATCAGTCAGGATTTGGCCCAGAAGTTTTTTGAAAGCATGCCCTGTCGAATTGCAGAGGTCCTGAAAAAGAAGGGCCAACACTGCAAATACTGACTCTTTGCATAAATGTCATGTAATTGTTGATAAAAGCCTTTGAAATGTATGAGGTGTTTTTAATTATATTTCAGTACATCACAGAAACAACTGAAACAAAGATCTAAAAGCAGTTTAGCAGCAAACTTTGTGAAAACTAATATTTGTGTCATTCTCAAAACTTTTGGCCAAAACTGTACGTCCCCTTATTCTCTTGCTCGTCTTAGTCATCTACGTTTGAGGCCCTTTTGATTTCACCCTCTCTCTATGGCTCTTTTAGCCATTTTTAAACTTAGTTATCTTCATCCTTTTTCCAAATCTATCCCTTTCTTGTGACCCTCCTTCCAAACACAGTTTGGCCACTCATCCTGTTTTGCTGAGTGGGACAGATGTTTTTTTTTTTTTTTTATCCCACCTATCCTCCTCTTTTTTCCTTTACGTTCATCCGTTTTTTTTTCTTCATTAATTGTTCCCTCTCTTCTTTAATTTTCTTCCTCATCTCTGTTTGGGGGCCACTTCTTATTCTACCGATTCTGACCTCTTTATCATATCAAATTGAACTTTATTTCTAAAGCACTTTTCATACAAAATAGCATCTTAAAATGCTTTGCAGATTAAAACGACCCCACATAAACCACAATCCCCATATAAGACCGGTGTAATGTGTTCCTACCTCCTGGTCTTCGTCAGGACACATGTTGCTGAATTTTGTAAAGGCTTTAAACCTAAGATACTCATTTTTTGGAAAGACCAGAATTACCAGGCATTAGAATAACCAATTCTGCTGGTGATAAAAGCATGAATTAGCGTCTCCATATTGGCCTGAGAGAGAATTAGGCAGACTCTGGCAATGTTCTTTAGGTGATTAAAAACCTATTTTAGAGATATTTTAATGTGTGGGATTAAAGTCAGTTCAGACCTCCTTTCAACACAGCCATCATCTTTATCTCTTTTTTAGACCTTTTTCAATCACACCTCAACATATTCATCCTCTCATCCCTTGTTTTATCTCGCATTCATGCTCACCCTTTTTATCCCATTCATCTTCCTTATCCCCCCTGATGGCCTCTTTGTTGTAGAACCTGAGCTCATTTTTCACATTTCAATAATTTTGTTTGTTAATTTTGTTTATTTTCAACAGACGTACTAAATAAAGACAAACCACAAACATATCAAATCAAATCAAATCAAATTTTATTTATAAAGCGCTTTTCAAACAAAGAAAATTACTCAAAGTGCTTTACAGATTAAAAATAACCCCACAACCCCCCCCTTCAAAAATAAAATCATCAGTGCAAATACAACCCCCTCCCAACCCAACCCATCAGCCATACTCACTCACACACACATTTAGAAGCTACAAAAAGCGGGCTGAGTACAGATGAGCCAGGAAATGCCATCATGGGAGCCATCTGCATCAGCAGCAGCAGATCAACAGCACCAGCCAAGGCTCCGACCCAGGGCGCCCAGAGAAGAGAGGGCTGGTACCCCCACCTCCACCCAAGCGCTACCTGGGGGGCACCCAGGCAGCCACAGCCGACCACCGCCCCCGATGCAGGGGGCCCCCAGAGAGGAAACACTGGCAAGAAAGATTCAATCTAATCTGTGGTATTTACATGTGATTTCTCAATGATTATCCAATTGATGCCATTTACCTACTAAGTAAACTCCCACTCTGACCCCCCCAGGTGAAGTTCAACCTTCTGATCTTATCCCCTCTTCAATTACAGTTTTTACAAATTGCTAAAGTGCATTTTTTGAAACCACCACCCATTTTCTCAAAACCTTAAACACAAATCCAAAAAAAGGTAACAACATTCACCAAAACATTAACGTTGTGTTCACCTCATACACCCAGCAAGTGAAATATATTCACCACACAACATTTCTTAGACAGTGCATCAAATAATTGAAGAAACAGCCTCGGGGCATGTTGTTAAAATGGAAATCTTGTAACAGTATTTAACAAATTAATAAATAAAATAAAAAAAATAAAAAATAAAAACATTACTGTAATTCACACATTCTAAATAGTGTAATGTTGTTGGCTGAATTTCATTTCTTGGTTGTTCTCTTCTAGTCCATAGTAGATTTGCCACCAGTGAACTCTGAACTGACTTTTATCCAGCCCAATTGATCTGAGAACATTCCCAGATACATGTGGGCTGACTTTTTAAATTGCTCTGTCTAAAAAAATGACAGCTATATTTTAGTTGTGTTCACATGTTGCTGCCTGTTTTACAGTTTAACTATAGAAGTGAGAAACGTGTTTAGTGACTCAAAGTGTATTTAATGTTTTAAGAAGGTTTTGCAAATGGTTTCTAGGTACCTGAGCAGCGCTTAAGATTTGGGCAAAATCATGTTTGATTACAAAAATTTGGTAATACCACTGAGAATTTGGAGTAGGAAATTGAGTTTAGTGCTTTAGAAAGTCCTAAAAACTGTAATATGCCATAGAAAAAGTTTTGGTATAAATCAGATTGATATGCCTATATGTAAAAGAGAAATCTCCAAAAATGTCATTTCAAAGTATAAAACCAGAGCAAGCAGAAAACAAAAATGTTTTTTTTTTTTTATCAAGCTCGAAATATTGTTTTTAAGTTAAAAAGAAGCACAACCTTGCCGGGACAAAGCAGTCATTGAAAGCACCTGCACTTCCCAACAATGATACTAACAATCTTGTGCAATTAAAAACATAATAATAGTGAACACCGGATCTAAAAAAAAAAAAAAATGCTGTCATTAATGGGATATTTCTGCACACCAGATATTTTGGAGCTTTGCCACAGCAGGAAAGAATTAGGCATAATGAAGGGCATTAACAATAAACCGGCTTCCACTTTAATGCTCATTATGTGATAACGGCATTATACAGAATGAGCACAATATCTGGATCCAGTAAGTCCAAAGCTGCAAATTAATGTTATTATCTCCGACCACTGATTTTCTTCCTGTGACAGGTCAAGCTTTCATCTGGGAGAAGGGAGGCCATTAAGTATAATGATACAGCGCACACAAAGCTGTTTCTGCGTCATGGGAAAAACTGAAACTACACTTTTTAAATGAGAACTTTTAACACTTTTCAAATCTAGTTGGATTGATCATTAAAAATGTTGTTTTTGACACTTGATCCAGTCAGAGATACAATTTGAAGCTTTCAGCAGCATTTCATGATAATTAATACTTTAGTGAGCATTTAAAGGCAAAGAGGGTGACATTCTTTTGCTCCAATAAAATGCCTGATATAAATATTATTTTTAATAAAAATGAACACACACATACTGTGCATGTCGTTCATCCACTTGTCATCTATACCACCATGCTGGTCCGCAGAGTTCAGTGCCTTTCTTTAATAGTGGGGGGTTCAGGCTGTAGTTTAGTTGAATATCTGAAGAGGATGCTCAGTCCAAAGTATCTCACTCCAATGTGAGGTCCCAACAGGGAGCAACAGTTCTCTGCAGAAAGTTTAAGCCATACCAAATGTCTTCATAAAGTTTTTCCAATGTAATGCTCTGACTCTTTTTTTTCTCCTTTACATTCCTTTGCTAAACTCCCTCCAGAGTGGGGCCCCGGTGACCCGCGTCCAGGCGAGGGAACACTGACTCCAATACCATTACTCGTCATAGGGGTCTTCGGGCTGCGCTTTGTCTGATCCCTCACCTAGGACCAGTTTGCCATGGGTGACCCTACCAGGGGCATAAAGCCCCAGACAACATAGCTCCTACGATCATTGGGACACCCAAACCCCTCCACCGCAGCAAGGTGGCAGACAAAGGGAGCGGGCACGGATACAGGCGGCTGAAATGAGTTTCCTCCGTAGGGTGGCTGGGCTCTCCCTTAGTGATAGGGTGAGAGGCTCGGTCATCCACATGGGGCTCAGATTAGAGCCACTGCTTCTCCATATCGAGAGGAGCCAGTTAAGGTTGCTCGGGCATCTGGTCAGGATGCCTCCTGGACGCCTCCCCTGGTGAGGTGTTCTGGGAACGTCCCACCGGGAGGAGGCCCAGGGGAAGACCCAGGACTCGCTGGAGGGATTATGTCTCCCAGCTGGCCTGGGAACGCCTCGGGATTCCTCCCGAGGAGCTGGCCCAAGTGGTCGGGGAGAGGGAAGTCTGGGTCTCTCTGCTTAGGCTACTGCCCCCGCGACTCAACCCCGGATAAGCGGAAGATGATGATGGTGACATTCCTTTGCTTAGTTTTTTTTTCCAGTGCCAGTATTTGGTATAATGTCTGATTTCATGCAGACATTTTATCCATATTGTCAAAGCGATACACTGTATATAAAGCTCAAAGTGAGCCCTGGGACCTGATTTCCACAGCTCACAAAACTGCTTAAAAGTTATATTGGATCTGACAGATTTTTCTAATATAAGTAAATCCCTTTTTTTTTTCCTTCGAAACAATCAAAAAATAATTTGTTGCTACAGCTGTGGTGTCAAAACTTTGGCCATGAGGGCCAAAATCCCCAACTTTATGGCACCTGTTGGCAACATAACTACTTTTTTAAAACAAAAACAGAAAAATAAATTCCTTTTGACGATTTTGTTTTTATTTGCTTAAAATGTACTGAACATGCATAACTTTAATGAATTGATTGTTGATTGTAAACATAAAAAGGGTCTTGTCTGATTGTCTTACTGTACAAAAAGAGGTAAACAGCTTATAATTTTCTAGGGATGTCAAAAGTTGTTTTTTTATTGTGGTATGCAAATTTTTTTTCGTTTACACTTCAATAATAAAAATTGGGCATGACCTGCTGTATTTAGACAACTTTAATCAACGCCACGGGCAATTTCTGAGTTCCTAACATCCACAAAAGTAAGATTAAATCAGAAAAAATAGTAAAACAGAGAAATGCTTTGTGCGGTACCTGACATTGTTTTAAGATTTTGTCATTGAAAATATAACCCAAAAACGTAAATACATCTGCATAAAACAACTGTGCTTTCAAGCCACATTTGCTTCATTCTTGTATGATGGTTGGAGGCCAAACAAAATCAGAGGACCACAAATGATCCCAGGACCGCAGTTTGGACACCCCTGCTTTGCAGTCTTCACTGGGATATGGGATAATTCCAGAAAGATGTAGATAAGGATAAGGATGATTCAGTGTCTGTTGGAGTTCTAACATATTTATTTCCACGGTACAGAGCCACCGGTCTCCCTCTTTAACATA
The DNA here is from genome assembly GCA_028564705.1 of Apricaphanius iberus. Lineage (NCBI taxonomy): Eukaryota > Metazoa > Chordata > Actinopteri > Cyprinodontiformes > Aphaniidae > Apricaphanius > Apricaphanius iberus. Next base: position 51,870 of record JAPXFQ010001773.1, read on the forward strand.
GCGTCTCTGCCTCTCCTGCCTGCTGCTGCAGCCTGTGTGTGTGTGTTATACAAGAGCTCCGTAGCTAAAACAAGGTAAGAGCTATGTCAGTGTAGGTGAAAGGTCCATGATTCTCTAGCATTATGGAATATTCCTCGGCTGCTTTCACTATTAATTACTAATCGCTAAACAGAACTAATAATTTCCCCACTACAATAGAGAGGCTCTTTATTTCACTGCTGCATCTTTTCTACCTGTGTGATGTGACCTGCTCTGCATGTTATGTACAATGCTTAAAGTGAATATTTAAAGCAAACTTCTGTAAAAATATACATCCATTTATAAACAAATATGTTTGTCTATTGAAATCGTAACCAAACCAAATTCTTTGAGGGCCACTGTACCTGAATCTAATTCAAATTTCTACTGACCGGATTTAGGAGTACTCAGGAGCTAATGCTTTAATGTACTGATCTATATTAAATCTAAGCATACAATCATTCTTCACTGTTATTCTTCAAAAAAAGCATTTTACTATCCATCTTAAACTAAATTTAAAACTGCAGGAAAAACAGCCCAATTCACATTCAGTAGATAAAGCAGGCTCTCTGGATACTGTCAAAACACATTTCATTCTGTTATTCAAATGATAAAATCAATTCCTTTTTTTTCAGTTCTGTCTTTTTGTGCTCTCCAGATGCAACAAAGCATCCTGGCCATCGACAAATGTGGTAAACATGAGACACAAATTGTGGATAGAAAAATGAAAGCAATGTGCTCTCAGTTGTAGCCCCATTTTTATCAGTGTGTGGTGCATAATAAGAAAGCAAATGAAACAAGAAATTTACAATTTCTCTCAAAAGTCTTAAACAAAAAAACAAAAAAAACATACATTTAGGATAAAAACACATCCTGCAAATTAAAATGTGTAAAACACTGAAATCTGGGTGTATTTTGTATTCTCTCTTCAATGACTCAGACTATATCACTCTTAAAGCATCAGCAATGGGTTCCTCTAAGCAGCTGGTCGGATTTCTGAAAACTTATGGATAAAGGTAAGGGTCAATTTCCAAAATCTGGTAAGGAATACATGAGATTAAGAAACAAGAAATAAGACCAGGTGTTGCAAACTATATTCCTCATTACTGCTTAAGATTTGGTTTTCCAAACACAAATGTAGAAATATGACCTTTTAAGAAAAAAACGGTGTGCTTATAAACTCATTAACATACTTCTTAAATATCCAACAAGCAAGAGCTGTAGATCGATGCTAAAGTTCACATTGACTTGTTCAGTAGTCCAAAACTTGTCAATTTGTGGTCTTGAAACATATTTAGATCTAGATTTGATATGATAGACCAACACTGAGTAGCACATACCTCTGAAAACCAACACTGCATATCACCTCAAATAGACCATTGCCATGGTGAAACATGGTGGAGGAAGGAATATGTTGTTGGGATGCTTTTCTTCAGCAGGGACAGGAAAGATGATGAGAGATTATGAATGAATGATTGAATGTAGGACAATAATGTGCGATAATAGAGTTGTTTTATCACTTAAAATCCCAGTGAAATACATTACAGTCTGTAAATGTAATGTGTAAGAAGTTAAGCCAGCTCTAAGGACAATCCAGAGACAATACTACCAACAAGTGAACATAATGAAGAAAGTCTTGCTCTTAGCCTTTTTCCCTTTTTTATTAAATATGTAAAAGATACCAGTTAATTATATCGTAGCACAGATATTCCACATGCATCAAACATTTGTTTGTCACCTCCCCTCACTTATTCTTTCATTTGATCACATATCTCCGCCTTTTTCTTCCACATGGGCACCTCGACCCTCTGCCTCCCGCCTCTGGGCTCTAGGCAAGTCAGCTCCCTCGGCTCTGACATCTTGGCCTTCGTCCTCCCTGTCCCCTGCTCCCATCTCCTCCACAACGTGCTCATCCTCCTCCGTCCTCTCTCCCTCGTCTTCGTCGTCATCCTCCTCGCTTCTCTCTGATTCTGACTCATCGGAGTTGTCCTCTTCCAGGTAGCGGTAGCCTTTCACCTGAGGGTAAAAACATAAGCTTTTATTTTTACTCTGCACTTGGATGTTTTGCAACCCAGCCGGGATTTACAAGACCTCAGTCACTCCTGTATAACCGAGTTTACAGGTTTTCAGATCTGTATTATGGAGGATAAAGAGTAGAAAATACAAGCCTGCATTTTTTGGTTTAAAATGAAAAAAAAAAAACACAAAAAGGAGTTGACTTTCAATCGTGTTACATTGTGTCATGAAAGCTTCATTTCAAATCCGGTTAAAACCCCGAACTACCAACAAGTTTCTAGAAATAGCTCGCTGGGATTTTGGCCGATTCCTCCCAACAGAACTGGTGTAGCTGAGTCAGATTTGCAGGCCGCCTCAGAGATACGCACCTTTTTTCGCTCTGTCCTCAAATTTAATCAGCACATTATGATGACCACTCCAAAATATTAAGCCCCTCTTAGGGTCCATTTGGAACACCCATTTGCACTCAAGCTTCAATTTCTTTGCTAAAGTCTAGAAACGTATCGATATTTCCACATAATGTTCTTTCCTCGTGATGACATCTATTCTGTGAAGTTCACCAGTCCCTCCTGCAGCTAAATGACACCACAGCATAATGCTGCCACCTCTGCTGTTTGGGATTTTCTCTCACATTAACATGCATGTTTTAGTGTTTGTTTGTTTTTTTATCTAAACACACAGATTATAGTTTCATCAGAGCACAGGACATGTCTCCCAAAGGTTTTCTTTCCACTGTGTATTTTTTTCATTGAAGATCATCTTCATAAGCTCTTTTGTGATCAACTTATTATGGACATTTCATTTCAAAATGTCTGCATGAGTAATCAAAATCAATATTGTTATTGTAAAATGAAAAAAAAATTTAATTTCAAGTTTGCACTGAACATAACATGTTCGGTTTTTGGTTTGTTTCACAGATGAAGATCATCGGAAGTACACAGCCTCATACTTCCTTTTCCTGTGTTAAAAATAATTTACTTCTAATTCAATAACAGCCTGATAAAAACATTATGCACACTGAAAACAGCCATCAGCTTCGGGAGCAACTAATCTAGATTTATTCTAAACGTAGAACTCCATTGCAGATAATTTACAAACAGCTTGTAACTTTCAAACATAAAGTAGTTCAGAAAATCAGTGTTTTCTCTTTAAATATGTGCTGTCAAGCTAAGAAATGGTGAAAACTCCAGAAACTGTGCAAGCACAGCACGTGTTGGGTTACCTTGTGTCGTGGCCGAGGGATGCGCGGCAATCTGTGCGGCACTTTCTGTGCCATGCGGCGCTCCATCACCCAATAACAGTAGCACGCCAGTAACAAAGTAGCCAGCAGGATGGACAGTTTGGCCTAAAGGGCAAGAACCACAAAAATCTCAAAAATAACATTTTAACACAAGAAAAAAACAAAACAAAAAAACAGGTGAACTAAATAAAACTTGCCCTCATGGGCATGTGGGACCAGAGGTACACCACAAAGATAGCGATAGCCTGCCACCAGTGGTAGATGGTGTAGACGAAATCCAGGCGTTCTTTTTCCTCGGCGTACAGAATGCCGACAACAGCTAGAGCACACAGAGACGAGGTTAGTGGCATGAGATTAGAGGTGGAAAAATATCCCTGACTGTGTTGAAAATCCTTGTTTAAAAAAACAGAAAGATAGTAGTTTTCAATTGTCTTTTTAATCTTCCTATTATCATTAATGATAATAGGAAGGAAGGATAATGAGGGATTGCTGAGAATTCCACGACGCAATCTTCTGTGGTTCTTTAATTTCTACACTAAACATTGTATTGTAATAACTCTTTTTGTAAAGTGCCTTGAGATGACATCTGTTGTGAAATGGCGCTATATAAATAAACTGAATTGAATTGAATTAAAAACTGCATGATCTACAGTGAAAGACTTGCTGTTTTGTGATATCGGCTGGATGTTCACAAATACTCACTGCTAACCCCCGTCTTGTTTAGGGCGCTCCCGAGTCCCCACAGCACTATGATCCCCAGCAGGGGACCCAGATACTCTGGTGAATTTGGCTTAACGGTCAGTGCGAGGAGGACCACCAGCAGCACCCCGTGCACCGCAGCGCCCCCCATTAGACACACCCATCGCGGGAGACGAAGGAGGCTAAGAGAGAGGAGGGAGAATACGGAGCAGGAGAGGCCGTAGGCCACGATCAGCAGCCAGAGGCTTTTTATGCCTAGAATACAGACGCCATAGGACTGTGGGGGAGGAAATAAAAATATACCATTTATTACAAAAACGTCAGGATATCTCTTTGGCCTGCGGGTTAATGTAGAAAGTCATTGCATTAGCTCGGTACCAGTGAGAAGCCGCTGATGACAAAGAGCATTTCCAGTCCGCTGTAGATGAAGAAAGGGCAGAGCATCCGCAGGCGGTAATCCCTCAGGTGTTTGAAGGGCAGCTGGAAGATGTTCCCCCAGCCGATGCTGCGGAGGTCGATCTCCTCCGTCGGCTTGTAGGCGGGGCCACACAGCAAGAGGAACTGTGGGAAGAGAAAAAGCACATTGGGAAGATTCTAGATCGTTCTGAGGGTCAATGCTAAGCAAATGGTTCTCTGTAATGCAATCAGACTCAAAAGCAGGAGGAGTTTGGACTGTGTGGAAAACAAGTGGGAACATCTACAGTCACTACAGGATTTCATGTTAAACTATCTTCTTCTTTAAACTCAGAACAGGAGATTTTGGCAATTACTTTTCCACACAATGCCTTGCAAAAATACTTTATCCCCCCTTAATTTCATTCGCATTTCGACACTGAATAGGGACAAATTGCATTGCAAATCTACCATTACTTGGGTAGTTGCAACTTTACAGATGGGAGTGCTTTATAAAAGCCTTTCAAGAAAAAAAAAAGCTGCTGTTGATAGCCAGCTACAGGTCATGTGGGAGACAAAGTGACAAGCATGCAGAAGAAGGGGGCCTTTTTCAGATGGAACCAGCATAGAATTTTCTGGTGTTTATCCAAAATGCAGATCAACTTGAACAATGAAAAATGGCAGTGGCAGCATCATGGAATGTTTTTCTTCTGCAGGGACAGAGAAGTTGGTCAAAGTCCATGGGAGGAAGAATGGAGCCAAACACAGGGGAACCCTGGAAAGTTCTGTTAGATGCTGTAAGAGTTGGTGCAGAGGTACCTTTTCCATCAGGACTTTGAGTAAAAACATCCAGCCAGAACTACAATGGAGTGGTATAAATCAGAGCACGTTCATGTTTAAGAATAGTCCATTTAAAGCCCAGACCTAAATCCGATTGAGAATCTGTGAGAAGAGTTGAAAATGACTGATTTTAGGAGCTCTTTATTTAATCAGACAGGAATGGAGCCATTTTTTAAAGAAGGTTTAAAGATTTTACTCTTTATATTTTTTCAAACCCCTAAAGGTTTACGGTAAAACACGATCGTACTACTCAGATTTTCATTTGTAGAAATGGAAGCCAGTATTGTTTTCTTTGCTCTTCACAATTATGCATTAGTTTCTGTTCACATAAAAACAGTAATGAAGTTGGTGGTTGTAACATGACAAAATGTGGAAAAAGTTAAAAAAGAATAAATACCAACAATCGGCACTGTTTATAATTTTACAGTCAATTCATTTTCCGACCAAGTCTCATTATTAGTTTCACCATTTCAGTGACAAAGTTTATTCCAAAAACCAGCAGCTTTCACCTAACTTGTTATTCAAAAACAGCAAGTAAAACAGGAACCAGCGCCGACACCATATACAGGAACCATATAGTCTATGGATTTTTACAGGAACTGAATGTAGGAACTGTAGGAGCAATTTTGCAGCATATAGGTAGTAGACTCAAGTAACATGGAAGGAATGGATAGTACAAAATAAATGTAAAAAAAACTTGATGAACAGTAAGAACTGTTCTTCAGACAGTCAGCATAGTAAGGCAATCAAAATATGAAAAAAAAACATATCTTGTTTTATGGTTAAAGAGAAAAAGAGAGAAAGGGAATCAAAGAGATTATCAGATATGTTTGATGAATAACTTAAATGTGTCCCCTGCTGTATTGCACAGAGTCAGATCTCTTACAATAAACATGGCAAGGAAGGCGAAACCCATCAGGATGCTCTCCACCTGGATGAGCAGCATGGAGCGCGGCAGGTTTTTCAGCACGGTGGTGTTGAAGCCTGGGATGATACCTTTGACTGCAGCACCTGAATGTCAGACAAAAAGGCAGGTTTGATATGTAGAACACAGCTGGTAGGGAAGCAAATGTCATGTTTTAAACCAAAAGGTTTAAACTTAAGACTTTTACACCTTCTTAGAGGCGTAAAAGTCAGGTTCACTGTTGGAGGGTGGCCGGTATGGGCGACAAAAAGGAGAATTGAAAGCAGAGTTCATGCTTAAAGCTTTGTGTGTTAAAAATGTTGGATGAACAAGAGGAAAAGCGAGGACATCTACTTCCATTTGGAACCATATCCACTTCCGCTTTATGAAAATACACAAAGCCGGCTTTAGACGGCTTTAGAATCCCAAAGCAATACAAAGCAGTGAAGGTTTTTTCTGATTTCTAATTCTACGAAGCATTGATGTGGGTTTGCAAACCCCCTTGCAGCAGGAGAACTATCTCACAACACAATCTGGGTAAAAATAGGCTCAAGGTTCATAGCAGCAGGGTTTCAGTTCCTCATGAAGGCATGATGAACAGAAGAATCTAATTTAGAAAATCTATCGAGAACCAAGTGACTAATGCAAAACCACTTATAATATCCAAATGTTCTAGAGTACCAGTGGAGAAGACGTTTATATCCACATTAACGACACAAGGTTAAACTACCTTTAAACCCTTAGCGAGAGAAGATAACGCAAACTACCTCAGCTGTTCCAATCTCATAGCGCCCAATAAAGTTACAATAACAGGCCCGCAGCATCATAACTCCTTCACCATACTTAGCAGTAGAGTGGGGATGCTTGTCCACAAATCCATTCTTTGGAATGTATGTTCAACAAAAGCTCAATCGTAAAGATTTTGATTTCTAAAAAAGGTAGACTGTACACTTTTCACACATTTACAGCTATATTACTTAAATAATACTCACTCTAATACTATCTGATTAATATACAAGCAATTAAGAATTTATTTTTATCAAGCCAAAATAGTAAAATTAATAATTTCATTCATTTCTTCTGTAACTGAATAAATAAATGCTGTTTTTTCCCCTCTGATAAGCAAAACATGAATACATTGAAATAATTTGAGCAAACAATTGTTCTCAGATTGAAAATCGGAAATGATTTATGTTTCACTGCAGTGCTGTAAACATCCCCCCCCTGTCAAAATTAGGTTTATTTACCGCATGTCTTCACGTTGCAGAGGACGTGCTGGGGTTCATGCAGGTGGCTGTTGAGGACGAGACGCATGGGGAACTGAGCAAAGACGAAACTCAGCTGATGTGGAAGAAAATACACCACAGAGGGGGTTATCTCTTTGTGTTCAGTATCCATTTTACACAATGTGAGGCACAAGCCAAAAAACCGCCGCAGACCGGCAGAGGAAAACTAAAGAAAGACTCACGTTGAAAATGACATAAAAAACCGACTGGAAGGTGATGATGTAGCTGTGGCACGCCCCCTTCGGAAGCTTCTTCTGCTCCTGAACGTGCTCCTCCTTGTAGTTGGCGTACTCGTAGTACTGCTGGGCCATCCTGCAGCAGTGGGGAGTGTGGGACAGAAGGAGCTTAAAGAGGAGGAAACAGCTCGCATTGCTTTAAAACACGCTCATGAAGACAAGATGGACCTTTTCAAGAAAACTAATGTTTATGGAAAACAACAAGTGTACAAAAAATAACAACACAGGAATCCATGTGGTTGGAAAAACATCCAACAACTAAAACATAGAACTACTGTATGAACAGACATCGCAACATTTCTAGCCTAAATTAATCCGCAAAGTCAGTTCCTAGTTGGGTTTATGATTGCAAACAAACAATTTAACAATATAGTTAAAATCAATTAGGCACGGGTCGGTTATCGGTTTCAAGGTACACCACGGTGTGACAAAGTCAAGGTTTCAAAACCAGTAAAATTTTCCGTCGTACCGTTTCAGTGGGGTTTTTTTATTTTCACCGCGCACCTGCGTTTGTTGTGAGTGACAAACAAGCAACTCTACAGGCTGTGTGATAGGCTGAAGGAGGCGAGCCCCCAGAACTTTTCCCCCCGTCTGAGCGGACAAAGTCGGGTGTTTGGGAATACTTGGGCTACCGTAAAAAGCCAGATGGAAGAAGAAGGCAAAACGTGCTTGAGAACAGTGGCAGCCTAAGGAGGCGATACATCGAATATGATAACACATGTTTGGGAGCACCAGCCATTGTTGTATGCTAAATTCAAGGTGAAGTTAATGCTGTCTTGAATTGAACAAGCGTATTAGTGTCTGACATTAGTGAAATGAGCTTGTTACCGTGGTAGATATGGTAACTACCATATCTTGTCTTTTCTTCATCTCTGTCCTTTAGTAACCTTTTTTTAACTGAGGCAGATATGGTAACGAGCATGCTAATGATGATTTATCTTAGGATGCCAGTTACCATATCTGCCTTGGTAAAAAAAGTTAGCGCCAACTTTTTATTTTTATATTTTTATTTTCATTTTTTTCATTTATTTTTTAATAGATATTTTCTAATGTCCATCATGTTTTATATATTTTTTTTAAATATAAGACTGTTCAACGGATTTTTTTTTCTTTATCATACCGTCATACAGGCCCATGCCTACAATCAATCAATCTTTACTTATATAGCTTGTTTCTTCCAACCAAAGTTGGTCAAATGGCTTTACATTATAAAAAAATAACATAAACAGATAAACCCATTAAAAAAACAATTAAAACAAACTGCAAAAACAGTAGAATTCCTGATGAAACCAAATTACAAAAGAATAAGACGTTAATAAAATACTATCAAGCCTTTAGGAACCAAAAGCCATCCGCAATAAATATGTCTTGAGTTTGGATTTAAACAAAGGGAAACTAATTATGCTACAAAGCTTTAACGGTAGCAAGCTCCAAGATTTTGGACCTGCTATTGAAAAAGAGTCTCTCTGCCACGCTGTTCATTTTGTCCGTGGGGCCTGTGGAAAATGCTGTCCTGCAGAGCGCAACACCCTGCTGGGTCGATAAGGATTTAAAATCTCACATAGGTAAAAGGTTCTGCTGGAAGCCAGTGTAAGGACAACAGGACAGCTGTAATGTGATGATACTATTGGTTATTTGTCACCAGGTCTCACCAGTGGCGTTCTGGACCAGTTGTAAGTGATGTGGTAAAGTTTTATTCATTCCAAAATATAAGGTGTTTCAATAATCAACGTTGCAACTAATAAAAGCACAGACAGCTTTTTCCATATCGCGTCGCCTCAGAAAAGGTTTGACTTTGGAACAGAAGTCAGAGTTGATAACAGAACCAACCTGTTTGTGAAACTTGAAGTTATTCTTAAACATCACCCCATGGTTTCTAACCACCTGGTTAAGGTGAGGTGCCAAGAAAATACAATAAATGAGAGCGACACAAAACAAAGCAAACACTCAACCCTAACCAATCCGAAAATGAAAAACCATAACAGCCAAAAATCATTAATGACTGCATAAGTTGACCTCCTTTGGTTCCTTCTTCACTATTGATCTAGAATAAGGCCAGGTAACGCTCCTTTTTAGTCGTAATGATTTAGTTTAAATGTTCTGCAGTGAAAGAGTTCCTCCTACTGAAGAGTTGCACAGAAAAGGACCTTTGTTCCAGAGAAGTTGTACAGAAAGAGAAATTACAGCTCCCACTTGATGCTCCATGGCTTACTGAACCAGTAGCTCTATTAGGAAGAAAAACATTTTTTAAACACGAGGAGCCTAAAAAAAACAGCGATATGTCCTAAATGTCCTTAATTTAATTTGAGGGATTCCCATCCACATTTTAGGGGAACTGTGTTGACTCTGAAGCGAAAGATAACAGTGAAGTTTTGTCTTCTTAGATTTTTGTGCCTCACCTTGTGATATAATTTCCCAGCGAAGCCCAAAAAGGCACGATGGCTACGCCGATGGCTACAGCTGAAGGAACTAATGTGTAGTACCGCTCCCAGTAGTTGGTTGAGACAAACAATGCATAGATTCCTGAGGCCAGAAACATCATCCATTTAGTACCAAGAAACCTGAAAAGGAGATGAAAAATAAAAAAAACATGCAGTGGGGAAAAGAACCAACAGATTAAAGAGACACTCTGGCTTACATCATGTCTATGTGAGTCTACCTGATGAGTAAGGGGGTGTAAAGGAGGCCGATGATGGGGGTCACGTTGATTCCCATCAGCATCTTCCGGTCGATATCCTCAAGTCCAAGGTTGCTGTACTTCACCTCACGGTAGGTCATATCGTAATGAAGGGTCAGCTGCATCTCTAACAGGCCTGTCAACAAAAAAAAAACCACGAGAATATAAACGCATCCGGACGTCTTCTCTCTGTCGAGAGGTTCCCAAAACGTTTTTCAAAATTCAACAATTATCCAGACTCAAATTTACAGAGATCTAGCTCTTTCACTGAAGCCAGTAAATTACAAAACTGCCTTCTTCATTAATATCATAAGGCACCTCAGTTAATGTAAATGTTTTCCTTCTGGGGTGAAAAAAAGCATTTGGGGCTTGGTGAGAAATGTTTGGGGCAGATTGACGCCTCCGATCACGGCCATGGTTCCAGATACCCCAGCAGGGCTCAGCAGATGGTTATGATCACTGAGGCTCTTTCGGTTGGAGATTTTTTTCAGTTTCAGATTAGTTTTTTTCCCTACTGTCGCCACATGCTTGCTCAATGTAGAGAATTGTTACAAAGTCAAGAACCTTATGTTTCGGGCATCTGATCAGAATTCCCTGTATGAATGATACACCCCTTCTGACCTGTAATGCATGGAGATCCCACAGAATGAGCTGGAAAGTATTCTTGGGAAAATAAATGTCTGGGTTTTCCTCCTGGATCTGTTTCCTCTTTCTGTGTTTAAATATCTGAAGATGGATGCACGGATGGACGATTAGAAGCTCACCCATGTAAACACTGTACACTATCATGGCTCCAAAACTGCTTGCAACAACATTCTTGATGACTCCCAGCCTCTTTCTTCTGTAGTACTTCCTCTCCTCCTCCTCCTCGTTGTACTGCGCCTGTGGGCCCAGAAACTCCTCCATCTGACCAGAAAAAGAGAGCTACATCAGCAGCGCTCTACATCAAGGAAGAAACATCTTTTATACTGATCCTGATCAGAACTCACCTCGCCCTCTTGCCCCACATCCAGCATTTCATTCACGCCACCATTGGGAGGCGCTACAGCCTGATCTTCAGCCTCAATATATTGCTCTCTCTCAGCTGCCTCCATCTGGTGACAAAAAGAGGGAAGTGCATAAGATTGAACCGCCAGTTGACTCAAATCTAACTACCTCATTTCAAACCAATTTAAATAGTATTAAGCAGTTTGCTGGAGTAACAATGATTCCTGAGGCACATTTACATATTACACCGTCTGCTACTGTCTATAGATTTTTTTACTTTTTTTTTAATTCTGTAATACACCATACCAATAATTTTCATTGTTTACTCCAGAACTTATCCATATAGGACCTAACTGTTAATACATGGGGTTTAGATTACTTCTAAATAGGAAATGAAGATGAGCAAGATGATTTATATTAAGCAAATACAAGTAAAATAATTATCATGTAATAGCAACACCTTTTTCAAATCATCCTTCATTCTGTCAAATGCCTAAATGTTGTTTAGTGGGGTTTTTTTTAATTTCTCGTCTTGCATTTTGTTTGAACGTTGGCCTTATTATTTACATGTCGATTAGCAATCTTTACTAGAATAAATCTGAATAATCTACTTTTTCATTTCTTTTTTTAATGAAAAAACAAGGCTATACAAGGCTACTAATAACTGGCAAGATATCTTTCTTTATAAATATATAGCTATAAATAAAAATGTAAAAATGTTTTATTTACATAGGGTTTTACAAAGATGTTAAAATTTTGAAAAAAAGAGGTTCTCCCCAAACATTTACTATATTCCTTCCTTCCTTTTTTATTGTGTACATAAACATTTTTAAATATGTATAGTTTTCTGTATGTTGCATTGAATTAGAGTTATAAATATTTTCAATTTTGTATTAAAGTCAAATACAGAGTCAAATTCCTTTCAAAAGTTGAATGTCACTGGATGACAAAAAGTGGCTATTACATTCTACTCTAAACCATAATTCATTTAGAAAGGAATTGACCTATATTCTACAAATTATCCTACATGATTAATTTGCCGTTTTGTAGGCTATGCTTATTTCCATGCATATATAAAAACAAAATAAAGATAATCTGATCAAACTTTTTGGGAAACTAGTTGCTTGATTTGACAAGTCTTTTATTTAGATCAGATTTTTATTCAACTTAAATAAATAAATGTGATATATAATATACAATATTTGAGGACTGCTAGCAATACCAATAAAACGTTGCAGGACAATTCCAGACTCATATAGAAAGGTAAGAAATCTTTTTTTTTTCTTTACTTATGAAGAAACATATGGAAACATCTGCACACACTGACTCTATATACATAGACAAAAGCTGAAAGATGAGTGTAGATGGAAATGAAGAAAACAAGCTGCTTTAAATAACAATCAAACCGTTAAAGGGAGGTCAGGTTTTAAAATTGAGCTTAAAAACGTTGTCAAACAAACAAAAAGCTATGCATCAGTTTTGCACTTTCCGAGCTGACTTGAGGTTTATGAGGAAGTAATGACCAATTTTTATTTTGTTTAGGTCACGGAAGGCTTAAGTATTTAAAATATGTAGGAAGTTTGCCTACTCTCTAATAATAAATAAAAATGGTTTATAGTTTAATGCAACTGTTATCTAAACATGTCATTTTAATGCTTCTTCAGCTGTACAAGTGTTATTCTCCTACCTTCATGACTTGTCCTTGAGTTAAGCTCCAACAGAGTTTATCAGCTGTGCAAACTGTTTTAATTGATATATAATAACGCTGAATTAGGCATCATGGCAGTTGATGTTGTTGTCCATAAACTTTTCATTTCAAGCCCGAAACCACCAGATTCAACTTAACAAAAACCTGCTCCACCCCACATCATGAGGTGTGTTTTTCCAACACACCTTCATATTCACACGGTCTTGATATATTATCAAAGGACACAGTTAAAGTTCACTCACCGTGCTGGTCCTAGGGGTCTCCTGCAGAATGAACGCTGTGTCCACCTGCAAGACAGAGACATTGGAAACCTCCCCCCTCTGTGCTGCTTCTAGTCTATTTTGTTCGCTGGTTCCCTTTTCTGAGGCATAAGCGTACCGGTATAATTAAAAAGTTTCACGAGTGAAACGAAAGTTTGTTTTCTCACTTCCTCACCGCTGCTGCATCGCAGTTTCTCTTAAAGGCACAGCGACTCAAACTGAGGAAGCCTTGCTTACTCACAGCGATGTAGGGACAGTCTGCCGCCTCAAAAAAACAAAACAAACTGCGGTCTTATTAGAGGTGGGTAGTAACTAGTTACATTTAGTTACATTTATTTAGCTTCAGTACTCTTAGTAAAGTTTCTGGCTACTCTCCCCACCGCGAGTAACTTTAGGCTATTCTGAATAAAACTGAATTCTTGTCGTAACCAAATTAATGAGACTCACGCATAGAGTTCATGTCTTGTTTGTACATACGCTTAATCATTTTAACATTATTTTCTATTTAACGAGGCTGTTGTTCCAATTGGAGGTCAAGTGCTACAGTTTCATTAGTTGTACATAGAAAAAAAAAAGATTTGTGTTTCTTTAAGTCATGTTGGTTATTTTACGTGTCAGGAGCATAGACTGTAAAAAAAGAAGACATAGGAGTTTCAATTTATTTTTGTCGTTACAATTTGCACGTAACTGTACATTTTTGTCCAATTACCTTAGTTTTAAATATTGTATATATGATCTCAGAACAAGTACTTAGCCTACTTAAGTAGCCTTTTTTATCAAATACCTTTTCTACTCGAGTAGTTTGTTTTTTTTATTTTGGGTTACCACTTTGTAATTTTACTTGAGTAAAAACTTGTTGAAGTAGTGCTACTTTTACTTCACAATTTTAGTTACATTTTTGGCTACTGTATCCACCTCTGGGCCTTATTTATAAAATCTTGCTGAGAGTCCTACTAAAAAACATACTTAAGCTCCATAAATATATATATATATATAAAATGTTATAATTTTCCTAGGATCAACATCTTCAGACTTGTAGAGCTTCACACAGACAAACAACCAACAGCTAGCCAATGTCCTGATAGATTTATGTGCTGAACTAGGCCTGGTGTTAGATCCACTAACTTGCTGTATTTATCCTAGTTTGATGAATGGTTGCAGACACAAGACAAAAAGTCACTGCTTGTGATATCACTCGTGAATACAGAGAGACAAGTAGTTGGGGTTAAACCAGCATTTTCCATCACAAGATTTAATCTTGCAACATTCTTGAATCGTACCACTACTGCAAGATCATATCCCCATATTCAAAATTATTTATTTCTCTCATGTGACATTGATTTTCTGAGGAAACGGAATTATGTTTTCATCGGCTGTAAGCCATTAACAAAATTAAAAGAAATAAATGACTGAAATAATACCCCTCTGCAATGTTATCTAACAGAATATTGTAGGAATTCAACTTTTTTCATTACAACACAGATGAATTATATTTTTAATCTTCACTGATTGAGGTGCCTTAAGAATGGGATAGATTCAGCGGCTGGGTTGATAATCAGAATACAGTCTTTAAATGGAGTAATTAACAATAGAAAGCCACTGTGGTTTGGACATGAACACATTTTAATGACGACACACTGTGGTCCACTAAGAGCCAAAGTCAAAACAAGGATAACATAGAGCTAAGTCCATTTTAACTGTATGAACACAATCATAAAAAAAAGGTTGCATAGTGTCTTGGCTAGAAACATTTCATCTCAACAAACACGGCCAATAATAATGTTTTTTGTTTGTCTTACACACAGCACAGCTTCAGGCAGAGCCGGGCCTAGACTATCTGAGGCACTAAGCAGAACAACAGAGGGACAGAAAACTTTAATCCCACCCACCAACCCAAAGCCTTAAATCTCTTAAATTCTTTAATGGTGGCTGCTGATAGTGCTGTCTTTAACCAACTCTAGTGTGATATCCTAGCTACACTAATTAACCCTACTACAGAGCATGTGCTCTTTGATATAAGCCTCTCCTTGTTATTTAATAAATAGTGAATCCATCTTGGAGGCAGGTTTAGTTATCTGATCTACAGCATATGGTGGGAAGCTGTTTTAGCTTAGAGTTGGTAAGGAAGGGGCATAGAGCCAACATAAAAGTTTAATTTCTTTATAAATGTATTTATAAATGTGCATGAAAAAGTCCAGCACAGCACATAAGCAAAGTAAAGTAAGCTGCATTAAATTATGACTACCCTACTACGTGTTAGTTCGTTAAATTTATTTATTTCTTTTACTCTAAAGACTTATTCAACATTCATAACTTTTGGGAGCCAACACAAAAGTAGGTTCATTTTTAATAACTATATTTCCAAATCTGAAATGTTGGGTTTTATAATCAAAGTTCCACCTACTGGTCTGGGGGCTCTTGGTATTCCTTGGGCCGGCTAGGTCTGCGTGAAAGCTCTCTAGTTATACACATCTACCCAAAAAATGTCCTGCTACAACCTTATGAGTTACATAATTTTTTTTAATCCAGAAAAAAAAAGTCTTTAAGGGTGACTTAGTTCATTTAATAAACAGTAACACGGCTCAACAGCTAGAATGGTTCTGGACTAAACACAGGTGGGAAACAGCCATAAGATTAAACTCAGAAATGTAAGCATTAGTCCTTTTCCAGTCAGCTCTCTGTAGGTGTAAGAAACCAATCCAGAGGCTTGTGGAGCACCAAGTTCCTCCATAATTCCTTCAGTGCTGTCGTCTGTCATCCTCTAATGCAAAAGACGAGGAAGCTCATCTTAATGGATCCTCAATACTTTAAAACAACAATTTTTTAACCCACCCTCTTATTAAGATGTTTGTCTTTCAGAATGTTATTCCCAGCCCAAACCCTTGGAATTCTCTACACAGACGCTGCGTTTTCTTTATTGGAGTCTCTATCCACTCCCCACCGCTGCTTTCCTCATAATTTCCTCGTCCTGCACAGAGAGCTCTGTGAGCTTCCGTCCCAGTCTCTCGTGAAGGTCCAGGTACTTGGACACGCAACGGTCCAGGCACACAGACTCGCCCTTCGTCAGCTCCGCTTCCTTGTAGTGTGGTGGGACGCACTTCCTGTGGCAGGCGTTTGTCATCCTGACAGCAGAAAACACATTGTTCACCAAATATATATATATT
Source organism: Apricaphanius iberus (assembly GCA_028564705.1). Classification (NCBI taxonomy): domain Eukaryota; kingdom Metazoa; phylum Chordata; class Actinopteri; order Cyprinodontiformes; family Aphaniidae; genus Apricaphanius; species Apricaphanius iberus. The sequence goes on from JAPXFQ010001773.1 coordinate 68,298, forward strand.
CATTTCATTTATGCCTAAAACGTGTTGCTTTGTAAAACCACAACAGCACCATCTGCTGGATTTTTTTTTTTATCCACAAACAGTCATTTGTTCATTAAACCGCAGTGCCATGGGATTTGGTTAAACAATGACACAGACCAGGCTTATGGTGGACAATAAAATTTGGCTTGGATCAAAAAATACAAGGCACAGCAAACTTATCTATTCTCAGCCTGAAATTAAAACAAAATGTCAACTTTAAAAAAACTTTTTCCAGATAGCTTTAAACATTTACCATTAAATCAAAACCTTTACTTCCAAGGATGAACCAGAGTTGTGTAGCTCCACACTTCTCTTCTTGATATCTTGGCTGATTTCCTTTGACTTTCCCATTGCGTAAAACAAGTGTAGTGTGTTCCAGGTGTGCCTCCACTTAACAAAAAATGTGTCAGTTAACCTGTTAGAAGTTTGATTTTTGTTTAACAGATTTATAGATATATATTTAACATATTATAATTATTGTTGCATTCAACAAATTGAATGACCAAAATTATTTCTAACCTGCTCAAAAAAGTTTGCCATGATTTAACTCCAAACTGAGGACAAAAAGGGCATTTGTGTCTTTTCATTTGGTGTATGTAAATTTATGGAGCGGTTTTGCGTTCAGGGCTAGATAAAAAAATAAAGACCAGAATAAATAGTTGAGTGTATTTATTCCACACTAGTCGAATATCTTTCTCAACTTCAGATTAATTAGTTCCAGACCACATAGTCTCAATCTAAAGGAAGATCAAGCGATGTACAGAGTGGAAAGGGAAAGCTGCTCTAAGAACGTATCTGACTGGATATGAAGCCCTGTTCTGATCTAAGAGCTGATTTAAGAGAAATAAAAAATAAGAAGTGGTGGAAAACTTTAGTGAGAAAAGACTTTCCAAGGAAATTATTTCAAAGCGCCCTATAACTGATAACAAGCAGCATGATTCAACCACAGAGAGCATGAATATATGCACTCCCGTTGTGAATGAATTTAACTCGAATGAAAAGCAAACCAACAGGAATCTCAGACAACTTCCGCCATGGTTTGTTTCTATTATTCACGCTGGCCTGATTTGGACCAATTCTCTCAATCTGAAGCGTCTGTTCTCATCCATCACCAAGGTGATTTCCACTGGCCTGTCTTGCTTTCAAACTGGGCATACATAGGAGTTCTGGACAATCCTGGAATTACGAACGGATCCATAAGAACATGAAACAACGCTGTAGGTCAGAGTGGGAGTGTATGTTTTGTATATACCCCAAATGCCTTTTTTTAAACTCAAAATCTTAGCATTTTACTGAGAACATGGCACTGACCAATACAGAAAGCCCCTCCAGAGAAGTTCCCATAGTTACTGAGCTACACCTGGAATATGGTCTGATGACAGAAGAAAGTCGATACTTTCTGAGTTTAAATTGTGGTATTACAGACTTTGTACACTATTTTCCCCATTGTTGGTTTTCTTTCACGCAACAAATCTGTTTAGAGTTGGGAAGTTCCTTCTGCCACTCAACTCCTCTAATTCTAGTCCATTCAGCATCCCTAGAATCAGAACCAAACAAGGAGAAGCAGCTTACAGCTTCTTTGCTTCTTTTATCAGGAACAAAATTCCAGACGACTGCAAAGCTGCTGAAACCCTGAGCCGTTTTAAATCAAGGCTAAAAAAGCCATCTGTTTAGAGCTGCCTTGAGGAATGTTTAATGCTTCGTTACTGGTTTTATGTGAAGCACCTATGTCTTGTTGAAAGTGTGCAATACAAAAGGCATTATCTTGCCTTATTCCCAAAAACCATTCGGTTATAAATTCTTTGGTTCCCATCACCGAGTTATGTCAAAAACCTAGGTTGTAAAATCCATTCTGCAGGTTATTCCCTTCTTTTAGTGGATCATCTAGTGGTCTGTCATCAATAATAAGGTCATCATCCGTTTTCGTCAGGCACTGTGGCAAACAGCATTTATTCTCAATTTAAACCTGCCTCTAGTCAGGGTTTTTTTTAGCTCCCACTTGGACCTGGATTACTTTGAGAAATTATGGATTTGACTTCAAACTAGGACACATCTGGGTGGACCAAGTCTAAGAAAGCTACTTGGATAAACTCTGGTTCCAGGAAAACTTGAATTGTGGAAAACAAATTTTTTTTTCTGAACAGTTTTGTTTGAATTTTCTGTGATACTACTTCAACACCAAGTATCATATATTTGTAAAGTACATGGAAATGACAATTTTTATGTTTTAAATAATAATCTAAACATTTTGTTTGCACTTTTATTCAGCTCTCTTCCTCCATGCATGATGCTACCACTGCTGTGTTTTACCAAGTAAATGGTGTTCATGTTCACTTTTCTATAGTCAAAAGGTTAAAACAAAAAGCAGTTTTTCCACACTGTATAACTTTTTTGCTCCAAACATTACTGTTTAACGGTCATGTTATTGGCTTTAGACACGATTAGGATGGCTGTAATTCAGAGTTCCTTAGAATCAAAGTTACATTGGGGCAAAAAAGTATTTGGTCTGCCAGTTAATTTCAATCCTTTGCAAAGTAACCTTGGTTGGCAATGGCCAAGATATATTTCCAGGAGGTCTTCATCAGGTTACACAGACTGTAGCTGGTATTTTGGCCCCCAGACTTTCAAATTCCTTTACATTTTCTTCTTTGCATCCAGGTCTGGAGACTGGCTAGGCCACTCCAGAACCTTGAAATGCTTTTTACATGCCAGTCCTTGGTAGCCAGAGTGGTTTGTTTGGAATCATTGTGAAGCTTGAAGATCCAGCCAGTTTTCATCTTTAGTGTTCTCACTGATGGAAGGAAGTTTTTCCTAAAATTTAAAGACACATGGCCCCATTCAGCATTCCCTTGATGCAGATCAGTCATCCTGTCCCCTTTGAAAAGAACCCCCAAAAGCATGATGCTTCCACAGTGGGTATGGGGCTGTTGGGAAGCAACTCAGTATTCTTCCCCCTCCAAAAATGGTGAATGTTTATATCAGAGATGTCTTTTTTTTTGTTTGTTTCATCTGAACACATAACATTCTCCCTATCCTCCTCTGTATCAACAGATCTTATTAGATGGGCCTGATTCTGAACATGTGCTGGCTTAAGCATGATATAGTGTGTTACTATTAGTAACCTTTGTTACTGTGGTCCCACCTCTCTTCAGCTCACTGAAGAGTTCCCCCCCGTGTAGTTCTGGGCTGTTTCTTCAAGATCATTTGTACCACACACAACCAATCTTCTAAGAATTGCTCCAACAGCTATTCTCACCAAGCTGCTTGTCTATAGTAGAATGGCTCTTATTCAGGTGTCTTTTATACAGATGAGTTTGAATAGATGGCATTATTAATACAGGTAACTAGTGGAGGATAGAAGAGCTCCTTAAAGAAGGGGTAACAGGTCTGCGAGGGCCAGAATTATTGCTATGCTATTGCTATTTATTTTCTGCACAATTATACAAATAAAATCTTAGAAAATCATACAATGTGATTTTCTGGATTATTTTTTTTACATTTTGTCTCACAGTGTAACTACGGAAATTACAGGCCTCTCGTCGTTTTTTTTAAGTAGGACAACTTGGACGATTGGTGGCTGACTACTTTTTGCCCCACTGTAAAAAAGAAAAAAGTTTTGAAGAACTACATTTGATCAATAATCACAGGAAAACGTTAATTTTAGTGAGGATTACAAAGTGATGTAGGGTTTCCTTATCTGTTAGCTTACGGTTATGGTTTTATCATATAAAGCAGTCTGAACTGTCTTGCGGCTGAAATTTGCAATACAGATACATTTTTAAAGTCATATCAATGTTTTTTGTTGTGAATTTTATTTAAATTTTACTAAGTCATTTATTTAAATTTAACATTCTTTTTTTTTATGTATTGTGTCATTTAGGTTTAACAGGTTTTCACACAAAAAAGGCACATCATTTTGGCTTTGGTGTAACAAGTGAATGTTTGATCAATCTATAAAAACTGGTATTGATCAGTAAGTTGAGATGTTAATTTTCAGCCAGGCAAGGAGAGCTCCACAGCAGGTATGAGGATCTGTTGGCAGAAGATACATCGGTTGTGCATTCCCTAACCCTAGACTTGTAAGGAAAATGCTGCTGTTCACCACAAGCCATGTGACTGTCCTCCTGGAGGACCAACGCTGAACATTTTAATCCTACATGCAAAACAGTCTGGCAGAAAACAATACAAATCGTTCTCTCTTAAACATGGCTGTGGTAGCATCATGCTGAGCAAAAACCTGATAGTCGTTTAGAATAAACGAGGCGATAAACATGACAGCCAGAGCCACATCGGAATGGTTTAGATCCAGGGATCTTCGAGTCACGTTTTCGTAACCGTGAGAAATGTCAGGATTGTATAGTAGAAGCTACAAACTTAACGACATTAGGAGTTTTTGCATAAAATCTGCGTCGATATTGGGTATGAGAGTTTACCGGTTGTACATGTCAGCCATCATCTCCACCTCCAGCTCCGCCGCCAGCTGCTGCGCCTTCATGGGATCCATGCCTCCGTCTCCGTGCTGCTCCGCCCCGGCCTCTACAAGGATACCACGCCGCTCCTCTGACCCTCTGCTGCGGACAGCGCAAACGGATCCCAGCCGATTCTGCTGCTGCTGCTTCTCCCGTAACCTTCAAAATCTGCAGGCAAAACACGTGTGGAGCGTTTCCTCTCACACTTCCGCTGTCAGGAAAGCACGAAATGAAGGGTTCCCAAAAAACGTGCGCCCCCTAGAGGCGGTTCTCTACATGCTGAACCAGTGTAATAAACATAACCTTATGTTTTACACATAACTTCCTTTTATTAACAGTTAAAGACAATTAGATTATATCAACTTAATTGTTTGTTTTTAAAAGAAATTAATACAATTTCAGAAATCTAAACGGGAAACTTTTCTTCTGTGTATTAATACAGACATTTAAACATCCACTTGAACTGTACATTTTAAACAAAATCTGTTCGAAAACTAAATGATTGAATGACAAATAGCAGCTGGTAGACGGTACCTAATAAACAAATTATGATAAAAATATAACAATTAAAAGTGCTCAACCAACAAGGGGGAAAAAAAATACAAGGGAAAAAAAACATTATTCTGCTTCATCACCAGTCACATCTATCTCAGCCACATCGTCGTCCTCTTCTTCCTCATCTGGAATCACGATGAGTCGTTCTTCTAGCTCTCTGCTTGAGGATCCTTTGTCAGGAGAGTAAAGCATCACATCCACCTCTTCGTCGTCGTCCTTCCTGCTGCAGCCGGCAAGGGTGCTGCTGCAATCTGCACCTGATGAGGGCGGACATGCTCATTTTAACACAGAAAATGTTATTTAGTTTTAGTTTCAGCTAAGGACTGAAAAACTCAGTTTTGCTCTGATCAACTCATTTAAGCATAAACAGGATTCTAAACATAAGAAATGAACCAGTCGATTTGAAACCTCAGACGAATTAGGAAAGAAAAGATTTAAATGGTTCGAGCGCTTCATTATTATATGCCTGACACAAAGATAGACTTTCGACTCAGTTTCTCATCTGAATTTATAAAGGAGCGTTCTCAGAGGTCTTTTAGTTCGAATCTGTCGGTCATTAGATGATCAACTAAAGGATGAAGCATCTCTTAGATCCTTCTCAAATACATAAAATTCAGCTACTCTTCATATTTTTAATGCAACTTCTCGCTTCATGTGTAACAGAAATAACACAGACCTCACAGAAAATGTCCAGGAATGTGTGTGTGTGTGTAAACTTTGTTCCAGCAACAACACACCGAGGTGAGTTGATGTTCTAGTGTTAAATCGCTTTATAGTCTTCGTTTCAAACTGTAGTTGGGTAACAAAAATGGCATCAGGCATCAATTTCAGAGAAGGCGTTTAGTCACTCAGATTTTTCACCTTTGCACAAATGTTCCTCGCAGATAGACGCAGTAATCAACAACAGCGAATGTGAAAACCTGATAACCTCTGGAGAAGGTAGAAGCAGCTGAAAACGACGCTTTCTCACCTGAGCCAGCTTCCTGAACAAATAAGGAGCTGCTTCATCATGTTTCATGCTTCATTTCAGGTTTCCTTCCTGCTTTACAGTCTAGAAAAAACGTTTCATTTTTATTCAGGTAAATCTTTTTTATTACAGGTAAATGTTTAGGTTTCCATTTGTAGTTGTTGTTTTCCTTTTTGTTTAACAAACTGTCAGATTTTAAACAGTTTAATCATTTAAGGTTATTATGGAATTAAAAAAGCTGTTTATATCCTCCAAACTTGAATGTGAAGTCAATAAAAAGCGGCCCGAGAAAAGCGTTAAAGCCACAGTGTAGCATTATTCACAGCAGACAAAATAATTCCACAGGAAATAATCACATTTGAGGTAAATCTCTGTTTGTCTGCAAAACAAAAACGAGGCTGACTGACTGAGAAAAAGGCTGGAATATAGACTGTTTCTTATAGATGAAGCTGTCAAATCTATCTTTTCTCCTTCAACTGTGGTTTGAAAGAGGATTTCAAGTTTTGCAGCATCTCACGAAAGTTTCATACCCCCTCTGAGCATAAGTTTCAATGTATTTTATAGGATTTTATGTGACACACAGTAACACAAACAGGCGCACAAATGGTGAAATAGTTGAAACATTTTTCTACAATGAAAATGCTGGAAACATGGCCTCCCCTTATTTGTCCCTTTTACCCTGACACCCCCTAAATAAAATCCAATCTAATCATTTGCCTTCAGAAGTAACCAAATCTGTAAATGGAGTTCACCCATGTGTAACAAATTAACCCCATAATTAGCTGTTCTCTGAATGTCTCAGAGGATCCAGCTCCAAACAATTCAGTTAGTTTTAGTTTTGTGAATACTCAATAGTTTCATTTTGTTTTTTTGCAAACTCTCGTTTTTATTTTAGTTAACGAACATGTTTTTTCACTCCTAGTTTTTTTTGTTATTTAATTCGTTTTCGTTAACGATAATAAGCTTGGTCGGTATATGAGACCGATCTTTGCTTTATAAACCACACATGAACATCAGGCAGAAGCTAGTCTGCATGGAATACGTGTGGTGCATTCGAGGAACATTCGAAATATATGGTAGGTTCAAGAACAAAGGACTTTTAAAACGTGTAATGAAAAACATGAGTCAAACTTCTGTTTAATGGCAGTTAACAAGCAATGTTTGGCGCATACTAAATATGCCCTACTTATTTTTAAAGTACAAAAACAACTATATTGTAATTATTTTGTCTTCTTAACATATCTCAACAAATTGTGTTTTTTTAAAACTACTACACATTACGCTAAAAAGGTCTTGGATGTTCAACTTCAATTTGACATCTTGTTAATTTTGTACCAGTTCCCTTCTTAGCAATCTACTTCAGTCAAAAATAATCCCCAGTCTCTTCTTGGAGGCAAGAAGAACCAGTTTTTAGAGATTTTTGTGTTGAAGCTGCAACTTTTTTGTCTGTGCTACAAAACCAGCAACTTCTGTAGCACCAGAGCTATAAGCTAAAAACGTTACTTTACAGCCCTGTGAGAGCATGGCAAAGACGGACCTGAAACGATTCGGAGCTGGAGCTTGTTTTGGAGAGAGCGGGGTCGGTTCAGCTGTCGGGGGGCTTTCGGATGGGCTACAAGCACGCCTTAGTGGGGGTTACGGTAGCAATTCAGCAACCAATCAGAATGGGCATTAAAACACGTAATTTCTGCTGCTTGACATCCGTCTAAATAAATGAATTTTTTTTTCTAAACCTAAGGTCACAGAAGGACAAAAAACTGTGTTTTGAATAGGGATGCACCGATCCAACTTTTTTAGTCCCGATACTGATACCGATGACTGGATTTTGTGTATCTGTCGATACCCGATACCGATCCGATACTATTTGTGACAGTGTGGAGGTCCTGTCACTATGGCTCCGATAGATCATGTGCCCTGGCTGCTTGGCTACAGGGATTAAATGCACCAGACTTTACAAACTAAACATAACTGAGACAAAATAACAGATGTAAAATATATAATTACCACAAAAATAAAATTTCAAGTGAAAAATTAATCCTTTTTGGTGAATTTGTTGCAGATTTTCCCCATTTTGACCATCGGTTCAAGGTATCGGTTAAGTTTAACCGATACCGATACCAGTACATTAGGCAGTATCGGGGCCGATACCCGATACCAGTATCGGTATTGGTGCATCCCTAGTTTTGAATGCCTAAACTGAAACTTACAGAAGGATTCTAAATTGCTTAAAGAGTAACTCATTCCCCTACCCAGTATAACCCAGCCCACATTTTATTTTTGAAAAACGGCTCACAAGAAGGCGTTGCCTGGCAGACCAGGAAAAACGCAGGGGGATGAACGGCTAGGCGTGGTCTGGGCTGTGACTGACATGTTGCTGCGGTGCAGTCAGAGACAGCCAGAAAGAAGGAGAGAGCTGTACTAATGCGAGCTCCATTGTCTCAGAGGGAAATAATCTGGAGGTTGAGTTTTTTTCTCCTCTTCCTTCTCCAGAGGGAACAGGGAGATTCTGAGGAGGAGGCGAGTGGCTCTGAGCCATATCGTTTCGGGCCGTTGTCTCGTTCTTTACCCGGAGCAGAAGCAAATACAGAACCTGTGGCGGCATTGCGGCATAGAAGGAGCGCCGTCTCTGAGTGGTACATTGTTGTTACCAATTCTAATTCTAAATATAGATTAGCTCGAGTAATTTCATGTAACTGCCTCGACAGGAGCACCTGCGGCCACTGTACGTCATTGTGCACAACAGAAAATGTGTGTTGCAGACAGATGTATCCAAGCATGATGAAAAAACATTCAGGAATGGTGCAAAAACAAAGTTTCACACCATCACAGTTATTCCATAAAAATGAACTCTTAGCCCAGATTTTATTTCCCACTTACTGATATATCAGTTATCTCTTTTGTCACAGGTAATGAGCAAATATCAGCAAGTAGGGGTAACCACCTGCATATTTGGAGCACCCAGGTTATGAGCTGATTGTGCTGCAGGCAGTTCATGGCACCTCGCTAGTGAGGTGTGGCTGATACCGCACATGTTACATAACCCACCACGGCCGAACTGCTGTCGTCACTAATCAAAGCCTACGTCAATAACCCGAGATTATCCGTTAGCAATGTAGAATTCCAGTTTTAGTGAATTGCAGTGCAGTGTGATTGTTTAACCACTTGGGACACTAATCTGTTTTTGTTACAAAATTAATATTTTCACTAAAATGTACTAAAATACATGAAATAATTACTGGAAATGTAGATAGAGCTATTATAGACTCAATTATACAGTTTATCAACAAAAAAAGTTGATTTTGAGGTGCGTTCCTCTTTAAATTACTTCATGCCAAAACTTTCTTTTCTAACCCTAAAGGTAACAGCAGAAAAAACAAACAGTGATTTTTATGGCCTAAACCTACAATTACAGACTATATTGTTGGGATTTTTGAATGCTGCCTTTATGTTTCAACAATGTATTATGAATTATTACAATATCTTATTTTGAAATATCAATTGAGACTAGATGCGAAGTTACAAGTTAGGAGCGAATAAGTCGTAGGAGGCGTTTCTGTTTTTGAAGGGGGGTGTTCCCGTTTACAAACCAAAACGCCTCTTTTTAGCTGCTGGCTGGATGATGTTGGTCTCAGAGGAGCCGATAACAAATGTACAACACATTTTTCAGATCGCTGTTTCTAAAAGTGCTAAAAAACTTGGTTTCCTTTGGTCAATGTAAGCGAATAGAAAAGGACAGGGAAGCAGGCACAATCAGCACCTGTCCCTGCTTTCAAAAATTAGGATAACGTTTATGGTGACAATGGTGGATGTCTTTATGATACTTTTTTAACTCCCTACTATTCGTTGAATCATTATACTGTTTTGTTTTGTATGTTCATTGCATTTATTATATTTTGTATTTTATCTGGAACTTTTATGGCGGCCTTCTTGGCCTTTGGCTCCTTCACAAAAGAGACTTGTTCTCAAAGGACTTACCTGGTTAATTAACTAAAAGAATAAATAAAATGAAAATGTGTCATTTATCCCTTTACAAATAGGTGTTGCTTCATGCTGGTTTAAAAATTAGCATACATTAAAGCTTGTGGTTGGAAATGTTGAAGACTTCAAGGAAGCAGGAGAACATTTACACGGCATTGCAGATGTTCCCAGCTTTTTGAAGATTTTAATTTCAGCCTATTGGTGGCAACAGAGACTGTCGGTGAGGATTTAAATGCTAAATCAAAATCACAGACACTCCCCTCTAAACTACGATGAAAATCAAACAGCTTTTCCGTACCTTGATCATGGCTTGTAGCAGACTGTTCCTTCTCGGACAACAACATGGCCACCTCCTTTTCTAAGGCTTCCCAGGAAGAGGCTGGTTGGTCGCCATGGCCTCCAGTGTTGCTCTTCCTCGACCCTGAGCTGCTCATCACATCCTGCTGGGTTGGCTTACACTGAGCCGCCAAGGACTGAGGAAGCAGATTGTGATTTTCATCGACTGTGGCTTCAGAGAGCGCCTGACGTCGAGTCTTTGCGCCGCCATTCTCACCCATCTCTGCCTCCGAACCATTCGCCTCCTCCTCATCAGCATCTCCACCAGGTTTGTTTCCATCTTGGACTTCGGTCCCTTTCCTCGTTTTTGAATGCTTGCGTTTAATAAGATTTCTAAACTCCTTCAGAGTGACCATCATCGACTGTTTTTGCTTCTCGTTACTTTTTATGTCGTCGGTTTCCTTTTTTCCACAACATTCAGGACGCGTGGTTTTCTGTCCTGCCTCGTCCACTTTTGCCCTGCACCTTCGTACGTCTCCCTGTAGCGCTCCTTTCTCCGGCTGCTTCTTGTCGACCTCCTTGTGACCGCTGACCTCACAGTCGACATTTTCCGAAGGCTTGTTCTCGAGCTTTATTTTACGCGGCCTCCCGGGCTTCCTCTTAGGAGGCAGCGGATCTTGTTTCTGCGCCACAACAGCTCTGCGGATTACCGGTATCAAAACGCAACACTTGTCTGAGATGCCGTTGCTGGTGTTCCGCTGGGTCCGCTTCACAAATCCCCTGGTTCTGATCCGGTTCTGTTCCCTGCCCAGACTGGTGGCCTCTCTGGACTTCTTGGTTGATGCTTTGCAAGGCTTGCCCGGAGAGCTGACAGCCTTTTCTCTCTCCTTTATCAGCACATTGTTACATGACAAACTCACAGCGCAGACCGTTTTTGCTGCACCTCTGACTTCTGATGAGCTCGAGTCTAGAGTCAAACCTCCAGAGTTTTCAGATTTTGGGCACCTTCCTCTTTTCCTCTTAGTTGGTGTGGAATCCTCTGCATTACCTTCTGCCTTTTTCGTCCTCTTCCTGGGACCGCATTTCCTTTTCTGGTTGGATTTTGTTTCCCTCTCTCCCGCACTATTCAGAGAGCCGGCCTCTCCTCCGTTCTGCGGTTTTAACTTCCCGCAGCGTGGCGGTTGCCCCGTGCTGCAGCTGCCGCTCGTAGCCCGTGCCTGAAAAGCGCTTTTGCCTGCTGGGATGACGTCGAGAGGGAACTGCAGCGTGCAGGCGGCCTCTGTGAGCCAGGGTGGGGGTAGAATCGATGGCCGAGCTGAGGTGTGGGGACACGGCAGTAACGGAGAGAGGCACGGTGGAAGCCTCAGGTCTTGCATGCACTGCAGGGAAAGCCCGTCAGCTGACTGCACATCACTTTCATGTGACTGCGATAAAAACTCCATGTTCTGATGTTCCTGGGAGAACGGCGGCTCCGATGAGAAGCAGTGCAGCTTCTGACCGCTGGAGAAACACGTTACAGGATACGGGGAGCCTCCTTCACCCGCGCAGCTGCAACCGTTCACTGGGCCCAACGAACGGATGGATGAAGTGAACTCGCAGGGCTGATGCTGCTGCTGCAAAGCAGAGTGCACAGCTGAAGGGTCTGCGCAGCCGGGCTGGTTCTGAGCTCTGCAAGTATAATGGATCGCTGCAGGGAGTGAAAGGCAAAAAAAGATAATCAGCGGTTGAAAAGAAAAACATCAAGTCAGAACATATTTCTTAGCTCATAGGGTAAAAAAAATAACATATTAGAGTTAATGGTTGTCATCGTAGATCAAACTTACCTAGACCTGTCACATTAAACAATCGATCAATAAATCAGATGATAAATTGAAATAATTTCCTTTGCATGCATGTTTTTAATCACTCTTGTGTCTCCCCGGGGCTATTCCAAGAAGCGAGCTAAACTCCAAAAGCCAGGCTTACTTTGACAATACAGGCTTAATTTCTCTAGATTCAGTTCCACAAACGAGGCTAATCTGAAGCCCCGCTCAGTTACCATGACAACATATGCTCTTGTTCTCTCCCTCACCACACCCATCCTCTATTATAAAGTTATTAACCCCTTAAACTCTAGTTTGATGCTTATTTCTCAAAAAATGCTTACCCATGAAAAATTTGTATATTTCAGCAAGCAAAAGGAGTATTTGAACCAATTAGGTGTTATTGTAAAAGTAACATTGAGTATAATTGATAGATGTGTCATTATGCATGTTATCTGTTACTGGTTAGGAGAAATTGAAGATGGAACACAGCAGAAATGTATTTATTTTTTTACTCCGCCTAAAAAAAAACATAGTTCTATATTGAAAAACTCTATGGGTATTGCTTGAATAGCACTGATTACTCAATAAAATATAAATACAACATGTGGACATTATCTCTGCAAAAGTTGAAACTGATTATGTGAAACAAGACAAAACTAGAGAGGTTTTAGTACAGGCATATCAGGCGAGGTGTCCAGTTTGGCACCGTTTGGCACAAACATTTCTATTTCTGTTGTGTAAAAGTTTTATTTTTCATTTTAATATCACATAGTGTTCAGTAGCCCTAAAATAAACACTTTTGGGCATCTTTCTGGTGACATTTATCAGATATAAACAGTGAAAGCAGCAAAACAAAGTTATGTCCGTGCGTCTTGCGCCATCTTGTGTCATAAGACGGTCTTGCCGACTGACAATCTTATTTTACGCATAAGACTTTCAGTCGGAGCTGATTGGTCAATTTGCATGAGTGACACCTCGTTGGAATCACAGAAGCCTATAGAATAACGCCAAAACTTGCAAAACAAGATTGACAATACAGTCAGCCAACCAGGGAGCCGAGAACAGAGCCTAGGGGAAAAGCCAGTCTCATCCGTGAATTCACTGCAAACACTTCCTAGGAACCAAAACTGATACAGGAAACACCTGGAAGGTTTTAAATGGTGCACAAGTGATGGAATTATCAGAAAATAGCGTTTATTTTCCAAATAAATATTTTTTACACGGCAAAACAGCAAAGGTAAGGCAATATTTTCAACTGTGATTCTGAAAAGCGATTTTTTTTTTTGTGTGTTATACTTTGGCTTATATGTCTGCGGTGCTTTGGCGTAGAGTTTTGGCAGATGTATCTTTGGAATCTGTAGAGTCTCTGCTTTCATTTGAGTGGTCGATTGTGCGTTTATCACAAAGGCTTGCTGCGGTAGAGGCCGGAATGTGGCGGCTGGGTTGACGAAACTATGATGATACGAGATTGTTTACAAATACTTACGTGGCATCTGAGTTGTGTTTGTGGTTGGTAAAAATAGGTTAGATAGCCTTGTAGTGCGTGGTCTGCTGTTTAATTTGATGTGCATTATTATTATTGTCTCAAGCCTGTTAAAAAAATAACTCCCAGGACCCAAATGGGGGACCCTCAGGTTTAAGGGGTTAAGGCATTTCCATCAGCTTTAGTTTTATTTTGGTGGTTCAACTATGCAATAGAATGTAGGTTTTATCTTTGAAATGTAGTTCTAATTATTTAATGATTTATTTAATCTGCTGATATTACTTTTACCATTTCTAAGAACATTAGTGTATTTAATATTTCTTGCTACCAGAAGCTTTTTGTTCCACCGGTTTCACACCTGACACCAAGCTATTAAAAATAATGACAAATAAATGACTATTTGTTTAAGATGGAGACATAAAATCACCAAAATGTTTTGTCTAAATGTCTGAAAACAGCCTTACAGTACCTTGAAACTGATTTAAAAAAAGTTAAATTATATAGTGTATTGATGTAGCGGTTTCTATTTTTTTTTTTATTCTTTTGGCTATTTTGGTAAATTATGACAGATATTAAAAATGCCCTCCAGTTGCAGTGGTAAATGCTCTCTAGAAATCTTTTTCATTGGTTTTTCAGAGGGTGCACATGCATTATTATTACATTTGTTGAAAATGGTCTCAAAATGACAATACTACTGTTTATCGCAATCATTTCTGGGGCAATTTATCGTCCAGAAAAATGTGATAATGACAGGTCCCCTCTTACAATAAGATTTTTTTTTTCACAATGATGATAAATGGAACGATTATTCACGATGATTTCATGTCCAGTTTGCTGTGAAGAGTGTGAGGAACCTGATTCCTTGTATCTTTAGCAGAAAGATTCAAAAATACAGTAAAACGTATCTGTCTGAGCAAAAATCACACTAATAAACAAATGATAATTTGAAACCAAAAGTAAATCCATCACAGATAATATATGTATACATTAATAATACAGTTTAACAGACACTAGGGCTGGGCCGTATACAGAAAACGTAGGATAGTAAAATCTGTGACAGTTACCGACGCCCATGCCGGTAAATTCTGTATTTATAAAAAAAGAAAGATGGATTTTAGTTCAGCAGGGCTCCTGCCCCTTTAAGAGTGCTGGCTTGAGCAAATGAGAGACTGTAGAGCCCCATTCTGGTGAAACGATATCTGGTTCTTGCTGAACTGACCAATCACAGGCATACACTCTCCGTTGACAAATATTTAGAAAATGGGCCTCGACTCAGTCCGTTGTTGCGTGGGTGACAGGGAGCCTTTGCGTCGACGGATAATGTCACTGCCTCAATCCGTCTCCGTCAAAACTACATGCTTTATATTGAAAGGGATAACTTAAATAATCTGATCTTTTGGAAATTTTGAGCACAATGAGGTGTAGAGAAACAAAACAGGCTGCTGTGTTTGTTTCCATGTGTTTCTAGAGTATTCCATAAGCTGCACTTCTAGTAAAAAGCTTTACAGTATTATCAAAACTTTCTTTCTGTCATCCATTGCTCCTTGAGGGGGGGAATGCATTCACAGGCTGAAGAAAATAAACTCTAGTTAACCAGAAACTATGCTGCAATAGCAGGTAGACCCGCCATAAAAAGTTAGCACCCCCTGCGGTCCTCGTCGTTAATTGCTTTGCAACGCTGATAAATCAACGGAGAACTGAGAGACAGAAACGAAGAACTATAAACGGAAAACGTCTGTTTCTCGGTGCAAAGTTGCAGTCGGAGAAGTATAAACTAGGCTTTACAGTTATCGAGGCGAAATGCTCAATATTCCGCAAAATTGATTTTAGGTAATATCGCCCAGCCCGAAGAGATACCCACCTGTGTCTGTGATGGAGTGGCTATCCGCTCTCCCAAAGTCCTGGTAGAAAACAAAACCTGCATCCAGCGGCGTCGAACCCAAGCCGCTTTCTGCAGTGGGGACTTTGCTGAAGGCCGGCTCTCCGTCGTGGTCTGGATGCGTCTCCTTGCCGCCATCTTCTGTCAGCTCAATATTGAAGCACGTTATGATGTCCTCCATCAGCTGCTTGATCTCCTCGTTGGACTCCTCCAGAGGAGCCCTAGGCGGGGAGAGGCTCTCTGACTCCAGCTCGCTGCTCTGGTTCATGGAGAGCCGGCCGTTGGAGCGCGCCTCGGAGTCAGAGCTGGTGCTGGCGTGTCTGGGGGGCTGTGGGGAGGAGGTGAACACAGGTTTGAGCTTCGCCGCCTCTGGGTTTGGGACTGGAAGGACAGGGTGATCGGAGGTCTGGACCACCTGAAGGCCTGCTGGGGGAGTCTCGTTGCTGGGGCAACGCTACGGAGACACATTCATTCAGCTTTTAGGAACAGATTTATTATGTTATATTCAAATAATTTTGCAAAAGAGCTAATAACTGATTACAGAGTCGGGGAGAATCAGTCAAAATCAGTGTTCATGATTCAAGAATAAGAAAGAGAGTGAGCAAAACAGCATCCGGCTGAGAGTCCAGTACACAAATACCAATCTCACTTTGGCAAAAAACATCTTTATGATCCCTAATACCTTCAGGAGGATAGTTTTCTGTCAGTTAGCTATGTTAGTGGTAGTATAATTAAGACTTGGTGTAATTGATGGATTTCTTCTCTCTACCAGAAAATCCTAAAGTCCAGAAACATTTGGCCATTCATTCACAGCCTGAAGTTCAAGAAAACTTGTGTTTCAGAGCGGGACAATGATCTCAAGCACAACTCTTTATATAAAAATAAAAAAGGTTTTAGCGTAGGTTTCGTCCTATCTGACTAATATGCCGCGGGATGACCTTAAACATGCTGGAAAACCATCCAAATTAAAGTAGTTCAACATTCCTTCATTGTTGAGATGAAATGGATTAAATACAGAACTGAAGAAGTTCTGACGTAAATCTACCTGCTTCGGGGCGGGAAGAACCGACACAGTCTCTTCCTCATCTCCTACGATGTGCCACAATTCTCTGTTAGTCCTCCTCTTCAGTTTCATCTGAGCCAAGGACCAAAGCAGATTATTGAAATCATATGTTTCATTCATGACAAGGCAGCTACAAGTGGGATAAAGTTTTAATTAAAGTTCCCCAATGCTCAGTGCAGTGAGCAGTGGCAAGTTTTACCTTGACGGGAACCTGTGCAGCGTCCATCATCTGTTCCATTTTCTGGAGGTTCTTCCCTCTGCTGATGCAATGAAAATTTCTCGTCACCTTTCTTTCTCTGCAGACGTGTCTGAGCAGGGCGGCGTTCCCTCCATCCTCCCGTCCTGGCCACTCCCGCAGCGAGACGCCCTCTCCAGACTCTGATGACGGTTTGGAAATGTTCCTTTCTTGGGTTCCCAGTGAGTTGGCTTCATGGCTGAGAGACGTCTGTGAGGTTTCTGCGTAGCTGGAAGGAGCTGAGGAGAAGGAGGGGCGCGTTGAACAGTCAGAGGACCGTCCTGCCGTAGACTCGGCATCACTTCGATTGGTTGGGTGAGGAATGGGAGGACAGTGTGTGGTGTTCTGAGATTTCAGGGAGGTAGAAAGTGTTGCAACAGAAGCAGCTGTTTCTGGTGATGGACGTGATTTTGGATCAGAAAGAAGACCAGGACCGGCCACAGACATCAGACTTTCGTGCACAGTTTGTGTCCCGACCGATTCAAAGCTCCTCTTGTTACCGAAGGGATCAGCCTCCGTCCCTCTGCTCCTTTCAGTCCAAACCCGAGAGTCCTGCATTTTCAGACTTTTGCGCGACTCTGTAGCTTCTCCCAGTTGAACCCTTTGCCTTCTCTCCGGGCGCTCTGCGACTCTCCTCTCCTCGTCCCGACATCCCAACACCAAGCCTGAGATCCCGAACTTGTGGGCCGCGGCCAACACGTCGTTCTGCTCCTTGCTGCTTCTAACCTCCATCTTCCCAGAGTACAGGAGGCCAACGAGCTTCAGCAAGGTCCGGGCCGTCACATCCTGCAGGTGGAGGTGATGTTTTTGCCCCAGCGGAGGGGATGGAGACTCTGACAACCTCTGGGACAAGTAAGGACTGAGAGCCGCCAGGACACAGCTGTGGGTTGGGACTGAGATACCTTCATGGAGACAAGTTGCAGAGTTACTAAATTCTGACTCTTTAAAGTTAATGTACATTTTTAACATAGTGGCCTCACCCTCGGTTTGCAGCAGGGTATCACAGAAGCTGGCGCTGTTTTGTTGCCTCTGCAGCTGTTCCAGAAGCTGCATTTCATAGCCGGGCCACCAGAACCTCTGCATGTTCACAAGCAGCTGAGAGCAAAAAAACACAGACAAATATTTTCCCCCTTACAGATTAATTTTTGTTCTGGAGTTTTTGGCTTACCAAAATATTTCAACTCATGAAACCGATTTTAATATTAAACTAGGATAACCGAAGTAAAAATAAAACACTAATCATTTTATTTTATTTAAGGGAAAAAGGTCTATGAGAACATTAGCTAACGTGTGTGGTAATTCCTTTTTCCTTTGTGTTCAACAAACTAATAAGATTTTAAAGAGAACCTGTCTGACAACATGAAGTAGGTGAAAGGATGTCCAAACACAGTAGTGGCCAACATAAAAAGGTAGAAATTATATAAATTTAGCCTTCTAGGTAGAGATTTTGACTATACCGCTAATTACACATTCTGATGATATCATCAAGCTGTGCCTACAGACTTTGTACCAGGTACGCAAGGAAGACAAATACTGATCTTCACTCTTTATCTTTACACTAGATATTTGAAGTTTAACATTTATTTTGCATTTAATGTATTAGAAACCTGGTGAATTTTGAAGCATTTTTTTATTTAAATATGTGCAGGTTTTCTTTTGTGTAATATGAAATGTATAAAGCAGAACATTTTTAACTTTATTTTTACAATATTTAGCTTTTATTTAATTTGAAATATTTGAATATTCATGTTGGGAGAATTTTTGTGTTTAATTTGGAAAAATATTTTTCCAAATGCATTTTGCACAATATTATTTTTTTCTGCGATGGCATTCTAAACCTTTTGGAAGTTGTTCTGCTGCGACGTATCTGCAAAAACCAGAATACTCATAAGCATGACTGCATCTTTACTATATATATGCTTCCAATTGGTAAAATAATTAGACAACATGGAATGAATTTCCACAGTTATGCTGATGATACACAATTATTTTTATCCATAAAACCTGATGAAATCAATCAGTTAAGTAGATTACAAGCATGTCTCAAAGACATAAAAACTGGATGACTCTGAACTTTCTACTTTTAAATTCAGACAAGACAGAAGTTGTTGTCTTTGGACCAGAACCTTTAAAAAGGAAACTGCTATATCAAACACTTCATCTGGAAGGCATTAAATTGACCTCTGGTAATAATGTAAAGAACCTCTGTGTAATTTATGACCAAGACATGACATTTAAATCCCATATTAAACAGGTTTCTAATATTTATTTATTTCACCTTCGGAATATTGCTAAAATTATTAACATGTTACTTCAAGGCTGGACTAATGTAATTCCTTATAATCAGGAAGTCAACAAAATGCAATTAAAAGCATTCAGTTGATCCAAAATACTGCTGCAAGAGTTCTGATGAATATTAAAATGAGAGATCACATTTCTCCTGTTTTGGCTTTTCTCCAGTGGCTCCCTGTTAAATCCAGAATAGAGTTTATATAGAGTTTAAGATCCTCCTCCTTACTTATAAAGCCCTTAATAATCAAGCTTCATCCTACATCAGAGATCTGATTGTTCCATATGTTCCTAACAGAGCACTTCGTTCTCAGAATGCAGGTCTACTGATAGTTCCTAGGATTTCTAAAAGTAGAATGGGAGGCAGATCTTTTAGTTATCAGGCTCCTATCCTGAGGAACCAGCTCCCAGTTTTACTCCGTGAGGCAGATACTCTGTCTGATTTTAAGAACTAGGCTTAAACCCTTCTTTTTTGTTAAAACTTAGTTAGAATGCTGCTATAGGTTCAGACTGTTGGAGGACAGACTGACCACTTTTCTTCTCTCTTCTACTACTCTCCAGATATTTTTTTTCTGCTGTTATTGGGATTGTTAACCCAGTTTTCTCTCAGTATTTTTTCCCGCATAGAACCTCCACACGGTCTGGTATTCTGCTCATCTATAAAGTCCCCTACTGGATGGGGAACATCGGTCCAGCTGAAGCTCAAAGTCACCGAGCATCCTCCATGCTGTCTGTCTTCTGTCTTCTCAGACCCCCAGGCGGTTGTGGCTGATGACCGCTTGTACTGAGCCAGGTTCTGACGGAGGTTTCTTCCTGTTAAAGGGGATTTTTTCCTCTCCACTGTCTCTTCATGCTTGCTTAGTATGAGGGATTGCTGAGGAATTGCTGTGGTTGGAGTCTGCATGATCCGGGCACAACCTATGTCAATGACTCAACGCAATCTGCTGGGATTCCTTACATAGAAAACTTTTAACTGATTGGAATGTTTGTGTAATTATATTGAAATTACTTTTGTTGCAAGGCTCTGTGAGATGACATTTGTTGTGAATTGGCGCTATATAAATAAAAGTGAATTGAATCCCAAAATGTATCATTAAGGCAATATCTCCACATTACATTATGGATGACTGAACATTTTAGATCAAAACTCTAAAGTAATAGTCATTTGAACTAAATTATCTAATAACCATTGTGCATTTCATGAAACACATCTTTTAAATACATTTTAAAAAGTATAAAACACTGCAGCTCAGGTTAAACCCTCTAGTAAAGTGATAAATCGGATGCCAACTTAGGCAAAACGCAAGTTCTAGTGAGAGATCCGAACTTCGCGGTAAACACTCAAAATTGATCCTTTCTGAAACATCTTTAAGTTTTCGATTGTTTACTTTTACTCTTTGAACAGTAGAAGGCATTTTTTCCACATGCTGAACTTTTGAGGTTTTTTTACGTTTCACACAAAAACGAGCTTCAGCGCGAAACCGTTCAGCTGTTTGTTATAAAGTCGGTACGGAGGACACAAACACACAGCACGTGTCTACCGTGAATAACCCGCCTCACGAAACTGAACTTAATTGTTGTCGTTAGCTACGTTGCATTGCTAAAGTTGCTAGCTGCGGGTTAGCTTCACAAATACTCACCTATATTTTCTCGTAGCGCACGTAGATATTTAACGAGGGATTAAACATAATTTGGTATGTTCTCAAGAAACTTTTCGCTAAACTCTGAACATTTCAATTATTTTTTTTTATTCAAAACATCTTTGCACACTCTCCTGGTTTTTCGTTGAATCTAAAGAGTCGCTGCCGCTTTTGCTTGGCACAGTGACACCTGGTGGCCGCTGTGTCAAACAACAAAAAGAGAAGACGAGCGGACCTCCAGCAGAAAATTATATAAAACTTGAAATTCATAGTTAACCGCTCTTTGGAGCCAAAACATTGGCAAATCTTGAAATTATTTTAAAATACAAATATTTTTGCTATAGGGTTGCGCAATACACTAAATGATAACCAATCGCAAAGGACTGCTTTAGATCATGCAACATTTAGTATTTTTCAAGTATCATGAACGCAAATCATGCTCTATCCCAATAATATATTTGACTAGTTGGATAGAACTTCCCTATCCACACTTAATATATACCATAACTGACTGAGGTGGGTTTGTGTGTCTCAGTGGTTCAAAGGTCAAAGTTGAACTTAACCAAAAATCACTCAGGCTGGTACTGGACTGACCAAAATCAAAACTGCATCCAGAATCCACAAAGAAACTTTATGAGACATGAAGAACTGTTTATCTAAATATTTTTAAAGAAAGTCCCGTGTTAGGTAGAGGCTTTATTAATTCTTTGTGAGGTACTGTTCTTTTATGTATATGGCATGGCTGATCAGACAGTAGAAGCCCTGAATCAACTCTTTTACAGAGCTAATTAAAAGGTGGTACAATGACAACAGAATTAGCATCTGTAGTTTTTTGGACATGTTTCTTCTGTTTGTTTTTTTGCATTTCTACTATTTAACTTATTTCCGATTTTTATGAGAAAAACTGTTTCAAAACAGTATTTTTAAACAGCTACGGCCTTTATTAGAAAAACAAAAAACTTCTGCAGGATTCTTTCAGCCACCTGAGCAGAAGTACAGTGGTGAGTTTTTTTAATCTCAATCAAGTTACTAAACCACAAAGACGGTATGAATTATGGAAGAGGATTGGGGAACCGAAAAAAAGTTCTGACCCTCAAAAGTTAGAGTTTTTGTTACTTAAAAAAAATCCCTAATCCACTTTCCTAATAGATAAAAAGAGCTGTACTTGAAATATTTTTCGAACCTCAGTACACAGATACCCAACACACAAAAGGAAGCAACTGAAGTGAAACCAGGGGCAGTTCTGAGGGGTTGGGTGTTACATTTTTGTCACATATGTGGAAAGCGTACAGTTGTGGCCAAAAGTTTTGAGAATGACACAAATATTAGTTTTCACAAAGTTTCCTCTTAAACTGCTTTTAGGATGTTTAGGATAATGCTCAAACAACCAGTGCAGTAAGTCATGAGCTCTAGAAGGGGTTTATTAAAATGTGATGTATAAATAGCACAAAAGGGCAGCTTTGATCCAAGATGGATGACTTTCTATTAGGTTTGGACCTGTTTTCCAAAGAGTTTTTCTTCAAGGTAATCACAACTTAAATACATCTGCTGAATTTCCCATTCCTATCTGAAACCAATGCTTAAAGGACTTTTATCGACAATTACATGACATTTATACAGAGAGTCACTATTTGCAGTGTCTTAAGCAGCAACTTTTCCAATTTCGATTATTTATGTAATTCTCAAAACTTCTGGCCACGACTGTAGTTCAATTTTGATAAGTCTTAAAACTTGAGACTTTATTGTATATAAAGCGACAGTAACTGAGTTGCTCTTATACTGCCATATTTTCACACAAAGAAATTGAAATATTTTAGAGATACTTATTACTTATTTTCCTATGACTGTGCCTTTGTAACGGAGCATCTGGCACTGTGTGAAAGTCAAGTGCAACATTCCATCACAAAATAATTTACTGGTTATGACGTTCTGGTAAACACAGAAAGTAATAGATGAAGTAATGGATAGCCTAAATTGTGTCGATTGTAGAGGCTGCTCTTAAATGAAGGCTCCTGAACAAGCTTCTACTGCCTCCGACTATCAACCACCTGCTGGATAATCAACCATGAGTTTCTATATTCTGTTATGATTTTATCTAAAAGTAGTTTTTCCTTTATAGACAATCTCCGTTGATCCTGAACAAAAGCATTTGGAGGATGTCTTGAAGCACATCTGAAAAGAGTTTGCAACAAAAAAAGTCCACCTGGCTCCGAACCTGTTGCTTTGGCAGGTCCCATATGATGCAGCAGTAATCCACAAGTACATGATTCTCCTACTAGGGCTTGGTATCGATTCGAATTTCAAGAACCGATTCGATTCAGATTCTAAAGGGTTAGAATCGATTATCACAATCCAATTCAACCTGATCCAGTTCGATATAGATATAGGTTAGTGCTTTTAAAAACATTTTTGGAGCCATTATCTTAATTATATGCCTGTAATTCAATGACTTAACACTGGTTTACCAGGAAAAAAAGAAATAAGCCTTAAAACGGCTGTCTAGACCTTTAATTCCGATTTTAGCAGTAAAAAATGACAAACTATGTTAAGCATTTAAAGAGATTTTTCAAACTAGTGAATCGATTCGGTGATCTTCTTTCAACACAGCCCTTCTCCTTCCTCAGTTTTTATGTTGGAACCAACGGTACTCATTTACCACCAGACAAAAAGACACGTTAGATATTTCTCTTATTTGCATCATTATTCATGTGATTCATTACAACAAAAATCACACCAATAGACAAGACAGAAATCTAGCTTTCTTTTTTATTAAAAACATTATTGCTAGTTACATAATTCAATCATAAATGAGAATGTGCAACTTTTAAGAGCCAAGGCAAAGAGATTAAGGTGTAGTTCACAATCAGAATGTTCTGCGTAGGAAGAGATTTTTATTTTTTTATTTATTATCCAGCTAACTTGGTTTGCATTTAAAACATAAACTGAGTTTATATTTTCTTTTCAAATCAAAACATAAAACCTGATTGCATAAGCATTCACCCAGCACACCCGAAACAATTAACCCCCAAATCAATATAAAAAGAAAATACATAAAACCATTAAAATTAACAAATATTCTCTTGTGTATATATATCTATATATATATATATAGTTTAGATGTGCTTTTTTTCCACCATTTTAACTAGGAGCAAATTGTGTTCCATGCCTCCTTACACAGATTTACTGACATTAACCCTTGCTGTTTTCCAACTTTAGTAAGTTTATGTTTGAAGGCAACTTGTCTGCTTGGGAAAAATGAGGCGTCATTTATCATTTTTCATCTGCCATGTAATAGGGTTAAAAAAATTTAAATACTCCCCCCTCCTCCCATAGTGCTTCTTCTAATAATCCAGTCAGTATCTACATCCCACCCGGCACTAACAAATGTTGGGGGGGACTCGATAAAGAATAAGCCTCCCCGGTAGTGTTTTGAAGCATTAAATTAAACAGAAATGGAGCGTTTCATGCCATACAAAGAGATTGTAAGCATTATTTCACTTAATCTTCCAGGACAGGCTTTTAAAAATGTTGCATTTCCAACAAACAAGCAGCAGCGACAGAAGAGTTAAAATGTTTTCCTTTTTTCTTTTTTGTTTGTTTGTTGGATACATCCAATATATGAGGCACTCCAGTTATCACACTGTTAACAACAGTTTTCCTGCACATTCATAAGGTTTAAAGACCAGCAGAACCAGTTTGATGGATCCGTCGGCATCTCCCAACATTAACCAGGATTATCCAACTATTTGACAGATGGATCACTTTAAATACAGATGATTCTGTCCGTTCCAACAAGCAAGAGGAAAACAAAATGTTCATTTATTCCTCTGTACAGATACATATTTATTACAGACGCTTGCAGTGATTTATATTTAAGGATATTAACCAAATTCGGAGGCCCACGAAGAGAGCGGCGAGGCAAACTTGGAAACACAGGCGATACGTCAAGTAAAGCAGACGACATTTGTCAGTGCAGCTGCTGGGGGAAAGAAAAAAAACAAAAAACAAAGATTTTTTGCATTCGGTCTCCACATTTTGGCACAGGTACGGCACGTGTACATAAGTAGCAGTACAGGGCAGAGCAAGTAGCGGGTCAACCACTACGCCAACAAGAGGCAGAAGTTTTGAACAGATCTAATAAGACGGAAACAATCATTCTCAGTGAATTTTGTAGTGTTAAACCAACAGAGCAGGGGGAAAAACCCACACAAATTCCCTTGATTTCTTCAAAATTAGTGTCATCGTCATGAATGTAAAACTTCCCCACAAAGAGTTCCAGTCTGGTCGTTTACAATAAAACATGTCGAATCGGGCTTTCCCGTCTTCCTGTTAGCCGGTAGTGTAGTGTTGCTTCACGGAGACGCAGCGTCATTACCCAGAAGCCCGAACTTAGTGGTTATTGAGTCACGGAGCACAGAGTGGTTATAGCGTCACGATCGGTTGTCCACAGGGAGAGCTTTAGATCCACACCACTTACTGTGGTTTCATTCATTCATCCGCTGCAGTAGAGGAATGTAACAGAGAGGAGAGAGAGAGAGAGAAGCTGCGATAGAAAAGGAGTGAGTGTTCACGTTGGAGTTTAATCCTGGCGGTGGTGTAGTGGTCCCCCCCACCCACCACCACCACCACCTGTCAGTTCAGCAAGGGCAGTAAGTTGGAGGAGGCTGTCGTCTTGCGATGCACACAATCAGTTCTTCTGGAAGTAAAAGAAGAAAAAACATGTTGGGAGCCGATTTTTGTGAAGCAAGCGATCAAAGATGCTCATGCCTCGTTGAATTCAAACTCAAAAAGATAGCAGCAATAATACACAATTCACAAATACTAGCTGTGGGTAGCAATGTCATCACATTTTAAGACAAAAAACCACAGGAAAAAAAAACAACATTAAAGAGAACCAAAAAAAATAACACTTTCCACCAGCAGAGGGGGCAAAACAGCTGTTTACATTCAGTACAATGAGAGCTCAATGAACACCATGGGTGCTTTTACGGCGCCTTGCAAAAGTCTTAAAACATTTCACGTTACAGCCACAGACTTCATGGTAATTTGACATTTTATGAGGGAAGCCGACACGAATTAGTCCATAAACTGTAAAGTGAAGAAAAAAAAGTCCAATCCATAAAAAAAATATGGACCAGGCATTTGCATTTAGCTCCCTTCATACTCTGTTACCCCTAAATAAAACCCTATTGCCTACTACCGTCTGAAGTTGCCTACACTGACCAGATTTTCTGCCCCTGCAGAAAAACAAAGTCATCCCCACAGCATGATGCTGCCAAAACACTGGAGTTTTCTATGTACAATCAATTAATTTACTTCCTTTCAAAAACCCAAATTTTACCCAGACTGCCACCTTTAATATTTTAACACATTTAACATTTTTGCTCCATTTCAAGACAATCATTAAACACAGGGTTTTGGATTCAACATTTAATGGGATATTACGCTGTTGTTTCTTTCCGCCACTGTGGGGGAAAACCTACATCAGATTCAAACTAAACTCCATCCACATCTAAACCAAAATAGGATCACAAATCTTGGGTCCAGCTTAAAACAGTCGGATAGAGAATGATAAATTGGACATCAACTCAAGTTCTGATGTTGAGAATTACAGCTAAAGGGTGCCACCTAAATTACTGTTAAAAAGCCCTTATCGTTACTTTTGTTTCCTGGAGCAGAATCCTTCACATCCATTCTTTATCAATTTCTCCTACTTTCTTTTCTTTTGTAGGAGGGGCGTTACTGCAGCTCATTTTATCTTATGTGGAGCTACTGAGACTGAATTTCTCATTAAGAACGTATTACTTCTACATTCCTATACTAAGGCGATCCCAAAATCCATTTCCATATTTCTCTAGGCATAAAGACCAAAATAATTTGACTTTGGTCTGATCTGAACAGGGCACGTTCCACGTCTTCGGCATGTCCTCGTGGCTAAATTCAAACGCCCCACTTGCTTCCTTTGTGCTGCTCTTCCATACAGGAGAGATGTGCAGAGTATGAAGCTGTGGGATGTCCTGCAGACAGATCCCCTCATCGCTGCTGCTGAACTCCTCCATAGCTTCTTTAATAAACGCTCTTAGGTAGACAACTATATCTGCAGTTGTGTCGCTGTGTTTTCATTAATAAATGAGGAATTTAATTCATTTTCCTACCAACCGCCATGTGTCGATTATCACATAAAAATCACAGCAAAATACATAGAAGTTCTTGGCTGCAACGTGATAAAAAGTCAATGTAGAGGGGTATAAATATTACTGCAAGGTACTTTTACACACTTGTACAAAGTTAGGACATGCGGTGAGTTGAGCAGAGAAGCTGGTGGGACGCACATACCATGCGCTGACATGCAGTGTGACAATGGGTGTTTCCTAACCATCATAAGATTCCAACAGAGGCAAGGAAGCCTGCCTCTCCCCATACATCCCTCCCTGAGAGAGGAGACAAAATATAAAGAGACACAGAGTGTGTGATAGATTTTGAAAAGACAGGAAGAGCCCAGAGGCAAGACAACACAGAGAAGGTAAGGAAAAATACAAAATAGTTGAGTGTGAGTAGACACAAAAAGTGCAGAGGAATTAATGAAGGGGGGGTTGAGATGACAAAAAAAAAAAATGTTAGTGTGATGTTAGTTCATGTTTCAGAGACACACGAGAGATAATGTTCGAGACAGAGATCGAGCGCTTTGCTTTAAGAGGACATGCAACAACATGCCACCTGTGGGTGAGAGAACGTTCCCGCAGCAACATTCCCGGAGCTCCCATTCAGTGTGTGTTGCACATGATTCTATCTATCACTTCCACGAATTTCCAACCTTTTAAAAACCAGAAAAGCAGCGACATCGATGTTTTTCAACTTTATGCGAGGCTCTGCCCGAACAGCTACATCTTCTAAATTAGGCGGAAAGATTTCACAAAGGTGCCGAAGAAGCAGCCGAAGAAGCGCTGTGACTCATTTGGCCCACGGTCCTAAACCCCAATTAACAGATAACAAAACTACAACTTTTTTCATTTAGAACTGGGGTCAGGAGAGAGGGGCGGGCATTGGGTATTTTTTTTTTTTTTTAGCAATGAGGTAGCTATTGTTTTCACCAGGGTTGCGGTCATGCAGAGTTGTGTAACCGATGGGTTTTCATGTAATGAGCATCTACCTGAACTCTATCTTGGTCCGCAGGTTCGAGTGCGTTATCCAGACTGTTCGCTCTGCCTCTCTGGTCCAGTGTGGAGTAGCCATCTGTAGGAGGGAAACGGAAGCCTTTAAACTCATGTCTGTACACAGACTACTTTCTACTTCCAGAGGAGTGATATTATAAGGCTGAAACGAGCTTCGATAGTTATGGTGCAAACTAAAGATTTTATTATTTTAGCAAGCCTTACACCATGTTTATCTCATAAGGATTAGCCTTCCTAAATGAGTCCCTGCTTGCCAGCTAAAAGAAGTTACCTGCCTTGTTTGTCCACACTTTGGTAATGCCCGAAATGATTACAATTATTCTAATCATTGCTTTGTTTTTTTGCAGCTCCATTTGAAAGATAATGTGACACTTTGAGGCGTGGAAAGCCTAATCAGTGTGTTGGATCCAATCAACTTTCTGAATGGCAGGATCTAAAAATGTGTTGTTGTTCTAGAGTGTTTGTGTGTTGGGGTTAAATTGGGAGGAGGGGGGGGTATACATGTTATCATGCTTTTAAATCTGTGGGGGAGAGATGTGGGGTCATTTTCAATCTGTAAAGCACTTTGAGTTGCAATCCTAGTTTAATTGATGAGTATACATCAGAAGGAGGGCAGCTTTTCCAAGTCGGGCTAATAAAATCTAATTTAGAGGCCAATTTATTACATTTTTTTCTATATCGGCCGAAATTTGTTTTAAAAAGCCGATATATATTTAAAAATAATGTAGGCACCTGTGCGGTCAGTTGCAGCCACTACTTGACTGAAGGAAGGACCCCCACACGCTCCGAACCACTGTGAGCCAGCCCACTTATAATTTACTCTCAAGTTTGGCGTTTGATCTTTGACTGCATAATTTTTATATATATTTTAGATTTTATTATTTACTACCATGCGGTAGTGGGCTTTACTTTGTGGTGATTTTTCTTTGATACTGTAGGTCCAGATTCTACCTAAACCAGCCATTTGCACCATTATTCTGGTTACCTTTTGAATTTATATTATTTTGTAGTTAAAGAAACTTGAATCTGTTTTACTTTCTATTGTTCTGAAACCATTTCGCACTCAGGTTACTATTTTGAGTTTGTTTTTATGTCTTATATTTGAAGTTCAATATAATATTTAAAGAGTTTTATTGACTTTTTAATGTATATTACACAGTGAGTTTTCAGTTGTCTTTCACAATCAATGTGCTGCTAAAAAATATATATCAGCCTTAGTAATCAGCTTTAGATATCTGCCATCGGCGGCCAAAAAACAAAACGCTATCTGCCTTTAAAAAACCAACATCGGTCGGCTTCTTATCTAATTTGTTCACTTTCAATTTTCACTGAACTTCAATAAATGAATACTTCAAAACACTGTTTCTTTCATGGTTTCTTCCACTAGGCTCTATAATGACTCTTCCACACTGTTATAAGCTGTAGATGTATGTAATCTTTTCTGCACTTGCCTGGACCAAGTTCATTCATCGGAATCATTTCTCTGTCATTTTTCCCACCTGTAAAAATACAAAAACACACAAAAAACATATTACAACTGTATAAACCAGTTTGTTTTTCTAAAAGTCAGATTAATGTCAATCCAGCCGACCAAAGTTGACAAAGGCCCTAATCAGAATTTTTTTGGAGTCACAGAAAAACAGGAAACTTGATGCATTTCTTAACAGCTACAGTGTGTGTGATATTTTAATAGACTAGCTTTTAAAATTAACTGCCAATATAACTTGTAGATTTTAAAGGTTCTCCTTGGTATGTGTTTTCTTTTCAAAATACAGCACATATATTTACTTTCATTCTTCATTTTAATTCCTACAAAGTTTATACATGTAAACCTTATATCTGTTCGCTTTGAGCTCTGGAAATCAAAGTCAGACTCCTTGTCTGTGGACAGTCCTGGCCAACAAAGCTGATCCTGAACCGATGCATTTATGAGCCTCTCCTGTGTAAGTCTAGAAGACCCAAAACTCCATTATGATTCAGTCAGATTCTGAAGTCATGTACACACACCAAGGATTACCGAATACATCCACGTCTCTTTCAGCTTTTCCTTTATGGGGTCGCCACAGAGAATCATCTGTCTCATGTTTGTGATTCGCATATTTTATTTGGATTTTGGATCTTTTAATTTCATGGCCTAAAAAAAAAATATTTAAACCTATCAAGCAGCTTGATTTTTTTAATACTATATGAACATAAAAAACTGAAGCATTTGATTCTATACCAGATGACCTGTTAGCATCAAAAAGAAGTATAAACAGAAACAGTTACCTAGAAAAACAACAAGCCAGTGTGTACTTCTGTTTTTAAACATGTAAATATAGTAAAAAGACGAATGAAAAACTCCTTCCCAACCTTTGTCTAAGAGAGGCAAAGTGCTGTCATCTCTATCGTTGGGCCTGTTGTTGTTGCCGGGCGGATTCAAGTTGACCATGAAGTCGCTCTTTTTCCAGCCATCCTTCTCCAAAGTCTTACGAAGCTCTTTGTAGCCCCACATAGTCTGCAGCACCAGCCCAGCTCCACGTACCTCCCGTTCTGAACGGTTACTGCTTCCCAAAGTTCAAAAGAGGGGAGAAAGAAAAAAAAAAGCTGCATGTTATCGAAACAAGAAAACCAAATCCATTAAAATCAACCCTTTTCAAACTTCTATGATTCAACCCACTCACCCGTCCTTGTTGATCAGCACCAGCCTCTCGACTCCTTGCGAGGCTCTGAGGGATTTCGCCGCCTCAACGCTGGATCCCAGCAACTCGTGGAGCGTGCTCAGTATAGACACCACCGTCTCCTCTTTCAGCGCTCGCACTGGTTGACTCTGGGCGCCACCGGGCAAGTCTGCCACGAGGTGAGGTATCGCATGCTTACCTGACAGCAGGCAGAGGGAAACAAACGTTGAACACTCTTCCAACAACAAAACCCCAATTCCTGAAAAATTCCAGCTCTCTGTCTCTGGTTTAGGAACGTTTTTGGCGCCTCACCTAGCAGTTCCTTGTTGCGAGGATCTATAGCCAGGTTACGGAGTGCTCCGGACATGGCACGGACTACCCGGTCATTGCCGTGGGCCAGTAGCTCCGTCAGAATAGGTAGACTTTTCTCAACACGTATCAAGGAACGGATGCATCCTCCATACTAAACCGACACAGTCACAAGATTCCTCCATCAGTCGAGCCCAATCTGACAGCTTGATTACAAACATATGAAGTAGGCATCACCTCTTCTTTTCAGCAAACCACAAGCAATGATTACTAATGATGCTGACAAACTAATCATTGCTTCTGGTTTGGTTAATAACTTCCCAATTAGAAGGAAAAGCATAGATTTTTTTTTTTACTTGCACCTCTGAATCTACAAATAAAGAGTAGGAGGATATCAAGTTATTTTATAACACACTGCATTTACAGACAGTTGCACACATAGAACACAAGCTGTTATAGTCATGGTTAGAAAAGTTGCACTATGGGAAGGATCCAAGTATTTTTATTTCCTTATTTTACTGTAAATAAAAAAAAACAAGTCACAAAAAACTTCTGTGATCAAAACCTTTATGCTCAGGAAAAACAGGAGGGACGACTGTGGTAGTAATGTGGAAGATCCGTTGTCATAGTCATCTCTACATTCCCCAATACTACAATATTCTTATTTTCTAATACTGTGGAGCCCTATGTGGAGGTTCTGGTGCTGTGAAACAGAATTATACTTTAAAGGAGCTCTTACAGTCCAGTGTCCAGCACATAGGTTCTGAATGGCTCCACCTGAGGCTTCCAGCACTGTGGCGTTTCTGCTCTCCTTTAGTAGCGATGTGTAGATGTTGACCACCTCCGGCTGGTACAGCAGCTCGTAGCCTGCAGGATGGAAGCATGCAACAACCCCAGGAGGTGAGCAGAGGACAGGAGGAGTATATACTGTGGGGCAAAACAGTATTTGGCAGCAAACGATTTGTGCAAGTTGTCTGCTGAAAAGATAAGAAAGGTCTATAATTTTCCACATACGTACACTGCAACTGTGGGAGATGGTAGGAAGACATTTTTCAGAAAATCAAATTATATGATTTATAAAAAATTTATAAGTTATATTTTATTTTATATTGCATGACAATAAGTATGTAGTACCTACAAACAATCTCACAGACCTGTTACGTCTTTGATAAGCTCTTCTATCCTCCAGTCTTTTCCTGTTTATTGTTTATTGCGGGGCGGTATACCGAAAATTTACCAATACCAAAATGTATTACTATTACAAATCTCATTTTGGCCATGTCTGTAAATTCAGTATAATAAAAAAAAAGAAGAGACGTCTTTAAGTTTAGCAGTGCTCATGCCCCTTTAAGATAGAGTCCTCTGCTTGAGTCACGTGACTACGTACAGTCATGTGACCTCTTCTCCTCCAGAAGGGAACTGTGCTGCCAAAATGGCAGCTGTGTCGCTATATTTGGCAAGTGTTTGGATTCCTCTAGCGATTAATTTTTTTCTTAAAAAGCAACTAGCGACAAACAGTGACTTTTTATGGCGTTTTCAGATACTTTGAGACTAACATGGCGCACACATGATTATTTCTGCTTTCACTGAGCAGCACTTCTCGTTATGAAGGTGAAATGTTCAATATACCGCAATATTGATTTCAGGTCACATCGCCCAGCCCTAATTAATGGCACCCGTTTGAACTCGTTATCTGTATAAAGGACACCTCTCAACACCTTAACAGTTTTAAACTCTAACCTCCATCATGGCCAAGACCAGAGAGCTGCCCATGGACATCAGGGACAAGATTGTCCACCTGCACAACACTGGGATCAACCAATATACAATAGTCAAGCAGCACTGTGAAAAGAGATCAACTTTTGGGGAAATTATTTAAAAAAAATAATAATAATAAATACAAGATCACTGACAATCTCTCTAGATCCTGGGCTCCATGCAAGGTCTCACTGTGTTAGATACAAATTATCTTAAGAGCGGTGAGGCTAGAACTGCATGGGGGGAACTGGTCAATGGCCTGAAGAGAGCTGGGACCACATTAACAAAGGCAACTATTAGTAACAGACTACATTGACATGTTTCTGGGCTTCTTTTCTGCAGAGGGGACAGAACAACTGATCTGTATTAAAGGAACGATGAATGTGGCCATGAGATCATCGTGAGTTTTTGGGCAAAACCCTTCCATCAGCGAGAGCACTGAAGATTGAAAGGTTGCAACATCTTCCAGCGTGACAATGATCCCCCACACACCACTTGGGGAATGAAGGAGTGCCTACTTAAAAAAAACATTTCAAGGTTCTGGAGTGTTCTAGCCAGTCTCCAGACCTCGATCCAATAGAGAATTGGCGGAGGAAGTTGAAAGTCCGTGTTTCCCAGCGACAACCCCAAAACATCACAGCTCTAGAGAAGATCTGCATGGAGGAACGGACCTAAAAACCAGCAACCGTGTGTGCGAACCGTATGAAGACCTTTTGACCCTTGTCATTGCCAGCCAATGTTACATTAAAAAGCATCGAGGTAAACTCTTATCATTGACAATTACTTATCTGCACCATTATCAGTGTTGCCACAGTTACTTTGAAAAAGTAATATGATTACTGACTAGTGATTACTCCTTCCAAAAGTAACTTAGTTACTTTACTTATTACCTTATTTTAAAAGTAACTAAGTTAGATATCAAGTTACTTTGTTAGTTACTTTCTGCAGCTCCCAATAACACTCCCCACTGCCTCAACATAAACACAATAACCACTTTTACATATAATCACTTTATTGGAAGTGCATTTTAACAGTAAGAACGGAAATATACTTGTTTTTTAACCTCACATTGACACCAGCAACTATGAAGGAATAAGCTGTGTCTTGGGGACATACTTGCTCTCTCACTACATGTACTACTGGGGAGTTCCACTAGGGGGCAGAGGCCAATAAACCTACAGAGTACAGAACTCAGATTCAGGCCAAAACAAACATGGCACCCGCAAAGGAGATGATCAGCTGTTTCGGCAGCAGTTGAAGGTAGGACCATATTTACAGCTATTGATACTTGTTTTCTTAATGCTTTTGCCGCCATGTACCAAATATATCTTTTTGCTGAAGAAAATGACAAAAATAGTAACTCACAGTGGCTTGAACAAGTAACTTTAATCTGATTACCTGTATGAAAAAACAAACGCGTTAGATTAGTCCTTACTAAAAAAGTGGTCATATTAGGAGTAACGCGCTACAAAGTAATGCGTTACCGGCATCACTGACCATTATACAAATAAATTGTTGAAAAATCAAACTTTGTGATTTCCAGGCATTTTGTTTTTTACATTACGTCTCACAGTAGTGGAAATATGATTAAAGTTACAGACCTCTCATTTCTTTAAGTGGGACAACTTGAACAAATCAGTGGCTACCAAATACTTCCTTGCCCCACTACATTTCCTTTCGAAGGAGATACAGTGAAAAATTACTTCCAGACTAAATGCTTACCTTTAGCAGGTGAGGTCCTCACTGGAATATTTACCGTTTCTGCAGAAGCTTCCTCATCTTTCTTTCCTAGAAGCAGCAAAGTCCCGACATTACATTTCAAAAAATGCACTAAAAACAACTGCGCGCTACATCTAACTATATAGGACATTTCCAGTGTGCTCTCTAATACTGCTACATTTGTACTAGCTTGGTTAGATTTCTGCAAAAAAAAAAGAAGGGGGAAACTAAAACTACTATGCAAGTACTTCACTCAGGGTTATCGTGCGAGACGACCACAATGATAAGCAGGCGTGCTTGTTAGTTTCAGTAAACCACACTTGATCAGCCGACCGACTACGGCTTCCACTCAAACGAGATCAGCCAGCGGAAGCTAAGTGTCGTTACATTGAGGTAAAGGAAGCTTACCTTTGGAAAACCACTCATCTGTAGCCGAACAAGACAGGGCAAAGAGAAATGGAGAGGAGGAAAGGATGAGGAGGAAAAAGTGGCAGAAAAAAAAAAGGAAGGAGAGAAAGCATTAAAAAGGGAAAGCAGCCGTTACTCCGCCACCCAGATAACGTGCCAACATCCTGACTGCCACCCAGCATGCCAGATTTACATATTAGAGAACCAAAAACGATTTTAAGAAATGATGGAAACAGAAACATTTTCCCCCTCTGTATCGCCAACAGGTGTGTTTGAGAATGTATTATTACTGATAGACGTATGCACAGCTAACTTAAAGAAGACATGTAAAACGGGCATTAATAAATACAAAGATCAAACTTTATCACTTCATTTTTTAAGCAGGAAAGTTTTGCTGTAAATTTGTCCACACATGATGAACTGGAACCTTCACAAAAAAATTTGACTAATAACTAGTTTAAGTCAACATCAGCCTGAAACTTTAGCAAAACCCTCCCTCTTGTAAAAATTCACAGTGGAAACAAGGTGTGTGTTAAAATGTAGTGTGTAGCTGAATCGACCTTACTTTCAGAAATAAATGTTAAGGGTTGTTAGAATATTCTAACATCAACCTTATGTCAGCAGAGATTTAAAGAACTTTTACTCTCATATGAAAAAATAAAAGTAGGAACAAGCAACAGATTTTGAAGAACTTAATATTAAATTATTTCATTATTTTTACTAAATTTGGTATTTATTTCTAATGTCAAACTTTTACACCAGTGGTGTACAAACCTTTTACCTAACAGCCAAAATCATACATTTTAAAATACTCTCAAGATTTAAAATGTGCTTTTTAAAATCAAAAATATGCAATATTTTACGAAAATGTATCACTTCTTATACCTTATTAAAAAATCAATTTACTAAATTTTGTTTTGTTTTCTACTTTCTCTGTAAAGAATCATGTAATTAAAATGAATCCTCTTCAAAGAACAGGATGTGGGTCAGGGAAATGTTTATTTTACATAATTTAATCTAAGCAAAGCAAAGTATCACCTGGGGGCCAAGCAACACTGTAAGATCTCATCAGAAAACTGTAGAGTAAAATAGATCAACACTCTCAATGAAATACCAGCAGCAAGTAGAGACTAAGCGTTTTCTGAGATGAGATTGTTGACATTCCTCAAGCATCAAATGGTTTTGTTTGTTTAGGTGTGTGTGTGTGTTGGTATCAGTCGAGTTAGAATGTGTAGCCGGTGATATCAGCCTAAATGCTCCTGAAACCCGATGAACAAACACACCGTATGACCCACTCCCGCTCTGTGACACCGACCTTTGCCCTTGCGGGAGCTGAAGCAGCCGCCCTTCTGACCGGAGGAGGCGGAGCCCTGGTGGAGGGGCGGGGCCTCCTTGAAGCGATCAGCGCCTGGGATTTCGCTGTGCACATGATAAGACAAGTTCCTCAGCAGACAAACACAGTTCTCAGTCAACTGCGGAGATGAGGAGAAGAACAAGGCGCAGGTGTAAACGGAAATGAGGCGGATCGTTTTTACACTTTCATCTCATGTGTGTCTTCGATGTACCTTATTTTCCATGTCTTTGCAGTTGATCTGGGACTTGACGATGTACATGACTGAATCGACCAATCCGGTGCACTCTCTCAGCTTCCTCCTCGCCTCGCTTCTCTCTGAACTGACATTTCTTCAAAAGGAAAAAGGAAGAAGGAAAAAAAAAAAAAAAAGAGAACGAACAGGTCACAAAATGAAGGAGACAATTGAGAAACTAAGCAGAAAGAACGTCAGTTTTGGTCACAACACAAGAATGCCAGCAAATGTTTCAACACGCCCCCAGAGAATTCTTTGAATGAAACTCCCTTCAAATCTTCAGGTTTCACTAAGAAGAACGCAGCCTGATAAGGTCTGGTTACATCTCTGACTCAGGCTCACACTGAACACTGTCTGTGTGTGTGGGTGTGTGTGTGTAGGGGACTGAGTTAGGAGGGATAAAGTAGAAACTGCTGCCATTCAGTGTTGGCCTTCTGCACTTGGCATGCGTTTCCCACCGGCCGACACGTCCTTTCGTACAACACGAGGACAGGGGCTTCCATGTACAGGGCGTGATATAAAACCAGGGAAGCTAAATTAACTTTAGACAAGCATAAAATTAGAAGCAGGAATACCTTTTAGAAGTTGTGGTTTTGTCCTTTGAGGTGGAAAACGTAATCGTTCTTAGATCTTCTGCTTCTTCACTACTCCAATAGGGGTAAGAGTTGGCAAAATAAACCAGCTGCTGTTTGCAGACCTTAGTACCTGCATTTAAAAGCTTTCCTCCCTGTCCATGAACTAAAATACTACTTGAAATACACGTCAAATCAGCTGCAAGCTAAAAGATAAATCAGTGAGATTTTTACATCTAGTGATACTAACTCTCCAGCTCAAATCTCACAACAAAGCCAGAGTCTAGCAGTTGAACGATCCCCGCCGCATGCTAATCCCGTCACGCTCACAGTCAAAGCTCAATAGGATGTTGATCCGACTTGATGCTGAGCGCATATTTTCATCACATTCCAAGACTTTTTCGAGCTTTCAAGATAAACTTATTTACAGACTTCTTCCCACAACGCAGAAGAGCACTAATTAACCAAATTGTTGGAGAATGAACTGATAGCAGAACCGCTGGTCTGCAAATACTGTTAACAGTTTATAAGTCAATGCCCCACTGTTCTCTGCTCTTTAGTGTAGCAACTTAAATTCCTTTCTTCCTGCTCCCCTGATTTATTTAAGCTGCTCTGGCAGGCAGACCGCTTCTAACGTTAACAAACAGCACGACTCTGATAGTAGCGGACACTGTTCAGCTTCTGTCCGAGATGAATGTAACAGACCAAGAAAAAGTAGAACATAACTGTGAAGTGTTTGGAAAAGAATTCAGTTTCAAAATATTTTATGCAAAAAAACTTTAAAGTGTGGAGTGCATCTAAACTTAGCTCTCCCTAGTTGATTCTCAGTAGATCCAGCTTTTAGAGCAAGTAGAGCTGCACTCTTCTTCAGCAACTATATCAGCCGGCTTTAAACATCTAGAGACTGAATTGTTTTCCAATTGCTCTTTAAAAAAAATACAGCTCAAGTTCAGTCAGATTCAATGGACAGCAACTTTCTGCTTCGGCTACAGATTCTCAGTTCGATTTGTGTAACCCTAATATACTTTGATCTAAACCAATCCATTGTAGCGTTCACTGTATGTTTAGGAAGCGGAACCTTCATCTCAGTCTGGAGTCTTTTGCTGCCTCTAACACGCTTTTTCCTTTTCTTATCTTTCCAGGATCGCCCAGTGTGCCAAGGAAAAACATTCCCACAGCATGATGCTGCTCGCTCCATGTTTGATGTTAGAGGTGGCGCGCCCTTCACTGAACGACTAAACGATGGACTCTGTTTACTAAACTGGTGTGGTATGGAAGCAGTTTGCTCGAAATAGATTTTATTTTGGAGCAATACGGAGGAGTAGGCAGAATATGAAAGCACAACACTTCTTTTGGATTTTTTTCTTTTATTAGTGAAACGTTCTGAAAAACTAAGCAACATTTTGTTCCAAGTTCAAAGTTATGCACCCAATTATATTAGTATCTTGAATAAAATACTAAGACATTTATTGATAATTGTAGATGTAATGTGACAAAATGTGAAAAGGTATAAATACACACTAAGATCAAATGCTGCAGAAAAAA
The DNA here is from genome assembly GCA_028564705.1 of Apricaphanius iberus. NCBI lineage: Eukaryota > Metazoa > Chordata > Actinopteri > Cyprinodontiformes > Aphaniidae > Apricaphanius > Apricaphanius iberus. The sequence continues at coordinate 106,687 of JAPXFQ010001773.1, forward strand.
AATCTGTGATTACTAAGTAATTACTCTTATCAAACTATGTTTATGTGGACAACTAACATTTCTTGAAGAGCAGGGTTAATGCAGACTGATAAAAGCATGTAAAATGTTTGCTTTCCAACCATAATGCACATCCAGCCTCTCTGCTCCGTTAACCTGATCGAATCCTTCTATCGACCTCCTTCCCTGCTCTCTTCCTGAAAGCATCAGGCCTTTCCTCCAAATGCTCTCTAAAGCTTTCTTGCATTCTTTCCTTCCTCCTTACCTCAGACAGCCCGCTGTATTAGTAAGCGCCACCTCCCACTCGAGATGTCTGGGCTTGCAGTTTTCCTCGCCACCTCCAGCGCCGTTGCTGCCCCGCTCCCAGCCCGAATGGGGGACCATGACTTCGTCAGAGAGAGCATGCAGCGCATGGTCCACAATCTCCATCTTCACAGAGTCCTGGGACGACAGGTTCCAAAGTGTCCCTTTGGTAAAAACACACACACTTTAATGATTCATGTGTTTCATCTATTAGTCTGTATCATAGGAAATATACACAACTTCTAATATTTTTACTGTTTTGATTGCATTATGTGACTGCATATCGATTTTGATATGTGACATTGGTCATCAGTTTCTGAACCAAATTTCTCCATTGCTTTAAGGAGCCAATGTAAACAGGAAATAAAACTCATCACGTGCGGCGATTGTGAAAGCCTTCAACATCATACCGTCTCTACATTAAGACAACCTGAAAAACCTCAACTGAAGTAAACAGCCTGCAAGAGGGAAGAGACTTTTTTTTCAGGCAACTTCAATTCTGTAATGTACCTAAATATGAGTTTTATGGTTCATTCACACCGCAGGCTTCGTCAGCGTCAGGGAAAGCTCACAAAGCATCTAGTACGACGCTTCTATGTTGAAGCTTGCAAAGTCTGCCACTTCTGAGCAAAAAAGGGCGCATGGGCGGGGCTTCTTCTGTCGCTGTATGTTCTGAACCATGGCAGATAGTATTGAGAGAGTGGCTTGGATTTATTTGCTAAATAAAGCTAGACAACTTCGGCAACATAAGCGCCGTTTGTGGATACACCCTATTCTACAGATGCGCTCTGAGTTTGGGTAGTTTAACCATTTGCTCCAGGAGGTTCGCTTTCAGCAGTATTTCCGTCTGTCCCGCGCCTAATTTTACGACCTCCTGGGCCGCATCGGAGCTCAAATCTCCTACCAGGACCCCAACTACAGGTTCTCTATTCCTCCCGAAGAGCGCCTGTCCATCTGTCTTCGGTAAGTGTCATTTATGATTTTTTTTAAATCTGCGTTATCTAGACTTAAAATGTAGGTTTTTCCTGCTACCGCTACATTCAAAATACGTGTAGTAAAATTGCTACAATTATAAGCTCTGATTGGTTAACGCGTCGCTTCAGGGCCGTCAGCACCGTCAAACGTTTAACTAGGGGTTAGGGTGACTTTATGAGCTTTGAAGCTTGAAAAGCAGGAAAAGCCTGAAAAGTTTACGGAGCCAAAGCTCACAAAGCGCAGCAGAGACCGTGACGCTCCTCCAACGGCCTCCGCCATAGACTTAACATGTAATCTTGACGTCGCTGACGCTGACAAAGCCTGCGGTGTGAATGAAACATTACTCTAATATCTGCTTTTAAGTGGGGTTTTTCTGGGAACGGGGAGTTTAGTTTTCTACACTCCTGTATTTTCCTCATTCAGTTTTCTTGTTGCCTGTGTATGCAGAAGACAACTGAAAATTTATTGTAAAATGAGCTTCGTCACCAATTAGAAAGCTGAAAAATAACCAAATGCAGTTTTTTTTTTGATGTCCTTATTTTCAGCTTGTATATCGTTTGTTGTTTTATTGTGAAAGATAATACAGTAAAGACAGAAAAAGACGCTGCTCTGTCATTTGATCAAAAAGAAAAAGAAAGCAAAGACGCTGTAATAATATAATAGATTTAAATTGTGTGAAATGCATTCCATTTCCTGCTACAAAGTTTAAACAAAACTATGCGAAATATTGCAACGATTGTGCGTTCTCTATTGCATTCGATCAACAATTATTATTTTATATGGTGTACGGTGCAAAGTGGGAACAAAATTATTGTCCAGATGCTCAGAACATCTGCAGCGGGTCTCGCATGTATGCATATATGTCCAACCTGTGATGATGTCTGTGAGGTCCTGGTCGCGCGTCTTCCTCAGTAGCCGGATCAGCGCAGGAACGCCATCACAGTTCTTGATGGCAATTTTATTGTCGGCCTCTTTGCCAAAAGAAATGTTCTTTAGTGCTCCACACGCTGCGTAGTGAACCTGTAACACAGACCCAGGGACAGCTTTATGAGTCACTAGGGATTACTCGGTCAAAAATAATTTTCCATCTACAATTTAACACAGATAAGGAAACCAGAACATAGTAACCTAGAGCTGTACTGCACATGGTGCACAACATGCTCCTCACTCCATCTAGCTGCGCAGAAACGTTGCTTATGAACCACTTTTAACCCCCACTAATGAACCTTTGGTTTGAACAGTTACAACTCCGACACAAACCTGATTTCAAGGAACTTATTAACTTTAGTTTTGGACACATAATACACAATATATTTAACATTTATCAGAGTACTTTCCACAGAAACATAAGCAATGATTTGCAACAGCAAATCTTTATAAAAGTAAACCACAAAAACAGATACATTCATGTGGATTTATCCTGAATCATATTACTACTGTGTGTCATTTATGATCTTAACACAAGTCAAATAATTCCAATGTATAGTTAAATAATTCTCTACAAAAGCAAAATGTTTAAAATACATTCTGCAATCAATCTCACAATCTCTAATTTACTGTTTTTAAATAAAGAGTATAGATAACTAGGCTCATGTAGAGACATTTATTTATTCATGCACACTTTATAAAAGAAAAAAAATACACAAATCTGCAGATCTCCTCTCATGTTTCCCCCTAATATATCTTCTTTAGTATTCTTAGTATTAAGTATTCTTTAATATTTTCTTTAGTATTAGAAAAACAGTATGTAAACATCTCACCTAAGAGGTTATAAACATTTTATCCCTCAGTCTGAGGAGTAAAAGAAATCAATTTGGCTCCACTTAGATCAGGCATTAAAGACTTATAAAGAGAGAGAGAGAAAGCCATCAGGAGAAGATGCTTAACTGACCTCTCTGTTAGGGTTGTCCAGCATAGACACAAGGGCAGGAATGCCTTTCATACGGCGGACGTCAGACTTCACCTGCAAATCAACAAGATTTCTATCATTCATCATGTATGTTTGTATGTATGTTTGTATGCTCTGGTTCATCATGCATCATCAGAGTGACTGCCTCATTATTGACTATTATGTGTTCTGATAATCAAGATGAGCTGAAGGGCCATCTAAGCCTTTTTTTTATAAGCTCCCGTATAAAAGGCACACATACATGATCCCTGTTCAATAAACTACATAAACAAAAATCGCCATTTACATCTTTTTTAATTACTGCACAAATCATAACTAAGTACTATTAGATCACACTGACTAAAACTCTGCTGCTCTGTGGATGGTATTACAGAGTAAAGAAGATCTGAAGTCAGCTTTGTTCAGCATCAGTAGTGGCTTCTTGGCAATCTCACAGTTTAGATGGAGGTCTACTAGGGATGTATAGATACACCAATATATTGTGATATTTTAAGTCACAATATTATATCGATATTCAAGAGAAAAGAAACTATATTTTTATTTTTTAGAATTTTAATGAAATTCTGACACACCACAATCTTTTTGGCAGTAAAATTAAAAGTAGGACTGATAGTTGGTGGCTTTTTTACCTTCTTTGTTCTAGTGGATCACATGAACAGAATAATGGAGTGTTTAGGATGCTGTGACAGGTTTTCTACAGTTAAATTCAGTCTTGAAAATCACAATTACTCATCATATCGTTATATATTTTGATATATCGCATCGTTTCCTCTGCATCATGATAGATATCGTATCGCCTGATGCTTGCCAATACACATCCCTAAGGTCTATGTATAGCGCCTTTTATTATGGTTTATAAACAGGAATCAGAAAAACTCAACATGTAGAAGTTTGAAACCGAAGATGGAAAATCATCCACAACGTTCTGATTCTACTTATAAAAGTGAAGGTGGAAGGCTGCAGACCTCAGAGACCTGTGTCCTGCTGGTTTTAGAAGATTCCTTGCTAGAATATCCCCGACTGAAATGATCACATTGTTGGCGGGCTCATGCAGAACGGAGCAACAAGTTGAGCAAATTATTCAGAGATCATCAGGAGCTTAAAACCTGCAGGTCCTTCTAGATTTTGCCACATCTACCTATAAAGAAGCTGCAATCTGGGCTTTTTAAAGTAAATGAGCTTAAACTTTAAAATAATAAAACCCTGCTGCATGCTGGGTTTAAATGAAAAGACAAGATTCAAGAAGCAGAGTCTTACTTTGTCGTTTTTAAAGGTGAGATGCTGCAGGTACGCAGCGGCGTTGCTCCTGACCGCGTCCATTCTGTAGTTTAGCATGGCGATGACCTCTGGCAGCTCCGGCTGACGCCATCCACCCGGTGGGGGTCCTTTCCTCAGAGTGTCCAGCGACGCCACGCTTCCCCTCTCCCCCTGGGCCAGTGGGGCCCCTAGACCAAAGTAGTAAGGGTCCCCCACACCGCCCAGGTCACCATCTAACGCCCCTTCATAACTCCTGCAGAGGGAGGATACGTTTGTTGTTTAAAGAACGATAGAGACAATAATCGCTTTCAGACTGTAGGAACATTTTGTAGTTCCTGTAACCTTTTCAGGAACCAGGCCGTTTTTTCACACATTTGGACCATTTTAGCTCCTACTCTGAGGTAGGGTGAGGTAGATATTTGGTGAACTCATAACCTTCGCCCCTTGCTAGATTTCTGCTTCTTAAGGCCATGACATAAAAAATACAAAAAGTTAGGAGAAAAAATAAAACTGTAAATATACTGTTTTTTTTAAACGGACAGTCCCATTACATCAGTCTCTGTCAAGGTCACAGACTGCTGTGCCAGGAGTGTCCATCTCCAGTCCTCAAGGGTCGGTGTCCTGCCAGTTTTAGTTGTGACTAAGCTCAACCACAGCTGATTCATCTACCGCCTCAGCATGGCAAAGTTCTGCAGAGGCCTGATAACAAGCCATCATTTCATTCAGGTGCAATGAACCAGGGAGAGAAGTAAAACATGCTGGACAGCGGCCCTTAAGGACAGAGTTTGGACACGCCTGTCCTGCGCGATTGAAATCTAAAAAGGTTCCCCTGGGAAAACTTGTTCTAAGAAATAAATTCTAAGATGGTGGTTCTAAGAGCTTCCCGACCCTTTAAGCAGGACACTTTTTCCAGCTTAAAGACTCTACAGAGTTCAAACTTCTTTCAAACGTGACCCAAGAACACACTCACCCAGTCCTGCGGGGCGGAGGGCCGTGTGGGAAGGCATGGTTGCGTGGCACGGTGCTGTAGTGCATTGGGTGTCCCATGCCGTAATCCGGCTCGTCGTAGCCGATGCTGCGCTGATCATCCTCCAGGCCGTACGGATCCGGGACGAACCGAGGAATGGAGGACAGCTCCATCGCACTTCCCATTCGCCCGACCTGCCAGCAGACGGAAAGAGTGAGATAAAGTCCAACGGTGGCTGCAGACATGTTACTCCAGTAAACTTTGACACGCTGCGGCCGGCAAGCGAATCTTCCCTGTTAATTGAGCAGGGGAAAGCTGCAGGATCAACATGCCGGAGTCAAATTCTCATATAACAAGCCCTCAAAAAAAAAAAAAAAATGATGCAGCGACTGTGGAGCATACTTGAGGTTGGGCAGCATAGGGGTCCAGCTGGTTCCTGCTGGGGGCTCTGTAGCTTGGATCCAGAGTTCTGTAACCATCTGGATGGGCCGGTCTGGTGGCAAAAATAGAGGAGGTGGTAAATGGGGGGAAAAAGGAGAGAAAAATCATGCTGAAATGAATTCATTTAACAAGAGATGACCAGATACTGGTATTGGAACGATACCATTCTAAAGTACTCATACTGGTTAAAATTTACTGATACCCTGAATTGATACTTCAAATGTGGAAACTGCAATAATTTCCCAGTAAATACTTAAAAGATGTTGTTTTGTTTTACTTTATATGAATATTTTATTTTTTATCTAACTCTCTATCATTTATGTAACAAGCAACTACGAACATTAAAACCTGTCTTCCACTTCATTGAATCTTTTTGTGTGGCAGAAGTATCGGAATTGGTCCTCTGTTCGGCCAGTACTCAGATCCAAATGTCGGTTACATATCAGTTTGAAAAAAAGTAGCATCGTTGCAACGCGACATTTAACCGTTTGAAAGCATCGAGATCAACGATGCATCGACGAGTGCATCCGTGAATCCCTAAAAGCTGATGAGTTCAGCATCTGACCTGTAGCGATCGTCCATCCGGGCGCCCCGGCTTAGGCTTGTGTAGGTCTCAGACGGAGGCCCCCCGCGGTAGTCGTCGTAGCCCCCCGCAGGCCCGTAGTGGTAGTTCCGGGGCACGGTGTGGGTGGGGTACTCCATGGGCACCACGCCTCCCGGGGTCTGCCTGTAGACCATGGGCGGGGTGTATCCCCCGACAACAGAACCTCCATCCACAGACAGAGTGTCCGAAACAGAAGGGATGACGGTGCGAGTAGTGGTGGTCTTTACTACTTTTTTCACCTAGAAAGGAAAAAGCGGGAAGAATTAGTGATCAAAGAGAACGTGATTTAGACAGAGAGGGCTCATTTATCTCTAAAACGTGTCACTGGCATTTATTCTCCTCCTTACGGTGGTCTCAGTGCGCTTGGTGGTCCCATCGTCGCTAGTCTCCACGGAGACCATAGGAGCCAACTCCTGGGGTTCCTCGACGGTGAACGTCTCCTGCAACACCTGACCAGGCTCCATCCTGAACTGTACGCGCACACACACACACACGACGGTACGGCATCAAACTGATATTCAGTTCCTGTGTGTCAACGTGCGAGACTACAAAGGGCGGATCTGACATGATATTCAACATCACAATACAACTTATTTTTATTGTGGAATGATGATTCTCTCTGCTGAAGCAAATCAAGTCATCAGCTGACGTTCACCGTCCTCAGCATCAGAGGTCTGATGTAAGCGAAATAGGCAAAGATTCTCACATGATGCGTCCCGTTGATGTAACCTTCGCTCAACGTCAGCCTTTCTAGGTCTGCATCACAAGGAATACGGCCGTTCTGTTAAGAGATTAAAGAAAATGTTATAAAAAGATGGACCTGAGAGAATCCTGCACACTATTAATGGGAAATTGGAGGTAAATCTGTATTTTTCGGCAGCTTTTGTGTCACACTGCCAATCACAGAGTAGCTGCCCTGTCACTGTCTCTGCCCTGTGAGGAGAAACTGAGCCAAAGCAGAGAATCATCAGGCTACATTTTCATTTCAGATCTGCATAATGAAGGAGTGAAGAATAAATTCATGTTATGAAACTTTTTTTTCTCTTTGCATTACAGATGTGCAGTTAACAGCTAAGGTTTCTACATTGAAGAAAGTAGAAAGTTCAAACCCTGGTAAAACTTTTGTTACCTCCTTGGAACCTTTTCTCATTAAACTCCTTTACAACCACATTTTATTGAGATTTCTTGTGAAAGACTAAAACAATTTTTTAAAAAGGTAGAATAATTTAAGGGTTTTACCATTTTTTATTTGTGCAAATCAACATTTTATAACTGACCATCATTATTGTTATATGTAGAACACCCTTTTAATGCACTTATAGCTGTACGTCTTAGGGTCTTGTTTTTGCCTCTACCAGCTTTAAGAGTTTGAAAATCAATTTTGAAGATTCTGAATTGGACTGAGCTTTGACTAGGCCATTCTTACACGTGTATATTCTTCAATCCACACCACTCTATTGTAGCTCTGGCCATATGCCTTGGGTCATTGCTTGAAAGTAAAGCTCAAGTTGTCTCAAGTCGTGTGAAGCCTCAAACACAGAATCCTGTTGCTCTTCCACAATGGCTCGAAATGAAAGAGAAACTGTGTTTAAATATACATATATTAACAGTCTAAGTTTTGGCAGGTCTTTAAGCAATCATTGCATTGAATTACCAAAACAGAAGGACACTAAAAGTACCAGTAATACATTTTCTTGTCAATAGGTTGGAAACTTTGTGATTCACAAATCAAAACATCTCAAAGATTTTTAAAAATGCATATTTTCACTGTTTACTAAAATTTTATGCTTCTGATTTTAAAACCTTCTATAGAAGATAATTATAAGAAGAATATGTACGTTGTCTTTTTTCAAAAGCCAACATTTGCAGCTTTAAGAGGGTTTTATTCAGCTGAAACAAGGGCAAAAACGGTTACACACCTCAGCTCCAAGAGGTTTATGCTTCATCACATAAAATCCCAATAAAAATAAAAAAATCCTGAAGATTGTGGCTGTAAAGACATAAAATCTGAAAAACTTCAAGGAGGTATGAATACATTTGCAGTGCACTGTGCATGATGACGTTAAAGGTAAAACACATGGATGAGCTGTTAGTGGTATGAACAGATGACAAATGGAGAATCAATGAGCAAACAACCAACATGAATGCTGATTTTTCCAGCCACAGACAACCCTGTTTCTGCTTAATTCTCATAGAAAAAACAGCTAAACAACATTTAAAACTAAAAAAAAAAGTAATTGTTGGCTTTAAACTGATGACAATGAAATCTTCATCACACAAAAAAATAAACACAAATTTAGATTAAGCGAGCCGACAAAAATTATTCACATCAGAGGGTGGAAGAGAAGGAGCTGCGCTGATGCAGACATGCGGATACCTGTCAGGTAAGACCGATATCGGGGTGTGCTGCTTTGGGAGAGCTGCAGAGGCATGCTGAAGCCTTCGGGCAATCTAAACACGCAGCAGCGTGGTCACAGGCGACCTTCCTGACCCGACCACACTCGCTTTTTAACATTTTGCATTTAAAATAGCACCTCACGGCTCAGAATTACTTAAAGCGGAGACATTTCCAGTTAAAGGAGCGCCTAAATGCACAAGCGGCAAGCTAAGGTGGACAGGTTGTTGGTTCAAGCGTTGCAAGGGTTCCCTGCGGGTGAGAAAAGTGTGCAGAGCTGTTCCGGCACACTAACGTCTCCAATCAGAAAGCGAAAGAACTAGCAAGCGTCTATGAAGCAAAGGTGTGGGTGGTTGGAGCAGCTAGAGTAACAGACTCACCCAGTGACTGATAAGGAAAACAGTGACATACTTTAAGAAATCAGACCTTGGGATCTTATTTTCATCCTTGCCTCAACAGGGGAAAGCCTTCAGCAAGTTAAGACGAGAGGACAAGAGTAAACCCGAACCAGGACAAAAAAATAAAACCAAACATAAAGCCAGACGGCATGCAAACATTCACGGACATGTCGGGGCAAAAACAGGTTACGAGAAAGAAGATGTTTGTATGACATACAGATGGTTACTGGGAAAATATGACACACTGAATGTGTGAAAATCACGCGTTAAAAGACTTCTTTATTTAGCATTTCATTAACTTTATTTAACCTGAATACTAAGACTTATTTAAAAGGGGGCATGTTTTTGTCCCCGGTAAGGCCGGTATGCAGCACAGACGGGATGAGGGGAGATCATGAGGAGGACTTTAGATGAAGCAGGTCAGATCAACAGGAAGAATCCGAGGAGGATTTAGTCGGAAAGCGTGCATAAGAGAGTAGTGATGGCGGTGGGGTCAGAGGGCGTTACCTGCATGTTGGGGAGGGGGCGGGGCAAGGTGCCGGCACACGACCTCCGCTCCTCCTCCAGAGCCCGGCTCAGCATCTCAAACTGCCTCTCCTGCTCCCGCACCGAGGCCAGCAGAGAGGCCGTACTCGCACACTGCTCCATTCACAGACTGGGAGCAGAATAGAGGACAGGACAGTCACCGTCACCACAGAGCAAAAAAGGGACAGGTCACCCCCAACACCAGGATTTAGAGAGCAGACAGAGAATCACCCCCCGTAGAGACGCAGACGAACAGCAGGGCTCCGACGCGGCGCGCGACCTGGAAACTGAACAGCAGAGAGGCGATCATGAAGTTTATGCTTGGCAATTAGCGAGCAGCTGAAAAGTAAAGAAAGTGTAACAAAGGGGAAAATGAAAAAAAGAGCAGAAATCTTTTCCAGAATCCACCTAAAAAGAAAGTGTTCGAGGCAGGTCCAGGATCAGTGACGTGAGCCAGTTCTTGGCACATTTCAGTCGTTCTTCACCTACTGCTAAGCAGGGTTAAAATTAGAAAGTGAGATTCGTGACGAGAGCGAAGAGCAGCGATTTGCAGCTGCAGCATGTGGAGCTCGTTAGCACCCTTTACCTTCAAAACAGAAAGAAAAAAAGACGTGACGAGGAGAGAAGGTGCGAGAGCAAAGAGAGGCACTGCAACTTTGGCCGACTTAAAACAAACTGGAACAAAGCTCGTCACAGCAATAAAAATAATATTTTCTTGCTTTTTTAAATCAACAAATAAAAAACATTGCGACATGATTATATTGTCATTTCTCATGAAACTTGTGACCTTTAGGTCTGTGGTGCAAACCTACTGAAATCTTACAGTAAAAGGTTTAAATGGAGATGCGTCCATCTTTTCTCCAAAAGCTCATATTCGAGCCACATCAAAGACTGACGCTGTGGCCTGGTAGTTTAGGTAGGATGCCTTCAATGACCAGGAAGTGTTCAGGATTTCTTTTTTCGTTCCCAAAAAGCCAGTTATTGGTCAAGCTATAAAAGAAATATCACTCATCCTGATTGGTTAAATTCTTGGTTCGTCGTTAGATTTATGTTAAACTGTGTGAAAAAAGAAACATAATACCCAACATTAAAGGCTGTGAACAATCAAAGACAAATGTGTCCTGATACAAAAATGAACCCAACATTAAATAAGCCAAGCTTAATGTTAATAAAGTTGAACTTTGAGGAGTAAACAGCAATGCCGATGCAACTTCAACCACTTCCTAGCTGCACAGAGAAGGAGAAAAGCATTGGATGAATGGAAAGCATCGTATTTTCTTTTAACGACCCTGAGGAAGGCTTTACGCCGAAACGTGTCGGTCTCAATAAAGTGGATCTATACATTTCCAAGTGTTTTTCCGGAGTTTCCATTCATTTTAAGCTGAACTTTGCCCAGAGAATGAATACAGAGACACTTTATTGTACGTCTGCAATGACCAAAAAAAAAAAAATTCTCCCAGCAGCCATGCCTGTACCTGCAAAAATCCCGTTACGCAATCTTAGCTGTGGTTAACAATTAGCCAGTGAGGATCCCAGATACCACAGTATCAAGCTGGTTTCATCTGAAACGTGGTGCTGCTACTCTGCTTCTTTCACGCCACTCTCAGAGTCTGCTGGGTTCACACAATTCTTCAAAACACAAATGGACTTCTTTGACATATAATACCATAAAACTAAACGAGACCCGATACGGTATTTTAAAACAACCCACTGAGCTATATTCCTGCGAATAATGGAGGCAATCAATCATGTCAAATGCACTCAATTTAACATGTAGCCACAGAGAAAATACTTGGGAAGAAATGAGAGCATGGTTGCTAAGGAAAGAAGACCTTTTTTTTCTTCCTTCTGTTAAATAAATGTGGACTATTTATAAAAGAAGAAAGCGCAACCTAAACACATGTCACAGATGGTAGAAACCTAAATTAGAGAGGCTAGTCCGGCCCAAACGAAGACCGTCACACAGTCTTAGACTTTTACCCCTCAGCGGGGATACCAGCGTGGGAGGACGGAGGAATCTGGAAAAGGATTACTTCAGCCGAGATTAATAAACGGATGACATGAGCATGGCTCATCACCAAACCAGGGGAAAAAAAAAGAAAAAAGCATTTTCTTCTTCAAAGTTCATCGACTCAAGGATCTCTGGCCACATATAAGAGTCCGTCTGAATGAACAAAGAATCCAGTCTTCAGAGTGTGTGGATGACCGCCAGTTTTGAGTCACATCTGTATAAAAGCAACTGATGTGTGTATTCTGAGATACACTAGCAGAGCAGTGGCAACTTTTGGTGACGAAGAAAAATTTGTTTTTTTCTCTATTTAGTCTGAGGGGAGAAAACATATATATTAGAGATGCAAAGAAAACCCTCCCGTAGCCTGATTCTGTTACATTCCAGAGTAAGTTTTAGCGTGTCATATCCTGTCCCAGCTGCTGGGAGCCATTCTGAAGAAGGAGCTCGTCATTCCTGCGTTATGCGGCTCCCCTCAGCGTTTGATTCTGCGTTTTCCTTCCAAACGTAAAAAAGCTGAATAGTGGGTGGAAATACATCCCGCTTCTTGGGTGAACAAGACGACGTTTGCCTCTAGAATGGGGGGGGGGTAAAACGCATGTTTGTATTGAAAAAGTTGACGGCGGCAGGTGTCAGGTGTTTCCTTTTTTAAGGAACTTGAACGCCGAGCATTAGCCGGTTTTCCGTATCTGCAGTCTCCATAAGAAAAGTGAAAGGAAATTGCCGTGCATACCATTCAGGGCTTTTGTTTTTTTGGGTTTGTTTTGGTTTTGGGCTGCTGCATGATGTGGTTTTAAAAACAATTCCCAACAGAAATATCAACATACCCAGAAAACTTTTCCACTCTTTCCTTCCTGTTGAAGTTTTGGTCCAACGAAACTATATTCGATGCGTTTGGAGACAAGCAATTGCCTTAATATAGCAAAAGGCCAAAGTTAGTCAATGTTTTCACACTAAAAAAAGTGAATTATTGAGTTTATGCTTATTTAGCTCACTGAAATTGGAAATATTTTTCTAAAAATTTTTATTCAAAATATTTCATTTGGGGGGGAAAACTGCGAGCAGAAACTATTTTGCTATAAGTCAGAATGTTCTCTGTTGTGGTCTTAAAACATTCCACCTGGATGTTTTATAGCAATATCTGTTTCTTCTTTTGGAAATCAAGACTTTCTTTAATAATTTTGGGTCACCCCATTTTAACTGAGGGACGTTACTTTGAACCATTTCAGCTTTTAAAATATTTTTACTTTAAAAATGTGCTTTGAATAAATCTTATTTACCTAAGACGAGAGTAACCCGAGTTTTCTCCATAGGTTTAGACCACAGGCATAACTCTCCATCCCCCACTTGCTGTACACTGCTAGTCAGCTGGCTAAGACAGCCCCCCCCCCCCTTTACTTTGCTTACAAGAAAGATGCAGTTGTGGCGTGGAAAACCAAACGAGCAACACCCAGCACTATTTTAATGGGACAGTAGTTTTTAAACTACAGCTTGCAGACTACAACAAAGTTTACCCAAAAATCCCGACTTATTACCAAAATAGATTGTCATGCTAGTGATACTAACAAATAAACAAAAAATTCTACTTCATAACTTTAAAAAGACAATAATGGTTATTGCAATGTATATATATTTCTGTTAAAATTCAAATAAATTCAAAAATACTTAATTCCGAGGGGAATTAAATGTTGTCCTAACCAATATCATCCTAGTATCTATAAAGATGTTGTGGATGGTAAAGCTGTGGGCGGGACGGATCTCCAGCAGCTATCAGTCTCCCAACAAATCTGAAGAGGCCTAAGCTATGCGCTTCTGAGGTCAATGAGTCTCGAACGATTTTTCGAATGTTCAACTAGAATATTTAATCTTTTTCCCCCCAAATAAAATCATACTAGCACCAATGCTACATAAACAAACTGGGGTATTAGCTGTGAAGCTAATTCTGAATGTTAGCTATGAAGCTAATTGAAAAGCGAACTCAAAAAATGCCACAATGTGTACTAACAGCTGAAGGACATTATTGAGGAAACAAAGGAAAGGACTAATCAGTAATTTTAACCCCTTTGGGCCCCTTAGGCAGGCTGGGGGAACTAAAAGATATTATCCAAAAACCTCAAAAAATGCTAATTTCATGCCAGGTCCAGTTTAAATCCGTCTGGTGGTGTGGTTAGAAACTGAGGTAGAGAGAGAGAGAGATGAGTCGGGGAAATGATCCTTCCCTCTTATCCATGGAGGAGTTCTCTCCTCTCTTTGGTCCTGCTCTGAATCCATAGAACCTCTTTTTCCCCCCAACTTTGGCACGTAAACAGTATAAACATCTGAGCTGTTTAGATGCTAATTAGCTACTCCAAATAGCAAAATACTGTCTTGTCATGGTAGTAGAGGGCGATATAAATGGTATGCGGTAGAAATAATATGAATTCAGGCAAACGTGGTGATTTTAACCACACTAGCGTGCCTAGATTGTGCATTTTGATTATGCAATTAATCCGTGACTACACACCTTCTACCAGGTATGCAAGGAGGATAAATACTGATGTTCAGTGTTAGATATTGCCAGTTAAAAATGTGCTTTCTGTTCAACAGAACAGAAAGCACATTTTTCATTTAAACATGTGCAACTTTAGTCTTGTGTGATATTAAATGTACGAATAAGTAACCAGGAATGCAGAAAGAAATGCTATTTCTTTTTTTATATTTTTGCACTTCAGTTTAAACAAATTGGAACTTTGTGTTTTCCTAACAATTATCTTTTATTTCTTTCAAAATGAATTCATGTTTCTGTAACGAAAAGTTTTTCACAGCATTGAATATATTTTCAATGCATTTTGCACAATAAAGGTTCTTAAAGTGGCAGAAACTGTTTTGAAGTCTGCTGCACTGTATCTGGAATGTGACAATGTTCAAAAACGTTCGACTCTTTGGCATACAGGAACAGAAGAAACGATTAGGTCACAACAAACATCTTTCCCTCGCATGCTGTAGGATCCATCAACATTTTGATTGAGGCCATATCGGCAAGTGTCAAACAAGCAGCAAGAAAAATCCCTCCAGCTGCACAGCATCCAAAACCAGAGGAAATGTTTGTCACAACAGGCAATCTCTAAACCAAAACAAAAGGGGAAAAAATATGAAAAAGAGTCCAGAAATAGAATAAATCAGAACTAAGAAAACAGAGGTAGACCAAGCCGGTCAATAATATAACATGAATTTAACTTTAATCAGTTTTACAACAGCAGAACAATTATTTCTTTTGTTTTCTACTTAATTTTTAATATAGTTTAATACTGTTTTAATACAGTGATCGAGTGGTGTTCTGATTTCATGCAAACCTGCAGTGTGAATCCTATGCATACCTTGGGAATACGGAGACCACGTCAGATGACTTTTTATCATAGAGTTGTTAGATCTTTCTGACAGCACACACACACACACATACACACCAAAGAATGTAAAGGAAAACACCATTTCCTGCCCGTTCCTTCCTACAATAGGGGGTCGGCCAATCTCAAAAGCTTCTAGCAAATCTTGACGTTCTTGCAGAGAGGGGGCACTTTGCTGTGAAAGCTGTAAATGGCTCCTGTCACTTAAAGGCGGCGGAGGAGCCATTACGCTATCGGAGAACCATTAGCGTCTCTGTTAAAGGGAGAGTGCAGCAATTACACTAAGCCATTAACTTCCTGAAGAAGCAATACGCCCCTCCAACCCACAGTCCATAACCAATAGCTGTCAAAAATTACCCCCATTCTTTTTTTTTATTCCTTCATCATTACGTGCCATCGCTCCCATTTTAGCCACTTCGTCACTGGCAGCCCGACACTCATCCTGTTGCAGTCTGCAGAAACTCAGACCAGAACCCACAGCTGGAATGAGGCTAAAATGCTGCTGTGGCCTGGATGGGCGCACCGCTGACTCAGCTTCATCTGAACGGTCGCACACGCGCTCTGTATGTGTGTGTGTGTGTGTGTATGTGTGTTGTCTCTGGCCCAAATCCAGCTAGTCCCACCTTTACCACCGTGACACGGAACCACAAGGGGGCCCCGCTCCTGGCCCACGCCCCTTTGGAACGTGCCCACCAGAACTCGCATGCTGCGCTTCAGGAACCTCTACAAGGCCAGCTGCCCCCGTGTAGACAACACAAGCTCAGCTATCGTAGTGGGAAAGGAAATGAGCGGCCTTGTGTACGAGGAGGGCCTCTGCAAGTAACGGCACAAACAAGACGAGAGAAGAAAAAGCAAACGTGTTGGACCACGGGGCCGAGACCGCAGAGACATCTACATTCTATTTGATTCCTGACGTCCCAGATATTTTTAATCACACCTAGATAGCATAAGAAATAGGATTATTTATCACCAACCATGGCTGTTAGGTTTTGATTGCGATGGCGTTTGGTGCCAAACTGTATGTGCCGAGAAAAAAAAAAGAAGAAAAAGAAATCCTCCCAGCACAAATAAGATTAGGATATATATTTCAAATATTGACGAGGCAGAATATAATAAGTAATTATAAAATAATAAATATAATAAATATAAAACTTTATATTCAACTTCATATTCAAATATATTTAATACCAACAGCTGGAGCAATGACCGTGATTGGCACTCTTTCTTGAACAATAAGACAACTGATAATAAAACAGAAAAGGCTGGTAGTTACCGCTGGCTTTATTACTTTTGCTTTTCAAACCGTTTTTTTTGCCACCGTTGACCCAATGAAAGCAGAAAATGATGTGGCGTTTATGTTTCAAAATGCATTTAAAGGCACAAATATGCAGCCTAAAGTAACTGTTGTAGTAAAAACATAATTTGATGACTCATAAACTTAAGTTTTAGAGCAATATTTATCAAACTTTAGACATTGTGTTGGGAGGGGATTTCCTAATCTAACGACTTTACTCATCGTGGCATATTGAGATCAGAGTTCATGTCTGCATCACTCATTGTCCTTAATCTTTGGTAATGTTTGACGTTCTGCTCCTCGGTTTCAGCCGAGCTCCTTCCTTTGGCCTCAGCCCGACTGAAACAGACTTCCGACCAGTCGACGGCTGACCTGTGTGTAGCGTCACGGCATGCGAGTCTCTTAATGTCATCTCCTCCCCTAAACAGAAGCGTTAAACTACTATAAACACACCAGCTGGGGATGTTTGGACGCCAAATAATGGCTGGTGACACAGAGAGGAACAGGCGATGACCAAAAATTCAGAAAAAAACTGACTGATGAAGACGCAAGTTGTGCTTTATCATGCAAATTATGAGACTATATAGTCATCCAAATGAGTCGTTTCTTGCTGGGTTTTAATCTCTGGATTAGGGTTTGCTTAGATTACAAATGTCGACGTGTTTAATGATTAGATATCAACTTGTAGTAGCTGTCATCAACCATCTGTCTATAAACATGACATCCTTTGTTGCCAGTATGACAGTGATTTGTAAACATATTAAAAAAAACTGAAAATGAAAGTGGTTCAGTCACTTTCAGACTAAGTTCAGCTATTTCTGGATAGGAGAGGCTCCATTCAATGCCACCAATTTAATAAGGCATTTAAAAAAACTGAAATCCCCAATCACTTGTGGAGTACTTCAGAAGATGTAAAGCAAACAATCAAAAAGATAAACAGATGGGAAGATGGCTGGCGGTGGAAATCTAAGCGCTGGTTGTTTCAAGCACGCCTGGGCACACAAGAGGATCAGAGAAACCGCAGCGACGTTCATCGCTTTAAAAACTTCTGTGAAGCAACAGAGGTGACGATCACACAGATTCTACTCGCTTCAGGCTGAACTGAGATGCAGTATCCACTTTGGTTGTCCCAAGACTAAAGTGAAGCTCAGCAGATCAGAAAACGACAAAGTAAAGCAGCAATATTTGTCACTGCTTGAATGAGGGCGAAACTGATGAGCAGGAACAAGTCTAGCAGCCATTTAGGGAAAAACTAAATCTTCAGATCACTTGTGTGTGTATAGTGTGGCGCGATTCTAGGCGACACTTTAAAAATCTTTGACAGCAGCAGCTAAGATATGAGAGGAAACGGTCTTACAGAGAAATGGTTGATTCAGTTTCTGGGTTTTTTTTCTCGACCTACGGATTCAGTCTGGGTGCGTCGTTTCCTAATGTTAAACCAGTTCTTTAAAATTCCTTTACTTCATTAGTTTGGTCATTTTAGACATTAAAGCCTTTCTGTTCAGAGGGGTAATAGGTGGAAGTTTTGCTGTGTTGAGAAATTAATCAGAAATCTCATTAAAAATAAAAATTTGATGCAGGCATCCAAAAATACCCTCACGTATCGTACCCAATAAAGCCGTCTGATGGTACGTCGGGTTGTAGGAGGACAACGCTGTAGAGGGGTCGTCTGTAAGTTAGTAATAATTTATATCAATATAGCTATTGTCATCCCACATATTTAGTATATTACTGTTGCAAATACAGGAACTTGACTGATGATTTTAAAAACCTCAGACACCAGAGAGCCTGTCTCTAAATATATACTTTTTATACAATCAATGATATCAGCACTTTGCTTATTTTTGACAAAAAATGTGATTAAACTCTGATCAGTATCCAAGCCTTTTCTGCATTGGAGAGATGTCATAAACGGCACCGCTGAGATTCAGATCCAGCTTTAATTTGAAACGGGTAAGAAAATGATGTCCTAAAGAGTCAAACTCATTTCTACCCCAAATGATCTCACAGCATCAGCGATCGCATTATAACATAACATTTGTCCTCATTGTTGTTTTAGGTGGCAAATATTTCTAAATCCTTCTGATCTTCCTGGTTTTACCTTTTTTTTTTTAAAACAAGTCAAGAGATCTTTTTTTTTTTTAAAGGCTGCATTCTTTCTGACTATTTAAATACTTAAGAACTTCTTGGCCATAACAGAAGAATTTAAACTCCAACGTAACAAATGAAGCTCCAAATTTTATTAGAGAAGTAGGATTTTGTTTTTGTCCAATTGAGAGAAATTAGTAAAGTATAAAAACTCATTGATCTAGGCATTATGTTATGCCTTCTAACGAGAAGCGTCTAATAACCCGATTGAGTGTCTAACACTTAATGCTCTGAGAGGCGAAAATATAAACTATCAACAAGTGTTTAGCTAAAAATAATAATGATAATCGGCTCACAACAGAACAGCATCAATAATTCAACCCAGGAACAGAAGCCACGATGTCTACTGAGTCCTAATGAGATTATGTAAGAGTGGCTGAGTGTAGAAGCTAGTGAAGGCCACATATTATGGTGGGCTGCAGTCAGGAGAGGAAGGGAAATACATCAACACACATTATTAAATACAAAACGGTTCAAGCAATCAGCAGCTGCAGCATTCCATAGCTGGTTAACAATTAACACATCCTGAAGGTCGGTGTTTCCCAGAATTACCCCCCACCCCGTGAGACTATTCATCATATTCACTAGAATAATGTCATTGTAAGGCGCTTCTTCTGAGCATTTCTCATACGCTGAATTAAAACAGACATCAATTTGCTGATTTTGATTTGCAGACGAAGAGCGATCATTTGCCAATAAGAATGTTTGTGCACCGGCTGCCGAGCCTCCGGCGGTCATCGTTTCCAAGAAATTACCCACGAGCACCCGGTGGAGGGCGCGGAGCAGTGCTCTGACTTCACCGTCGCCCGTATCTGTTCGCTCTGAGCGTCCTACATCAGAAACCACGGCCGAGGTGTGATTGGTGCAAGTGTAGACAAAAAAAAAGGAGAAACAAGGCAGAAAGGAGGAGCAAATGGAGGAAAACTCCGACCTCTGTGTGTGCCGGGACAGGGGGGAGACACACCCATGGTGTGTCCTGCAAGCCACTCATTACGCGCTCACAAATGATAGCCCTGCTTAAAACACCCGGCCGGCTAGCAAAACATCAGTCTCTACAGACGGAGCGACTAGGAATATGTCCGAGCAACCAAAGGAATCTCTAAATAAAAAAATAAAAAAGACGTTTTGTCCGTTTTGCATTTCCTGTGGCCACTCCTTTTTCCTCCCCCTTCACTTCAAAAGAGGGGACATTTTTAAACTTGCCCAGACTCGTCCTCAATCTACTCAAGCCGTGTTCCAGCAGGTCACACCAACAATGACTATAGGGTGTATACAGAAATATGTAAGGCATGTCCATGCTTCAATGATCAGCTGGTTGTAGCGAGGGGGGGGGGGGGTAATAGACGAGCAATTATGGCGTTATAGAAGCTATAGAGGCATTTCTGCCCTCAGTCTTCCACCACAAAGGACTTCAACGTCACGAAACAACTTTGATTTTTTAATAAATATCCACTAAAAGAACAAACATTTTATTATTAGTTTAATTCATTTTAAAATAGAGGAGAAAAAGAAAAGAAAAACCTAAATTAATGACAAGAAATGTTGACCTAAAATATATTCCCAGTAGTTTTTTTTGTCTTTCAATTTAGGAAATTCAGCATAATCTTCCATATAAAAAAAAACTCTGAAAACCAACATTATTATATTTAAGAACATAACAGTGGACTCACTGCAAAAACTGTCCATCCAACCAAGTCCAATCTTTTTTCCAGCTAAAATGTATTTTTGATCTTGTTTTGAGACCTATATACTAAGCAAGAACAGAAGGTGTTAGATTATTAATCTTATTTTGAATATACGTCTTATTTTGAGAATTCTTACCATGTGTGAATTGTCTTATTTCATTGGCAGATTATTTCACTTAATTTAAGAAGCTTTAGACTACCGATACCTTCAAAGTACGTTATTATAGTCTAAAGCTTCTCAAATTAAATGAAATAATCTGCCAATGAAATAAGACAATTTGTTCTTGGTGAGAATTTGCAAAATAGTAATGATCAAACACCTTCTGCTGTTGCTTAGTGTATAAGTCTCAAAACAAGACCAAAAAAGACATTTTAGCTGGAAAAAAGATTGGACTTGGTTGGAGGGACAGTTTTTGCAGTGCTCCCAGTACTTGCAGTGTTTAATAAGCACAACCCCCCGCCAATACCTACAATCTACAAATACTTGAGCCCTCCTCTAAAAACCGTCTGTTTTTGTGGTTCTAACACCAAATCCACCCATTAAATACGCAAAGGGAAACATGTCTCAGTGCTATCTCTCTTGGGGGTACAGCCAATCAACACAAAGAAAACTGAATGGTATTCCTGGATTGGCTTCTTTGCAAACGCCGGCCAGTAGCCAAGCTTGTCAGGTAGAATTTTGGCTAATTTTTTTAGGTTCCCCGACCAGCATTACTTTCCTCAAAAACTTTGGACAAACTGAATAACAAATATATATATATATATATATATATATATATATATATATCATTTAGTCCAAGTTAATGAGAGCCATCGTGGAAGCTTCAAAGAGCCGGTCGCAGAGTTACAGACAGGTTACAGACCCTGGGATAGGCAGTAAAACAAACCTTACATTAGGCTTTTTATTCCAACCTACTCAAGTACAGCGCCTTGCAAAAAGTGTGAAACTTTTTGTTTCTCCAGATGCTGTCACTTTACAACCACAAACACGCATCTATTTCGTTGGCATTCCATATGAAAGCAAGAAGATGCAACGTTTTTACGCCCAGAAAAACCATGTAGACCAGAGGACGTCTTTGAACGTGTGATAAAACTGAAATATAATGCAGGGCTCTAAAACAATATGCTGCATCGGTGCACACTTCACCTCAACATCTAAAAGCAGATTTGAGAACAGCACGACTGCGAACCTACCGAGAGCTTGTCACCGATCCAACAACAATGCCCATAGTATCACTGGGGCAGCTGCAGAGACCCACAGCTCAGGTGGGAGGATGCATCTGCAGGACAATGGCAGCAGTATCGAAAAGGTCAGAGTTTATGGGTAGAGGGATGGAGCCAAGCAAGCAGCCGTCCCAGACTATTACTAGAACGGTGCGAGGCTAGAGCAGCCATAAAGGCGTCTGGTAGTTAAAAACGGACTGAAAAGCTGCAAGCGGGATGAATACTTGTTGCGAGGCGCCGCGTACCCAGACAGATTTCCTCTCTGTACTCAAACTGAAAAGCTGTAAGTGGAGAAGGTAAAACTACAAGATAATGAAGCAACAAGCTCTCCTGTTGTTACCACGCCCCACAGATCCAGACCCACACAACAGGTTCTCAGTGCAACAAAAAGAAAAAAAAAACCTGGCTCCTTTTGTTTTGTTTTTTTTTACCCACCACATGAAAAGACAGCAGCTGAGATTTCACATCAGACTTTTAAAAAAAAACACACAAAAGTGTGAAGTAAAACGAAAAAAGGTCAATCATACAGACCAGCGGCTTGTCCACCTGAAAGCTCGCAGCAGGTTAACCATCCACAGAGAGTGGGCGTTTCAGGACACACAATGGGGGAAAATGATAAGCGGAGACTGGACTTTGACTTTACAGTCTACAATGAAGACTTCCGTGTACTATTACCTGTCCGGAGTACACGGGAAATATCGTGATAACTGGCGGAGGAGCCTTTATGAGGGGAGAAGGGGAGGGAAAAAAATCGCGTTTTTCAAACGCAGCAATCAATGAGGAGTCGATTTGTTCAAACACCTCCCAGTCTCACTCAAAAGTCTCTCGTTTGCATTCAAACCTAAGCCAAGCGAAGTGTTTAGTTTTACACAAAGCCACCACCTTCAGTAAAACAAAGTTTAGTACAAGTCCAGCGTCACGCACGTAAGTTATCCATCCACGAAATGAAGAGATTAATGCTAGCTCGGTTAGCTTCATGCTACGCCGCTAGCCTGCTACGTCTGGGCTTCCCAACAACCAAGTTCAGGAAACCCCAAAATTTTAAAAACAGCTTCTGTTCCCACCCACAACAACCCCCCCAACCAGCACGGAGAACAAAAAAACATCACCAGCAGAAGGATTACCGATTTAGCAGACACTTTCCGCGGGTGTGTTTCTAGAAGTCCATAAGTGTTTGATGGCTTCGGGCCTAGCCGAGTTCTCCTGCTTGACACAATCCGGGCGGAGGGAGGAGGGGAACCCGACCCCCTCCGGGCTGGGAGAAGAGTTCGGGTGAGACAACAACAACAAAAAGAAAGAAAACCCGAGCAGCGACACAGACACCCCGAATCCGAGAGGAACCGCGGAGAAAACACCCACCTATGCAGCGCAGCTTCCTCGGTTCTCCTCCTCGCCTTGTTGTTCACTTGTCTGTCTGTCCTCTTCCTCTCCGCCCGGGGGGGAGGCAGCGAGAGATAAGAAAGCAGGGTCGTTCAAAAAATATCCAGAGTTGCTTTATTCTTAAAAACTCACTAGAACGGTGCTGTTTCTGAACGTCACAAAAGATCCGATGAACAAAATAAACTTTTTCTTCCTCTCTCTCGGATGAGAAAGGTTGGTGTGGATCCCTCACCTTCCCAGCAGCAGGACTCCTCCCCTATGACTGTCACGTCCAAAAAAAAAAAAC
This sequence comes from Apricaphanius iberus, assembly GCA_028564705.1. NCBI lineage: Eukaryota > Metazoa > Chordata > Actinopteri > Cyprinodontiformes > Aphaniidae > Apricaphanius > Apricaphanius iberus. Next base: position 129,866 of record JAPXFQ010001773.1, read on the forward strand.
TCCATCTTCGGCGTATATGTCAGATGCATGATACGCAGGTGCAACTCAATACATTAGAATATATATAAATATATATTTTAAAAAGTTGACAAAGAGTAAATTTTTCCATTATTTACTGCAACAGTGCAGAGTGGCATGGAAGTAATCGTGTTGTTCTGCGTTTGTTTCAAGGATTTCCCATGATTTCAAGCTTTTCTGCTTGATCGTCTCTGGTCATTCTCACCTTCCTCATGATCAGAGGTGGGCAGCGACTATTTGCATTTACTCAGTTACATTTGGGTTACTTGAGTAGCTCAAACACGTTTCGCCAGTACTTTTTTCTCCACCTTGCACTTTAAAAATCTAAAATAACTCTAAAATAATATGATCATGAAGGATCGCTGTCATTACATGAGTAAAGTGTTAGGATAGCCTAGTCTCTACCCACTACCACACCGCATGACGAACAAATATTGGTTTAACCAAAAAATGCAATAGACACAGACAGGTACAGTCTACGTTAAAGCGAAACTTCCAATTTTATTTGTTTTTACAAAGCTTTATTGTTGTATTGCTAATCTGCTCAGCCTGTTGTGCTTTTTGGTGATCAAATGAATATTAAACAGTAGATATTGTCACCGCATGTACTTTAGCCATAAGTATTGATTTTCAGAAGTTTAATGTCGAAAAATGTTGATTTGTAGTGAAAATGTGTACTTAAACTTTCCTACTTTGTAATTATGATATATATTGAAATATTACTCATATTTTGTGTTGTGTTTTTTGTGTCCGATGACGTCACTGTAAAATATTAAATCAGATGCTCTCATTAGTTACTTTAGTCCTTAAGTTGTTTTGTTTTTTTACATAATTACACTTTTTTGAGTACATTTTTTAGAAGACTACTTTTTCTTCTTACTTAACCAAAAATATGTTGAAGTAGCCACTCTTGCTTCAGTACAATTTTTCTGTGTGTAGCTACCCACCGCTGCTTATTATATAGCCTATATAGATTCTCTAAATCATCACTAATTTGGAAAACTCTCACAGGACCGCAAGCGACTTCAAGCCTCACACTTTTTTTTCTTTCTCAAATCTCTACGATCTTGATCTGCTAATGAAAAGAAAAAAATATATATTCAATCTGAAAACACAGTTTATGGAATAGGCCTACTGGGCATTTTTTCATCACTTAGCTCGTGTTTTTTCCCCTCATTTCTTTTTTTTTTTTTGCAGCTATTAAATGTAGCTTTACTTATAAAGCGTGGTTCTCCAAAACTACACTTTACGTATTACAGCTAATTCCTACCCTTTATACCTATTTTTACGCAACTTTTGAAACGAAAAAATATCTTGTGGTCATCACAAAGTTACACTTAAACCTTTGTAGAGTGCAGACCTCGCCACCTTGTGGTCAACATGATGAACTTCTTCAGAACAATCTGGGGAAAACACTTCTATTGATTTTACCCAAATGAAAAAAAAAACACGATTATCTCAGTTATATTATGTAACTATATCTCATTATAGGCTTTCAGGATTTGGGGATGAATGGTGTCCATGTTTCTTCACTGGGCTACAGGTTTCCTTCAGGAAGGGCGGGGCCGAGCTGTGTGCTCCTGGCGCACCTGCACAGCAAAAATTAGGTAGTTGAATTATAAGAGTAGAAAAAGTGAGTTAATTTTAACACAAACTGAGTAATTTCAACCTTTTCAGTGTAAAATTTTAATCATGTCTGAAGTTATTTATCTGAGTTGATCTCACTGGTGTTAATCTAACTCAGATCAGAGTTAAATAAACCTCCATCCTTGCAATTCAATGTCAAGTGTTATTTAATTTTGTGTTTGTTAAATGAATAAAGAGTGCCAGTTCAGAGAGAATTTAACTCCTTCCAGACATAAATAAGCTCCACCCAGAGCCCATAGATTTTGTTGCACACCGCAAAGACTTATGGGTAATGTGTTTGTGCTAATTGTAGAAGTTCTCATTGGTACATTATAGTTTGTGACCTACGTGCTCCTTAGTTATCGTTTGACTTATGTTGTTGTCACTGTTTGATGGTTATTTTCCACGCACCATCATAGAGACAGCGGTGCGCAGGAGTTCGGTTTCTGCCTTGACCATCATAACCATGTGGTGCATAATTGTGAGAAGTGGATTAACTTTTCACTCCAGTGAATGATTTCATGAGTATTGTCACACTGAAATTCTTTCTTGCTCATTACTACAAATAATTCATAAATTACTTGATAGAAATAAATATTTGTAAAAAAAAAAAGAAAAAAAGTTACTTTTGTCTTTCTGAATGCTGTATTTTGGATTGGCTCAATATGTACACCAATGAGTATTAATTATCTTAATTATTAATCTTAATTATTATATGTACACTTTAATGTGTTAATTTTGAAGGGTTGTCTTTGCACTTTGCAATGTTGACTGAGTTCACATTTAACACCAAACAGTGTTGATTTTGAATCCTTCTTGTTGCTTTTAACTCTGTAATGTGAGTTAAAGAAAGAACTCTGGTGTGGTGTTAAAAATTTAACTATTTAAGAAATGTTAAATCAACTCTTCAGAGTGTGGAGCTGTTTAAACCCTGAAAAAGTGTTAAAATCAACTCTATAGGAGTTGATTTTAACACATGACTTTTTGCTGTGTGTATTTTTTTATCAGGTTCCTACCCTGGAGCGTTAGCTGCTTGACAGCAGCCATCTACACCGTTGTGGTTACATCTCGCTGTATCAGGGGTTCATTGAGCTCTGTGATACTATATGTGTTTATCCTACGCAACATGGATTTTCAAGCTTTCTCTAGATTATTCCTCTTCTCACCTCCCTGATCTCCTCATGCTGTTACCTTCCTACAGCAGGTGGCACCATGTTCCTTCCATGTCTTTAGATCTTAACTTTAATTTGTTTACAGGTGTGACATACATGTTCAAATGATTTTTGAAGGAATGGAGCGCCATATAGGTATAGTTCAACATTCAGTCTCACTATTTAGGTTGAGACTACAATTTGCCGCAACAGCTGTCCACCATAGGAAAAAATACAGTTAAAATAAGATAAAATAGCCATCAGATCAGGGGAAACCTCCAATTCCATTTACGAAATGTCAGTAAAGGATAACTCTTTTTTTTTTAGATGTTTTTTTTAACAAATTCAGAAATTGACATACACTAAGACTCAAATGCTTGATTACATTGAAGTTATAGTTTTATTAGCTTCTGATTGGTTAATTTGCAGCATTTCAATTCTTTGGGTGTGTTTTAAGACATCAACTCAAACATATGGAGAAACCAAAAAGAAAAAAGATGATAATGAGGAGGGTTGCCCTTCTTGGCCTTACTCCTAGACTATTGGTCAATAAACAGGAAACAATAGTCATCACTGACTTTATTAATGTCAGCTAAATTAGCAACGTGCCTTAATTCTTCTGCAATCCCTTGAGACATCTCTGGTAGGACTTCAATTCCTATCAAACAAGGCGTTCTCCTGAAACGGCAAAAGTGAAGGCATCCACAATCGATCTGCGCATGGATCCGACTCCTTCCTGTTTATTGACCAATAATAGAGGAGTTGGACCAAGAAGGGCAGCCCTACACATTTTTTCACATAATGAGGCAGAAATGCATAATGTAATGTAAAAAGAGGAGACGAGGGAATGTAAAAACAAGGAATGCACTTATAAGGAAACTTTTTTTTTTTTTTTGCAGAAAATGCATATATGAGGAAAAGGAGAAACTAAAGATATCTTTTTCTGCTTTTATTTTTAATTATGTCCGTTTTGGTCCTCCACACGAACACCCTACTGCCTTTTCTGACAATGTGATAAAAATAAATCAGCAAAGATGGCAGAAATAAAACTGTGGACCACCTGAACTCTAGTTCATCCCCTGGTTCAATTTCCTAATGCTTGATGGTAACAATTATATGCAGGTATGAACAGCATGGGGAAATTGGTGCCAACAGGAAGGAAACGGGTTCTGTATCCTGGACATGAACGTCGTTTGGTGCAGAATGTGTGGCTGAACCCTAAATGTTTTTGTGAAGATGTTCACTAAAGCAGGTAAAGAAGTCTTGTTATTCACCGTTAAACAAATGCAAAAATAATGGCAAAAGAATACAAAATGGAAAAGACGAAGTAAAAGAGGCTCAAAATAGGGAAGCTACAACATGCAGAGGTTTTACACAAGGTTATGTACAAATATTTGATATTGAAGCTTTGCAGGCCATTTTCATTGTGCTGATGCAACTTTTTGCAGTAAAATACAGAATGATACAGCATCCATCTTTAAAAAAAAATCTTTGTAAGATCCAGTGTATCGACTTCTTGCTCCTGTAACTAGATGATTCAACTTGCTAATTATTCCAATCATTCTGATACCGTAACCAAATGGCACCTGTAGGGAAGTTTGTTGCATCTGGGTTTTCTGACATCTGTTGACAGAGCCTGGATAAATCTCTTTAAACTGCCAAGAAATTCAGCTCTATTAGAATAGCCAATTTTAAACTATCAATCAGAGCGTCTGTTTTAATCTGGTATCCCTTCTGGTGCTTTGGAGAGAGACAAAAAGGTCCTCTGCATATCATACCAACTGCTTCATTGTGTCTCCACTGATGGAGTAAAGGTGCAGAGTTGCAAAAAGAATTAAATCACGCAAGCTGTATTTCGAGAAGTGAATTCAAATGTATTTTAGGTTTAACTTTTGTGTTTTAGAGCCTAATAAACGTTCCCTATTGTCGTGTGTCAGTACTCATGGATTAACCCAGCTAATCTGGATTAGAGGCAGTACTTCCTGCAGATAACCGCCACTGTCTCTGAAGTCGGTGTGTCGTAGCGTCGGTTCGGCATGAGAAAGATAAGAAGCATTTTAAGAGGGAAAACCAACCATGCTGTCAAGAACTGACGAGATAAACTCACAAGAACTGGACTGAAGAGGCTTCAGTGAGGTAAAAGTTATTTCTAAAATTGCTATCAATATTTCAAAAACTCTAAATGTACTTTAAAGCTATTTTTATTTTTTCTCAGCTGTAAAGGTGTTTTATTAATATAAAAGCTCCAACTCAAATCTGCAGTATAGCTAGAAGTAGAACAATATACCTTGCAATAAAGATAAATAGAATAAATGCTTTGCTTTGGCCAGCTGTTATGATTTTTACAACTAAAGAAAAATCAAGTGCATGCAGTTCACACAAGATTATATTAGCAAATTTTGCTCAAATTTTGCATTGACGAAGCTATCTTGGTAATGATATGTGAGTAGAATACAGTCCAACATTAGTTTACTTTTGCTCTATTAAAATGTTATTAATAGAGCTGAAAATCTACAGGAAATGCACGTCCTGATTTCCAGGTTGTTCACTGTTTGATGGAGCTATTTATTCTTTGTATTGTTATGAATTTTGTTCAAAATTGTTCCTCGGGAACTTTATATTTTGGGGTTCTTTAAAAAATGTATTTTCATATTAATATTTGTTGCATTTTTTATTTTATTTGCTTTTGTAAGTCAGCAAGAAAGAAAGCAGGCACATTTTTTTCTATAAGTAAAAGGCACTGGTAGTGGGCCTATGTTTTTTTGTTTTTTTGACCAGAGCAGGAGATGCAGCAGGAAACAATGGGAACTTGATCTGGCTTTATTGCTTGCCAACCTGGATAAATAAACCATAAAAACGCAATTTTAAAATTTGGACATTGGACTTGTTTTGCCTGTGTATGAAAGTTAACCACAGTGCAGCAGTGGCTCACGGAATCTGTAAAAGATGGACCTAATAGACAAACAAAGGAACCGCCTCTACACTGTTTTATATAAAGCTTCTGCTAAGGTGTCCAGTAACAGATGCGTGATCGGCTTCTCCTGTTTTGTAGCTTTTGGGATTCGTCCTGCATCGTCCATACATTCTGCATAGTTGTGCTCTATTGTGTTTTTTTTAAATACTGCAGAAGATGTCAGAGTAACTGACAGATTGACAAACGGATCATTCCCCTTGTTTTTTCCTCTGCAGAAAGGAAAAATGATTGCTGCTTGCTGGAAGAACTGAAGGGAGCTCTCGGAAAGAAAGAACATCCTCTGAAGGAAGACATTTTTATTTGAACTCCTGCTGAGAAGGCCTGGAGCATGCAGAGTTGTGTGGTTGGCACCAAGGTGCTCTACCGGCTGACTCTGATCTCAGGGATGCTGGAGTGTCTGTGCTTTGCCGGTGTTGTGTTTGGTTACGCCTCTCTGGTGTTTGTGCTGAAGGAAGACGGGTACTTCAGCGAGCTGTGCAGCAGTGACACAGGCAGCAACAGCACTCTGATAGAGACAGGTAAGCTAACTGCAGGTGTACCCCTCCGCTCACTTTTGATCTGCCGGACCTTTAATAAGCCTCAAATTAATCTACAGCTAAAAAGAGAGAAGGAAGCTGTTTTAAAGTAAAACAAGACAGTTTTAGTTCTTTTGTAGAACAAAAAAATTTTTAAATGGTAATATACTGTGATTCCAGTACACATTTAGACCCAAATACAATTTTTACTTTTGTTTTAAATGAAACATTGTCACCATTGAATTTTAAAGCAGTTCTTGTTTATCTGTGATAAGAAACGCCTTTCAGGTTTTAAGTTTCTGGAGATCTTACCTTCATATATATAGACACTTCTGTAACCAAGTTGTGGCAACATTGTATTACTAGTCACAATATAACTGGTGAATGCCTTGAAGTAATTTCTCATTGCCTAATTCTGTGTGTATACTTTTGAGAGACGTTGTATGGCTAACAAAACATATGTTCCTTGTGTAAGTTTGTCTATGTCTCTGTGTCCCTCTTTCTTACAGACTGCAGTAGTCAGGATGAACTGTTTTCTCTGGTTTTCACCATCGCCTCATTCCAGAACAACTTCCTGAGTCTGATCAACGGCTACCTGTTTGATCGATTTGGGACAATGGTGACGAGGCTGCTGGCTATGTAAGTTCAAGCATGAATCTGAATAAAGACCAAGGCACAGGCTAGTTACTTTTTGGTTTAGGTTGCAATCTACAGTGCATGATATTCATTGACAGTTTTTGAGATTCTGCTTAATTGACATATACCAGGAGGTAATGTTTTTTGTGCCCGTCTCTCTCTTTCTGTCTATTAGAAAGATAACTCGAAAAGTTCTGGTTGGATTTCATTGGGATTTTAAGGAAAACTCCACAATGGGAGTAGTAACAACAGAACAACCTGTGCTGTCGTTGACTCCTATCCTGTCTCTGAGAGCTCACAGGCGGCTGATCTCGCGCTGCAGCCCTGCTGTGGTTAGCACAACTAAATAATCATATGAATCTCCTCTCTGCTAGACGAGCACAACTACACCATGAACACAGCCACCAGTCTCAATATCAGACATTTTATTGGGAAACTACTCAAAGTTAAAATTAGAAAACATGGGGATTGGAGGGAATGAGTGTCACTGGTGGATGTCTGGACTCTGGATGGTTCTCTTGTCTTCCAACTGGTTTCAATGCAAAAATTCAAGAACATATTTTTTTTAATTAAATCTAAAGTGAACATTTGCACTTGTAGTTCAGTTATTTCTGGGGTTTACAGTTAGGATGAGAGGAGGAACCTGCTGTGGCGAAAGTGATAAACCTAGGGAGGGCCTTCTTACAGAGGCAGATTACAGCGAAGCAGACGTCACCTCATTTTGCCCATATTCTCAGTATCTCCTACATTTGTCAGCCTTAATTTAGGTGTAGTCCAGTCACAATGTTAACCAAGAATAAACCTTTCCGATGGTATTGAAAAACCTCTTAGAAAAGTTGATGTCTCTTTTTGTTCTGATATGACAAAAGAGAGAATTGCTTCTTTCTTTTTCCGTTTTACCCTTAACTGAAAATCAATGTTAATTTATGGTCAAAATTAAGTGACTGATTTCCCACTGTGAACATTATTGCACATCCATTACTCTAAATAACATAAACAAAGGTCAAAAATAATAAACATCTTTTCCTTCTCTTACAGATTGTAAGAGATGGGTAAGGTACCCAAAAGTTCTACTCAAGCAAGATTAGCACTACTTCAACATATTTTTACTCAAGTAAAAGTAAAAAGTAGCCATCCGAAAAAATTCTTGAGTAAGACTAACAAAAGTGTTTGGTAAACTGGCTGCTTTAGTACTGAGTAAAATCTGATCTAACATTTTCCAAATTAATCCATCAGACACACCAAAATATAAAGCTATAGGGAAAGTGTTATTTTAAAGACTAAAGAAAAAAAAAAGTAATAAATAATACAATTACATAGCAAATTTTATAAAGAAGGACTTTTCTACGTCAATCCTTTAAATATAATACCAATACTTAGATAAGCTAATAAATAAATAAATATTTAAAAAATATATAGTAAAATAATATATAGAACAAGGTAAAAAGTACTTGTTCAAAGTAAAAAGTGATGACAATTTATGGTACTTACTATATATTTACTCAATATCAAAATGCAACAAGCTCAGCAGACAAAAGATTACATTACAAACAGGTGGTCCCCTTTAATAAAATATAAGTGTCTGTCTCAGTCTGGTTTTTGGTTAAAATACATTTGCTGTTCATTCATTGAATTTAATCACTGTATGTAGAGTATCCAGAAATCTTACTCTGGTAAGAGTGGCGATACTTTATAATTGAGTAAATGTAAGTAGTTACTATTCACCTCTGGCCAAAATCCTTTACATCCTATTTTTCCCTATTTCAAAAACTGTTTTCTTGTAAAACTTTAGGGGTTTTTACTTGACATCAGACTTTGGTGTGTTACTGTTATACTGCTACTAGGAAGCAAGTTTAAGTCCATAAAAAACATTATTGGAAACCACACTGCAGTTAGTAAGAAATCAGGAAAACTTTGAGAATATCTTGTTAGTTATTTAATAGTATTTAAGAGCTTTACAGATGAAACAAGAAAAAACATATATCATTTAACATGACTACTAGTATAATTTTTAATCTCCTCACCAAAGACAAATTGTCAAAATACCTGCGCAAACAGGCAAAAAGCTTTTCAGAAATTATGTTTAAAAAAGGGTATAACTGCGGTGAAGCCAATTAATACTTTTGCATTGATCATCAAAATGTTAATGAAAACGGATCAATTTTCTTCATTTGATTATCATTTGTTTTAGTGTCTTTTGAGAGACGTCTACTTCATCGCTGATCAAAAACAAACAAACAAAAACAAACCTCTCGGATCTTAAAACTGTTTTATCGGTTACCTTATAACATGCACGCCTATGTTTTTAACTCTAAACACGTTATTCTCCTAAAGGAAAGGAGATTGCACTTAATATGCCCGTAGTTTTTTTATGTTAAATAACTGAAATAACATCATGTTTCCTCTTTCCAGATCTTTATACACCACTGGAACCCTTCTTGTGGCCTTCTCCAGTGCAGGTTTGCCAACATACACATTTCATTACTTAGTAAGGTTTTAAGGATTTACAGAAAGAGAATATTTATAGTACATATATTCAGAATGATATTTTTCTAGATAAAAGATTGTTTTCATGCTTCTCTTGCGCTTTTCTGCAGCGTATTCCTTGATGCTCTTCCCAGCCTTGTCCTGCATCGCTGTAGGAGGGATTTTGCTACTTATGACTAACATGCAGGTGATTATTGTGTCAAAGGGATGTTTGTCCATTTTAATTCAAATACAGGAGGTCGTTTTATTGAAACTACGCATTTTCTTTGGAAATTGCATGTCTGTCTGTTTTGATAAGGTGGGCAACCTGTTTGCCGCTCATCGCTCCACCATCATCACCCTCTACAATGGAGCCTTCGACTCTTCTTCTGCCGTCTTCCTCATCATAAAGGTATACTACAGTCCCATCTTTTATTGTATGTTTGATTTTGTGGAAATGAAACATGATTTATACATGAATCCCCCAAAAATCTGGAAAACCAATTTAACACAGATTTGAAACGTTCTGGACTACTTGATATTACTACACCTTAAAAACTAATTCAGGGCGCTTTTAGTCTTTAGTTAACAGTTTGGTCCAAGGAGTTGAAAGATCTCACCTGTCTTAAATAGAGGGCTTTAATCCCTCTTGCACAGCCACTTCATGATTAGAAACAATTTCTGGATCTCTTCCGTCGATAGTTACTGGACCTTTTCTAAAGTCTGCAGCCAACTCTTTGGTCTTTGTGGTGTTTCACCTTCAGATGGTTTGTTAATAGACTGAACATATGTAGCGTTTTTGTAGTTATACTGGCCACTCAAAGCAGTTTGTACTAGAGCCACATTCACCCATTTACACACCAATATGGAGATTGGTAGCAATAAGTGCAAAGGGGCACATCGACATGCGACAGCAGGAAGATGGAACTGAACCTACTAACCTAGGATTGCAAGGCAATTACTCTGCCTACTGACCTACTGACCACATTCTCCCAGTCACACAACCAACACTTACTGAATTTTCGCAAATTTCTGTTGAAAGCAACTCTTAATAATGCATACAAAAAGATCTATATGACCTAGAACCATACACCAACTCACATGCTGTATGTGTTGTAATGTTAATAATAAACTCTCGACAAACTATGATCAAACAGGTCTTTTGAGAAAAACACCAAACATCTTCATTTGATTATTTGCAGAAGTAGAAATGCTACTAAAATGATTAGAAAAAATACTTTCGAAGAACCTTGTGTTTTTCTCTGCCAGTCTGAAATTCAATATTTGTGAGCAAAAAAGATTTGAACTATGGTCTCCAATATGAAATGAATCTTCACTCGGGTTTTAAAATTAATCGCTCCAGGCTAAAGGCATGTCCTCAAGCTTTTGATCGGTGGGATGGCAGTCTTGGGTGGAGGTGTAGATAGTTTCCGTGTCAGTGATGGGAGAAGATCATTTTCAGCAGATCACAGACGTAAACAGGATAGGAAGGTGAATAAAGTCACAAGGAGTTAGAGATTTAGATTTGTAGATCTAAATGAAAATATTGTTTAGGTTAAAAAAAATTTTTGTGGGATTTTACATAATGTAGCCTCTAATTGTCTTCATATTATAATAACCCTATGGAGATATACCTCCACGGAATAAGTTCAAAACTATACTGATGAAGTCCATGGGCAAACATGGCAATATCTGCCAGTGACGTTAGTTTTAAGTTAGTGTCGTTGATATAGCAAGACAGTGACCCCTAGTGGCACAGAAGTGATTCTAGAGATGAAGGAAGGAACTGCTTTAGCCCCAAGTAAACATGTGAGCAACTTGATGTTTCCATGCTGTGTGCTGAGGCTTAGATCATCATACGTTTTCTCTCTATTCCACCCAGGTTCTGCATGAGCAAGGAGTCTCTCTCCACTCCTCCTTCATCGCCTTGTCCCTCTGCAGCATCATTCATATGGCGAGGACTTTCCTCCTCATGCCCAGATCCCACATCCCCTACCCACTTCCTCAGTGCTACACATACGGGTGAGCGTCTCATTATTTGATGTTGTTCAGGTTCTCCCCAGGGTTGAAACTTGATGGCGTGCAGTGTGTTTCCGATGCTCAGGGTGAAGTGTGGGCAGGCCGACAGTTATAACGTGGAGCAGCTGGAGAGGACGAGGGAGGCTACAATTACACAAGATGAAATGAAGAGTTTGGATGAAACGGGGACCGAAAACACAGAGAAAGGTACAAAATTTAACAGAATCTAAAATCTAAAAGTTCTGCTTACAGGAGATCAGAACTAGGGATGCAAGGATACCACGATTTTAAAACTGATACAATACCGATATTGGATCCGAGTATTTGCCGATACCGAGTACCAATGGCAATAATTTTACCACAAAAAAAACAAAAACAATGCAATGAATTGAAGACAGGTATTATTTTTTTCTCTGCTTTAAAGAAGAAAATGAGGGTGAATTAGATCAAAAATAAAGTATTAGAGATAAAGGAACACAAAACAAACATTTCAAGTGAAAATCAAAATGTTCTGTGTCTTTATTGCAGTTTCCACATTTTAAGTATCGGTTCATGGTATCAATTCTGATCCGAGTACATTAGAACAGTATTAGAACCGATACCAGTGCATTCTTAATCAGCACTGAGGTGGCTTAACAGCTTTCTCTACAACGTCTCAAAAATCTGCTCACACTCCTTCAACATTTTGGGCTACAAACTTCTACTACAAACTTTAGATTATTTCTTAAGGATTTTTTTTCTTAGATTAATCCGCAAAAAGCTCAAAATTATTAGTTGGAAGAAAAATGCAAGTCATTTAACAACTTTTAACAACATTTAACAACAAAGTTCTGAAAATATGGCTGCCACTCTTCTTCACTCTGATGCCTCCCCAAAAGTTAAAGAAGTATTGAAGTATTATAATTCTAGCTAGACTGATGTGTGGTAAACTCACTAATTATCCTATTCTAATAGGTTTGACACCTCTGTTAGATTTATTTGATGTGATCTGATTTGTTCAGTGGCGAGTTTCCAGAGCTGTGTTCTGTCCTGGTTCTTCCTCTGGCATCTGTTGTGGTTGTCCATAATGCAGCTCAGACATTATCTCTTCATCGGCACGCTCAACTCCAGGCTCAACCGGCTGGCCAGAAACGACCCCATCCTCGGTAACTTGCTTAGATCCACTTAATCTTCTTTTTTTTATTTTGAAAATAATTACATGTGTGTGTTCTGCTTTCAACCACATGCCTCTAAGTGAGTCAGTACACCAACGCTTTTGCAATGACCCAGCTGTTTGGAGTGGTCTGCGCCCCTTGGAACGGACTCATCTTGGACAGACACAAGGGAAGGCGTCGAGCTACCGGTAAATCTCTGACGCATGTGCCACCATACTTACCTGCGCGCAACGCCATCCTCCTTTCGCTCTTTCTGTCTTGCCGCAGGAGACACTGAACAGGATGCCGACCTGCGTTCCTCCTACCTGTCCCTGTTCCTGACATCGCTGCAGTGCCTGCTCTTTTCTGTTTGTGCCTCCATCCCTCTCCTCCCACTGCAGTACCTCACCTTCATCCTACAGGTCCTCAACAGGTCCTTCCTCTATGGGGGAAACGCAGCGTTCATCAACATCGCGTAAGTGGCCGGCGCAAGCACAGATGAAGTGAAAAAGTTTCATTTACAGTCATTTGGAATAAATATTGTACTTACTAATTGAGTGATGTTTTGAAGACGGTGTGCAGTTAGGGGTATCAAACTAAAGCTGACTAAACACAGATGGAAACCACCTTTTTCAGATTTTATTTGTAAAAACATTGTGAGGACCCATTCTATTTCTTTCCACTAAAGTTATGTAGAATATTATATGTTGATCACTTAAAATACCAATAAAGATTAAAATTTGCAGGTGGTAGCTTGACAAAATATGTGAAAGAAAATGCTTTGGCAAAGAAAAGGAAAATCTTTTTGACCTACACAAAGCCTGAACACAACATGCCGACTGAAGTATGGTGGTATCAATGTGAACACGGCATATTTCTCCTCGGCAGAAACAGGGCTGCTCAGGGTTGATTTTGTTTTTTAATATGTCCCTTTCCTTCCACTTCCAAATATACGCTACTTTGTATTTGTCCGTAGCGAAACAAATATGAAAACTTTGAAAACTAGGAAAACACCAAACTTCAATCACATTTTCAAATCCTGTAACTAAAAAAGCTGTTTATGTTCTTTTAGGAATATGCCGGAAGATTAAATATTGTCTCTGGTGTTTAATACGGTTTCCCTCCTTGCAAAGAGAACTTTTCATTTGATACTTTATAATGCATTTTGTGTGACAATCTTTATGTAATTTAATGAAATTGTTTTTTTCTTAATTGACTGTCCAATCACCTTTTTAACATTCAGAGATTCGGAATTTGGTTTAAGCTTTATGAAGTATTAGTCTCATTCATTACCCAAAAGGTGGACATTTTTGGGTCGGATGCTGGACCTATATGCTCCGTTTGGCCTGCACAAAGTTGTGATTTTTGTTTTTGTTGTTGTCAAAGTTCTCCATCAAATACAGACACTTTAGAAAAAAAAATTAGAATGTCATGGAAATAGCTTATTACCATGAACAATTCAAAATGTTAAACTTTTAGATGATAGATTTAGGGCCCATAACTTAAACAATTTAAAGTATTAAGTTGTTTATTTGTACATAAATTGTGCTTCCAGCTCATAAAACCTACAAAAAACCGGAATAAAACAATTAGAATACTGTTAAGAAATCAATTTTCCTTTCAGTTTTGCAGAAAAAAATAAACCAATTAGGATCACATCGAAAGCAATCAAAAAAATTTTACTTTCAAAACGATATGTCAATCTTCGATACTTGGTTGGGAATCGCTGTGCCTTAATCACTGCCTTGATGCGCCTAAGCATTTAGGCAATAAGGCTGTGGCATTGCCTGGTAGTTTTTCTTGAGGCTTGCTGTCTGCTCTTCTTTTGTTTGGGGTGTTTCTAGTGGTTTTGTAGGGGTCAGGTCCTGCTGGAAGATGAAGTCTGCATCTCCAAACAGATCCTCAGCAAAAGGAAACGCAAAGTCCTCTAAAATATTCTGGTAGACTGTTGTGGTGACCTTGGATTTAAGGAAGCACAGTTTTACCAACACCTGCACCAGACATTGCACCCTAAATCAGGACTGACCGTGGATATTTCATATTGGACCTCAAGCAGCTTGAGTTCTGTTCCTCACCCGTCTTCCTCCAAACCCTTGGATCTTGGTTCCCAAATGAAAGGTAAACTTTACTTCCATTGGAGAAGAGGACAGTAGACCACTGGCCAACAGTCCAGTCTTTCTTGGCCTGGTTAAGATGCATCTTACGTTGGCACAGGCTCAGAAGTGGTTTGACCCGAGGAACCAGACAGTTTTATAGCCCATCTCATGGATGCGTCCGAATGTGGTAGTGTTTGAAGCTGGGACTCAAACCTCATTCCACTCTTTCTGAATGTCTGCCAGATTATTTAATCTTCTCTGTTTGATAGTATGATGAAGCCAATGGTCATCTCTTCTGTTGGTGCATCTTATTCTGCCATATTTTGCTCTCCCACCAAACTTGCCATTGATTGGCTTGGACACAGCACTGTCAACAGCCAGTGTCCTTAAATGAACTTTTGCAGCTTACCCATCGTATGGAGGGTATCAATGATGGTCTTCTGTCAAGTCTGCAGTCTTCACCATATTGAACTTAACTAAAACGATTGAACCAAAGTGAAGCAATTTAATGATACCTGGGAAAACCTGTGCAGGTGCTTTGAGTTTAGTTGATGAGTAGTGTGTGACAATCAGTTTTCAATTCCTGTTTTTGTAGGATTTGATGAGATGGAAGACCAAATTCTGTGCAAATAAACAACGAACAACTGGGCCCTGAACCTACAATCTGTGAAAGTTTAACGATTTGAATGGAATTAAGGAAATACAAATTTTCATTACATTCTTATTTTCTGGTGTCTATATATAGAAAGTATATGAACCCTATCTCATTCAAAAGACAAGTACACCTCAGCAGAGCAAAAAAAGGTATATATATATATATATATACCTATAAATAACTATATCTCATAAATAATAATATATATATATATATATATATATATATATATATATAAAAAAAATTTTTCACAGTAAAAAAAATTGAAATTGTAAAAGCTGAAGCGGGGATAAAGTTTTTTTTTGTTGAATATTAAATAGCTTAAGGAATACAATTTGTAATGATCAGTGTTTGCTGGAATTAATGCCTCTGCTTCTTTTCCAGTTGCTACAGGCTTCAATCTCTTTTTATCCAAAGTTGAACAATTCTGACTTTCTACCTGTTTGACTACTTCCATTTCAGTTTTCCAGCCTGTCACTTTGGGAAGCTGTACGGCCTGGTGATGGCGCTCTCAGCAGTCATTTCTCTGCTGCAGTACCCCTGCTTTGCCTGGGTCAAAGGAGCTCTGCGTGGAGATCCATTTTATGTGAGCACATAATATAGATTGTTTTTTTAAATAGCACTATTTTTACTGTATGAGGTTTCATTTATATGTACTGTCTGTTTCAGGTAGATATTACTCTCACTATCCTCACTATTCTGGTGTTCATCCATCCTGTCAACATCTTCCTACACTGCAGGAGACGAACCCGGAGCAGAAAGAATAACCCTCAAACTGAAGCTGATGTTAACCCCAGTTTGGCTCAAACTAAACTGTAGATGAATCATTTTTTGTGACGAATTTCATATTTCAGTTTATTTTTTATTTTATTTTTTATCCAGTTTGTTTTCATCCCATTGTTTTAAGTAGAAAATAGAAATGAGAACAGTTTATAGAACATTTTTATAAGCATATGCTTCACAGGAACAAATGTATCTTTTATGAATTGTATATCTAAACATTTTTCTTGTCAGTGGGCATACATTATTTTATTTTTTGTATTAAAAAAAGTGAGTAAACCCTCTGTCAATTCCAGTGTTTTAGAGTACAGAAAGTTTGGAAATTAAATGGGGAGTCTTTCAAGATTTTAGGGCAGCAACTATTAATTCCCTGGAGGCCATGCAGTTTAAATGTATTTAGGTCCAAAGAAACAGCAGGGAGCCAATGCCAGGATTTAGAGACAGGCGCTATGTGATTGATCTTCCTGATGTTGGCAGCAGCATTTTGAATGAACTGTAGCTACTTGACTGAATTTATTTGTTGTAATTTTTTTAAACTGAACATTAATGAAAAAAAGTAATGCATTTCCTCTGGATCCTGTTTTGATTAAAAAAATATATATTTTATACTGGCTTTTGTAAGTTGTCATTTAGATTTGATAGATGAACAGATTGAATTTCTTGTTTAATAAATTTTAATAAAGTTTTTATGCAGCCAAACAGTTTTTCTCCGGAATGACTGATAATTCAGCAAACTTATATTGATTAAGAATTTTTATAATTAAGGACCGAGTACACAAGTTAGTTTTCTCTGGTCAGAAATATTAATAGAGGCTAAACACATGTAAACACCCCTCCCTTCCCATATGTACTTGTATTTTGTTAAATCTGCCTTTGCTGATACATCCAGATACATTTTTATTTTTTTTGAGCAATGAAGAAGCTTTTGGCTTAATTGTGGTTGGGTGTTGGATTACATTTTTAAAATGGGGTTGTGGTCATTGCCTTTTCAAAAGCCTAAAGTCGGCCAGCTTTATCCATTGCTAAACCAGCTTTCATGTGTGTTTAGGATCATTGCTTTGCCGGAACACCAAATTGTACCAAGCTTTAAACCATCTATTGGTTTAAGGGATGTTTTAGAGCTTAGAGGTAGTCCTGCTTTATCTTTTTGTCCACTTGGTGGCAGTGAAACATCCCTTAGCATGAGCCTACTACTGCCATGCTTTAGTATTAGGTTTGAATTGCTCATCTTGACTTCTTAAACAACCCTTTTTATTGTGGCCCAACAGCTTAGTCTTTGTTTCTTTGGGTGATAAAATATTCTCCAGAAGTTGTCTAACTCGAGTTGCCTATACAGCTGTAAATTTCAGCATCTATCCTAGAAAAGGTGCTTTTTAATTGGTTGGTACCTTCTCCGTCCATTCTGAATTTAAACTCACCTCCATTCGTACATTAACCTGGGAGTTCAAGCATCGAATTTATAATCAGCTTGAGCGTGTGACAGTTACGTTGATTCTACTCACCCTAACCAATTTGGTTTCATCCGACATGACAGTTTGGGTTGGATGCGTTAGAACAATGTAACACCTCAAAACTCTTTTGGATTTGAAAACGATGGTCAACATTAGGCTTCTGTCCCTAAATTCAATCCCACTGAAGGTGTGTGACCTACGCTTACAAAGCAGGTCTGTACCAGGAAAGCAGCCTATTTAAATTAGCTCTTACCATTTCTGAGAAGAGGTCAAACAGGAACCCAGATTATGCCAGAAGATGGCTGCTGGCTACAAAAACGTGCAGATGAGGTGCAACTTGTTTAATGACACTTAACCAAATATCAAAGGTAGGGTATGTATAGATTTGAGCCTAAAAGGGGAAGTTTTTTCCAAACTGGACCTTATTTATAGCATGCATTACGTTCACCTACTCACCCAGACAAGTTTGGAGCCACGTTAGAGTCCTTCTGGAGAAGTTTACGTCCAGTCAGGATCAGTGTATAATCCACATAATGGGAGTCACGAAGGCAGGCGAAGTGTTGCCTCTAAATAAGGGATTATCTGACACAAAACCACTTCATTTAACTAATGTTTTGTTATTCAAAGCCACTGCTATCCCCATCTGAGTTTTGGAGCATTTCAGAAGGGATTCGAGTTAAAAAAAAGTTAATTCCAGTTTACAACAAGCTGCCATTGCAGTGAGTTTACTGCAACCCCACATGGCAGTTGTACTCCGAGCAGGACTTCTACTCTGTGCTATACGACTGTCTTGGTCCACTTGTGTCATTTTGTCTGTGAAATTGGAAAACAAGCAATTGCGAACCATTGATGTCTGCAGGGGCAAGTTCTGTCTGACCCAAGTGCATCCGTAGAGCGCAGAGTGAAAGTCCTGCTTAGACTACAACCGTCATAGCGGATGGCGGCAACGTAATTGTGTTGGCATAGCTGGATTCAAAGCCTGCAAAACCCCCCTGCATGCAACAAAGGACTTCAAGGGTGCTCCTAATTCTGAGTTGAAAAGTAGTTGCTATGAACAAAACATTGGTTAAATGAAGATTTGTGTCAGATAATGTCTTATTTTTGAGGCAACAGTTCACCTGCCCTCACAACTCCCATTATTTGGATATACACTGATCCCGACTGGATATAAACATCTTCAGAAGGACTCCAAATTTGTCAGGGTGAGAAGGCGACCATAATGCACACTATAAATAAGGTCCAGGTTGAAAGAAACCGAAATTCACCTTTAATGTTTAATTTCCAACTCATGCAGGTTAGAGAGAATCTATAGTTCAACCTTGTTCAAAGTTTAAATAAATTATCAAAACCCTGAAATAAATTAGCTTTTGTAAACGTCTGACCAGAACCATTTTTTATTTTATTTACACAGACTATGTAAATGGGTAAATCTTTTCTTTTATTGGAAAAAGCATAGGACAAGTTTGCTACATGACTTAAAGACAATAACCTTTTTTTGATTATTTGATTATAAAAATGGTGAAAGAATACATTCAGGGACACAATACAGACCACATACTTTATAAAATCCCTCCTATAAAGTCTGATACAGATATCTTTGCCTATTAGTACAAGGTGGTATAAAACAATTACAGCAGAGTTCATACTAACCTTTATTGGAATATGATGGCGTGTTGTAATTTCATCTGACATGATCTTCATATTTTCCTTCATATTTCATCAAGTTACCAAACAAAAGCAAAAGGAAAGTGAAGGCAAACAGCAGATGACAGCCCAATGAACAGCTGAGTTATTCTACATGCTCATCATCATCAACAGGGACGAAAAGGTTGAATTTGGTTAAAAAATATTTGTGGTGTGGCTAAAGAAACTAGATAAGGCACAAGGGGACTACAGGTTAAACAATGACTGTAAATCAGTAGTTTAAAAGTCTAATACAGAAACTGATGGACATTTGTTTTAGTTTTGCAGTCTGCAGGAAGAAAAAAGGAAAAATTAAATCATGATTATGCTGGTAAAGAACTTTCTCTGAAGTCAGATGAAGGTGAAATCAGCTAATTAGTTTTAAACGCTAACACTGCTGCACTTCTGAAAGCTTCAATCGTTTTACAGATTAGGTTTCTGGATTGAATCACTTAATTTGGATGAGAACGGTCAGAGAGAGCGCTTCGGTTCCTTTCCACAGGGCCGCTCCTTTAAATGTTTACGAGCCTTTTTTCCCCGCCTTGCTGTTCTCGCCATCAGTCCTGCCCAGCCTCAGTGGTGGAAATGCGATTGAGGTGTAGAAACAGGATAGCGTCCAAACTTTCAGGGGGAATGGTCGACCTCTTCCTGTTCGTGGTTCCGGGTCCTTCCTGCGTAAAGTCCTGGGCGGCGTTTCCTGCCACGGCAGGAGCCGCCATGTAAACCCGCGCCACCGAGGCCAGCAGCGGAAACTGGGCCGCCTTGGTCCTCCACCACTGCAGGGGTTCCACTCCCAGCGAAGCCCCCCTGTCGGCTCGGAAGACGGACATCTCCATGTCGACGGACTCCTCCACGGAGCTCTGCCGGCTCCTGGGAGCGGAGCAGAACAGGTCGCCCAGCAGGAACTCCATGCCAGAGAGCCCCGCGTGAGAGACGGGGTCCGACGGGTCGCTGATGTCGTCGTTCTCTCCGGCGTCGCTGAACTCGTCTTCGACAATGAGGTCTCTGAAGTTGATCGGGGGACACTCTTTTAGGCGTTTGCTCCTCCGGATGATTTCGCTTTCTGACTCTGGGGACACGGGAGGGGAGCTTCTCTTCGCTTGATTGGCTTTACTAGTTCTCCGGTCCTCCTTCGCAATCCTAACAGCCTCCTCCTTCAGCCAACTGAATGTGGCTATCTGCTCCTAGAACATGAGGATAAAGCGTGATTATCCTTTGCATGTTGTTGAAGAATATTCAGGCAAAATCAGGCAGAATTCTCAGATTACTGGAACAGATCTCATCTTTGCCGTAGGAGAAAAATGTCACCATGTTGATCCAGACTAAACAGAAAATCCATGGCCAAATTTATGATGTTGGATTCCCTTTTTTTCTCTCATAACCAAATTATCTTTTTCATAGATTACATCTTTTTCTTCAGAAATAAGTCATTTTATCATTAAAGTCTCTTTCTTGTATTTAAATCCTTTATGGAGTGTTTCAGGGTTTTGTTTTCTCCACGGAAAAAAAAAACAGTTTAAAATATATTTTTTTTATATAAACATAAATATGTAGAGTATAGTGGCAGAAGAAACAGATGCTCTTTTTTATTCTGAATGATTTGTCAAGCTATTTATCAACAGATTTCTCCGGAGCTATGAAAATTTTGAAAATACTTGTAAAAATTTTGGGTTTATTTTTAAAGTAAAATAAACATTTTTTGGTGGAAAAAATCATTTGAAAATATTCAAAATACTACATTTTAAAGTATTTGGAATTGACAATAAATTTTCTGAGACAAAAAAAATAACTACTCAAAATAAATTCTGCTCTATAAATTAACCTCAGGAAATAAGGTTCATTTCTGAGGTTAAGTTATTTTTTTCTTTTGAGGTAAACCTGTACATTATATAAAGTTATCACTGAAAGCACGATATATTTCAATATTATATTTCATTCAAATAAGTTTTACTTCCGCTACTGAAAACCTTCAGAAAAGTTGGATATTACAATAAACCCATAAAAAAATATTTTTTTATACAGCAAAATTTGTTTTTATGGCCTAAACCACACTGGGGAAGACTCGTCCGTTTTTTTATCCTGCGGATAATAAAAAAAGGCCTTTGGAAAATCATAACTCACCTTCTCCTCCATGAAACCCAGCGCGTGAAACTGGGGGTCGAGGGAACACGCCACGCACAGAACCCTGTTCACCGACGGGCTGTCGTAGCAGCTCGCCAGGTTCCGCCTCATCATCCTCTTCACCTCCTTTAGGGTGGACGAGGAATCGCTCGGCCGCGGCACGAGGTGGCGTGAGAGCAAGCCTGTGAGAATGGGCTTGACGAGGGACAGGCGAGGGAAGGCCTCCTTGGCCAAAGTCCTACAGGCCACATCCAGAGGTTTGAGCACCAGGCAGAGCTCCTCCACCACCTTCCACTCGGAGCGCAACGTCGGCAGGCAGGCCGATGATGCGCTGCAGGTGGAGTTGGCTTGGTACCTGCCGAGCGACTCGGCAGCCGTCTCCTCCCTGGCCATGCTTTCTTCGTTGATGTCTCTGATTATATCACAGATCAGGCTCTTGTGTTTCATAAGCGAGTTCAGCAAAGGATACAGCAAATTCCAGGCGGGCTGGCTGTGAGCCCACGACTTGACTCTTTCCTGCTCCGTTTTGGTCAGGCCGTGCAGCAGCTTCCGAGCATGGTGGTGGTACAGGCCCCTCTTGGGAGCCGGAGGCAGCAGCAAGGTGGAGAGAAGGTCCTGGAACTGGCTGAGGGTTTTGAAGATCGTCGGGTGCCACATCACCTCCTCGATGCAACCCTGCACGGCGCTGAAAAAACACGGCACGGACGGCAGGCCCTCGCTGAAGCGCTCGGCGGACGCCTGCGGCTCTTCGGGCGACGCAGAGTCTTCCCTCTCCAAGAAGGTGGTGGAGTTTGGGTGCGGGACGCTCCCTGCGGCCTCCGAGCCCTTCTCCGTCTTTATGGGCCTCTGCATCCTGTGTTTCCACTCCACTCCCAACAAGACCAGGTTCGGCTGGCTGACCCCCCATTCCTGCGCCATTGCCTTCACCTGCATCTCCACTTCCTGCAGGTTTAAGTCTTTCCCTCCACCATCCTCCAGTCTCTGGGTTGCCAGAGCCAGGTTGTGAGGACTGAAATCCTCATAGTCTATGTAATGTGCCCAAAGAGTGAGGTAATGGTGGGAGCTGCCCAACCAGCTGTGGAGCCAGACGTCCACGCTCAAGGTGACGAAGTGAGAAACCCCCCTCTGGTGGTTCAGAGGCCGCCCCGGTCTCCTGGGCTCGTACTCGATGGGCGCGGTGTAGTCGCTTATCTCCTCCATGTCCAAGCCGGCGGTTTTCCTCCTCAGCAGCTGAACCAGGCTGATCTTGGCTTTAAGGTAGTTGTCCCTGAGGAGGTTCTGAAGCTGCTGGGATGAGAGGGGCTCTTTGTAGGAAGGCACCAGGGTGTGCAGCAGCTGCTTGAAGCCTTCTCCTTCGACCAGAGCCGGGGACTGGAGGTCCCGGATGAGGAAGCTAGCGATGGCGTTCGACACCTGAGAAGGCGTCGCTGCGTGGGGGCTGCTGTGAGCGCTGCTGGGAGGCATCACAGGAAAGATGCGCTGACCTGTCAAAGAAAAAAAAACTAACGATTAAATATTTCCTCAATCCACCTCTAAAATATATTGTGTTACTTTAAGGAGCCAAGCGGGGAAAAAAAACCCGGGAAAGAACCTGTCAGAACATTGGTCAAGACCAATAAAAGAGGGGATAAAAGGTATTCTGTCTTCTTAAAAAGAATGGAGACAGAGTTTGACTTTCTTATGTACGCATTGGATGTTTTTGGCAATATTGATGAACCTGAGGGAAGCCAAACCAACTTTATTTATTTAGCACTTCACTTGACCTGAAAAATAGAAAAATTCACTGCAGTACAACGGTAGTGGATAAAATGACAAAACCAGAAATCATAAAATACCAGTAATTAAACCAACGAAACCCATTAAAAAAACATGCTGATTTGAACGGCAAACTAAAAAAGTGCGTTTCCAAAAGAGGACAGTGAGGAAGCCTAATCTGTAGCGGTGGTGAGTCCCAAAGCTCAGGAGCTGTGACTGAAAAAGCTCTGTCCCCTCTAGGCTAGTTCATACTTCTCTTTCAGCAAGTCTGACCCAGACGCAGAAGACGGAATCATTTTTCGTTTATGGTTCTCCGTTGGTGGGTCTGTGTTGTAAAGCAATTCCACAGCAGGACAGCAGAGTGTGATGACTTTTTATGGCGGGTCTGCCAACTATTGCTCTGTCGTTTCCGGTTAACCAGAACTTATCTTCTTCAGATTGTAAATGCATTCCCCCCCTCAAAGAGCAATGGCCGACAGAACGTAAGCTTTGTCGTTTCTCTTCACTTCCTTGTGTTCATAATTACCAAAAGACCATATTTACAGATAGTTTCCTTTCAATATAAAGCATGTACTCCCAAACGCTGCATTGACTACAAATGACATCGATCATAGAGCACCATTCTGGCGAAACGATCTCTGGCTGTTGCTGAGGTGACCAATCACAGGCCTATGCCATCCACCACACTGAGCAGAGGGGGCGCTCCTCAAGGTTGAGTCTTCGGTCCTTTGCCATTCACTGTTAACACAGGATAGTGCATCCGCAAAAGAGAATAACCTGGCCATTAAATAAATGATTTTCTACTTTAGTTAAAGGTTTGTCATAGCAGTGTTGTAAAGAAATTGTAACCTGTTTGGGATCAAACTTATCCTGATATTATGTCCTCTAGTTACCTGTTGCCAGGATGCGATCCTTGGTGATGTCTCGAGGTTTGAGGTGATGCTTGATGGTCAAATGGTTCTGGAGATCTGTGGCTCCTCCTCCACAGCTCACACGCTCCATGCACAACTTGCACACCGCCATGCTTCGATCCAGTGGCCGACCAGTGGGATCCGGCTCCAAACCAAAAAACTGCCAGGCGCTGTGCTGGTGAGCGTTTGGGTTGCTCAGCAGCTTCTCGCTCCCAGGCAGGAAGTCATATTTGTCAGTCACACTGGAGCCGGCGTAAATAAATGGACTCTGCATGGCGGTGGGGAAGGCAGAGCTGGGTACCGAGGATGGATCACTGGCTGCTTCTGAGTTCGACACGGTCGTCACCTCACTGATGACAGGCATGGGGCTCTGCGATTGGCTGCTGTCGGACCACAGTGAAGTGCTGCTCAGCTCTGGGAGGGTAACCAGCTGGATGTCCTGCAGGAGGCGCAGGGCTGTTTCCTTGTCTCCGATTTCACATTTTGCATTGTCACCTGTAAATACAAAAAAACCTAAGCTTACACACCATTGATTTAAAACAAACTCCAGTCTGCAAAAAGTTGGCTTCTCAAAAAAATTAGAACATCTTCAAAAATAGTTAATTCTATTAAAAATATTAAAAATTATGCAAAGTTTTTGTCTTCTTTTGTGTAGAAGCTTCTTTTGTCTAAAACAAGGGTCTCAAACTCCAGTCCTTAACAGCCACGGTCCTGCAACTTTCAGACATGTCTCAGCTTCAACACACCTGAATCAAATAATTAAGTCTAAAAAAAAATCTGCATTAGCAGATTTACTGATTAAGCGGCCAATGAAAACATATTTCCTCTCTCCTAAAACATTTTTTTTAATATATATATATATTTCAGCCTGACATGTTTTTATACCCCATCGGACAGATATTAACTAATCATCTTGTGTTTTGAATAATCCTTTATTGTACCACAAGGGGAAATTCAGTTTATAGTGCAACCTGCAACCAAGATCATGACAACAAACAAACACTACAAACAGATCCAGGTCACTGAAGAATGGCGCTCCAATGTATGCAGATAACAGATACACGAGGTCAGGGAGGGTCCAAGGTGGGGGGAAAAAAGCGCTCAGCTGTATTTTGATTCCTTATTCCAGAATCAAAAGACAGGTAATAGAAAAAAAACCAAAAACACCTTAAATATTTAAGCACATATTCAAACATTGACAATGACACATCAGGAGAGGTAGGCGGGGAAAGTGAACCCCAGTCCACAATAGGTGCGCTACAAATCTGGTGCGCGCTCCCTCTGCTTTCTCGGGTGGGAGGGAGCATTTGGACGGTTAGGCTGATGTTTGTGTCTGTATCACATCTAAGAGTGTACATCAGTAGATGCAGGGAACGGGGGGAGGAGTCTGTTTACAGTCCTCTCACGGGCATTTGATTGTGGACCAGTTGAAGGTCATCAAGAAGTCAAAATACTAATTGTTATGGTTAGCAGGAAGAGCAATTTATCTCAATCTTTAATTCTGTCAGCAGCTCCGTTTAAGATTCCAATTCGACCAAATTAAATTTCCAGATCCCTTTAATTTCCATTTGCACCAAGATGCACTGAGAGCTTCTCCAAGTCCGATGACGATTCGCGAATGAGTCCCAAAGCGCCGGCCAGATCACCCTTTACAGCGCCCTGCCTGCTCCCCGGTTCACCCAGCAGGTGGTTCTGAGTTCCCCCAGCACAAGTCAGGAATTCAGACTGCCGTCTTCAGCCTTCCAATCGCTTCCAAAAACGTGCCCAATTTCGACCATGTGTGGCGTTTTTGTTTCTCCATTGTGCGGTAGATCCATTGAATGCCCATTCCAATCAGCAGAAACCCGATCACCATAAATCCAAAAAGCCAGATATCTTCCATGTCTTCCTGAGACAGTACGGACAGACACACGGGCTGAAAACTTTTCCAAGCATCGTGCACGTAGCCTGCAGGATACCTCTGAGGAGGACAACCCGGTTGCCCTTTTCCGGTGCTTCGTAGGGTTGAGTGGATTTTGTCAATTGCATTCAGAGAACATTAGACCATTTCCATC
Organism: Apricaphanius iberus; assembly: GCA_028564705.1. Lineage (NCBI taxonomy): Eukaryota > Metazoa > Chordata > Actinopteri > Cyprinodontiformes > Aphaniidae > Apricaphanius > Apricaphanius iberus. The sequence continues at coordinate 155,910 of JAPXFQ010001773.1, forward strand.
TTCAGCTTGTTGAGTTTGATTTGGAGAAAAATGCAGATAGATGCTCCAGAATTTGGAGAAATTTTAAATATTTTTAGCCAGTGTTACGAAAGGGAACTAAATATTTCAGCTGCCTTACATATTATGTTTCTCATCTCGTAAAATGGGAATAATTTGTCTTATCAGCGAGTCCTTGACTGTACTAAGTCCCCTCATAATGAACTATTACTCCTGTGAATGTGTGTGTGTATGTATGTGTGTGTGTGTGATCTGTTCCCCACCTCATAATATGGGAACATAATAACTTACAGACATGTCTTTAACTTTGGTTACTCTCTTACTGTGCGCTCATCATGGACAATTAGTAATATTTCAGCTTAAATATTCTGTTCCCCACTGTAACTTTGGCAAATTTAGACCAAATGTCTCCATATTCACGGGACTAACTAAGATACATAAGCATGAAGTGCTGTAAAATTTCCTGAAAGACACTGTACCGATGTTGGACTTGATAATACACTAGACGTGTATAGCGCTTTATCTGGTGCAGAAGACCACAAAGCGCTTTGCACTACAGCCAGTCATTCACGCACACGTTCACTCACTGTTACTGTAAACTAAGCTGTAGCCACAGGTGCCCTGGGCCACCGGGCCCACAGATTGAGTGAAGCGTCTTGACCGAGGGCACAACGACCAAGAGGGACAGAGCCTGGCGTTAAACCGGCAACTCTCGAGTTACAAGAACAGTTCCAACTTCTTGAGATACGATCGCCTCACTTCCCACTTGACCCTAGGCAACTGGGATGTCTGTGTGTGTTTGGATCCTGAAGCAGTAACTTAAGCTGCGGTCCGTACTTTGCGAAGGTTACCAAAGTCTTGAAAGGGCTTTACTTCTCAATCCTCTCAAGGTTCATGCTGCGGTGTCTTGTGGACTGCGTTGCAGCAAATTTTGTCTTTCCACTCAATTTTCCATCTATAAAAATAGATACAGAACTGTGGGAGCAGCCAGCTTCTTAAACAACGACCTTTAGCAGTTTAACCCATTTGTGAAGAGTGTCAATTAGGGCTGCAGCTATCGATTCTTTTTGTAATCGATTAATCAAGCACTTTTTGATTAATCGGATAATTTTAAAAATACTTTTAAACCAAAACAAATCCTGCAAAACGAAAATTTTGTGGCTTTAAAATGATCAAGCATTTGCCTTTTATCTCTAAAAAAACAACAACCAGAGAACTCCAACATTTAGGTCCAAAACTAAGCCCATTTATAGTATTTCATTTATTTCACTAAATAACAGTCAACAGCAATAATGTAAGTTAATAAACTGAACAGTCCATCCACTTTCTTGTGAAAAAGCATATGTGAAAAGTTGCAATGTTTTTGTGATTTTATTTTCCGCCAATAAGTTAAATTAGTTTGAAAATCAAGAGTTTGAGACGACATTGTCGCATAAGCCTCAGCAAAACAAAATGACTTTAAAAGTCCTTTTAACGGTTGAAAATACTAAAATGTGACCAGCTCAGATTGGGTTCCCACTAGAAGAACATCTCTGCTTTTATTTTGGTGCAACAGCTTTAAGCCATAATCCTCACAGTAAACCAAGACAAACATGAACATTAAGTGGGTGTGTAACACAAGCAGAAGATATACTGAAATAAATGTACTTTTCGACAATATCCAGAGTTTAAGAGTTGCCTATATGAATCAGATCGTCCACCCGATCATATTAACCCAGTAGAGCAGAACTCACTCATCCCAAGACCCAAAAGCGAGGCGTAATCCTTGCCGATCCAGACTTTGAGCTCTGCACCCTCTGAGATGTTCTGGGAAACCTTGTAGTAGATGTGACGGTAAAACTGGAAAACCACCAAGTTGTGTTCATCCTCGCTGCTCGTATAAGATACATATCTGAAAACACACGGTGAACATCTACAGTGAGTTGATTTGGGGGGCCCTTCAGGATAAACAGCAACCTGATCTTAATAACTCACCTCATCCAGTTAGATTTGTTCTCATCAGAAGCATCAACATAGGTGAACGCAGAATCATCTCTGATCTAGGAAAAGGAGGCATTTTTAACAAAATGTTATGAGATATTTTCTCAAGGTCATATTTGACTAATGTTTGATAACATGTTAAAAATTGCACATTTTTAACCGAGGGTCAAAATAAATACATAAAAAAGGTATGTAAAAAAAAGAGAAAGAAACAAAATAAAATTTGAATAAAATTCCTGGTGAACAGAGAGCCTCATAAACACCAAGGAACACAGCGAAAATGTCAGGAGAAAAGCTATGGAGAAGCCTAAAGGGTTCAGTTATAACAATATCTGAAGCTTTAAACATCTAAACAAGCACTGAACATTAAAGAGATACAGCTCCATACAGAAATCCAAAGCTCAGATGGAAACGACTACTTTAAAGGCACAATGTGTAATTTTCGGCCAGTAGGGGGCAGTGCCTACCTAAATCATCACAAGCATGCGGTATCAGTGTCTTTGATTAAGATACTCAACAACTGAGCTCCAACCAGTGCTGTTTTCAAACACTCAATTCCCTAAGAATTATCTATTTACAGCAAAATGACGAGTACATCAGTCTCTCTTTCATTGCTTGGAACTAGCAAAGAGGTAGAAATGTATTTATGGAGAAACTTTTTTGGATTTTGAGGGGAAATCAATGTTTTAATAGCGGGCGTGTTCCGTGCGCTTTGTCCGTCGGGGCTCTTGTAGAAGTAAAGACGTCATCTAATATGGCTTTCCCCTGAAAAGAGGACCCGCGCCTATGTATTTTAAAACTGATTTTTAAAGTCATATTTTACAATATCGCCAATATTTTGCAATTAATGTGCTTTACGTAAGTATTATTACATAATATCTTAATGGCTACTTTTAAGGATGTACTGCAAAAAGTACACACTGTCACTTTAAATAAGATCTTGTGGGTGTCAACTTACAGCCCAGGCATATTTGAGGCTGCCCGGCATTTGTCCCTTGCACACTTCTCCCAAAAAGGGGCCGAACAGGACCCCCTGCTGAAGCTGACACTTGGCGTACACCTTCATCTCCGCCGGATCCTCACCAGAGGACGGTCCATCCGTACGGAGGGAGAGACAGGCAGGCAGGGACAGCACGGCCCTGCAGGGGCCGCCGTGGAGCCACGGCTCGCCTGGCGGCACCACCGCGTCTGGAACGTAATTGGAGTTCGAAGGCGTCTGGAGCGGCACATCCTCGGTGAGCTCTTCGTGACCGAGATCCAGTCCTGGAGAGAACAAGGCAGCAGCGAAATCATCTAGCAAATACTAAAAGACATTATAGTAAACTGAATCTATAAGGAAATCACTTCAGACGAGACATGACAGAGTCACAGAATTTATCAAGAAAAATCTAGAATATTGCACAGATAAACAAAATTGTACTTTTTTTTTTTTTTTAAGATGAGGTGGATTACTTTCTGGTTATTTCTCTACTGCCCAAGTCTTCAAAGCCTTCACACACCAACCTAATAGTGTTTCTAAAACCCATTTCACACCACCTAGGTTGGCTGAAAAAGCTGACCAACAAAAGGAGGTTAAAAAAAAAGAAAGAAGGTATTTCAACTTTTTTCGTAACATTATTCATTCAGACAGGCCTGTGTCTTTTGATTGGTCGACATCCTGCTACAGTAAAGCTTAAGAGTACTCCAGCACGGTTAATGCACTGGTTTTCTGAAAGGCTGCAAGAAAGCAGCATCCACACAAAACATAATAATTCAAAGACAAGGTGATAGAAATATGGATTTAGTCACCATCCAGGTCAATATCCCATGAAATGCAAATCCCACAATGGATTTTCTTAGAGGTTTAAAAAAAAAAAAAAATCAACAGAAAAATCTATACTGGTGTCTGATGCCAGATCCACCCCGTGACTCTGAGCAGCCAGTAAAATCATTCCCAGCATTTCTATTATGTTAGACATCATGCTTACAGCAGCCCTACCCCCTCCATGTTGGACACTGCCCATGTATGAAATTTCCTCTTTTTTCCCCTCTTTAATAACCCAGCAGCACTGATGCAGATACTATCGACCTGAATGTTGAGCACACATCCCGCTTTCTACATTTGGTATATGAGCAGAGGATAGTCAATATGCTGCAGTTTTGGTCTGATATATTGACTTCTACTGGAACTGAAAATATTGCTTTATACCATCCAAGCATTAAGTGAGTTAATCAAGGTTTAGTGTACTAAAAATTCGTCTTAAATTATTCCTTTAGCCAGAAAAGGAATACAAATAAAGTTTCCACAAATGTTTTATTTCAGAACAATTGTTTTGTAAATGGAAAAGCTGACAGTTGTTAAGCTGCGAATATGTAGCATCAGCTCCTAAAATGAACATGTTTATGGAATAAATGAATGACTTTATTAGCATTGTAACCAGTAGTGAAACAAGATTGCATTACAGGACAACCTTCCAAGGAAAAAAACATGACGTACACCAAAAGGGTGGACAGGCTTGCCATATATAGGAAAGACTAGGGATGGGAATCTTACAACATCTCACGATTCAATTCGATTCCGATTCTTGGGGTGACACTTCGATTCAGAAACGATTCTCGATTCAGAAGCGATTCTCGATTCAAATCTATTTCTTTTTCTTAATCAATACTCTTTCATTCATCATTTGTGTTTGTAAGACACACAACTTGATCTGCCAAGTGTCTGTGATAAAGTGAGCCATGAATGTAATAGGGCATCAACACAAAATGGATTTTACAATCTATGTTGAGAGAAGGGAACTGGTTCAAAAGTAACAAGACATGAAATTGCAACTGGACATCCAAGACCTTTTAAACAAAATTTCTAGTCTTGAAAAAAAAAATGCTGATATATTTTAAGAAAAAAAAAAAAAAAGTATTTTGTTTTTTTCTTTGGTACGTAGTAGAAAATACATTGAAAATATTTAGTATGCACCAAATGTTGCTTATCAACCATCATTAAACAGAAATGTATGGCTTATCTTATTATTTTCATTGTTCTTGTTAGAAATTTTAAAAGTCCTAACGTTATTGAACTCAGCATATATTTCGGACTTCCTTGAAAGCGCCACAGGTGTGCAGCGCTGCTGGATGTTTATGTGTATCTTATAAAGAAAGATCGCTACTTGCAGATTTATAAAAAAAAGAAGAAAAAAAAAAAACATTAGCCAAAGCTGTCATTAGCACGGAAAAGACCTTTTAGACGGCCCAACATTTACCGCAAAGACGGGCCGGGCTGGATTTCTCTTTCGTCTTTCATGCTGAAGCTTTAGCCTAGCGGCTACAGCTAGCTAGCGCTAGCATGACAAACACTACGCGAAGCGAAAAATGTTAAAAGGTTTAAAAAAACATATTTTTTGAGAATCGATTCTCAAACATTTCTGATCGATTCTGAATCTTGTTAAAAAGGAATCGAGATTCAGACGTGTATCGATTTTTCCTCACACCCCTAGGCAACACATAGAATCGGACTTCTTTTAGACATTGAATTTAAAAACACTTAAGTGTTACCCTGTAAAATAATGTATATGAGTTTCATGGTTTACTTTAATGGAGATATTATGCAAATGTAACTTTTTTTCCATCCTTTAGAGTTGCCATGTGGTTCTCTGCAGCCTCTATAAACTCTCCAAATATAAATAAAATCCAGTGATCCCGTGAAACCGGTGCGTCGGTTTGGACCAGAGCTTTGAGTTTACTGTTTCCACAGGCCCATCCCTAAAAACGTCCCTGCAGCAAGGTGGACTTTTACGTTTTTCCTCATTTAATTAAATCGGAATGAAAAACTGTACATTTTAACAAAACATTTTAATCGATTTTAGCACGTCTCACAACACAATCAATTTATTGTGAATCAGCACACCACGAATGACGCAACGAAAGATTATACATCAAATCAAGAACATTATGGACAACCCTGGGCACCATCTTCATGAGACTATGCTACGCAACTAGTGTCATCAGTCAGAGGCTTCTTCACTTTCGATGCAACACAGACTGCTACAGGAGATTCTTCCTGCCTACAGCCACCAACATCCACAACTCCTTTAAGGATTAAACACCATGAGCTACAACAACTCTTAATTTCAATCTGGAATCAAAAAAATCCTTTTGAATTTAACTTGGTTTAAACATTTTATAATTTACTGGTTAAAAATAAATAACGCAGCAGAATAGATGAAGGGAAAAAAGCTCACTCTAGGTACCTGATCATTTAATCGTGTAGGAATTTAAGACCAATCAGTTCTTTTAACGACTAAATTTGCATGTATTTTTTTAATGCTGTGTAATACTGTTACTTTAACAGGACCACGCTTAAGCGCCATCTAGCAACAAACCGAAATATAGGGCATCTAATGCTGCATAACATTTTAAATATATATAAATTCCCATAGATGTCTCCAATAGCTAAACGAAGCTCTAAATTTAGCCTAATATTACCTTGATGCTCCAAGAAAGATCCAGCGGTCGTGGAACCAATGCTCTCGTTGAACTCCGCGGGATGTCTGCGCCTCAGATGACTCCTTAAATTGGTGGTGTTTCCCTTTGCGCACACGATCTTTCGGCACAAACGACAAACGACCTCGTCGGGGTTCAACGGTCGGCCATTTTCGCCAGCTTTATAGCCAAAGTAAAGCCACACGAATGACTTTGCTCTCGGCTTGATGACAAGATCCATGTTTCTGCGGCCCCCTGAGCTGCAGAGAGGCGGGATGGCTGCAGAGCTCGGTGGGAGAGAACTGCCCCGTTTGAAACTGCGCCGATGTTTCCAGTAAGCGAAGCAGACGCGGATTCAGAGAATCGGGTTTCTGTAGGACACCAGCGCAGCGGCGTGTGGCTTCGAATCTGCTCCAAGCAGATCTGAGCGAATAAAAACACAAAATCCCAGGTTAATAGCGCTGTCTATCTGATCTATGGCTATGTGTTTTGCGTCTTCATTAGTCGACCGACGACAACAGAGTGGGACCGCACAGGTTGCCAGATATGCTCCCCACACAATGGAGAAACGCGCTACACAATAAAACAGGAAAACGTAAAAACGGGTCTCACAAATTATAACTGATCTTAAAACCTCGAAAAAACCCACCTCATTTTATGAAAAATCTAAAGTTCAATACGTTTTAGATTTTTCTCTTATTCCCCCCACGTAAATTGTCCCTCACTCACTAAAAAAGTCTCCAAAATGAAGCATCTCTTAAGGAAATCCTACTTACTATGTAACTGAGCAAGTATTATTACAGTTTTAATGTACTCATGGGTATAAGTTGCTTAACAGATACCAAAAAGATGTTTAAAATGTGGAAACTCTGCAATAATTTCACAGAAATTGTATTTTTTATGTGAAATATTAGTATTGTGATCATTTTAATTAATGTTTTTGTTTGTTTATATAATTTACCATCATTTGTTGTAATAAGCTGAGAAGAAAATAAAACCAATCTTCCAATACATTGCATTTTTGTGTGTGGAAGAAGTATCACCAAGTACTCATTTCCAATAATTGGTATTGTATCGGTTTGAAAAATGTGGCATCGTCGCATCCCTACTTAGAAGGTATAATTTTTTTGTTCTTCTTTTGTTTTTTGTTGAATCTCACCTCTATAAGAACACTGGAATTGGGTATTGTCCAGAAGATGCCTGATTGGTGCACCTTTATATGTTGCGGAAGGGAGCAAAGCCATTTCAGAAATTAATTTGAATTTTTATTAAAAAAACAAATGCAATTACAAATATCAGTCTATCAATCAGTCTTCTAAACCGCTTAATCCTCAAGGGGTCGCGGGGGGGCTGGTGCCTATCTCCAGCTGTCAACGTACAGATCGCCAGTCCATCGCAGGGCAACACAGAGACAGACAGGACAAACAACACCTAAGGACAATTTAGAGAGACCAATTAACCTGAGAGTCATGTTTTTGGACTGTGGGAGGAAGCCGGAGAACCCGAAGGGAACCCACGCATGCACGGGGAGAACATGCAAACTCCATGCAGAAAGACCTGGGTCGGGATACGAACCCACAACCTTCTTGCTGAAAGGCAAAAATAGGAAACAGAAGCTGAAGTGTTTTTGACATAAAACAGGTAAAATGATAAACTTTTGTTTAGACCAATAACTATAAAACATGGAATGAATCCTGAAAAGTCAAAAATTGTTTTGTACTTACATACACTTTATGAACAGACAATCATTTTGTGTTCATGTTAGATATTACATTAGGCAACACCTTCTCTGTGTGATTTACCACAATAATTTATATCAGCTAAATGCAATAATAATAAAATTGATACAAAAACAGCAAAGAATCAATATGTCGTTAACAATAAGAGAAAGCCCTGATTAAATTTTGCCGTTGCAAGTTTACGATACGTTCTTTCACAACGTTTGGGTTAAATGGAGACACACGTGTAGATGTATTGTAAGAGAAAACCTCAAATCCACTGTGGATAAGTTGTTTAAAATATTAAGAGGGGATCTGTGGACGTTCACCAGTCTGCTTCATAACTGGGGTAGAGTTTTCAGATACCTAAAAGCGCCCTCTTCATCGCTTTAAACTATAATATACAAGTGTTAAATCCAGTGGAATGTGTAGCCATTATGCCGTTCAGGAAGGAGACGGGTTCTGTGTCCCAGAGATTGAGTTTCGGGGAGAAATGTGTGTTTCAACCCCATAATGAGAGCAAACAACTTTGTGACGATGCTTGCTGAAGCTGGTGAGAGTTTCTTTATCCGCGGTGGAACGAGTTCTGTACCAACAAAGGCTCAAAGACCATTCAGAGAGAAGGAAGCCATTACTGCATAGACAACATAAAAAGCCCAAACGGCATTTTGTAAATGTGGTCAGGGACAAACACGTTCACTTTCGGAGACATGTCCAGTGGTCCAGTCAAACTAAAGCTAAAATGCTTGGCCATAAAAAGGGGTGGGGCTTGCAAACCTGAAGAAGAAATCCCAACCATGAGAAACAGTGTTGGAAACATAATGTTTTGTGGCTGTTATGAACTAATTTAATAATTGTTCACATCTTTTTCTTGGAAATAATCTCAGTTTAATCAGGGCTGGTGTATGTATGTGACTCTGAAAGAGTTAAAAATTTTCTAAACAACATTTAACTCTAAAACAAGCACTAATTACTCTATATTATTCCATCTAATGAATGCTCAAAGCACCACGTAAAATCTTAATTTTTAGACACCTCACATTTAGTCATACATAGGGATACTGGTATCGGATATCAGGGCTAATACCGTTCTAATGTATTGTATCAGTAAGTTAATCAATACCATGGCATGGACTGATACTTTTCTGTGAAATTATTGCAGAGTTTCAGATGTTATTTTTCACTCAAAACTTTGGTTTTGTGGTCATTTCTAGTTCTATTTTTATTATTCTTTATTTAATGCAACATCATTAGTTGTGACAAGAAGAGAAGAAGATAAAAGAAGTCTTCAAATTCATTGCATTTTTCTGTGTGGTAAAAGTATCGGCACTGGTACTTTAATCTAGTCTAGCATTAGAAATATTATCTCTAGAATCCAAAAAGTAATGCATAAAGTATTTTGTTTTCATTTTATGCAACAATGCTCTGGCATACGCCTTTTCAACCTTAACTCGAGTCGGATGAAATGGAGAAATTCCTATCTTCACAAAGCTGGACACAAGGCTTTGTTGTATGTTGTTGTACTTAAACTGCAGCAATGAAATAACTGTGGTTTAGGACGAGTAATACTACAGGTTTTCATGTTAAAACTATACCCCTTATTTTATGGTCATGGGGGTTACACATGATAGACAAACACAAAGTAATGAACTGCAATAAAGTGGAAAGAAAATGTTAGAGGGTATTTACGTTTTTTTTGTTGGTGATTTTGAAATCTAAGTGCGGTCTACATTTGTATTCACCCCTCTTTACGCTGACATCCCAACATAAAATCCAGAAGTACAGATGGTTAAGAGTAGACAAAATCTGTGCTAAAATAAGAGTATGATTATTTCAGCATATTTTTACTCAAGTGAAAGTAAAAAGCAGCCATTTAAGAAATTATTCAAGTAAGAGTAGAAAAGTATTTCATAAGAATCCACAATTTATTAGCATTAGCATCGTTATTGGCCAAGCTTAGTCTTTTTTTAAGACATCGGGATCAGTCCAATAAGTAAATGTGCCTAAAATAATAACCTATATTAATTTCCATCTTGTTGCCGTTTATGGATGTGATTGGTTATGTGTTTAAGCATCTGCAGTGATTGAGCAGAAATTGCTAAACTGAAGAAAAGAAACAATGTCAGCTCTGTGATTGACTTTTCATAATTTCGAAAGGGCAGATAAATTTATAGATATTTTGCAAAATAGTATTTATCAGTAATAATGGTATATTAACACCGGACACTGTTTTCAGTCAAAATTTTCAAATTCATGCATCCCTAGTTATGTGCAAATTCTGGAGCTTTAAAGACTAGAATTAATTAAAATAGAGTGATTACAATATTCATACAATTATGTTTTCGTTAAAATCATTTAGCGAATAAAATAACTCCTAAATAAAAATTTATTCCAAAAAGTTACTTAAGTAAATGTAACTAGTTACCACCCACCTCTGCATCCAGAACAGCCAACTGAATACCCTTAGTTATCCTGTTAACCACCTTAAATATACAAATAAATTTGACTTGTGTGTATTTTAATATTATACATACAGCTGTTCTGTGAAGAGCTTAGATGTTTATTAGAGAACAGGTTTGAGTTTTGTGATTCATTTAGTATTTAAGCCGGAAAGGAGGTCTAATAACCCAGAAATCCGCCTCTCTTTTGCAAACAGAAGATCAGCCTTATTGGTATAAAGTTGTTATTATATATATATATATATATATATATATTATGACTTTAATTATGCCTACACACATATCCAGGTTTGAGAAATCTAAGTGATTTTGCTTTTTGAACAGGACCCAACATACTTTTCTGGGTTTGTTATAGCTTTTAATTAGAATGGATTAAAGGTAGCCTTATAAGTAGGGATGCACCAATACCAATATCGGCCCCGGTACCGTCTAATGTACCATGAACCGATACTCAAAATGTGGAAAATCTGCAAGAAATTCAAAATGAAATACTTTTGTGGTAATTCTATATTTTACATCTATTATTTTGTCTAAGTTATGTTTAGTTTGTAAAGTCTGGTGCCTTTAGTCTCTCAAGAAACAGATAAAGTGGAAGTTAGAAAGTTTAATAATTCAACAATAGTATTGGTATCAGGTATCGACAGATACACAAAATCCAAGTATCGGTATCGGGACTGAAAAAGTCGGGTCGGTGCACCCCTACTTATAAGTAACTGCAGCGGAATTGTCCTTTCATTTAGTGCTTAATGAGATTCCAACTTCAGCCTTGTTCTGAAAACTCCATAACAACTACTCAACAGTGTCCTCACAGGTCTACCTAAAAAGTCAATCAGATAGCTGCAGCTGATCCAGAACGATGCTGCTCGTGTTCTCAATAGAACCAGGAGAGTAGAACACATCACCCCAGTTCTTACGTCCTTCGTTGGCTTCGTTAGCTCTGAGAACAGACTTCAAAATACTAATACTAGTTAATTATCTTTCATTTGTAAGACAACGTTAGGTATTTCGTAAAAGAAATACTATTGTAAGACGTTAAGTATTTCTTAAAAGAAATGCCTAACGTTGTCTTACAAAATAACAAAGATAATAAACATTCACCAGGAAGATAAAATGAATTTATTCAGTATACACTCTTACTAGTTTATAAAACGTTAAATGGCTTAGCGCAGAAATAGGTTGAAGACTTGCTGTCTTTATACCAACCCCCAGGTCCTCCAACTCTAATTTATTAATAATCCCTAGAATCAGAAACAAACATGGTGAAGGAGCTCTCAGTTTCTATGTCCCCCTAATCTGGAACAAACTTCATAATGACTGCAAAGCTGCCCAAACACTGAGCTGATTTAAATCCGTTTAGAGCTGCCTTTGAGTAAACTATTTTGATTGCTCTCTAATGTTTTTCTTTGAATGATTTTCATGTTTTATGCTTAATTGCTGTTTTTGGTTGTCATGCTTTTACGCTGTTTTTTTTTAGTTTAGTTTTTTTTTTACTTTAGCCCCCCCCCCCCAATGTTTTGTTTGTGTTTTTCGGGTTTTATTCCTAATTGCCGTTTGACTTCCCATGCTTTTATCACATGTTTGGGTTCTTTACCACCGAATCATTTAAAGCACCTTGAATATCCTTGTTGTAAAAAGTGTGCTATACAAATAAAATCGCCTCGCTTTACTCTGCAGCTGCACAACGACCTGCAAAAGGAGGCGTCTGTGTAGGTAGCTATGTAGATTCAGCTTTGCAAAAAAAAAAAACTCCAAGCATAATTAAATATTCTATTCAGATTAAGGAGGAAAACGTGGAAATGGGCAAGAAAAGTACCTTGGATTTCAAACGAAGCACCAGCAGACGCGTAGGAAGTGAGCTCACAGAAATCGGCGCGATGGCGACGAGTTAGATGGCTCCTCAGATTGGTGGTGTTCCCTCCTTTGGCCAGCACTATTTTTCGGCACAGCCGGCAAATGGCCTCCCCGGTGTTCAGAGGCTGTCCCTTTTCGTCTGCTTTCAGGCCGAAGTATGTCCAGACTACGGATTTGCTCCTAGGTTTGGAGATGAGGTCCATGTTTCTGTGATTCTTCTGTGCAAACTCTGGCCATGGAGCTGCTGCCAGAGCTAGATCGTGTAGAACAAGCACCGCTGCAGGAGTACCTGTATTTCCAATGGGTGAGAATAAAAAGTCACAACGGGCCAACATATAAATAAATCATGAGGTGTAATATATCTAACACCCGTGAATGTTGTTTAGAAATATTTAAATGTCAACGTAGGGGTTCGGGTGCTCCTCTATATGCTGAATCTCTGTGCTTTTACGTATTTATTGGTCGACCATCGTCATCACCAGGCGACCACACGGGTTGCCAGGTCCCCTTGTCAACACAACTGCATGAAACAAATGTACAAATGTAAACAAACTCAAAATGACTTATTTTACAATAAAGGATAAAAAAAGTAGAATGTTTTAGTCATTAGTTTGTCTAGATGGAACAGCTGAAGTTTAGAAATTATGACAAAATTACATAGTAAACTTGTTGCATTTGGAAAATTTTGAAATCGGTAATAAAAACAAGATTATGTTTATTTGATAAATGCATGCTTGCTAAATATATGGGACTGCTGTAAGGTCAATGACACAACTCAGGTGACTGTCTACTGTCCCTACAGGAGGAGTGAATGTTGCAAGTCAATGACTCTACTTTATCTGCTTGGTTTCCATTGAATAACCTTTAAACTGGTTGGAATAATGAACTGTACTTAATGCACTGTTTATTAAGTAGGATTTATTGGATTTAATTATTTTTTCCTGTAAAGCCCCTTGAAATGGCATGAGTAGTGAACTGATGCTAGTTCAAAGATACACCTCGCTTTGCAACCTTGACACAAATCTTCAGTGATGTTCGCCTGGTCACTGGGTAATTCAGTTTTTACACCATACACCTTCTCCTGGGTGACCTATTTGTCAGGCCCCGACTTGTGTCCAGGTAGCGCACTACACCATGCTCCCACCCTCCTCAACAAGAGGCAATGTGAAGCCTTTCCAGCTGCTTCTGTGATATTCTTCAAGGCTCTATGCCTGTGCAGCTCACACACAGATCCCTAGTAGTCCTAGGACCCGATGTAAAGACAGGCCAGCAAAGCCCTTGTAACCCACTTCAATGGGCTCGGAGTGGGCCTTTCCTTCAATTTTTGTGATGTTCATAAGCTTCCCCCATCTGATCTTCCCAAGGGACCATTAGCTCCAGTAAAATCACCTGCCTGCTTCACCCAGACATCAGGACCATATCGGGTTGAAGTGTGGTTACTGCAATGCTGTCCAGGAATCTTGACTGTCTTACGATGTCAACCAATTACTGCCAGGCCCCATGCTGTTGCAAGCAGGCCCGCTTGGTTCTTCCTGGGTGTTTACCATCACCTTTCTTCATCTGCTTTGAACAAAGGTGATGGAATACACTGAAGGTTGCCACTTGCTGATGTTAATGCCAGTGTAGATAGTGTCCGCTACTGCCTGCAGCACCTGGTCGTGGGACCACCGATACCTGCCATCTCCCATGGCCTTTAGGGCAGCAGCTGAGGATGTGCTGTAATGTTCCCTGCTTCTGGCAGAGTTGGCAAGCAGGTGAGTCCACCACGCCCCCGTTGAACAGGTTTGCATGGCTCAGGAGAACATCATACACCAACTGGACTATGAACCACCCTTCCTCTGCTCGGCCTGCATTTCCTGATGGATCAGCTTCTGCTTCTCCTTCACAGTAGCTCTACTGAGGCCTGATTTTAGGTTTCTACCTAGCCCTGCCCGCCCTGTAGCCAATGTGCCAACCAAAGTGCTATTTTGCAACCATGCCTCTGCTCTTTCCACTGCGTCTTTGGCACACCACTTCCACCCACTTCTGATCTCTACACCTGCTGAGGAGACCTTGGTGTCGGTAGAGTCTCTGTATATTGTTCTGGTTCTTTTATGACCTCCTAGATGAGTTTTTGAGGCACTCTTGAAGTAATTCTGGTTGGCAAGTCACTTTTGGAAGTGTTCACCGCTGTTACATATTTTCTCAATTTGTGCATAATGTGGTTGACTAAGTCCTGTACACTGTGGTTTGCTGTCCAAAAGGTGTAGAAATTTGTGTGCGGGCCTGTTGTGACTGATAGACATAAAATACCTTATTTTTTGATTAAGGGCATCATTTATTGCCCATTTACCCTACTTAATGTTTCAACACTGATTCTAATCTACTGACCACCCAATTCTTTTGGTCAGGTATTTATTAACCTTAAGTGAAACTGGAGGACTACAAAATAAAATTAACCATCATGGTTTGTTTCAATGAAATTACTTTTTTTCCCACAGGGCCAGGATTGTATGGATAGCTGTGTTTTTAATCATTATTTGAAAAGTGCTTTTTGATTTTATTGTATTTTGTGTGTTTTTGTTTTACTTTTGTAATGATGAATTTACTCAAAATAGTTTTAGTCACTTGACCCAAACCCAGAATACAAAACAACAATTCTTAAAATGGTAACAATTATTTCGCAATTGCACAATGATTATTTTAAATTCAAAAATACTTCATTTAGCCCAGAGGGAAATTATGTGTTGTTGTAGCATACTAATTAATACTTTAATGACTTTTATGTAATTAGTGCTGGAGACAGGAAGAATTTCCTGTAGAGGTCCGTGTTGGAGCGAAAGTGAAAACGCATCAGACTGAAGACTGTCTGATATTTCTAAGGTAGTCTCCTGAAGAGGATGCACAGGGTTTTCCATATTTATTTTATTTTATTTTATGAAGACCCTCTCTTCATCATATCCAGTTGTTCAACAGCTGTCACCAGAACAGAACCAGTGTTTCTCATGAGGCTGTTGAGCCTTTTTAAGTCCCTGGCTCCGATGTTTGCAGCACTTTGCTGCAAACCTTGAAGGACCCAAGCTTCCTCAGAAATTACGTAATTATTTTTAACATTATGTGATGACCTGAAAAGGTAAACCAAAAATACCACTGAAACTCTCTCACTCTCATCAACAAATTCTTTTGGCATGGGCACTGATTTACAAACACGATTTCTCTCCACAAAACTGTTTTATTTGGAATAACTCCAATATTACTTATAAAAATAAAACTCTTTTTTTAAATAACTGGTTTAATAATGGAAACATCTTGCTTAGTCGGTCATATAAAGAAGATGGACTCTTATATAATTATTTTGAAGTCCTTAGGAGATACAATGTACCAATAACACCTAAAGAATTCTCAATAGTGTTTGATGCCATCCCATCTGGTCTGTCCACAGATGCTCCCACAGTGCTCCACTATCAGTCACTCCCCCCGATGTGTTACACTCTTCCCTTGGTAATGTTTGCTTCTCCTCTCATACGTCTATAAATACTAAAAATAAGAACCTTCTTTCAAGATACAATGGTTTCTGCTCCATCAGCCATTTTTTATTGGGCCAATTTTGTAACAGATCTTGAATGGAAAAAAGTTTGGACTTTAACACAAAGATTTCTTTTAACGAAAAAAGTCAAAGAGATTTAATTTAAATTGATTCATAGGTTTTACCCTACCAAACAATATTTGTCCAAATTTGTAGCTGATATAAATGTAAATTGTATTGTCTGTCAAGAGCAACCTGAAACAGTTACTCATTTGTTTTGGTCATGTAAATGTACATATAAATTCTGGAAGGAATTCCACAAGTTTATTACTGACTCTGTTCTCCCTAACTTTCAACTATACTACAAGGATTTTATCTTTGTTTATTATAATTTTAAAAACAAGGACAATGACGCTTTCTTCTTTATAAACATGGTTTTATTTCTGGCAAAATTTCACATACACAAAAGCAAAGTCCTCGGCAGAAAACCTGAACTTCTTGTATTGAAAGTGGAACTTGAACAATATATAAGGACAATCTCCTCATCAAAAAACACCAAGGCTCTCAATACTGTTGACATTTGTAACCATCTGAAATTGCTAACTTCATTTTGGCCCTTGCAAACGTATTTGTTTTTGTGCATGTTTTTTTTCCTCAAATAATATATTTTATTTTTGTACTTACCTTTATTTCATTGTCCCCTGTCAGTCATTGTACCTCATTGTAATACCACAATGTTTTCCTTGTCTAACTATGGGTGTTTCTCAATGCCCAGGAACCTCGCCTTGATGCCTTGGTCCCGCCCCGGTTGCCTAGGAGAAACGTCATCAGGGACCGCCAAGGCGGCTATGTTCATGTGCTACGGAGGAATCTGTCCTCCGTTTGTTATTTGTTTACATAACTGACCAAGGATACATCAGACGTGCCTTGATGGCTTCTCTCGGTCAAAAATTTCCCAGAATACAGCGAGGTAGGAGCCGGCAGTACCCATAGACATACATGTCTATGGCAGCACCTACTTCGGGGGTAAATTTCTATTTTAAATGTAAGTCAACTAATTTTAACCATCGGGCTTATATCTAAAATGTTTGTTTTATTTAAAAAAAAAAATTTAGATCCAAAGAAGTTATATATGGTTCGTTAGTTGCTCAGTAGTTGCAGCTTCGGTGGCTACCAGGTACTAACTCGTTTGCACATTTGATTTAACTGACATATAAAAAAAGGTAAAACTCTCGTTATACATTTCCAGTTCCATGGTTGACATTACTACGCTACAATGCTACAACGATGGGCGGGACGTAAACAGAGCACGTAAAAAGGTGTTGTGCCATAACACCCGCAGCCGCGGAAACGTAAGGCAAGTCTGTTCCAAACCGTTTTTTTGACCAAGGAAGGACAGTGTCCTCGTAAGCAAGGCGCATCGCTTGGTAGGCGATGCGCCTTGACATTGAGAAACAACCACCGTCTATAATGTCATAAATAAAGTTTATATTAAAAAAAAACAACCTGAAAAGGTAAACCGGATTAATTCAAATGCATGTCACAAAACCCAAATAAATTGACTTGAGTGATTGACCCCAAATGCTTAAATACAATCAAATGAAATTAAATAATCTGCCCAAAATATTTAACATATGGGTTATCTGGTTTAAAGTTATTCAGTGCCCTTGTCTTTTCCTTCATAAAACAATTTTTTTCTGCATTCGTAGCCTGTACCGATGCAGAGAATCAACGTGGCTACTTTGGGTAGGGAAGTCAAACCTGGCAACCCGTGTGATCTGTGCTGACAGTTGCTGTTTGATTTTCAGCTGACGCAGACATTTTGTAGGTCAACCTCGGCGTCAGGTAAGCCGCTAAAACGTCAGTTTTGTTTTCTGGGATAGACTCGTAGAGGGCTTCTCTAATAACCAAAAACACTAGGCCTATGTATCGATCCTCAACACGTATCCGACATGTCAATGTAGCGTATTTTGTGGAACCGCACGTCGTCCTTTAAATGCTGTCGTTTTATTTCGCGGTTTGCGATGACTTGCTTTTTTCTGGTCTCGGTGGCTTCCCGTAGGGAGGATCGTTGCCGTGGTTACAGCGTCTGGGAAGCTGGTTAGCTTTGTATTTGCTGCATTTTTAGCGTGAGAAACAAACGAACGAGCTGCGGTGGAAATGGCGTCCTGTCTGGTTCCCGAGTTCCCCGCCGTCCTGGTGGCCCTGGAGCATCTGAAGGAGCTGGAGAAGCAGCTTCGGGAGGATGGAGGCCCGCTCTCCGCCGAAGGTGGCGTCCACCTGGCAGCCATAGCGGGAGCTGTGTCCGAGTTGGAGGTCACAAGGCGAGACGCCCATGAGCACCTTGAAGTGGAGACCATCGAAAACAGCAAACTGAGGCACCACATCAAAAACATGTCGGATCGAATTAGCGAGGACATCCTGGCGGACGTAGCCGCAGCCCGGGCTTCTAACGCCGAGGAGATGGAGCAGCTCCGCAGAGAGCTGACTTTATCCTCTCGGATCCAAGAGGAGTCTGGGGAGAAGCTGCGGGAGCTGTTGGAGCAAAACGGAGCGCTTCAGGTGGAGAGAGAGCGGATGAGGGGTGAGAATGAGGTGGTGGTCGCCTCCCTGAACGATCAAATCAGCCTCCGCTACAGCAGGCAGCTGCAGCTGGACCAGAAGCTGGAGCAGATCGAGGAGCTGAGATCCTCCATCGCTGCCGTTGAGCAGCAGAAAGCGTCCCTCCTGCAAAGCGTGGCTCTGGAAAGGCAGACCTTCTCCGAACACAAAGAGAGGCTGGACAGAGAGGCGGGCGAGACCGTAGGAGAGATTAAGCAGTGGAGGAAAGTGATTAATGATGGCAGAGAGGAGTTGGAGAAGATTAAAGAGAAGGAGGAGGAAACGGACGGCCGTCTGAGCGAGCTCAGCGTTCAGTTGGCTCAGCTGAAGAGCAGCCTGCACAGATCCAGGGCGTCCCGCCGCTGTTGCGAGCATCAACTACAGCAAGAGGCCAAGCTGTCACAAGAACTGAGAGAACAGCTAGAGAAGATGGAGGAGGCCTGTCGGGAGCAGGAGGAGGCCTTCAGCCTCACGGTTCGACGTCTGCAGGAGGAAATCGGGAGAGCGGAAGGTGAACTACAGCAGGGCCGGGCGTCTGGACTGCTCCTCAAAACCAGCCTGGCCCACGTCTGTAAAGTGTTCAGGCGCAGGCACGAAGAGGAGAAGGAGGTGCGGGGCGATCACCTGCGGGCCTCCATGCAGCTGGAGCGCTCCAGGCTGCAGCTGGAGGAGCGCATCGCCTCCGTCGTCAAGCACAGCAAGGAGATCAGGGAGATGGAGAGGCAGATGAAGGAGCTCCAGGAGGAGGACAAGATCAACAGGCGGGTGTTTGAGTCCAAAAGGGAGGAGCTGCGCAGTGATCTGGATGCAGTGAAGTCCAACATCGGCCGGATCAAGGAGGAAATCGAGGAGCTCGGTGGGCTCCTGGAGGAGGAGAAAATCCGGCAGGAGGAGTACGAGGTGAAAATGACGTCGGATATCTGCGACAGCAGGAAGTGGTATGAGGAGCTGCTGCGGGAGGAGGCGGCACTCCTTCAGCTGCACCCCGAGAGTGGGGATGCCGACCTCCTGATGGAGCAGATGGCTCAATCAGAGAAGGAGCACAGGCAGGTGGTGCACCTCCGTCAGCAGGAGGTGCAGCAGGTCACCACAGAGAGTGAGAGGATCGGTGAGAGCAGTAAGGAGAAGCAGAGGGAGCTGGAGGAGAAAGAAAGGATGCTGGAACAGGTGGAGGCTGAGTGGAGCAAAAGGAAGAGCAGGCACGAGGAGCTGGCCACGCTGGAGGGGGAGCTGAAACGGAGGAGGTCCGAGCTGGAGGTGTTGATCCAGGACACGGAGGAGCAAACGAGAGCGCTGCTGCAGCCGGGAGACGACATGAAGGCCGAGCTGGAGGAGCTGCGGGAGTCCCACGGCGAGACGCTGAGGGAGCAGAACGCAGAGCTGAGAGCCGTGGAGGTGAACATCTACAAACGGAGCGTGATGCTAGAGCAGGCGAGGGGCCAGAACAGCAGAACGCGCCTCTGCGTCGGCAGGATGGCGGACGATATCGGCACCTGCAGGCCGGAGGCGGAGCTCTACCAGCGGCAGGTCCGGGAGTTCCGCCGCCAAGCCGAGGCCCTCCGCACAGATCTCCGGGAGGCGTGGAGACGAGACGTCTCTGTGATAAAAAACGCAGAGAGGAGCGACGACGAGCTGCTGGTCGCTATGGATTCACGGTTGATCCAGCTGAAGACGAGGAACCAGCAGCTGATGAGGATCAGCTCCCTGCTGCACCAGCTGATGCTGGAGTTCAGCAGACGACTGGGAGACAAAGCAACAGAGAGAGGCCGCCCAACTAACAGCAGATGCACTGTACATCAGAAACAAGCCTCCGTTTGAGTGCATTTCAGGAGTTGGTCACTAACAGAATAAAAAGATTTTCTCTGGTTATCATTCAGCAATAACTTTAAAGCTCCAGATCAGCTATTGCTCTTTAAATCCTTAGTAAAACCTTAATGCAAGGCTACACCTTATTGTTTGACTCATAAATATGCTCTCTTGTTGACCGGGGTCGTGTTTGGGCAACAACCCGGTGATACCATATGTATCACAATACAGGGTGGGGATAATACGAAATATTGCGATACTATGACTAAGACGATACGTTGTTGTTTCTAAAACTAAATCTAGCTGTAGAAAAATTCACAGTATTCTAAACACTTCAACCTGTTTCGTACATAACGTAGTCAGTTTTACTACTAGATCTAATTGATCCGCTGGAACGAAGAAGGTAAAAACAGCCACCAAGTAGCAATCATAACTTTCATTTTGCTACATAAATTACTGCCATCATTAATGGTTCCATTCAAATTCTAAAAAATGCTGGGAAACCTGATAGATGATTTAAAAAAAACTGCTTTTAAAAGAAATTCCTCTTTAATTGCAGTTTGATTCTCTGACTCTACTCTTGTGAGGACATTTTTCTTACCGTCTTGCTCTCTGTGCCACCAGGATAAGCGTCATTATTTCCATGCAATCTTTCTTGGCCGGGGGCCCCCCCCCCCACACACACACCAGGTTGTTTAAAACTTTTTTTCTTTCTTTAAGTTTTGCTCCGACTGTAGATGTGTGAAATTAGACTTGTAGCTATTTTCTGCTACCCGTTTTCTATCTTCTGAACCGCGACACAAATGCAACTTATGGAGTGGCGTGCTCTCTTGTCTTTCTCATTTTACAAAAGTAAGAACTAGGCACAGATGCTACGATTATCTTAAAATGATACAGTATATATATATAACACATTTTATTTCGTTTTGGACATGGTTTGGGTAACACAGGGACTGACACACTTAATACAGATAAAACAAAACACAAACAGGATTTTATTTTTCCCTCTAAATAAATGTACAAAAATTAAATGTGTTTTTTGTTTGTTTGTTTATTCTCTCTTAGTTAAAGATTAATTTCATTGAAGCGTCTTCAAACGTGCAAACAAATAAACACCAGACTTTAAAAAAAAAAACAACAGTTAATATGCAGATTTGTTTAGGATTATTTAGCCAAATTTTAGGTGGAATATTGTAGTCGCAGAAAGTACTGAACTTCAATAGTTAAAGAAGAAAACCTGCTGCTTTGATTTTAATTTAGGTTAACTAATATGATGAGTCAAAAAGTAAAACAAAACATTATTTTATCCTAAAATCTGCTCCTTAGGTTTCCTCAAATCTGTTCCATACAGATATAATATAAATAGGTATTTATAAAAATATGCGGAAGAAAAACGTCAAGTTTATCTCCTATCGGACCTTGAAGATCAGGTCAGACTGGTAGCAGTGGTATTTCTCCATTACTATTCCTGCTTTTCATCTTGTTTTGAATCTTTCTTATATTAAATAAGCAGATGAGGCTGCATGATACTAGAAACACGTGATTATATTGACGAATCGTTACAATAGGACTTTCAAAAAGAAAATGGGTACTAGGGGTTCACAGTAAACATAGACCCCAAATAATTTGTCGATCCATCCAGCTGTTGGGGAGAAAAAATCCATCCCAGGAACATGTTGGTTGTTTTGGCACTGAAGCAACTTGACCACCTCTTTACCTCTTGATCAGTTTCAAGTGTCCCCAAATCTATCACTGGCCAGAGAGAGCTTGAATGCACAGGGCTTCAGTAATTGGCCAACATTGATTCCAGTTCAGGCAGTTCCTTGTGATATGCAAATTGTTTTTTTACGTTACTAGCCTTAAAATTGGAATTCATCGTGGAGCCGTATTAGCAGCCTTTTGAAAGGATCGTAAAGATAAAAGCACATCTTATCCAGGTCTTTTTTCATATTTTGTTACATTGAAAGAAGCAAAAAGATTTTACTGCAATTTTATGTGACAGAACAACCATAAATGATGGAGGGAAACCATTGCATGGTTATTATATTATATATATTCCTAAATAAAAGTTATTTTAGCTTTCAGATCTCCTGATTCATCTACATCTTCTGGTAACCAAAGTTAAAGAGCAGGGCAGAGGCCTTTTTTAATCTCTGTGCACAGAGCTAAATCCTACACAACACTCAGGGGAGCTGGAGAGGAAAAGTCACGAGAGCGAAAGCTTCTGGAAAATCCAACACTCTACATATCACTCTCTGTGTATGCCTTAACTTGTGAAATGTGAAAGGAGAATATGTGTTGGTCCAATAGCTTTACAAGCTGTTGACCTAAAGGGGTTTTAGTAAGCCAGACTCACTCCCCACATCAAGATATTACTACAGTAGATGACACTTTTTGGTAACTTTATTTTCCTATAATGTGCCACACCACAGCAATATGAAGTATATCATGTTTCATACAAAATGACCTTAGGGTTTGAACATAAAATTGTGGGTTGGTTAAAATTGGTTAGATAACTGACAAAGTATGCTAGATCGACGGAACACCGTCTCTGACACAAAATAAACTTTTAATGTTGACATTTACGCATATGATGGACCGTAACCATGCAGTTATGAGCCTGCGGCGCCCCCCAGAGGACAGAGAGAAACCAGGGGGAGACTGTAGGGAGGGTTAATGGTCAAAACAAAAGATTGCTGAGCGAAGCTAGCGTTATTAGCCTTGGTGCTGCAAGCTAGCATTTCTTTAGCAGCCCAAATATCACTTTGCATCTAATCTTTGAAATCATTCTTTCAACAAAGTTGGTTATTAGCAGATTTTTGACAACATGATTTAAAATGTACAGATCTTGTCCGTGGAGAGCTGATCCTCTGATCGATCAGTGATCGCGTCTCCCGCCTGCTACAGGTCGATGAGCTGACGGCTTTCCGAAGCCCCCCGGCTGGTGTGAATTGCCCCTGATTTTTCCTTCATTATCCCATGTTAAACTCCATCACATTGCTGAGATTTTAATGTCGTCGGAAGGAACAATCAAGTTTTTCATCGCAGATGTTAAGTCAAGCCCCCCCTTTTTTTTTGTGTGCAAACCGGTGGACTTGATGTCTTGGTGTTTGTGCAGCCTTTACAAACACAATCTTTTACAATCCAGAAAAATGAAAGTGATACAAAGCTAGCCAACACGCACTGACTCGATAACTTAATTTTTATTTGTAATTTATAATAAGGTGCCTGTATCGGCAAATACTTCTGTCTAAACACAACCGGATGCCATGCAATTCACCCCCCGCCCCGCCCAACCCTACCTCACACTGACACAGGCAGTGATACAATCTTTCATGATGTTTGTTTCAGGTTGCTAGAAAGCAAATCCTATTGCCTAATATGGAGGACAGAAGTTTCCAGAGATGCTACGAATGGCGCTGAATTTAACACCAGCAAGCTTGTAACACATTTGGCTTAGCATCACGTGAAAGAGCAAGTTGAGTTTGTTTCCTTAAAGATTGCGAGCACAGCAACCAACACAGTCGGATCAGTTCTTTGTATCGGCAGACACCTAAACCCCAGGTATCGAAATGGATATCGGACAGAAAGAAAGAAAAATGGTATCGGAACGTCTCGGGTCATTATGCCTTGTTAACATGCATGCATTTTAGAAAATATTTAGCCTGCAAAATGCTGTTTAAATGAGAACGATTGAAAATCTGCTGCCCTCTCAAAATTATTGTAGCCACTAAAAACGCTGAATATTAAAATTACACAAAAAAAGTGTGGGAAAAACATAATCAATCTTTTCATGTGTTTTTGAATACTAATGAGAAGTATTGAGAAGTAGATGTGAAACATGTTTGCACCGTGACTTCCTGTGGTCAGCGTAATCAAATGAACTATCGTTTTGATTTCATCCCATCCATCTCTAACCTGCTTCCCTTCCTCCTGATGCAGAAAAAGCCTCACCATAACATGAAACTGCCGCTGCCATGCTTCACCCCTAGGATGGTGTGCACAAAGTGCGGTGCAGTGTTCCTTTCCAGCCACATGCAGAGTTTGACATGTAGCCCAAAATGTTTAATCCTCTGTATTTTTACTTCTGTGTCATCAAATAAATTGTATATTTAAAAGGGCGCAGTTCAGCAGCCTATTCATCTGAATGAGTTAAATGTTTTTATTTTCTTCAGCCTGTTTGACTGATGACTCTTTACTTTTCTCGTCAGACTTCTCTGCCGATGTTCACCGTGTGACACCGTCCAGCAGATGGCAGAACAGATCCGCTTTCTCTTCGCTGTGACCTTTCCCTGCTGATAGAGGGTCAGTTAATATTTTGCATCCCCCACCCCCACCACCACCACTCTGAACTAAAACATGCAAACACATGCCGACTGAGGCACAGTGGTTTACTGTGTCATACACTGGCTGGACTACATCCTGATTAGGAGGTATAGCACAGGGTTTCGTTTCAGAAGAAAGGGATCTCCTAATTCCTGTACGGAAGGTGGGTGTTCGTAAAAATGAGGAGTTAAATTTGTTCTGGATTTTCATTTAGTATCTCATAATTCACGGTAAGCTCAGGCTGAATTGTATCACTAGAGTATCTTCTTGCATGCATTCCTTAAGTGGTATCAAGGTTCCTGGATTGGTGTGCGGTGGAAGTATTAAGTCTTTCCTTCCTGAGGGGAAATTGCGGCATAAACCAAGATTGTTGCTGTTGTAATTTTGCAACATTGCCAATGCAAATTATCCCGTAAAATCAGGATAAAAAATTAAAAAAAGATTTATTTCTACTTGGAGCACAAGGCCACTAAATCATTTGCTTTAGTGGCCTTCTATCATATGGTGTCGTTAGTTTCCGTTCTGCATGCACTGACCTAAATACAGTAATCAATTTTTCCATCGATTTTGTTTCGTTTTTTTAAGATAAAGACTGCTCTGTTTCATTATGACGCATCTTAACAGCGTGCTGGAGCCACCTTTACTACGACAGCCACATGATCGTCGTCGTTTATGTTGCTTCACTCAGCCGCTGCCCGCGTTAAGGTCAAAGGGCTAAAGGGGCAACATAACACCACAAACAAAACAGAACTGATTTGTGCTCACACGTCTCGCACCCTGCACACGTTCAGCACGGACGCAGGAAAACAGTTCAGTTCTGGCAGCTGAAAAAATGTGAGCAAACAGCATATTAAATTCAGGGCTAATTATGTCTTGTATGGAGGTGTTTTCTGTTTTTTTTTTGTTTTCCTCGTCAAAACTTGAAAGCCCCAGCAGAATATGAGAAGTTTAGTTTAAAGTTTGTCCTATTTAAGCTACAGATGTGGTAAAAATGCAATTTTATGACCAAAAGAAGGGTGGTCGATATAAAAAAAAAAAAAAACACAAGTGTCCCTGATTCATGATTACAATAGTATAATCTCGTTTTAATAGATTATTTCAAAAGAAAAAAAATCTGGACCTTTAATTTAGATAGATTTAAAGACCATTTAACATTAAATAAAATAATTACAACATCACTAATAGTTATATTTAAGGTCAAAATCCTTTTAAAACGAATATTTTTTATTTTTATCCAACTTGAAATCCTGCCTTTTTTAGGTTTCTCTACATTCTCAAAACTTTTTACTATTATACCTGACTGCTCAGGAGGTGGGAGTTTGTCTTCTAATCAGAGGGGTGCCGGTTCAAGCCCTGGCTCTGACTATTAGTCTTAGTGTGTATTTTTTTTAATGACTTAATGTATTTTAAAGCACCATACAAATACTTACCATCTATAATGTTTAGAGACCTAAAACCTTTCTGTCTCTTTTTGGTATAAATAAAGCAAGACAGTGACCTGTTTCAGTTCTAATAATCACATTTTAATAAAAATATCCTAAATTCATTCTTGGAGAAGTGCAGCAATGTGTGTCATCTTCTGGTCATCAAGTCGGCATTACAGTAATTAGTCACTATCTAGATGCTGACTGGTTGTTTAGGAGAAATGCCAGAAACAGCCCTTTTATGCCCTACCCTAGATGGGGTTTGCAGAGTTTGCAAAACTTTTCTAACACCTTAACCGGAACCAAACGCTTTGGTCACATTACACAGAGTTTTTCTGGGTTTGTCCCGAAACAAAGAATAAACAAGTGAGAATGCACCTCATGCACACTTTGTATGATGGAGGATTTGTGTTGATCCAGTAAACGGAAAATAATAAACCTTTTTTAATCTCTGTGCACAGAGCTAAATCCTACAAAACACTCAGGGGAGCTGGAGAGGAAAAGTCACGAGAGTGAAAGCTTCTGGAAAATCCAACACTCTACATATCACTCTCTGTGTATGCCTTAACTTGTGAAATGTGAAAGGAGAATATGTGTTGTTCCAATGGCTTTACAAGCTGTTGAACTAAAGGGGTTTTAGTAAGCCAGCCTCACTCCCCACATCAAGATATTACTACAGTAGATGACACTTTTTGGTAACTTTATTTTCCTATATTGTGCCACACCACAGTAATATGAAATATATCATGTTTCATACAAAATGACAGAGAGAAAGGAACAAAGAAAAACAAACTCTTACATCTCCATTATTACCTACATAAATAACAAAGGAATTAAAATAAACTGTTTAAACCTTTACTATAAACAGAACAAGGAGCACATGGCATACATTTAAGTGCCCTCCCTCCCCCTATAATCTCCTCCCTCCATGTGTTCACAACACATCTTTTTCTTGCGTTTTATAATATCCTAAACATAGAATAAGGTTATATAATAAGGACAGTATGCACATACATAATAGTACCAATACCAGATAAAATTAGGGACAAAAAAAATAAGATTATAGTTCATTTCCTTCATTTTCTTGAGTCCGTTTTAGTACTCGGTGGGTCAGAGGTCGGCATCCATCACAGCATTAGTTCAATGCAAAGGTACTGCCTTTTTTTTAACAAGCACCACTTGTATTATATCATAACTTTGTTACATAAGTTGCGTGTGCGGAAAGTTGGAACAACGCAGAGTCCTTCCCATGAAGTGCCTGCTTGGCAGGTTTTGTTGATTTTCCAACTTTCAAATCTCTCTACCACAACAATTGCTTGTTTTACTTTAGTTTCACTTGTGTTTACCTATGGTCCAAATGAGAAATTGTGTATTATATATATGGGTATTAATAAGATACAACAAGTCGTCATAAAACTGGGGGCTGGGGGGATAAATTAATTTAATAAAAATAAATAATAAATATTATTTCTGCTGATTCTGGTTTCAGAATAGGAAATGAACTACAAACCACCTTTAAAATATATATAGATCCAAACAAAAATGTTTTACCTCCATAAAGCACAAGGCTTATTTAAAAGGCCAGCCTTCTGTGAAGTTACAAATACAACTTATATAATTTAAGAAAAATATTTCCCCACATATTATGCAACATATCCTGTACAGTTGAAGTAACAATGACATTTAGTAGAGGAAAAAAAAATATAATAAATGAGATATAATAGAGATATATAATAAAAAGCTGTAATAAGGCCACAGTAATACAAAGTGGTGGCAGCATCATGCTCTGGTGTTTTAAAAAAAATAAAATACAAAGTTGTTGTTTTTTTATTAAACTGGATGAAGTGATGAATAGTTCCAGATAGCATTCAGGTGTCAAGCTCACTGGTTTCACTGATCATTTGTGAGGAAATGTTAGGTTTAGAGTCCAGAACAAAATTAAGAAGAAAATCTGTGTAGTCACCTAAACACTGATTTCCTATCAGCCTGAGGGATTTGGAGAACGTTCTGCAAGCCAGAGAGGCTAAAGGTTGTCGGGTCAACATGTGCAGAAGCTGGACCTAAAGAGGCTTCGCAAATATTTAGTTCACAGGTGTGCAACCAGGTTATTGCTCTTTTTTTTTTACTTTTTAAAAATATTTTTCTTTCTTAGAAAATGTGTCTTTTGGTTTAAATCTTCAAGGAGAAACATTTTTGCGTTATTTCTTTCACATCACCAAAACTTGTTATTTAAACACAGGTATTTACACTGTTGAGGGCCTCTGTAACATACATTTTCCATGTATTATCTTTCTCCTACGTGGTTTGAGAAAATTGGAAATGAATCACATTCAGATATATTTACAGCTCTACTTGCTCTGGGATCGCTTTTCATATTGTGACACATGAATTTGAGACAGATTCCCTGTATTTCTCAATACTGGATTTAAGTTGTCACATTTGCAAAGCTAGGCTGAATTTCACTTGAATCAGAGCGTTCTCCTGTTCCAACACTTCATGACACAGCTTGCCTTCAAAGAGACTCTAGTTCTGATCTCACCCCTCTCAATGAAGTTTGGATCCACCTGCTGAGTCACCGCGGTGCGGTATCCTAAGTGCCTCCCTACTGGGAACCAAGCCACGTTAGCTCTGATTAGATGTTCGGAGATGTGTGAAGGTTGCTGAAACACGAGTGACCGGTCAGTATTCAGCAGAACAGTCAGTTCTCTGTCGTTGGTTTGTCTGATTGTCTGCTGACACACGAACACATCTTTGACGGGCTGGAAGAAGAAAATAACCCTTTTTGTCTAAATTATGAGAATGAAAGAGTAGCAGACAGGGGTCTATGCTTCTCCTTCCTGTCTTTAACAATCTTTTTTACATGTCACTACCTTTTTTTGTGCTTTTGATTTTCAGTTCTCTTATCGAATTCAAAAAAATCACACTTTTAGATCGACTGATTCTGCGAAACTCTAGCTCTGGGAGTTCTTGTTTGGCAGTAAATGGAAACCCTTGATGATAGCTAAAAGCCGATTCTGTTATATTTAGATGTGGACTTTGATTAGGCCGGATCGTATGTGTGCGTTTGTGTGTTTTATTTATTATTCATTTTATTATATACTAGAACGAAGATGCACCGGAGTCTCGAGTCTTCCATTACTGCCCCACATGCAGCTCCCTTCCTCTTTACGTCACCACCGACTGGCTTCCCTGCCCTCTGCTGAAAATGAAAAAAATCCCCACAGCATCATGCTACCACCACCGTGCTTCATGCATTTGAGTGCAATATGTAGCTTGTTTGGCGTGGAGGCCAAACAGCGCAGTGTATTGGACACCGTCCTCCACATGTTTACCGTTTCCTCCACAGGGAGTGTGGGACTCCTTACAGCTTCCTTCATGCTACCGTTTCATCAGGGCCAGATTTGTGGAATGCATGACTAATAATAGCCGTCCTATCAGATTCTCCTATCTGAGCCGTGCATCTCTCCAGCTCCCCCCGTGGTACCATGCGCCTCTTTGTTGCCGGCCTGCTTCTCCCTTCATAAACCTCTCGGCAACTTCCTGCCTGACCCGTCTGCTGTTTTCCTTTGGCTTCATGGCACCCTCACAGAACGGTTGGGTTTTTACTAAAACTTAATTATAGATTGGATCACTTAATGCACTCTTCAGCCCCAGTTAAACCCGTTAAAGTTTGCGGTTGTAATGTGGCAAAATGTGGAAGCGTCGATAGGTGACGGTACTTTACAAAACGTAAAGTACTGCTCTGCAGTCAGGGTGACCCCAGCTCTGTTGCCAGCGGTAACCAATTCAGGATTCATCAGTTTCCTCAAATTTTCCAAACTTCCAGGCAAAAGCAAAGAACAAAGAAATTCCTAAGTTTCATCGATTAAAAGCTCCACGACCCTGAAGCCAAAATGGAAAACTACTGCATTTACAGCTGAGAAGAACTTGGTTTCACTTTGTTTAATTACATTACATGTTTCAGATGTTTTTGACCTCTTTGAAGAAGTCTCCATAGCTTGAGCTCTGCAGCCAAATCTGGGACAACGGGGGGTGGGGAGCACAACACCGCTGCAGACAGCTTAGCCGTATAATACCAGACAGTTGTGTATACCAACCACTGCTTTGGGGAACCTTATCAAAGAAAAAAAATTGTTTTTATCCCTCACATAAACACCTGTTTGGGTCAAATCCCACATTTCCAGTACATTGTAAACCGTTCTATTGACATCTAGATATATCGGTATGGAAAAGTACAGCATCCGGCGTGGAAAATAACCACCTGAACAACAAAGGTAAAGGTGTTTTTTTTTTTTTTTAAGAGTTATGTGAGCGCTGTTACAACACAGACGGAGAGAGCCGCTGAGAAAGCCTCGCACGTTTCATGCATCTGCAGCAGGGCTGTTATGCAGTCATGCAGCATCTTGCTGATTCGTTACAACACAGTAACACACTAAACCAGCTCGGCAGCATGTGACCTCCAGTGGCCCACGAGGTGCCGGCTTCCTGATCTCGAGCCTTTAAAGGCGGCGGCGACAGGAGCAAGCCCAACACATTGCTCTGCGCTGGTAGCGAACTGATCAGTGAGGAGAACGGTCGCATTTAGAGGGGACCCAGGAAACGTTGTAGTGACACGCTGTGGCTGAGAGCAGAGATGGAGACTTTAGGTGAGTTGCAGCTCTTGTCTCACTTCATAGATCGGACTGATCTATGAAGTGAGACATAGATCAGACCGTGTTTTAACACCACGAACAAAAATGGAGATAAAAGTTACGTTGACATGTTGATCGACAGGATCTATGCTGCAGTTTCAGGATAGTGCATTTTAATATTCATGCAAGAGGACATTCCTCTACGAGGTGTCTCTATGGAAATACATGAGCTGGAAGAAAACGGGCTGTAAAACAGGATTTCCATCTAGGTTCCCAAACCAAAAGGATTTCTTACAATGAAGTCAATCTGCAGATGGGAATATTTCGGCTGTGTTTTATAAATATTTAAATACTTTAAAAATTACTTAAGGTCTTTTTTTTAAAAGTGAGTAAGCTATGTGAACCAACAAAGAACACAGAATCAAGAAGGAGACTGGGTTTGTGTACTGGCTGATCTGATTTTATTGCCATTTTAATGAAAGTTACCTGTTTAAAAATAATGTAAACTCAAATATTCCCTTCAACTTTAGGAAAAATACCAGCTATCCGCACTCATTTTTACCGAAACTGACTCTGCTGTAAATGACTGTTTTACTCTCTGTCCGCGTGTTACAATGTGATCCTGACGGCTATTATTGCGGATGGAACCATCACAGAGATGATCTCTGAGCAAAAACCTCCCAGCCATCTAGAAACCAAAAAAATGAAAAATAAAAAATAGAAACCAAAAACAAAAGAAATGCTCGCCGTTTCAGCGAAATGTGACGGAAAAGTTTCAGAATGACTGATGAGGCCAGAGCCGATGAAGGGCATTTTAAAGAGATGGGCGTGATTTTTATTGTAGCCAGAGAGAAGCTTTTAAGAGTGACTAAATCTCTGGAGTGGGATCCATTTATCCTAAACCTCATAGGTGTTCTTTTTGATTAGATTAAAAGCAACATAGGATGGTTGTTCCTTGGAATATTTGCCAATACTCAGTAACCAAGACTGATGGGAATCTCGTCGGTCCAGTCGTCTTGAATGACTGAGGAATGTCAGCCTTTGTGATCCTTTGTGAACCGTCCTGGTTCTAAACAGACGCCTTGTTTGTGTCGAGTTTACATCTCTGGTTTGGTGTGGCCATTGGCTGCGTTTGATTGGAGATAAGAGGTTTTATGCATGTGTCTCTAGTCTTACCTCCTGCAAATATTTTTTGCCTAATCGTTGTAAACGTGGTAAAACATTCAAATGTCAATATGAAGTTAATTTGAGCGATGGATGTTCTTTTTCCCAACTGGAAATATTCTTCACATTAAAACTAGAAGTTTTAATGTCTCATTAGAAGCCATTTTTAAAATCTGGTGTCACGTCTAGAAAGGGTGTGGAAGGACTTCCCTTTACATAAGACGCCTCCTGCTGCAAGTTAGAATATTTCGCTTTTTTCCGTACGATTGTAAAGTACGGGAGTTAAAGTCATACAGAAGAGTTTGCGGCAATTTTTTTTTATCCGTCCTATTAATATACAGAATTTACTTTTCATAATTTACACCCAAAAAAAAAATACTTGGATAATTTTATGTAACAGTATTACTTTTTTCAGTCTATTCCCAGTTGTGTGCGTGTTTCATCACATACGTATTGAAACAACTCTGTTTTAGCGGCAAGACATTCGATCAACGCCTCATTAGCTCAATTATAAACTTTTTGTTGCCCTAATACCCAAATATAGATTTTTAGAGGTTAACTGAAAAACTGAAATAAAACACAATTTCTTTTCAACTTTGAACAATTTGGACACTGACTGGTTAAGAGACACAAGTTGTTGTAATCGAAAGGATTTCACTTCCAAAAGAAAGATAAGATGGACGTTTGCATAGCACACATTTAAAACAATTATTCCCTCCCAGCAAGATGCACAATTATTATTACCAGTTGAGGAAGCATTTTTTATTTTTTTGTTTTTTAAAAAGAATCCAGTCCAGCTATTATCAATAAAATCCATATGAAGTGAGAATAATCTCCAGGTTTTTTATGATTCCAGCGCGTCGACCCCCAGATGTCTTGTTGAAGGCTCGTTTTTCTGCAGTGATAATCATGCGGGGGCTTTCTCTCTCCACTAGTGTGTCCGATGGGTGGAGGAGCCACCAGGCTGTACAGCACCCTGACTCAGACGTTCAGCCGCAGCAGCTCCCCCCTGTCCATCACTCCATCCTACCTGAGCCCCCACCAGCCCTCTCTTACAAACCTGGACTCCGATTTCTGCCTGGTAAGCGCACACCTTCACTTGTTCTAAAACGCTTTGTACCTAATCTTGCTCATTTCGGGCAAAGACGCGCCAATATTGGCGGTTCATTTAGAGACCCCCTTTTTTCCGCCTGTAAAACTGAATGCCATCCGTCTGTGTGTGTCTTGGAGCAGCAGCAGAAGGACTCGTCCATATGCCCCCTTGATCCGGTGGAGCTGCTTCGGCAGGTCGAGGAGGCTCTCAGGGACCGACCTCCTCACCTGCACAGAAACTTTGTGTACATCAACCATGGAGACGATGTTGCCAGCAGCCCCATCAGGGTGATGCAGTGGAACATTCTAGCCCAAGGTAGACGCTTGCATTCATCACAATACATATTTATTTCCACTTGAAATTTGTGTAAAAAAAAGTGTAGTGGTCATTTAATTCACCATATTTTGTTGTAACAAGCAGAGAACATTAAAATCTGTCTTCCACTTCATTGCATTTTTTGTTTGGTAGAAGTATCTGCATTGGTACTCGCTATCGGCAAGTACTCAGATCCAAGTATCGGTTTTTAAGACGTGGTATCATTCCATCCACAATATATATATTATATATAATCTGTGGAGCTATAGGAGCAGACTTAGTGTTTTTGGCTTACTGTCACACACCTGTTCTGCTACCCCCAAGTGACCATAAAAGCAAAGACCTCGCAGCATTTTTCACGTCCCTTCAACATTTTCACATTTTGTCACATTACAACCACCCTAAAAGTTTCTGAGGCTTGTTAGAGAACATTAGTGAACAAACGGTGTCATGAAGACAGGTCAATAATGAATCTGTGGGAAGGATTTAAGTAGGGTTGGTGTTCAGTCTATCATTTCAAAATGGAAAGAGTTTAGCTCGCCTGCCACACCTAACATCTTTGCAAGGAGCGGCTGTAATCTTTCAGCAAGCAGCCAAACGGCCGTTGGTTTCTCTGGATGAGCAGCAGAGGTGTCTGCCAGTCATGCCTCTGAACGTCTTCGGCTTTTTACAGAAACCTTTAAGTCTGGACACTTTTAGAAAGGTTTCTGTCCGTATCTGTGGCGTTTGGAAGCTCATACTTCCCTCCTTCCTCTGACCCTCAGCTCTGGGCGTAGGAGTTGACAATTTCGTCCGGTGTCCCTTGGAGGCCCTCAGCTGGTCCCGAAGGAAGAACCTCATCCTGGAGGAGATTCTGGCCTACCGACCTCACATCGTGTGTCTGCAGGAAGTGGATCACTACTATGACACCTTCCAGCCGGTTTTGGCGAATCTGGGCTACAGCAGCCACTTCTGTCCGAAACCGTGGTCTCCGTGCCTGGACGTAGAGGGCAACAGCGGCCCCGACGGCTGCGCCCTCTTCTTTGATGAGTCCCGCTTCGAGCTCCTGGACAGCGTGAACATCAGACTCTCCGCCATGATGATCCCCACTAACCAAGTAGGTAACATCTCGTTATTTTGTCACTTGAAGAATAGTAGAGCTTTATTAATGTGGCGCACCCTCACCCCAGGTCGCCGTGGTGACGACTCTGCGTTGTCGGAGCACCGGAAGGTGTGTGTGCGTCGCTGCGACCCACCTGAAAGCCCGTTCCGGCTGGGAGTGGCTCCGCAGCTCTCAGGGGTCAGACCTCCTGTGGCACCTCCAGAATCTGGTCCAGGAGCTCGGCGGCGGCGACTCCAACGTCAGCGTGCCGCTCCTAATCTGCGGCGATTTCAACGCGGTCCCATCGGAGGAGGTGTACCGACGCTTCGCCTCTTCTCCTCTGGGTTTGGACTCTGCCTATAAGAAGCTCAGTCAGGACGGGCTGAGCGAGCCGGAGTACACAACATGGAAGATCCGAGGCACAGGGGAGTGCTGCTCCACGCTGGACTACATCTGGTACACGAAAGACACGCTGAGGGTGGACGCCGTTTTGGACATGCCGGACGAGGAGCAGATTGGACCCAACAGGCTTCCATCCTACAGCTATCCATCCGACCACCTCTCTCTGGTCTGTGACTTCAGCTTCAGGGAGAAGGAATGAGAGGGAGGCCGGCGGACGGGAAGTGTTGATTCCTTGGAGTGGATGCGTACTCCCTCCCTCCCTCCCTGCTTCACTCCGCAGAAAGCCAGGAAGCTATATGAGTGAAAGGGTGAAGATGTGAAGACAGGAAGCCTTGATTGTGAAGTGACTGAAATGTTTGAAAGTGTTGAAGTTGAAGAGGTAAACGTAACGCAGAAGTCTTCCTACCTGAGCTCCCAAGTCTGTACCAGTTAACTTCAAACACCAGCCTACGGTCTCGTACCCTCAACTGCAACCGAGCTGCTCCAACACGAACTTCTTTTTTTTTTACCAAGTACTGAAATTATACTGTAAATATGAGAACCGCTTCTTACTACCATCACATAATAGTAAATAAAGTGTTTTTGCCGATTATCTTGTGCAGTTTTCAGGGTTATTTTGAAGCGGTTATTCTCACGAAGGTTTCATCCTGCGCGCGCTCCAGTGAGAATTTTAAGGCTTTGAGAAATCTTCAGACGTTTTGTGTCAGTGTGTATTCTATTTCTATTTACGTCGAGTTCCTCAGAAACTGTGGGCTGGTGAACGAAAGCCAAGGAACTACCTGCAGCCGCATCAAACCACAACGCCAACGGGGTTCCACTGACAGCACTGCGTTTGTGTTGTGGAGAAGGGGTCACCAACGTGAGGCGCCCAGTTGCTCTCATGGACAGCGTTCAGTTTGCCATGTTCTAAAAACTGAATTGCACTGAGAGATTATTAGAAATAAAGTGTTGCATGTTCAAATATACCTGTATCCTGTCTTAAATCGTTGTTTGTGAGCAATTAACATGTGATCAGACATAGCATATCTACAAAGGACTATTAGAACTAAAGATAAACCACACAACTGTACAAAAGTGTGTAACGTGCAGGTAGCTCTTCGTATTACTCAGCACCGTTTAAGTAGCTCTCAGTTTCAAAAAGGTTGCTGACCCCTGGCGTGGAGGCTATTTCTGAAGGATGAGAACTCAAGTCAGCCATTTTCGCTATCATTGAGGAGTTCAGGACATGAAGTCAGAGGAAGACTGAAATGGCTAAGAACCTGGGCCCGTATCCCTAAAGAATTTTTGTGCAAAAAGTGGCTCCCAGCGGCCAAATTCTAAGAAACTTCTATCATGACGTTTTTTTTAGAATTTCCCCTAAAAGTGACACGAAAATCCCAGTTAATATAAAAGCTATTCCTCAAGATTCCTATAGCTTAAAAGGGCTTCTAAGGCGAGATCTGCTAAGAGCAGGGAAGAGGACTTTTAGTGGCTTAGGAGTTGCCCTAAGCAGCTGTGTTTGTAGGATATTTGTTAACAAGCCTTCATAGACCAGCCAGCAATCACAGACATTGATAAAAGCTGAGCCGTGTTACCCTCATTAAGACCACACTGAGTTATAACGTTGCAATTTCTACTTTATTAAGGACAGCTCCTTGAGATCGGCCATCTTGTTTTTAATGGGGTCCATATGGGAGTGAAAGTACAAAATATGCCAGCTAGGATATTAATGAGCAAATAAGACACAAATCATTGTTTGAACAGGGTGTAATGCAGCTTAAGTTTTCACATATTTTAGATTTTAATGTTAGGCTATAACCCATACAGCTTACTATTCATTTTCCCGATATTTTCTAGAATGTGAAATATTATTTACAATTACAGTCTGCATAAGATTAGAGTGTATAATTATGTTTATTGATTTGAGGGTACATCCTTTGCTCATTATCACCAAAAGTTAATTTTCCTCAAACTAGTAGGATCAACCAATCACGGCTTTTGAAATGACTCATACCTTGCAACGGGGTTAACCACACCTCCTCACTAAGATAGGATTTTCCATCCATTCCTTGCTCAGAGTTCACTGAAAATGTTCTGGAATCACTTCTAAGCTAAAAATCCTGGCAAGGAATTTTTAGGTTAAGTTAGGAGGTATCTGAGAGGATTCTCAGAATGTTTAGGGATACGGGTCCAGGCTTCCAAAACAAAGGGAGACTTTAGCTCTCTGCTTTCTTCAAATCTAACTAAAATGGCGTCAAATGTTTTGGGTTTAATTTGTGCCGCTATCATGATTTTTGAGCTACGCCCTTTATATTACCCCACTGTAACAAACATGTCAGTAGTTTGTGCTGCAAAAAATGTTTTATGCCATAACTATTCAAAAGTTTATAAAGGAGGGGGAAATAAATATTGCTTGACCACCAGGGGGAGCTGGTGCTCCAGTGCAAACTGGACATTTTTTAATTTTCAAGTTTGGCGCGGTGAAGGGGCTTAGTTTGAGCTTTTATCTTAAAGATGATGCAGTAACTGAGTTGAGATGCTATTTTTGTTAGGCTGCAAAGTGTTGGAGCATCAAACCTGTTTCAGAACAGGATCTGAAAATGCTGGCAGCTTTGTTTTTTTGGAAGTTGGAGCAAAGGAATGGGGCAGCAAACATTTTATGCTAAAGACAGATTTAAAAAGTAAATTCTGACCATTATTTGAAGTTTTGTTTTAAAATAAATGCACAACCCAATTTTACGGAATTTTTTTCTCTCCAGTTCGGCTGGTGAGATGAGAATCAAAACACAAAATTGGCTAAAAATCAATATTAGTCTAAGTATTACTAAACTAATCAGTAGGTCGTCAAAATATTACTGTAGAGGAAAATTTGAGCATTTATTTTCCTTCTTGCATCTTTTAGTTGTGTTGCTTAACGGTAAACTGGAGAGTAAAACTTGCAAAGAAGTCACAGAAACAGAAATTTCCTCCGATAAATTAGTAAAGTTCTCATGTTTGCTCACACTGCTTTAATCTTCAAGACAAGTATAAAAATGTTGTACAAAAAACCCAAACAGATCCCAAGTCTTTGTGTATTTCAGTAAAATCTACTTTAATACACTTTGAAACAAGAGTACAACAAAATAGAATATGCTTCAAATGTTGAATATACAAACAGTTCAGTCTGAACACAATCTTCCCTCTTCTCAGAAAAACTATTGAAATGTCGTTGCAGGACCAAGGTGGCAGACTCTGACACATCGACCCTGTTATTAAAGTTTTCGGGGGATCCACAGTGGTTATAATATACTCTCTGCTGCCTTTTTGCATAATAGGATGCCTTTCCTCATTATTTGAAGAAATTAATGCTGACTACTTGAACATTTTTTTTCCTTTAAATATTTGGCAGCATGCATTGGCTCAGATTCATCTTTATTGCATGTGCATGCAGCCTGACTGCAGAACATTCTGCACTAAAAACGTAACATTTAAAAAAACTGATCCATTATCAACATGTACGATTGGGGGGAGTTTTTAAAGACGCCGATGGACACGCTGCTAGCGATCTGTGGACGAGTGTAAACCTACAGAGTCATCACAGCCAGACCGGGGCAGCGGGAAAAATAAGGGCCAACCAACAGTTCAGCTTCAATAACACTGTGCATGGTACAAAGTATCAATAACAAAAAACAAAAAAACATAAAACAGCTTACTGTTCAGGCAAAGAAATGTTTCAAATTTAAACCTAAGGCTGTTCTGTTACCGTTAGGCTCTGTGAACTGTTGAGATATATAATTATATAAATATATACAAACATGACTGACATCTTTCCTTATGATGGCCCACAGCTCCTTCCTCTCTTCCACTCATGCTTTCTTCACACAGTGATGCGAGTGTAAAAACAAAATGCTGTAGAAATAAGCACTCCTAAAGAAAACCTTCCTTACACTCTGCTCACCTTTATTTACATTTTTTGGTTGGTTGGTTCTTATCCTTTTGTTTTTTTCCTTTTTCTTTTAGTGTTTAAGGTTCATCCTCAGTCGGACTCGGTGCGCGCGATCCGTTATGTAGTGATCCTAGTTGGTCCTGTTGCTTTTTTTCCTAACAGAATCCCTCAGTGTGTGCAAGCCTCCGTACGCAGATAAAGAGGCTCCGCTGCCGTTCTGAGGGGAGCGTGAACCAGGATCCTGGGCGCTCTGGCAGCGGAGATGGGAGAAATGTGAAGACACTTTCAGGACTTGTTTAAAAAAAAATAAAAAAAATTAAAAATTGTCCTTCAAGAGTTTCCTGCTGGTTGTTAGAAGTAAAAGATAAAACAACTTCAGAAATGTACAAACTAGCCTTTCCCAGGCGGTGAAAAAGGTACGAAGATGTTTGTAACCTAACACTCGGGCTCCTCTGTCTTAATTGCAAGCGGCGCTTCCAGTTTCATCGCCACCTCAGCGTCTGTGGATTGGACGTTCTGAACGGTCTTTGGGTTCACTTGGTTCTGGTGGACCGTCAGGGGAACCTGCACCGTCTGGAGCGGCACTCCCGCAGCCTTCAGCTTCTCCACGGTGATGCCCCCGGGTCCTCCGATCACGTAATCCGAGCCGTTGATGACGCCGCCGATGACGCGCGGCTGCGCCGCCACGGTCTGGCTGACGCCTCCTGGCTGCGACACCATCAGAGTCTGTGGCTGGGTCTGCGTCGGCACGGTGAGCCTCATCACCTGCGTCCCCGGGGCGACGCTGACGGGAGCGAGCGCTCGCACCGTCAGGGGACTTCCGAGGAGGCTGATCCCCGTCGGCGAGGCACCCATGTTGGGTTTGCTGGCGCTCTGGAGCTGACACTGGGTTAACTGGTGGGCCGGGATGGTGATGATCTTGGCCAGCTGGACCGTGATCTTGTCTCCGTTCTCTGCTGTGGCTGGGACCATTGTTGGGATGGTCTGGATCACAACCTAAACGGGAAACAACTGAATTTTAGCACATTTTTCAAAAAAGACGATACAGTACCAGGCAGAAGTTTTCCCTACCCTTCAATTTACACACACAGCAGGTTTTGTAATATATATATATTTATATATATAATTTCAGAAAGCAAGTTTAACAAACTGAGTCAAAACTTCAACTCGAGGTTTCAGAACAGGTTTTAAGAATTAGTTCAATCAATTCTGAGTCAAACTTAACCTAAGTTACACTCGTCAATGGGATCAATGGGACACAGATAACATGAGTCACCATGGCCACAAGTGAAAAAACATTAGATCCTCCCACTTCTCCCTAGTGGAGTTGTATATTAATGACTTAATATGTAGAAAATTAGCATATTTTTCAAAATATCTTTTGCTTGAATGTCACTGCTAATCCTGCTCCATGTTAATATCTGTCCAAGCCTGCAGCCACCATGGTGATATGCTAACTTGTAGGTAGCTTGATCCAGTCCGGTAGAGAAGCAAAGGAAATTGTATTGCCGTAATTTCCGGACTATAAAGCACACCTGATTATAAGGCGCAACAGCCACACTTAACAGAGGACGAAGTTCTAGGCTGCAGTTCTCTGTACTTGACTCGTGTTGCTCTCAGATATCAATCGATATTTAAAAAAAATTAATAACTAAAGAATATTAGTTGGGGCACTTTTCTAGTTAATCAGCTGACTAATCTTCTGGTGTAATCTTCTGGTGTAATCTGTCTTGTGGTCTCCTCTACTATAACAGACTTTCATGCTGTTGTAAGTAGCTACATGTTATATTCCAGAGTTTTTATATTGGGTAGAATATGATAATCCTCTCCCGACAGAGATTTCTGCAGCATATCTGCGCTTCCACCTCAACAGGCTCTTCAAGAAATGGACACGCCATGTCTACCACTGCTTTCAGACCGCAGCGTTCATCTAAAGAGCAGCAAAAAATAAGAGTTATTTGAAGCAAAGCTGCCAGAGAGCAGGTTAGGTTAATGGACTGCGCTAAAGAGTTATGCTGAGCTGGCTTTGTGAAACCGGAAAACCGGAGTTTTCCTCATTACAGGCTTAACTAACTCAGGTTTTTCACTAAAATGCTTTGTGAACCAGGCCCCTGGAGACAGAAAATAAATGATCCAATGTTTTCAGCCTGCTGTAGGAGTGAAGCCTCTTGTCCACATTTACACACCTTCTGTTGTGAATTAGGACTGGCAGTGGCGGCGATAGAAGAGGCGCTGGTTAGGAGGGTGGTGGGCCCCGGGGCTACCGTCGTCCCTGTTGGCTGCTGCATGGTGATCTTCTGACCCAGAGACGTCATGACAACTGGCACCTGCATCGCCACCCGAACCGTCCTGTTCACCAAACGGGAAATAAAACTTAACATGACAGCACTGGCCTAAGCTGTGACATCACAGAGACAGCTGCGGTTTCACGGCAGGAGTCTGACCTCGGCGCTGTGGCGTTCTGGACCTGGCTCACGTCGGGCGCTGCCGACACAGTCACTACCCTCGGCGCCGCCGCCATCACCGACGGCCCGCTCGCGGTTGCGGCAGGAGTCTGGGCCGCGATGGGTCTGTTGGAGCCTCGCAGGATGTTTGGTCTCCTGGGGGACGACAGCTCCGAGCTGTGGAGCAACCTCCCTGAAGGCGGAGGCACGCGATCGTGGGACGACGGAGACTGCGAGCTCACGAGGTCGTCGGGAGAGGTCGCGTCTGCCTTGTCTTCGTCGATGATGACGATGTTTTTAGGCATCTCTTTGAACTGGTAAACCAGCCGCTGACCCTCCACCTTGGCCAGGATTCCACGTTGGTAGTAATATCTGAAATAAGTGGAATTACAGAGATGGAAAACGTTCCTCAGAAACAAAAATACTAAGCCCGGCCATCACATCCGTCTGAGGTTTCCTACCTGAGCGCTCGTCCCATAGTCTCGTAGTTCATGTCTGGCTTGTTCTTGTGTTTGCCCCACAGCTTGGACACAACCTTGGAGTCAACTAGCTTGAAGATGCCCTTCTCCCTCTGGGTCCACTTGATGTATCTAGGACAGGTGTTTTTATCCTGCAGGAGGTCCAACAGGAACTCCCACAGATACGTGGTGCTACCTGCTGGAAGGCAAATCGGCGTTAGCGCACTAGAATCAGAATCAGAATCAGAATCAGTTTATTGGCCAAGTATGTCACATACAAGGAATTTGACTCCGGCAAACTTTTTTCTCCAGTACAGAACTTGAATAAGTGACGTGTAGTTAGCTAAGCTACTAAGCAGATTTGGGCACAAAATGCTCATTGACAGGTTTGGGAGGTAGGACTGGCCCCATTTCTAGGCGTCATCTGTTTGGTTTTTGGTCACACTGAAAGGTTTCAGATGAAACAAATGTTTGTGTCAAACGAACATGTCTGAGTAAATAAATACAGCAACTTCTCAATGGTTATTTGCCTCAAGGCGAAGGTCAGAGTTCATTATTCCATAATAAGAAAGAGAGTGAGCAAAAATGATGTTTACAGGAGAGTAGCAAGAAATGAAAATGAACGCCAATACTTTCGTACAAAAGAAACTAAGATTCTTTGGATCGATCGCAGAAACGTTTTAGAAGGTACGTTTTCTTTACGCATTTCAGAACCAGACCATCGAGTTGATGGTTTGGATTTTTTGTTTGCCCTAATAAAAAGAAAAATCATTTAAGTTTACTGTAGTAAAATTTGTGTATTAAAGATATCAAAATTAGTTTCATGTTAATCATTTAGGTCCAACAATAAAAAAAGAAATCAGCGAGGGGACAGATACGTTTTCACATCTCTATATAATGTGTTGGCTGGAGCTCGAGTTATTTAAACGAAAAGATACCTTTGCCCTCTCTTGGTTTCTTCTTGAAGCTCAGATCCGTTGCACCGTTGGAAATGGACGATTGGGGCGTCTTTGTTTTCCGTCCAGCTACAAACGAAAGATTTACAAAGATTTTTTACAAACAATTGTTGTGCGAATAAATCTGAATAACTTTAATAGGGTTTATTTGCATGAAAACCAACCCATCAGGAATTCTGTTCCCAGAGTAAAACGTCAGGGGGAAAAAATATCTAAAAATGAGTTATTATTAAGCCGTTTAGTTAACAGCAGGATGTGTTGGTTTTTCCCCCATTAAAAAAAATCAAACTTGTGAATGATGAAAGCTTCCTCTGAATCTCACTATTATTTAATCCCTCTTTCTGAGTCGGCCAGAGACCGCTGCCTGAGGACGGGTGATGTGGTGATGTTTTTCTTTCCACCTCAACATTCTAGAGACGCTCGCTGCCAAATAGCTCAGCTTCCCGTGTTTTTAATGCTTACAGCACTGTAGACCTTTAATTGACCCGAGGACTATTCCACGAAGCAAGCTAAACTCAAAAGCCAGGCTTACTTTGACAAACCTGGTTAAATTTCCCAACATTATTTGATTATTTTTTGCTTGATGAATATGATTGGCCGATCCATATGACGTCACACTGTGGGGCTGGTATTCTGTTGCTTTTCT
This sequence comes from Apricaphanius iberus, assembly GCA_028564705.1. Taxonomy (NCBI): domain Eukaryota; kingdom Metazoa; phylum Chordata; class Actinopteri; order Cyprinodontiformes; family Aphaniidae; genus Apricaphanius; species Apricaphanius iberus. The sequence goes on from JAPXFQ010001773.1 coordinate 199,126, forward strand.
CTCCCCCACCACACCCAGCCTCCATTATAAAGTTATTAAAGCATTTGCTGCAGTTTTATTTTGGTGGTAAAATCATGAAAAACTGTTTGGGTTTTATATTTTAAAATGTAGCTCTGATTAGATTTTACTTTTACGATTTGGAAGAACATTTCTGTATTTAATCTTCCCTTGCTGCCAGAAACTGTTTGTTTCACCCATGTTTCTCTTGACACCGGGCAGAATTCTTAATTACCAGTACAAATAAATCACTTTTTGTCTAAGATGGACCCATAAAATCAAAATGCTTTCCTGTTTCAATTAGTTGAAACAGCCTTAAAGTACCTTGCAACTGGTAACAAAATACACGTAAAACACTATCTTAATGCAACTTTACAATTGAAACTGCTCTGATTTAAACATTTTTACCTTCTTTCTTAAATCTTTCTTCCATGTTCTAACATTTAACCCATCAGCTATTTACTGTCATATGTTATATTGTGGTTTTAATAATTCATAAGACTCCAGATTATCTTGCCCTTCCCAACAAAGTGATATGATTTATTAACATTAGGGATGCACCCATACTGGTATCGCCCCCGATGCCGTCTAATGTACATGTATTGGTAACCAATACCATGAACTGTTACTCAAAATGTGGAAAATCTGCAATAAATTCACCAAAAAGATTAAATTTTCACTTGAAATTGTATTTTTGTGGTAATATTACATTTTACATATTTTATTTTGTCTTAGTTAAGTCTAGTTCTTGAAGTATGGTGCCTTTAGTCTTTTCAAGAAAGGTATAAGGGCAAAGTTAGAAAGTTTATTAATTCAACAATACAAACAGATTGGTAGTAGGCATAGTTATCGGGACTGAAAAATTTGGATCGGTGCACCCTTAATTAACAGAAGCACTTCTCAGCTCTCACCATGCCACACACCAAACTGTCCGTGTAGCAACACCATTTAATTCACATTAATACACAATGCAGCTTTTTTTATGCGCCCGGTGTTCCCCTTATTGATTATAATATATTGGTGATTCCATTCTCACTTATCTAGCATCGACTGACAGCGGCTGCCTTTAATGAAGCGTTGACGTACATGAGCAGCGCTTGAATCAGCACGGATTGAATTCACCTGAACTTCGTTCACAGAACTGAATAAGTCTGGAGTAAAGTGCTATGCTAATTAGCTTGCTTCATGTAATACAGTCTCCAATTTCAGTGTGCTGTTTTTCAACAACCCATTAATTCACAGTTCCAGAAGAATGCATCATAACCAACATGTCCCACATCTGGATCAGGCAGCATGCATGTTGGCTCTGTTGTTTTTCTGTCTTTCTGTTAAAACCGACAGTTATTTGTTTGACATATAGAGATATAATTTCTACCTAAAACACTGATGGATCTGGTTGGGCAATTACTTTGAACTCAACTGTACCCCAGAATGCGTGCTAAAAACTGAATGGCTCTACCTGACCACTAGATTGTGCTCTTACATAACAGGTTCAGAACTTATAGGCTATATTTTCAGGTTTTAGCACCAAAAGAAACATTTACAACCATTTGTGACTCAAAGTGTACAATAAAAAAAGAAAGAAAAACTTTTCTAGCTCTCTGATTTGGGAACAGATGCTGGGTTTGTGTACCTCGCTTTTTTCTGACAGGCTCGTTTTCTGGTTCAGGCTCTTCTAGTGAGGTGACCATGTCTTCCTCCTCCTCCTCTTCTTCCTCTTCCTCCTCCTCCTCCTCGCAGCAGTCCTCAGTGGTTATCTCCACCTCTGATTCGGCGATCACATCTGGCCGCATGGCTGCATGGAGGAAGTCTGGTGCAGCTTCACTTTGTGGGGTAAAAGCTTCTGAGGGGAGAAACGTCATTGTTTTAAAGGAAAACCAATAAAAGCATTTCACTAAGATTTTCTTGAACAGTCGATTGTATTCAATATTTTAAGCACACACACAAACGTACTGAACTATTTCCATATTAGTTATAGCAAAACGACACACAGCAGATAGCAGACTGCACTTACCTGGGCTGCGGTCTTCTCTGAGGCTGGATGGAGAGTCCATGTGTAGCAGAGCTTCTGCGGCCTCGATAGTTTTGTCAGAGCAGTGGACGTTGCCGTAACCAGAAGCCTCCACTGCAACATAAACACAGAGTTAGTTAACAACGCACAGCCTCTTCAAGTATTATGATGCATTCAACTTGATACACAATCATGAGCACGTCATGAATAGGCCCGTCACCATGGCAACGGAGCTTTCACAAACCCTAATGTGTTTTGATCTTTTGCAGCCTCCAGCAGGTATGAATAAATACCTGAAAAGCCACCATAATAATAAAAATTGTGTCAGAAGATTTTCCCACATGAGATGTAGATGTCTACAGCTCCCCCAGAGTTGGACCTCCTAGATGTTTATTTAATTAACTATTCCTCTTGCATGAACCATTAGTTTAGGTAGAACTAGCTGTTTATCAGAGTACAGTTTTCCCTTGTTCCAATGATGGATTGAGCTTTGAAAGAACACAATATCCAACGTTTGGGATTCTTTGTAAATCATAAAATCATTTTAATCCTCTTCTTTACAGTTCACTATTATGCAGGAATTTGTTTTGCCTTTATCACATAAAATCCTAATAAAAAGCTACTGAAATCCTTGATTGCAATGGCACAAAACATGACAAGTTCAAGGGGCTATGAAAACATTTTCTCACACATTCACGTTTTGTTTTTGTGCGTTCAAACCAACGGTTTTACAAAAAAATAAAAAATAAAAAACTGCCAAGTAGGCGCTCTTTGCAACACTAAAGCACACAATGTGGACTGGAACGGTCTTCCTGTAGATATTTGTGCTATTGCATCCTTTAAAACTTTCTAAATGGAAATTGTCATTGCCATTAAATACATCATGTTTACCTCAATGCAATGTTAAAATGTTGATTAACTATGTGAGCTGGTCTCAGTGTGTGTTTGTGCGCGATTATTATTCCGTTTTATTTTATTCTTTAATTTTTGTCACTTAGTTATTCTTATTTGGAGATTTTATTTCGACTCTATAATAGCCTGTGTTTACAACTGCCTTCTGCTGCATGCTAACCTGTAATAGAGGACTCCCATTCAAAAGAGATTATTCATCTCATGGGGCTACTCATCTTTAAATAAATGTGTAAATAAATAAAGTTTTTCTTTAGTTAAAGGTCAGCGAGCAAGACTGCATGTACATAGTTATGTTCACTGTGACCCAGTGAGACGACTGTAAAAGTTCCTATACTTAAAAAAAAAGAAGCTGCAAATTCCTAATCATTTGATGACCATTATATCATTTTATTGGAATTCGATATCTACTTCACAGTTCACAAAATGCTTCTCTTCAGTGGAAGCAGGCAGAAACATGTATAGGCAACAGAACATGTAGTACGATCCTCATTCTGGTAAAAGTAGTCAGATTCCTTCAGGAATATAAAATTGAAGCTTCATTTAAGGAAGTCTGTCCTCTGCTGGGACCATGAGAGGAACCCCGCGGGCACCTGCTGTTGTTGTCAATCACCGGTGGGAAACCTGAGATAAGCATTACACCCTGTCCATGTTTGGCTGTCCAGAAGTACAGGGGACAGAAACGGGCTATCTTTAGACAGCTGCACTCATTCAGTCTCTCTGTCTAACGCAGACAATGGGGTGGCTGAAATCACAGTCTAGCTAAAATATATAACCCCCCAAAAGATATTTCTATCTTATCTTTGTTAAAGCCTCTGTTATTAAAACTGTATTGCATTAAAAAAATCATTTTGATCTAAGATGTGAGCATAGATTTGGACTGGCTCCCAGTAAGAACCATCTCCCTGGAAGTCAGACAAAAAGTAGTTCTGCCTCTGACGACTTCCGTGTTTACACTCCTCTTTATTTCCCTCCAGTTCTCTTCGAAGAAGCTCACAAATCCTCCCGTCAGTCAAAACCAGCCGCGGCTTCCCATTGGGTGGGGCTGTAGCTAAGGACCCGCCCCTTCTGAAACCTAATTGGACGTTTGTAGGGAAAGAAAAGAGAGCCGAGCCAGGCCGTCCCACGCTTCAACCAAGGAGGCTGCAAAAAAAACACCATTAACAGCGATTGTAGGACCTTAATACAGAATGTAAAAAACATGCGGGAATCCTGGAGGGAAGAGGGATTGAAATCTAGGTAGAATAGCATCGGAGTTTACGAATTAAATTTTAATGGCAAGGGGCCTACTTTTTTAAGGAGCGTCGCTCTATCTAGGATTGTTAGGATTCATTTTAAAATTGAAACTTTTTGAGGGGGTGGGGGGAAATCAGATATAACAAATTGCATAAGATCGTTATATCTGGTAGATGCAGAGTAAAAATAAACCCACATGTCCTTCCGCCTCAGACAGCGTGGCAAAGACAACAACTAAACACTTCCTGGTTGTGCAGCGCCGAACCGTTATTCACCTTCATCGAGCTACGAGGGGGAAAACCATCCAAAACATGCAAAACACGCTTCGTGCACACTGCTATCTGAGGGCGCACACAGACGCATCCAGCTGCAAACTTCGCTTCATTTTTAAAGCGGGTTTGATAGCCGCCCAGCAACGCCATGCAGGTTGCGACCAAGGTGATCACTTCCTGATCGCCTCACCGCGGCGGGCGGGCCGAAGCTCCCCGCTTCGAGTCTCAGAACAAAAGCCGCCCGTCAACCGGGTTTGTAAGGTCGGAGTTTTCAGTGCGCACGAACGCCTTACCGGCTCTGATGAGCAAATCGAGCTGGTTTGCGTGCCCCTCATGCTGTGAAGTCGCCATGTTTCCACCTCTCGCTGCAGATTCTCATTGACTTCTCACTGCTCGGATCACTCCGCGGCCGAAGGGAAATCTCAACGAGACGAATCACGCCGCCACGTTCATATTCCTCCGCGAGAGACACAGGAAATCCTCCTTTCGCCCTCCCTCTGCTGCGTAGTTCCTACGTCAAATACAGCTGCTGTTTGTTTTTTTTACCTTGCAACTTTATTTCATTTCAGACTCATAACTACCATTTTACATTTTGAAAGAAAAAAAATGTATACACATTCGTATATGTGACAATTTAAAATGACGGAACTCCAGTTAAAATTGAAACAAATGAGTTAAAATGCAGATCTTACTAAAAAGAGTGTTTCTAAAACAACTCCAACCAGGAATGGATTAGTTGCTTACAGCTTAGTGACAAATCCAGAGATTCACTAGACTGACTTTTATTAACCAATTTGCAGTCTAATCTTGATTGTTTAAAACAAATATGCATATAATTACATAATGCAGAAAGAATGTGCTACTGGTTCTTCAACAAAAGGTGCAGTCTTGACTCCAAAAAAAGAAAGAATTACAAGATTATGCCCTAATATCCCTAATTAAGACACATGTTCCTAACCTTTACTTTAAAAAGTGCTGCATAATGTTAGTGGTGGATGTGTTTTCTGTCCGAATACAGTAAAAGTTCTCAGGTTTGATACTTTCAATAGATAGAAAAATGCTCTTTAAGTGTTTGTCCTGACACACGGGGCAAAAGTGGTTGATTCAGATCTTTGACTGATTGATTGATGAATCTCAACACAAATCAGTTTAAGTTTATTTATAAGACTGGAAGAAAACATCCCCAAGGCAGTGAAAAAACTCCCCATAGTCAGTGGAAAACATTCTCCTGCTCCCTCTTAAAAAAGCAAACACTGAAAAAGTTCCAAATAGCAAAAAAGGACAAAATAACTAGCTCATGTAAATACAAACACCGTATGAAAAATAATTAAAAATTGAATTCTACGGTAAAGGGGCTCAATGAAAAGCTGCCAGTTGCCTAATTTAAGCAAAACAGAAATGTACCATGATAGATTTTAGTTTGCTGATCAATGAAAAAATAAATCCTTGAGCTACTCAATTGAACTGCTTCAGTAAATAAACATTTTATTAATCTAAATTTCTTTTACTACATTGACAAAAACAATTTCTGGTAGTTAATATTTATTCTGCTAAAATATGCTAAAAATGATTACTGAACCTCAGATAATAAATTAGACGACATCATTAACAGATGAATTATTGATCTATTAATTAATATTGAGTTAGCAAATCTTTTGTTGTTGATGCATCAACTATGTAAATTATATCCAAAAAGATGGCGACCTAAGAACACTATCGGCATTCACAGCCAGGTTTTCTAGATTAGCTCTTCTGCTACATCAAACAAAAGTAAAAACAGTATACACATGTTATTTTTTAAGTGATTTAAAGATTAGTATAGGCCTAAAGGGCACACTTTCAGGATGAAAATAAAAATCAGCTGCCTGACAGTATCAGCTGTGTAAAGAAGAAGTAACCATGGCCTCTCAGGGCAAAAAAATGTGTTACAAACCAGCATCTGAAACATTTTTTTTTCAGATGAAGAGCCATCATGCTTTTTGAACTATTACCACACAATATTCTGTCCCAAGTTTGCACTTTTTTATGACAAGAAAGTAATAGGTTAAACTGGATAATAGGGAGAATGTCTTGCTGTTACCACTTGATCTGTCTCACTTTTTTTTATAACAACCACAGACTCCAATGGATTTTATTGGGATTCTTCGTGATAGACCAACACAAAAATATCGAACTGAAGGGAAAATTATATATTTTCTACATTTTTCACACATAAAAATATGAAAAATCCGATTCAGGCCCAAATGTTGCAATACCCCTTGAACATCACTGATCAGAGAAGCAGCCAATGGCCCTCTTGATAACTGGAGATTTACAGATCCCCCATGGTGACAGCTGGTGGCAGCATCAATGTACTGCAGGCAGTTTTCTTCAATAGGGACGAAGAAAACTGGTTAAATGTGACAGAGTAATTAATGGAGCTAAATATAAGGCAATCCTGGAAGAAAGGCCATAAGGCTGCAAAAACTTGAGACTGGACTGGAGGTTCACCCTCTCGAGAGCTACAATGAAGTACTTTAAAGGTTGTATACAGAACAAGGGCATGATAGCGACATCTAGTTTATCTAGGTTGTAGTTACAACAATAAAAATCGAGCACTGCTTTCGTAAATACGTATTTCACCGAGGTCTAATCACAATTGCATTATCATGAAAGCTTTGAATAAGTTAGACGAAAGGGGCTAAACTTGTTTGCTTTACGTGTTTTAGCCAGTGACGTCGGGGGAAGGGGGAGAGAGGAAGAGGAGAAACGAACAACGAGAATAGAGGACCATGGATCATAGTTTTCAATTTCAATGGAGAACCATCCGTACCCTTTGCTCCGTGAGAGGGAGGAAACCATACCACAGAAAAGAAAAATAAATAACCGGGAGAAAACAAGAATCTACATCGGTGGAGCGTTTACGAGATGGAGACTATTCATTAGGGATATAAACTTTAAGACGGGCGCGGAGGTTGCAGGCTTTCTGCTGGACAGGTAAGTTAATAAATGAAACAATGAAGTTTATGTTATCGTTATGTTTGACATCGGACAGGTTATTCCAGCAAATAGTTTATCTTCCATTTAACTCTGACAATTTTCTCCACGGCTTCCATAGTAGTAATGACGTGTTATAACGGCGAGAAGCCAGAAAACACTGCTCAGTTGCTTGCATTCACTGAGCAAACCACTAGTTGGAGATAACTCTTACACAGCAGGGCTTTAATGAAATGTACTTTCAGCCTGCACCCCTCTAAAAGTGCCGTGGATGTATTTTTTTAATGTAGCTTTTTATGAAAATGTCCCATATACAACCTTTAAATCAAAGCATATGCATGTGATAGAATTTAAAACCATGTTCCAGTTTCATTTCACTCCACAATTACGCATTTCTTATGTGTTGGTCTTTCACGTAAAATCACACGGAATCACACCGGAACTTGTGTTAGGTGAAATTTCGAGGCCTCGTATGCACGGCAAGGGAGATCACAAGATCAGCTCGGCTCACGTGTGGTAAGGCTGAACGTTACCTAAACAATTTAATATCCCACCTCCTTCTCCTTCGGTCTCCACCTCCTGCATGACGTAGGCTTCATCCCCACACACCACCACCTGGGCGGAAAAACCCTGCCCATCGACCAGGCTGCCAGTGGTCACCTCCTCCACTATCACCGCCAGGTCCTCCTCAGCCTCGTCTATCTCCACCAGCTCCTCACAGACCTCCTCTGCTTCACACTCATCCTCCATCTCTCCTTCCAGCTCCGCGTCGGCCTCATACACTACCTCCTGCTGGGAGAACTGGACCAAAAGAAATAGGAACAAGAGTTTACAATGTAGAGCTAGTATTAGCTAGGAATAAAAGTGGGGGCTTGTCCAACAAGCACCTGGTGAGGATCTTCTTCATCGGTGACGTATTCCACCATCGTCCCACTGGTGTCAACCAGCACCACTGACGTCATGGTTCATGCTCCTCAGGGATAAGGAGACACAGCCCCTCCTTGTGGTGACCTCTGCTAATGTCGTGAACAGCAGCCACTAAAAAAAAAAAAAAAAAAAAAACAACAAACAGGCAAAGTAGATTAATAATGAAAAGTAAAAAAGATTCACAATTAGATTTCACAAACATTTGACAAAGAATTTGTAGACTGTAAAAACGATTACAAACCTACGTGTGAAGTCCAAATTGCAAAACTACCATTAAGTAAAACGACAATGAATTATTAGTTAACCTAAAATTTCCCTGCATCTTTCTAACTGTGTGGTCAAGTCGTAAAAGCAGAGATCCGATCACCGTCTCTCTCGACGTGGACATGCCTGTCTGCCATTACAGGAAGAGAAGCACTGACAGAAAGCCATGTCATTACATCGAACACAAGAACAGTGTTTAGATGGGGCCGAGCCAGAGCGATGGTAACCGTTGCTAGGACGCAGCTCTCAGTTTCTGTTCAGTGCAGCTCGCCGTGACTCCTGGCAGCGACTTTAAATGACACGAGTGTCTGACACTTTCAAAATACTTCTTCTCTAAAATTACTCTGTCCAGTTTTTAAGACAGGAAGGGGTTATTAACAGTGGGTCAAATCATATGGTCTGATTTTTAAAGAATTGATTTGCAAATTATGGTGGAAAATAAGTATTTGGTCAATAACAAAGGTTCCTCTCAATACTTTGTTATATACCCTTTGTTGGCAATGACAGAGGTCAAACGATTTCTGTGAGTCTTCACCGGGTTTTCACACACTGTTGCTGGTATTTTGGCCCATTCCTCCATGCAGGCCTCCACTCACAGTCTTGTTTTTAAACTGTAGGAGGAAGCCGTAGTACCCATAGGGAACCCATACATGGACAGAGGAAAATTTCCATCCAGAAAGATTCTAGCAGGGAGTCGAACCCGGGACCCAGCTTACACCGTTTTCTGCTGTGTACCCTCAGCTATTTAAATATTTCTGAGAGAAAAAAAATCCCTTTAAATTATAAAATATTCTGCACCATCTGATGAATTACTAAAGTAGAGATTTCCCCTTTAAAATAAAAAATACGATGAAATTCACGGATTAAACTGGTCACCTTCTAACAAAGAATAACCTTATACCAAATGATTATAGTAAAACAAAACGCAGGATTTAAACTAGTTACAAAGCCATGATTCAAATACCATGTAAAGTCCTGAGAATTAACATTTTTCCCCACAAACGCACAGCATTGGTTTGACTTTACAGATTCCTCAAACATTACGGACAAGCTCAGTTACCCTAAGCCCTGTATAATGGATGAGTCATGCTGGGCTCCTCTGCTACAGAGACCAACATGCTTTTAGCTCAATTATTCAGCATCATGCACAGTTTTAACCAAATTTTTACATAAACTGTAAAAAAACTAACATTGAGCTGACTGAACCTGATTTAGGTCAGTCAGTGTCACCAAAGTTACCTCCCTTTAGCTAAATGGTAGAACAATGGCTACCTGGCAATCGGGGCCTCCCTAGTGGTAATTGTTTCCAACTCTTGAGAATCTGAATCAAATTCACATTTCCAACATGCTCATCACACGACATATCAACAGGTCTAGTGTCCCAATCATCTGATATTTTAAGCTCTTTACTCTTTAGCCAAAGGAAGATCTGCATGTGTTCTGTAAAGTGGCTTGCCCACTCATAGGCTAGATGGGCTGTTGGCGATTGTGAAATGTTGCTCTTTGCACTGAGAAGTCAATAAGAAACCGACACAGAGTTGAAGGGTGTGTCAACGGGCAGAGTCCTGCATGTGCTCGGTGTGGGGCGGTCAAATCTAACAAATGTGCGACAGATGGACAAATGGATGCTTGACTTTCAAATGCTTGCAAAAAGCAAAAGCAAAACGGTCGGCTAGCTGCAGGCTCTCTCAAGCAGACTGCATTCGATCAAACAAGCAATACAGGACTGGCAGGACACGAAGCTACCTAACTGCTTCTCGTCTAAAACTAAGTTATTATTTTCCACTGGAAAACAGCAGAGGTTTAACACAGGAAGGCATAACTGTGGCCTGTTCCCAGTTTACAGTCATTTGTGAGTCATGTGGGTATGTCAAAAATCTAAAAGGATTATTCAGGAAAACAGCTACGTGTATGAGTTGCCACTTTGCTCAGTGAGAAAAGATAAGGAGCACAGCTTTGTTCTTAGCGTTCTTGGTCGGTGGTGAATCAGCAGCAGTGCTGAGGAAAATAAAGCAGAGTCATGGAGAAAACGTAAAGTTTCCCACCTCAAAATCCCAACCAAAGCATCAAAACGAAAAACAGAACAAGCCCAAACTTGCCTTGTCGCTGACATGTGGATTCGACATGAAGCTCTGCATCTTCACTTTTCTCCTGTTTGACGTTTGAAAACAGCCGAGGAGTCTCGATAACAGATGCTTCCCATCTCAGGCAACAGAAACCAGCCTGTCCGCTTTTCGTCCAGCTCTGCCAAACATCCGTCCATCCATCCGTGTGGACGGTCCTCTCCCCTCCCTGCCCGCCTGGCTGCTCCCTCTGTGCAAGGAGCCTCGCGGATCGACTCAGCGCTTCTCAGGGCCTGCCTCGGGCTTGGATCACATGATGAGGGTGGAACACATACCCGCACACACACGGAGTCACGTGATCTATCGTCAACAGAGCTTTTGTTCCAAATAGCTGGGGTTGCTGGTCTAGATACAACGCCCTGCCTTGTGTCCTGCCCTGCACACATACACACACGCGCACACACACAATACAATGAACAAATCCACTGCAACTATGACCTCAGGATTTACTTAACACCCAGCCCATATTTAAACACACACAAGCGAAGTCCACCACGTTATTGGCATAGATGATATGGAGTTTAGGCCTCTACATTAAATAAAACAGACTACAGATTAACCAACCATGAGGACCTAATCACTTAATTGCTAAAATACCTTAGCCAACCCTTTATTTTTTATTTTGTCACACCACCATTACATAGTTCAGTCTAAAGAGCTCCAGGAGTTGACATCACTTCACCCAGCAATCAACAGGTCAAACTGAATCAGTGCCATAGTGCAGGCAGCACCCCGCAGTTATATTATAATTGTAGTTATATGCTGCTAACTCAAACCTAGAAACAGTAAATATGGTGGTGCTCCAGGATGCCATAACAGACGTGGACGAGGTAAAGAAAGAGCGTTCAACAAGATTCCCGAAGATCCATAATGAAAAAAACGTCTTTGCATTTAATCGCGCTAGCAATCAGCTAAATGAAGCTGTGTGACCCGCCAGGAAAGACTTACATTAATGTGACGACCACTTCATATCAGGTACATAAGCCAAAGTTTCCTAAACTTTATATAGCATTTATTTTACATGCTGTTATTAAACTTCTTAGCGGACTTCCTACAGTTATCTTGCTGTGTATTTTTCTGTCTTGTTGCTCATGTAGCAACTAGTAAACGCCTCATGGTTAGGGTCGGAGATTTTAAATCCTTTTCATTTCCTAGCATATACAATAATATCTTCCATCTTTAAACGGGAAGTCAACTCCGACGGTGTAAAATCCCAGCCTGCGGCATCCATTTTGGTTACGCTCCTGCCTGACAGTGTGGCACTGAAGCTCTGAGAGTCACGTGACATCCGGAGCTCTATAGTCAGTCCTAGGTGTGTGTATTGGCAAGAATCTGGTGATACGATATGTATCACGACGCAGACGGAACGGTACAATATATTGCGATATATCATGATACGATGGGTAATACTATTTGGGGTATAATGATTCATCGATTGTATCGATGTATCGATAAAAACGTATATATCGCTTTGTATCGAATCGTTTGACCTCATATCGATACGCATCGTATCGGTCCAAAAACATATCGTTACACCCCTAATACTAAAAGAACTAGCTTGTTCTTATGTTGCATTTTTTATGTTTATGCTAGTATATCAAAGGAGAACTAGCTTGTTCTAATATTGCACTTTGAGTGTGGTTACATTTATTGACCTTTTGGAATACATAAATCAGCAAAGCAAATAAAATTCCTTGAAAAGGTATTCCTTTGTGTTTGTGGAGTAGCTTTCAATTAGTATCGGCAATAGGTATAGGTAAGAAAGTGCTTTGTCATTGTACAACCGTACAACAAAATTGTGTCACTATCAAAATCTACTGTATCGTATCAAATCGTATTGTTTAAAAAAACGTATATATCGCTTTGTATCGAATCGTTTGACCACATATCGTTACACATCGTATCGGTCCAAAAACGTATCATTACACCCCTAAATACTATATATTAGGGATGTAAGAAAATGTCGATATGCCAATATATTGTGATATTATATGTCAAAATATTGTATCGATATTCAAGAGCAAAGAATCCATTTTTTTTTTTTTATTTCAATGAAATTCTGACACACCACCATCATTTTGGCAGTAAAATTGAAAGTAGGACTGATAGTTGGTGGCTTTTTTATCTCATTCGTTGCAGTGGATTTCATTCTTTATCCCCTTTGAGCTCAGTCTCAGTGTCTGCTCTCTAACCATTCATTCTCAAACCACAACATTGACCCACCATAACCTTTGTCACAAGGGTTCATCTGCCAGCTCAGACTTTGGATGAGCGAAAGGCTGGAAGGGCAAACGTTAACAAGCACAGACACTTTACTACAGGACATACCAGATCACAGCAATCTCCATATAAAAACTTTTGTGCAGGGATGAGCAAAACATGGGATGCATATTGGGAAGAATCTGGTGATACAATATGTATCCCAATACAACAGATTGAGGTATATTGTGCTGCTAGTAGTAGGCCTACAAAATGTAGTTTTTAAAACGAAATATAATTTTTTCAAAAACTGCCAAAGCATTCTGACAAACCAAAATGAGGCCAAAAAAATTAATAGCAAAAATGAGGCCAGTTGGGCGGTTCCCACCGCCGCCATCTTGTCCGCGTCACTCGCCTCGTCACTCTCAGAAACTCCAAAAATGGGCAAAGAGGTGGAGCTGAGAGTGGCGCTGTGAGGCTGGGGGCGGAGGGTTAACGCTCCGAGCCGAAGTAGCTACAAGCTAGTCAGAAACTAGTCGGGAGCTTACTGAAGCTAACGTAGGCTGCAGCCAGTTTCAGCCAGAAGACCGCGGTTGAGAGACTCTTACCCCGTTTTTCAACAACGATCCATTTAGACGCAGAAACATCTCGAGTAGAGAAAACAGATCAATATAATAAGACCAGAATGGGTCGGATCAACACGGCCTGATATTGTGTTATTGCCATTACCATCGGTGGAGGGTGAGGACTTAGTCGGCTTATCTTAACAACACATCCAGCAAAAAGTAGTCACAAAGTCATCATGAAAATTCAGATCCCCTAAAAAAAAATAAAAGGCTTTTGACTCACTTCACATCAGGCATCCATTAGTTTTTGCCTCCAGCTGTGTTCCTCACACCAGTACTGATCTAACCAGCGAATATCCAGTCTGTCTAGAGTCCAACTCTGTAGTCTTCCAGCCTGATGGAACCGTCTCCCGCTCTTGAGTCTTGAGGTGCTTTACCTGACCGGATCTGCCGCGGCGTCCCGGTCCTGCCGACTTTGCTGCTCTGCTGTTACCCGACCGATTGCCTGCTCCAACTCGCGTGTAGAAAGAGATAAAAGCTCCGACCAGAACAGCATTCCTCTCTGCCACCTGACAGAGACCCCCCAAGCTCGTCAAGCTTCGGCCGGTATGAAGCCTCCCCCCGAAAGCATAAACTTCTTGGACGGTCTGTTACTGTAATCAACACCACAGCAAGCCGTCTTTGCCCAATAATTGCAGATTAACATCCAAAACCGAATAAAAACTGCAGAGGCAACTGATATTGGAGTTCAGAAACACCAAATGACTGAAGTCTTTACGTTAATCCCAGGCTGTGAAGAGCTCCGCAAGCAGACTATGGAGCAAGCTATTAGCTACAGTTAGCCACCATTAGCCACCAGCGTTAGCCTAGACAAATGCAGGCCATTTAGACGGACATGTCAATCAAAAGGACACGCCCCTAATTATTCATAATTTCACAATTCAATTACAAATAAAAGGAGTTAAAAAAAATTCACCCCCCTCAGAGTTGTCATGATGGTAAACCTGAACTATCTAAGCTAAAATGGTTTTTTGAACCAGGCTGTAAACATGTTTATTTTTGCTGTAAAGTTGGCCTTTTTAACGTGGGAGTCAATGGGAAATTGCTCCTTTTTGCAGCCAGCCCCTAGCGGATGAGGGCTGAACTGCAATTTTTGTCACTTCCGCGTTGGCTTCACATTCTGCGGGCGGAGTTTGCCCCTTGGGTAGAACAAGATCCACCGTCCACTTCCTGTTGCTTAAAACCAAAACATCAGAGAATCAGGACGGTTGGGGAAAAGATTGACTGTACATTTAAACAGCGGCATCATTCACACTGTTTTCCTAACCATCTGTTTTAAGACTTCAGACATCGGAGTCTCATCTCCGTCAACCATCTTTGTGATGAGCACTTACAGCACCTTCTTTTCATTAGATTTAACAAACATTACCATGAAATAGAAGGCATGCAAAGGAACTACAGACTTAATTTTAATAAAATAGTGTTAAAACTACAGTATTTGTGGTGTGACACTTGTGTTAAATTTAAATTCTTAAGTTACGGTGGTTAGAAGTGGTGGTAAATATTTAAGATATTTTACCCGAAGTAACTTAAAGTAGTGTAACTCAGTTACATTTTTAAGACAGTAATATGTAATGCAAACATATTACATTTTTGACATTGTAACTAGTAATGTGAAATATATTACAGTTTCTTTGTAACTTTCCCAACACTAATATATATATATATATATATATATATATATATATATATATATATATATATATATACAGGCATTTTAGGTAAAATCTTAAACAGAATATGATTTATTTCTGATCCTCTGGTCTTTACAAAGCAACAGAACTATAATAACCTCTGCTCATTTAAGTACATTCTCAGAGATTTCATAAATATATACAAAATAATAATAGAAAATGTAAATGCTGTTAAGGAAACCATTAGAGTAACTAACACACATTTATTGTCCTTGTAGAGGAACATCATACAGTCAGGATGAAACCTCATCAGGAATACAGACCTCTATAATTCACAGCTCAGTTTGGCATGGTAAAGTCACTACTATTAGAGATTATGATTGATTTCTGTTTCAGTTAATGGCGACATGGACTCTAATAACCAGTGGAAATTATGAATTTTAAAGAATCCAAAATAAATCATTGACTGTCAAAAGCTAGCAGGCTAGCTGATAGCCTCCAGGTGAAGTAGGGGAGGAACCACAACAACAGATGGAGCTGCTAAAGCAGGCTAATGTCGGGTTAAACTCCGCTTATAGGCTCCCTGCTATCAGCTGCTGCAGCTTGTTGTTGTTAGCATGGTTGCTAATCAGAGTTTACAGTGTGAGTGTGAACAGTACCGTCTGTCTCCGTCCTCACTGCTGCTGCTGCTGCCGACTGTCAGCCTCCAGAGTCCCGCAGCTCAGCGACACCGCAGACTAGTTGACGGTAACAGTAGTGGCTGATGCCATGATGAGGAGTCCCGGAGCCTCCCAGGGCTTCCAGCGCCCCCGGTGAGTGAGAGAGATGTACGGCTAGCTGGCTCGGAGGATGAGTGGAGACGTGGTCGCTGGTTCGGTTCTCCTGTGGTGAAATAGTATGCTCGGTTGGTTTTGCTTCGCTGGTTCGTCAGAATCGGACCGTTGACGTCACACCATAAAACATCAGAGTTTTTCACTAAAAAAGATGTTTCATATAGGAAAAAAAAACTTTTCAATAGGCCTGACTTTATTATATATTTTTAATACAAATTTCTTCTACTCTGAATGTCACAATTACGTTTTGATGCTTTAAATTTTTAATTCATAATTCCTGACTGCAGTATTCTACAAATTCCTATTTTATGGAGGACAATCACTGTAAAAAAAAAAATCCACAAATTTTGTTTTTTTTAGTATTTAATTTCTCATTTAGGCATTTATTTCCAAATTTATTTATTTATTTATTGTCAATTTTAGCATGTATTGTCATGGGTGTGGTAATAGGGGGAAAAGTGGACCTGACTACCCGGGGCCAAAGAAGGGAGAGGGGCCCCATGAAAATTATTTGTGCACATGGAGAATTTTAAACCAAATGTTGAAATACTTGAAAAAATACTCAAAACCATTTTTGATTGAACAGGAACCTTTTTTGGAGGCAGTAGGCTTTCTCTAATGAAGGTCAGAGGATTACAGTGTAGACATATTTCTATTGTGTTCTATTATGGAGCACCCTCTTTTGGTTTTCTTAGGTCAGTACATTGCATGGTTGCATCTCAATTTACATGGACGTTGTAATCCATCTTAGGTTGGCCTGGGAGGGACTGTGTTGATGCCTTTTGCACATTAGTGTCTGAAGATTTTTTATTATTATTAATCATATCAAAATATATTTTATTAGGGCAACAGTAATTTGTACAGTTGTGGATGTATTAATTAACCGTTTAGATATTCACCAACTCTCCACCCAACCTTAGCCAATGTGTCACAAAATTTATTTCACAAACATATTAGTAACATGTAAAAGTTTTTCAAATAAAATTATAGTGCACATTATATGCAGCTGAATTTAAAAGCCTTTAAATTAGATTAAATGTGCGTAGTTTTTCTATTTTGTTAAATTTGAATTATTTTGACTCTTTTTTTCTCAATTTTGTATATTATTTTGTTTTTATAATTAAATGTAGAGTTAATACTGCAATATTATGTTTGTTTCCAACATTTTCATTAATTATTTCATTGATTACTTGTAAATGAAAAATATGAATATATGAATATGAATATGTTCTACATGAGATTGGATTTAGAGAAATAAAAGTTCTGTAAACTTTCACAAAGTTAGAAATATTATTTTAAATTCTTAAGAGTTTTACAAATATAATGACTTTAATTAGTTAATGTGATTAACTAAAAAGTTAATTGATGAAAATTACGAAAATGTTTATTGCTTGTTGCAACGTGCTGGAGTGAGAAAGAAAATGCCATTACAGTATTTGAGATGATGATGTTATGGATGTTTCTTATAGGTTAAATCATAATAGTTGAGTTAAATGGAGAAAACTCTGGATTCTTACTGCTTCCTTCTATACCAACACTGAAAAGTGATGAATACAAATCAGCCGAGATAGAACTGTGGATCCCCACAAGTGGTTCATCCTAAAAGTGCAGTTTACAGTTGCTAAATGTGCTAAAGGTTGTTTAAACACTTACAAATATGAACAGCAAAGGAATGTCGAAAAAGAAAAAGTAAGATCGTTCACCACTTTATTTCAAACATTAACATATTGACATGATGACTTAATTGTTTGCTTAGCAGATACATTCCTCATTATGTCTCAGTCACGTAGAGCTCAAAAACATATGTCAACATCCCATCTACAATCATTATTTTTCCTCTATGTGATGTGCAACATTTGCCTCAAAATACTGTCACAGCCTGGACAGTAAGTTTGCATTTTCCTTTTCCATATAGTCTTTAGTCACATATAAAACAAATGAAGACAAAGGACTAATAGACAATTATCCGTGTTAAGTTTTTGTTTAACAGCCCTATTAAACTTGAACGGCCACATATTTTCACGAGTTTATCTTTTTCGTGAACAGGGTCTGTAAAGAAACAACACGATAAAAAAGAAATGTGAATCAAAATGTGGGCATTTTAGTGGAAACGTTAAAAATTTGTTGCCTATTTATAGTCTTGCAGTGAACTATAAATACCTGAAAATACTTGGCTGTATGTGCAACAATATTAAAACTCTGTAGTTTCCTCTGTCAGCTTAAATGAGCAGCTAGTGTGCTGCTTTTTACAATATTACACATTTTAACTCCCTAAAAAATGTTTTTTAAACTTCAGCATATCTTAATAGTTTCATAATACTGACACCTAGTGGACAAAAGCTATAATAACACCTGCTAAAAAGAACAACGCTTCAGATTGTGAGAGCTCCTCTTCTTCCCAGGCTTGATTGAGAGGAAGGCACACTTTCTGTTACAACTGGGCTGTCATCATCACTCCATTCTCAGTGTCTAAAACAAACAAACAAACAAACACAAAAAGAAGATGTGAGATAGAAAAGCAGCAGTTTCATTAACATAACTGCAGGTTTACATAACCTCATATGAATCATTTTTGACTCCTCTGATCAGTTTCTATTGCAGAGATTCATAAAAAGTAGCGAGGTCAATCAGTTTAGAAATAATACATCTAAAAGAGTACTAATTTACTTCACTTATTCCATCACTTTCATCATAAAACTCCTATATTATATTTCTTCTTTACACATGGAGTGAAATAGCCTGTTTCATGTCTTTATCTTTTGATTTCCAATTATAAGGACTTACAGATAATGGAAACCTATATGTTACATAATAGGCATCAAAAACAGATATTTTAAACAGAAATGACAGGCTTTACCAACACATTCAGTATGGTAGGGCCTCGTTTTGAATGGATTACTGCATCATAGGGACGTGGCATGGAGTTGACCTGCGGCCTTCAGGTTTTCTGCATTTTAGCATCTCCGTCAGCAGAATGAAACAGGAAGTACTCTGTGCGCTGTGAACTTCATTAAACACAGCTTACCAGAACCAGCAGATGGCATCAACCTCAAAGTCATCCCTCTGTGGAAACCTCACACTTCTCCAGACTCTGGAACCTGGATTTCCCAATTAAATCCCAACTTTGCTTTCATCAGAAGAGACTGTGGACTTTTGTGCAACAGTCCAGTTCTTCTGATGCCGGTTCTGGTTCAGGAGTGACATTTGCAGCCCACATGTAGGTTTCATCTGAATCTAGGGCCTTTTGAGGTTCTGACTCCAGCCTTACTCATGGTGACGCCCTCACTCTCAAATCCTTGAATGATCAAGAGATCTATGATTAGCCCTGTTACTGTAACTCTTTTTTTTTTCCTGCTTCCACCCATTTATTTTTATCATCTGGAGGTCATAATCATCAACACTGAAGAAACAGAGACCTGGAATATTTGACTCCATTTGCAATGAATTTATATCATATGACTTCTATTTCTGGAATTAGGGACAAAAACTATGAATGTTAATCAAATATGGATGTGGACTTTCTCTGGACAATCGCATAACTCAATATTAATACATATATAAGCCTTCATATTACACCTCTCAAGCAAGTTAATTAACAATAACAAATAATTGCTAATAAATGTGTGATTACATAAATAAAAAACAGTGCCTTGATAATTTTGTTAGGGAAGCCTTAAAGCTTGAAGTATATGAAGCTTCTAAGTAACCCTTGTTTATTTCTACCCGAACCTCCAGTTGTATTAAATGCTGATAGAAGAAAGTTGTTACTCTGGATTAAATTAAAATGAACACTTGCTTAATCCACCTACTAGTTACTTAAATAAGTACAACTGTTCAGTTGCTTGTTAGCCCACATAGTCAATCATGCAGTCATATGGGAATGACTTCAGCATTTAGGTAACTAGACATGGTGAAGAGGAAATTTCTGAGGTTCAAAGCAAGCACGTTTCCCCCCCAGGATTATCTGCATTTTTTTTTTTTGTATGGTTACATTATTTGTAGATTTTCTGTTTTCTTTAAGGGAGTTTGTTTCACAGTACAAAGTAATTATGAGAAAAGTTTCATAATTTTTTTTATAACTGTTTGTATTTACGCGTTCTGTTTGTCGCTGTTTTTGAATTGCCTTTTTTCTTTCTTTCTATTCGCCCTCACTAATTTAAAGTGCAGCATTACACTTTAGTGTCCGCTTTACTTCAGAATTAACAGTGTTGTTAATAAAAAATACAGCAGCTCTGTGTTCTTACTCTGCTTTGTCAGCGGCGAGCACTCCTGTGCTTCTTGTGTGATGTCAGTATCAAGCAGATCCTCTCCTGGAGCAGCAGGTGGCACCGTCTCCTTGCTCGGTGATGGAGAAGTGTGGCAGCTGTGGCAGGGCTCTTCCTCGTCCATGGATGATGGTGGTTCTGTTTCTGTGTGCTCTGGCTCGGTGGAGGCTGCTGCCAGCTTAGCTGTCTCGCCGACCGCATGGAGTGCGATCTGCTCAGATTCAGTCTCCTCCTCCTCTGGCGTTGCCTCTGCAGGGACAATGGCCTCCTCAGCGTGGGAGGCCTCATCAGAGGAGGAAGGATCTTCAGGAGAAGTCTCTGATGAGGAGACGTCTTCCTCCATAGCAGAATCAGTGGTGTCTTCAGTCTCAGGCACGGCGTCAGAGAGTGAAGCGGATATTTCCTCTTCCTGCTCTGCAGCAGGTGCTACACTCCGCTCTGCAGATAATTCTTCAATAGTTATAACCTGCATCACTTCTTCAACCTCGACTGACCTCTTCTCAACACCAGCAGCATCCTCTGCTTCTAAAACCACCTCTAGAGCTTCTGGTTCGACACCCTCCAAGTAGTTCACCTCCACCTTTCCGTCATCCTCCATTTGGTGCAGAGCTGTCACCAGGCTCTCCTCAGCCACAAAAGCGTTGATAATCTCTAAGGTGGAGCCAGCCAAGGCCTTCACAGCTGTTTGCAGATTGGGTGACAGCAGGAACTAGTCAGGATTTTTATACAGAAACACCAGCATTAAAACAACTACTCATATAGCTTTATTTAGGATTTAAACCAAACCAACTTACATGATACACTATTTTATGATCCTATTTTATAATCACATTCCCTCAGAAAGGGTGTCTATGACTGGATGGTCTATTGAAAAGTACAAAGCCATTTCATTCTCCTTGTGTGCAACTTGGTTTTTGACATGGGATGTTGCCGAGGGGAATATTAAAAAGCAGGATGCCGAAGCCTAGCTCTGCCTAGAAAGAACAGTGTAGAAAAAAGCCTATCCATGATGTGTGGGATCGGCCTAGTCAAAGTCCAGACTGAAATCCATTAAAAATCTGTGAGAACACTTATAATAAAATAACATTTACGAATTATCTCCAATTTGATCAAGTTTGAGTGTTTCGGTCCAAAGCTAGTATAAGGTAGAAAAGCTGTTAATTACAAATGCATGCCAAACTTGACAGATTTTTTTTTTAAAAGGTCGACCACATGAAATCCTAAAAAAAAAATACATTAAAGAGTGAGATTGTACCTTGGTGTGTTACAAGGTCTCTAAAGGAGTGTGAATACCTCTGCTCTGTTGTTGGTTTGCAACCATTGTTATTGAATGGTGACTCTGTCTTAGTCAATTTTTGGACCAGACCTTTAAAAGTGGCTGCTTCCGTGGGGCACACATTGTTATTTTATCTCTAAATGAACTCTGAACATTTCAGACACACAGGGAGCGAGAATGTGGCACTGAGGGGAAAACCTGTATTTCTACAGGTTGCAAATGTTTCTACAATGATCTACAAGGGGAAATTGCTGACGATATGACCAAATTCTGTTCACAATCCTTAGTTTTGGAAAAATGTTCTTTTTTTTTTCTTCCAATAAAAGCAATAAAATGTGCAAATAATACAAAAAAAGCTTAAATTTGATTTGATTAAAACACTTGAAACGTCCTTATTATCTAGAGATATTTTAATCGTTAATGGTTTAATAGAACAACTTTTAAGGCCATAGCAAATTCTTACATTTCTGAAAGATGAAAGTTTCACAGAAATTAGGCAAAGCAGAGCTAGAACATTGTCAAACACAGATAAGAAAAGGGCTTAAAATGATAAAGTATGAAAATAATTTAAAACTGACATGGATAATGTTCATAAGATGGATCTCAGAAGGTGTAAACATTGAACGCACAGAAGTGGTGATAATAATAACATAAGCATTTGATCCTGCAAGGTGAAAAAAACAAAAAATACGTTTTTTTTGTGTTTTTGCTCATTTGTTGCTGCGCAGAAAAGACTTTAATGCGCCGTTGTCTGAAAAGAAGAGCCAGCAGGTCTGTTTTGGGTCACACTTCTGTCTCTACTTTAGGCCGCCATGGAACTTCCTTTCATAAAATCACAGGAGGTCCTTTCTATTGCTCACCAGTCGAACCATAATATGCATTCAGGCTGTTTTAAAACGGGACATCGCCAGATTATTTGGTTTTCAGGAATGTTAGCAAGGCTACAAAGAAAAAAAAAGCCTAAAAAAATGAACTGATGAACCTCTAGTGTGTATATAAAAAATACATACACTATTACACATAAATGAAATGGAGTGTGTTGTGTAACTTTTCTTTCCATGAGGTTCATGAGTCATTTTCTTCAGGCCAGGGAAACATGGAAAAACACATCTAATATGCATCTATAGCCCTTCCTTCTAGATGAACCCTGAAGAGCCCTTCCACTTTCATGCAGCCACCTCTGCAGCATGGGTTGCTTCAGGCTCAGCGGCTTCAGAGGGAGTCTCTGCGTTAGCAGGGGAAGCTTCATCTACTGCTGTCATACCAGCGCTCTCTGCTGCTCCCTCTCCATCCTCTGCGAGTGTCACGGTTGCAGCTTCGGACGTGATTTCAGCAACCGTCTCCTCCTGAGGAGCTACCTCAGCGTCTACTGGTTCGGCCGACGCTTCCGTGACATCTGCCTGAGAAGCCTCTGCAGCTGCTGGTTCTTCTGAGGCGGCCTCGGCAGTCGGTTCAGCTGACGTCTCGGCCACGGGTTCTGGGGAAGCGGGGACGGATTCAGCTGGAGTCTCAGCTCCTGGAGCAGGTTCCTCCTCCGCTGGGGCGGCTTCAGCTAGAGGGGATGATGCAACCTCTAATACGACTTCAGCTGCAAATTAAGAGTTTCAGAAAATATATAAATTAATAAGAACTCTGCTGAAAAAAATACAAATGCCATGCAGTCATTAGGTGTTTTTCACAGATTATATTCTTTGTTTCATCTGGAGTATTTGCCAACCAAAAGTTTTTTAAATATTCTCGTAGGACATAAGTACAATACTTGTTATCTACATCTTTACCTGAGGTACCAACAAACAAAGAGGTTGCTGTACATTAGCAACAAGACAACAGATAGCATTACCTACTGTACGTAAATGTATACAGATGGGATACAGAGAAGTTAAGGAAGTTAAACAAATTCAGAGACACAAGACTGTGACGGGCAGGCAGGTGAACTGTTCTGAGATCACTGTCAGGGCTACATCATACCTCTGATGGAGGAGAAACTCAGATCATCAGAGCACGAGGAGAGTTATTCAATAAAAGACTGGGCAACTCAATTATCGGTGAGAGAATTAATCAAATACAATTTATAACTGATATTGATGTCATTTCATTTTACCCTCAAATTTGAATGCATTCGGTGCTTTCAGTAATGAGTGAAGGAAGTAATGACTTCACATGTATTCAGGGGCAAAAGTGGCACAATCTGAATGAAAAGTGAGATAAACCTTAACACTAGAAAAGTACAAAACTTATAACTTACAAAAAAGACATTAATTGCTCATGTTTCTCCAGAACATGAAATGAAAAATGCATTCACACTTCTTCACAGCACAATTAGCCTGACAGAATGCTGAATGACTCAGTGCTTTCAGATACTGTTGTAATGTGTTCGGAATAGTTGGAAAGAAGAAGAGTTTTCCATGTAGAACCCGGTTACATTTTGTTTAAAGTCAAATCATTTTCCACCAACGGCCTCCCACAAACCAGCTTGTCAAACAGAGATATAATTTGAGCATAAGAGGCTGGTTGACCAGGTTATATCTTATCGGTGTAAAAAGGTAAAGCAGCGGTCGTTTAAAGTTATTGAGCGACGTGAAGGCTATTCATCATCGGGCTGCAAATGTGTGGAAGGCTGTAGGAAAGTTTTATTCCTAATGATATGTTTATGTTCCAGGCTCTTGAAGCTCTGCTCCAGAGTCTTGAGACATAAAACTATTGATGAATTATATTTGCGGTGATGTAGTGGCAACCTGTCCAGGGTTTACCCCACCTCTCGCCCGATGATTGCTAGAGACCCTGCATAAGATAGACGGTACAGTTAATGTATGGATGGAATATATCTGCAAAAACCAGATGCAGCAAATTATGTTTGCAGCATTATGAGACCCGAGAAAAAAATACAGGTTGGTTTAAAATGGTCCAGCTTCTCCTGAGCAACTTTTCCGCGCTTCATCTGCACATCTGAACCAGTGACAGTCAGATTTTGCCCATTAGCAGGTCAGCGCACAAAGCCACAAGTTCTGCAAGCTGAGCAGACACATAGCTTGCAGACACAAATCCAAACAGACAGGCATGATGAAGCTATTGAGAGGAGTAATTCTACCATGTGGGACATTTGGGTGGAGCTGGCTTTCAGGCTCACTGAACTAATTTTCAATTTGTTTAAGCACTTTTCAAACACGCATCACTTTTCTCAAGCAGACAGCAACTGAACGTTTCAGAGTCACTTCACAACGAACACCCTGGTGATTTTCCATTACAAGTTAGGGAGCTATAGGAGATTACCTGTGATGCAGCACCTAAACAACGAGTAGGCTACACACAGCAGTGGCATTCACTTTCATTCAGTGCAACTTGTTACAGATGTAAATACAACTGCTTCGACTTCACTCAAGTATCTCTCATAAGGTTTCAACCCAAAGGATGTTGTTGAAACTATTAAAATCCTCCACTCAGTTTGTCTTTGTCTTTTCCAGTTCATTTAGCACCTAACTATTTTGTATCTGTACATGAAGCCAATTTTTGTTTTATAAATCTGTTGCCTTTGAGTTTAAGCTTCTTGGTCGATAACAAAACTTTAATTAAAAATGGCAATTTGTAACCCTAAAATTGGAAATTTAGAACACAACTGGGTACTTATGAAAAGATAACTGGAAAAAGCAACCATACAGCCAGCAAAGGTGATTAGGACATAGTAGAACCAGGAAGAGTTTATTTCTGGAGCAGATGATTGCAACTATTACATTTACTGCAACCAGAAGCTGATGGGCATTAAGCAATCAAAGCTCCTATTTATCGTCCTGTGGCTTCAAAGATGTGAGGTTGTTTTCCAGTTTTATCTGCTGCTGGTACAGTCAGGTCAATTAATATTAAGACATCGACACAATGCTAACATTTTCTGCTCTATACACCACCACAATGGATATCAAATGAAACGAACAAGATGTGCTTTAACTGCAGACTTTCAGCTTTTATTTGAGGGTATTTACATCCAAATCAGGTGAACGGTGTAGGAATTTCAACAGTTTGCATATGTGCCTCCCACTTGTTAAGGGACCAAAAGTAATGGGACAATTGTCTTATCAGCTGTTCCATGGACAGGTGTGTGTTATTCCCTCATTATCCCAATTACAATGAGCAGATAAAAAGTCCAGAGTTGTTTTTAAGTGTGCTATTTGCATTTGGAATCTGTTGCTGTCAACTGTCAAGATGAGAGCCAAAGAGCTGTCACTATCAGTGAAGCAAGCCATCATAAGGCTGAAAAAACAAAGTAAACCTATCAGAGAGATAGCAAAAACATTAGGCGTGGCCAAAACAACAGTTTGGAACATTTTCAAAAAGAAGGAACCCACCGGTGAGCTCAGCAACACCAAAAAACCCGGAAGACCGCGGAAAATAACTGTGGTGGATGACCGAAGAATCCTTTCCCTGGTGAAGAAAACACCCTTCACAACAGTTGGCCAGATCAAGAACACTCTCCTGGAGGTATGTGTGTATCTGTGTCAAAGTCAACAATCAAGAGAAGACTCCACCAGTGTGAATACAGAGGGTTCACCACAAGATGTAAACTATTGGTGAGCCCCAAAAACAGGAAGGCCAGATTAGAGCTTGCCAAACATCTAAAAAAGCCTTCACAGTTCTGGAACAACATCCTATGGACAGATGAGACCAAGATCAACTTGTACCAGAGTGATGGGAAGAGAAGAGTATGGAGACGGAAAGGAACTGCTCATGATCCTAACCATACCACCTCATCAGTGAAGCATGGTGCTGGAAGTGTCATGGCGTGGGCATGTATGGCTGCCAGTGGAACTGGTTCTCTTGTATTTATTGATGATGTGACTGCTGACAAAAACAGCACGATGAATTCTGAAGTGTTACAGGCAATATTATCTGCTCATATTCAGCCAAATGCCTCAGAACTCATTAGACGGTGCTTCAAAGTGCAGATGGACAATGACCCAAAGCATACTGCAAAAGCAACCAAAGAGTTTTTGAAGGGAAAGAAGTGGACTGTTTTGCAATGGCCAAGTCAATCTCCTGACCTGAATCCGACTGAGCATGCATTTCACTTGCTGAAGACAAAACTGAAGGGAAAATGGCCCAGGAACAAGCAGGAACTGAAGACTGTTGCAGTAGAGGCCTGGCAGAGCATCACAAGGGATGAAACCCAACGTCTGGTGATGTCTATGTGTTCCAGACTTCAGGATGTAATTGACTGCAAAGGATTTGCAACCAAGTATTGAAATGTATAAGTTTCATTTATGGTTCTTATTCTGTCCCATTACTTTTTGTCCCTTAACAAGTGGGAGGCACATATGCAAACTGTTGTAATTCCTAAACCGTTAACCTGATTTGGATGTAAATACCCTCAAATAAAATCTGACAGTCTGCAGTTAAAGCACATCTTGTTCGTTTTATTTGATATCCATTGTGGTGGTGTATAGAGCCAAAAATGTTAGCATTGTGTCGATTTCCCAATATTTATGGACCTGACTGTATGTTTAACTAAAAACACAACAATATATTTTAAGGCTGACACTCAAGATCATGCCTATAAAGTGTGTCTCTGTATCACCTTCTAACTGATTTTATCTCACAAAATAATGTTTCGTACATACTGGACTTCTATCACTATCATGGATATATGAGTTCATGGCATTTAAAAACTCTAAGTGAATCATGTCAGATTTGCTCAATCCAGATAGTAGATCTCTTAAAAAGGTTTAGAGCCATTCGTGCATTATCTATACCGCTCATCATGTAAGGGTCAGAGGGGGTTTGGTGTATATCTCCAGCACTCATCAGGTGACAGGCGGGGTTCTCCCTGGATAGGTCGCCAGTCCATCGCAGGGCAACACAGGACAAACAACCATGCACACACACGCTCTTACCAAAGGGCAATTTAGAGAGACCAATTAATCCAAGAGTCATGTTTCTGTACCATGGGAGGAAGCTGGAGTACCCGGAGGGAACCCATGCATGCACAGGGAGAACATGCAAACTCCATGTAGAAAGACCCCAGTCCGGGATTCAAACCCGGGACCTTCTTGCTGCAAGGCAACAGTGCTACCAACTGCACAGCCTAGGTTTGGACCCCATATCTTAAAGGCTGACTTTATATGGTAAGCAGTTTGATTAATTTCATACGTGTAAAGATTATACATACATGACTCATATGGCATATTATACTTTAAGTCATTTAGTTTGTGTTTTATTGCTACTAGTCTTGGTTATTCTTCTTCCAATTATTGCACGTCACATCCAGGTAAAAAACAAAAAAACTAATGTTTACCCCATCAAATATTTACATCAGAACAAGCTTTTTTGTGAGTGTCCTTCCGAATGAGTTTGGGGAGGAATCAAAGAATGACTCCTGAATTTAATTATAACAAAGAAAGATTCACTGGCTTTAACATCAGCCTGGCTCTCAGTTTTGTTCAATAAGAGGTTGGATCCATTACAGACCCTTGGAAAAAGGGTTCAGGCTTCTTAAACCTTTTGACCTTCATTCACATTATAAATAAAACATTCTAAAAGATTTTATGTGACAAATCAACACAAAGTTTTGAATAATTGTGAAGTGAAAAGATAAATTCAAATCTAAAAAATGTTCTCCCCTAACCTAGAATCTCAAAAGTATGGTGTGCCTCTATATTAACGTAATTTCTATTCTGTCCCTAAATCAAATCCATTGCAAATACCTGCCTAAACAACAAACCTAAACAAAGTCCACCTTAATGTCATTTTATGTCAATATTAATCTGTTCTGAGGGTTTCGGAGAATTACTAGAGTACATCAGGGAACAAACTGCATTATGAAGATCAAGGAACACAGGGAGGAAGTTGTGGAGAAATTTTAAGCAGAGGTAGGTTTTAAAAAAAAAAAAGGCCATCCTGCTATGTGGTGAGAAAACTATGGTCACATCACCCTGAACACAGCATGCTTACAGTGGTTTACAGCGGTGGCTGTTTATTTAGCAGGAAGAAGAAAACTGGTGAGTTGAAGTTAAATAAAAATATAAATGCATGCCATACTTTTTAGACTTTCATTTGTAAAAAATAAACCAAAAAACTTAGAAGAAATAATAATAATAATGTTGAAACAATGTATTCTTTTCTCCCACTCCAGAGTGTTGTGTTTGTTTCTTAATACATAAGATTTGAAAAAAAAATGCATTAATATTATGATAAAATATATAAAGGTTTCAAATGGAAATGATTTTGCGTGACACTGAGCACATTTTATTTTACAAAAAAACCGACTCTACCTTTCTCCTTGGAGCTCATGTTGGCCAGTCTATCCTCGTAGCGTTCAGTGTCACCATTAACTGTTTTATAGGCCTGAAAAAGAGAGAAATGGTAGAAATGCACATTACAGCCCCACATTAGTTAAAAAAATAACTGCAAGATGCCCCCTCACACTGTGGCTGACATTGTTAGAGGCAGCAGAAACATGCCGTTTCTCTTTGAATAAACAGGACTTTTCTGTTGTTCATGTCCATGACTGAAGTGTCCCTCTGAGCAGACAACAGCCTCTGTGTACGATCCAGTGTGTAAAGCTGAAGTGAAGCCTGAAGTCCAGCCTGCATTCTGCTCGCAAATGACTCCAGCTGACCACAGAAAAATACTATGCAACCCAAAATACAACCTTTGTGTTTTATCTTGTAAGATGATGCAACATAACGATTGTATTTCATCTTTTAAGAACATTGACACTGGCTTCTGTAACAAGTATCTCAATTGACCTATTTTATAGTTGTTTATTTTACTTTATAGTCAAACTAAATTACTGCAGCATTGCTCTCACTCGAAATTAAACTATGGCCACAGCAAGATACTCATTCTTCTTTACTCTTTACTATAAGTATTTAAACTTGGTACATTTTTCTGTCAAGACAGAGTAATCACGATCTACAATAAGCGAAATGATTGAGTGACATAACCCATGTTTATGTCTAGTCAAATAGATTTGGATGTTCTCCTCCATTAGAAGTAGGTTAATCTATTCCCTAACATCGAGCTGAATGTGTCTAATACAAAATAAAAAATGAAATAAAAAATGGCTTCACACATCTTGGATTCAGTCTCACATTGAAGGAAAGGAAGTTACTGATTTTTGTTGGTTCTCGTTGGGAAGATTTCTCATTTTGTTCTTTCATTGAAAAGTATAAAAAATTATTGAACTAGGAAAAAAAGAATAGTTTAGACATAAACAGTGGTGGGTGTAGTTACTTTGGAAAGTAGTTAGTTAGGTTACAACGTTACCATCAATTAAAAGTAATCAGTTAAGTTACTGCGTTATCTATTCATAAAAGTAACGCGTTAGAGTACTCAAGCATTACCAAAAATGCAGCGCATCACACATCCTGCAGTTTAATTGACAGACACAGCCCCCTTTTAAATGCACCAGAAGTCGTGACTCCTGACAATGAATAACGTCAGTCAACCAACTAAATTACTGAAAGATAACAATAACAGGAAAGACAGTCAGCAATAGGCTATTCCACAAAGCGTTTTATTTATTAATTATCACAGAATGAACACAATTTGAGGTAAACCGGCTTGCAGATTTAGATCCATTTAGAAATTACCAACCAGTCAACGATCTAACTGAAATTAACAGCTGCCTGTCAAACAAAAATTACTACAAACCGAATAAAATCATTCACTGCCACACAGGCAAATGACAAATCGCTTAATAGCCGAACAAAATAATATTAAAGTCTTACAAGCCTAAATTCGCTTTAACGTCGTCTCTTACACTTGCTCTTCAAAGTAGTGATTACTTTTTTTAAATTTTAAATTTGAGGTAGAATTTTTGGCGGTCGACAGAAGCTTTTCACCAACACAGAGTGTGCATTTGTTCTTCTCCTTTTCGTTGACAAATTGAAAATAATGCGCGTACTTCCATAAAGCAAACGCTGTCCTCTCTGCCATCTTGCCGGGAGTTCGAAAAAAAAAAACAAAAAAAAACACACACAGGACCAGGTGCAGGGCACAGACGTATCACAGCCACTGACTTTATGATCACAGCCCTTCGGCTCCGCTAATGCATCCGCAGGTGGCACACGAGGTGTACTGTCTGACAAAAGCAGACTGCAGTCGGGATTTTCCTTTCCTTATCCGAAAAAATTCTTAAAATAACGGATTACTTTTTTTAAAAAAAATAACAAAGTTACTGATTACTTAACGCACAAAACTAACGCGTTAAGTTACACATTTCACGAAAAAAGTAATTAGAGTACTCTAACGCGTTACTTAGTAACGCGTTACCCACAACACTGGACATAAACAATGAACAACAAGAAACAATTAGGTGGTCATGGTAAATGCTTTTGAAAAATTGTTTGGGAAAAAGACTGCCAGTTTTTCTTATTAAAGAAACATAGAACCTACATTTAGTCACTTTTTTCAATTTACTACTAATAATAATTATGAATTGCTATTTACTACAATCATGTTACAACAAAAACTGTTTATGAAAGATGACAAAAAAGTAGAATCTAATTCAAGAAATGAGCATGTTGAATATTTCTATCCCTCTAGATAATCTGTGTTAACCTCTTTATTGGCATTAGAGTAAACAAATCCTTGTTATTATTACTCATCAGCATTTTGCATGTTTTCACTAATATTTTTGACCTTTTCTTTGGTTATGAGCTCAAGGTCTTTGATGGTGGAAGGCCTTGATTCATGTTGGACCGTTCTACTCCAAGCTTTAAAATTACAGCCAGTCAGGTGTAACGGTAAAATTAAAAGGTTATAGTAAACCAAAATATTCCTGATATTAGATTAATTTGGGTTGGTTTAACGGCATAATTGGTGCACAGAACCTCAAACTCCAACGTATCACAATTTTCTGAATAAAGATGAAATATGTGAACTGCTAAGTATGCCACAAAAACACCTAGGTATGTGCAGTTTTAAGGTCTAACCACAGATTATTAATTGGATTTTTATTTGTATCTGCCTCATTCTAACACCTGACTATGCTTTGATATAAACTATTCCATTATAAAGCAGCTCTGGCTGTTTATGTGGAGCTTTTACTGCCTCTATCAGATTCGCTTCCAGGATTATATTTACCTCCACCCATCTGCAGAACAACTCCGACCAGCTTTTCTGTTAAAGAACAAGAAAAGCAACCCCACAGCATGATGCTGTGTCCACCGTGCTTCATTGTGAGGAAACAATATATAGGCAAAACTCAAAACATTGGAATATTGCGCAAAAGTTCATTTATTTCAGTAATTCAGCTTAAAAGGTGAAACTAATAGGATATTATGTGCTCATTACTAGCAAACCAAGATATGTCAAGCCATTAATTGTTAGAATATTATTTATCATATATTAGTTTCACCTTTTAAGTTGAATCACTGAAATAAATGGACTATTGCATGAGACTTATTTTTACTAAGTTTTTTATTTTCACCTGCATATAGGAGTATATGCAGTGTTGGCTTCTAGATAAACAGAGCATTTTGCATGAAAGCTAGAAAGTTCAGAGCTCTCTCTTTCACATATTTCCTGTGCACATTGGTTGTGCCAAACAGGACTTCTCAGGGCTTTGTATTGGTCTATTACAAAAATTCCTAATAAAATAAATCATGGTTTGTGGTTGTAACTGGACAAAAATTACTTTTGACATTCGCAGAATTATACTTTCAAGTATATTTTAGATACATGTAAACCTACAAGAAATAGTTAAAAATTGCTGTGGTGTGACTTAATATTTAATTATATTTATTTTTTCTTTCAAAAATAGTTATGTAGAACAGATTTTCAGACTGAGGACCAAATTAAATGATCAGATCTGTAATACTCACATAAACGACTGCAGCAGTAAGGCCTCCTCCACACAAAATAACGTACGCCATGTTGCTGGATCCTCCAGGTATGCTAAAGGCCATGTGTCGCAATGGAGCAGCTGGGAAAGAGTTTTGGAGAGTTATTTTGGAAAATGAACATAACACCTCCCAAACAACTATTAGATGAAGATATATAGAGACTCTGCTTCTAGAAGTCCCCATTCACCTATTAAACCCTACAACACATAGAATTAGATCAAGTATACTGGAAAATGTTAGGCTGACATGAAAGAAAATATGGTTTCTTCCTTCAGTAAGCAGTCGCTTCAGCATTCTAACAGCTACAGCATATCTCCACCCTTTAATCCAGTTACACAACGTTGCTCATTGTAACGGAGGACAAGGAAAGATTTAGCAGCAGCAAAGATAAACACAGAACCGTCCCTCAATTTAACCCCAACACAAACAGTAAAAACCCTTCCTGACTGACGCATCAATACAAAGATCCTCAAAATTATTCCATGGGTTTAGACTCATTAAACAGTCTCTTAGGGGATCAGCACTTCTCCTTGAGTTTCCTTTTAATGGTTTGTTCTTGAGCTGGTTTAATTGTTAAACATCACCGAAAAGAATGCCCGTTATAAGACAGAAAAAGCCTTAAATTAGACCCTCACAGACTTAGTTAGAGCCTAATCTCTTTCTAACAAGACAAAGAGTCCAGTGTCATTTTAAGAACCTGCACATTGCTTCCTCATGATAGATGAGTTTGCTGGTGAGGCCCTGACAGAAACGTCTTCTTGGTTCAAATGTGCTGTTATAGCCTTTTCTTTTAACCCATTTATAATACAGAGAATCTGAACAAAGTTAGTAAATTATCCAAAATGAATGTAATAAGTTCAGCAATGACGGTGCATATGCAGGAAAAAAGCTTCATTTTACTAATTTAAAGCAGTGATGCATTTTGCTTTATTTACCAACTGTAGAATAACAATAAAACTACCGGTGAGCATTTAAGAATTGACTTAGATTGTATTAATTCATCCTTGTGCAAATGGGGCTATTCAAAGAGTTACAAAGTAGGATTTACATGAACCACCATGATGTTTTTTGAGATTGGAGTTGTTTTGAGTCATTAGACGTTCACTTTGTATTGTCCCCTCAGCCCTTGGGACCAGCTAATCTAGATTCATAACAAATAAAGACGCCAACAGACAGACCTTTAACATAGAGTCATAAAAAATCATGAACTATCCCCTTTAAGTTTGTTATTACAACCATCAGCCTTTCTGAACCCAGTGACATAGCATTCATTTTTTATAACTACACTGATTACAGACAACTCCATATGAATGTGTCTTCTGATGACCACAGAGCCACTGGTGCACATTTTAACTGACTTTAGAGTCAGAAAAGCAAAGTCATGGCAAAACTCAGGTTTAAGTTAATCTGCAGACATTTGGACAGGAAAGCACACATATTACTTTGAACAATGGGCCTAAACCACTTAAACCAAGTAAAAGCAATCTGAACTAATGTAATCCTCTACTTTCTGGTCCTCTAAGAAGGGTGTAGCTCCACACTGGAGTCATTACAAAAGTCAGGAGAAAGAATGCTGAGGAGGACGAGTATTTAGCCTCATTTTGTCTCAAACAGTTAAGGTATCCCCATGAAAAAATTACAGAACTGTCTCATCTTTTTAGGTTGGAGAACTTCCATAATTGGTGGCTGACTAAATACTTCCTCACCCTCCCTGAAGACTTTAGATTATCTAAGAGAATGTTACCAGTTTTTTTTTCAGCCTTTCGCTTTTATGTACCACCTTTTTAAGAAAATCAGAGTTTCCCTGGCTTGTTTTCTTGCATTTTTAATAGTTCTCTATGCCTTATATTATGCAACTTTGATTTTTTTTTAGCAATGCTTCAAATTTAAAACTACAATAGATGATATTTTATGTTTAATCTCCATTCTGTTTCTAAACATTAATTTATTTTAGGTATTTATGTGTGATGGAATTTTGTTGGTTTGCTTGTGTGAACTTCATTAAAGGTAATTTATTATTCCATTAGAATGAATGAAAAATGCTCTATAAATAAAGTCCGATTAGTCGGTTTCGTTTCATGTTAGTCAAAGCTAGTTTTGCAAAAAGCCCTGCAGAAAAAATTAGAGAATGTTGGGTGACATTTGCTCTCGTTCAGCACTGCAAGGCGGTCGGAAGCTCTAGGATATTTTAAATTAAGGCGAGCACATTTCTAATGTGCCAAAACATGAATAGAGGGTAAAAAATTCAAGAACTGGAGAACTAAGCTGTGTTTATACTTGCTTCTCTCTTAACAAAAGTGACAAAAGAAGTATGTTTGCATTAATATTGTTCAAATATCTCTGATATTTTTAAAGTTTCCATCTCAGATATCTCTAAGAAATTCATGCCATATTTATATACAGTAGTTGTGCAACATATTAACACTTAAAGTTGCAAAAAATTTCCACTGGTGGTTTAAATGAAGACTGCACTGTCGTCCATGCTAGTGTGGCTGTCTGTCCTTTCTTCTGCTCTAATACCCGTGACACAGCAGCTCCGTGCGCAGGTTATTTATACAGGTAATCAGTTAATCCTTGTGGATGTCTGAAGTACAAGCTGCATGTAAAGATGACCACACGTCAGGCAGTGGCACAGCAGCCTACTGCATCCATTTCTGCTATCTTCGTTTTAACCATAGAGTCACAAAATACCAGTTTTTCCTGTCAGCAGAAGTCAAGATACATTCAGGATTGTAGAATTTTCAAACAGGAAATTAAAGTTGCCTCTTTGCCCTCAGGACACATTCCACATGCTCGGACTCCAAATGCAAAAGATGATCAGGGGAAGCATGCATGCATAAAGATACAAAATAAGCTCCTGAAAGCACAAGAGAACAGCTCTAAAAACCCAGCTCAAATACTTCCAGACTGGTAGTTTATAGTCAGATGCTTTCGCAAAACAGATGCTTGTGTTCAGGAATGGAAAAGTTAATGGTATACAATGTTAAAAGCAAAAGGATTTTTTTATTATTCTCATATGCTGACAGATTCTACACAAGATCCTTGGACCCTAGAAGTCCAAAATAACAATATATATATATATATATAAAACTTCAGTTTATCTAAAAATGCTAAAATTAACTAAAATAAAGAAAAAGTTTAAAAGATTTGATCCACAATCCAAGAGTTTAACTTCAATGCCCTACCATAAAGTGTGAGAACTGTGTGTTCCCCGTTCAGGGCACACCTCCTTTATTCTAACTCTGCAGATTAAAAATCAACATATGTCTATTTTACCGAATATCCTAAAAAATATATTTGACAATGAACACCTGATGCTCGAGTTAACACTGAAAAAAAAAAAACTTTTAAAAGTTTCCTCAACTTTGCACCAACGAGAATTAAATGCTATTTTACCAACCTCTATTAAAGTAAATCTGTTCCAATGAATAATAATTTAAATAAGTGCTAGAAAGTGGGAGATAAACAACATACTGCTCTTGGATAAAGGATTAAGGAGCCACCGTGCCAGCGGCCCGACTCTCTGCCATGCCCTTCTGTAGAACATGTTGGTAGCTTTCAGCAGCAGGTGAAACGATGCGTCTGCTTCCACTCGCTCTCTGGAGATAAATGATAAGGAGCGCTCTCCTCCTATGCAAATGCTCGGTGATGAAGAGCACGCCCCTCTTTGACGCAAAAAGCACGCCCCCTGCGGGTGACTGTAGAAACACTACTCATGCATTGCGGAAAATTCATCTGCTTTTGATTGCTTCGGTTAATTAAAGAATTAAACCTGCATGTGTCTGAACTCTGCACATATAGAGGCAAATTTTGTACTGACCTTATAATCACCGAATACAGTGATCGAAGTCACCACTTTACTATCTGTCTGCAGTGTGTGAGAAGGCTCACACATCCCTAAGGCTGCTTTTGTAGCGGATTATGGACCATTCCGTCTGCACGGAAAGGGTAAACTGTGGTTGCATAACGATGCCAACAGTGCCAGAGCACTGATGTGCTGCATTGATGTCAGAGAGAAATTTCACAAGGACAATCAAGGAGGCAAAGAAGAGCCCCACAGGCCAGAAATGATTGATTCAACAATATCAGTCACCAAAGTAAGAGTTGAGGTTTCTTTTCTTGTATTTGTTCATTCTGCCAACTTTTACATTGCTTTTAAATCTTATTTATTAGAATAAAAGATACAAAACAAATGCAGTTTCTAAAATGGAGTCTGTAAAAACGGCACAGCAATAAAAAGGGATTTTGTCCACACGGTTCCACACAAACTGCTGAAACCGGAGTAGTACCATACCGGGCTCATTTGTAGCTCTGTGACACTGCCAGAAAAGAACACTGAGCATGCAGAGTCAACCTAGTGGCAAACACAGTTCATATGGGGCCTGTGGTTCTCCTGATCCATTTTTTTCTTTGCTGTTGATCGAGGAGCAGCAGCAAACCATGGTCGATCAAAATGTTAACTATTGTGAAAAATAAAGTACAAAAAGCCAATGTTCATAGAAAGACTTTCATAAACCATGGAGGTCGATTCATTGTGTTAAACAAAAACAGGAACAGAGCCATAAAAACGGAGTTAGCTCACACATTTCAATTATAATGGACCTGGTGAAAGTAAAATAAAGATCAGTTTAAGATCTTATTGCATCCCAGAGGTGAAGACATATTTACTAAGAGTTTACAAATGATTATAAGTATCTCATCAAAAGCATGAACAGAAGTGAGGAGAATGGCATTACTTCAAAATAATAATAATAATAATAATAATCAAGGAGAAGTAGAATCGGCAGCATGATAATACAGTTATTAGCACTGTTGGTTCATGAAACAAAGAAGGTCCTGGTTTAAAAGTTCCTGCAAAATCATGATTCATCCCCTTTTTTTAGCTCTGATCATATGTCAGCACCATGACAGGACTGATCTGGTGCCCTGCCATTAAACATAAATGATAAATAAAGTGGCCAACCTAAAGGTGCAACTATTGAGTTTATACAACAATCTCAATACGGCATTCAAAGGAGGACTAAAGTTTTCTCTGAGACAGATGAACTGAACATTCCGGGCTAAATCAATAGAAAATCACACATTGTACTGCTTCAGCGCATCAGGAACATCTTCAGTGTGCCTATAGTACTTCCAAGAAAAACCTGCTGTTGTCTCTTTGATTATTGTCTTCTTTGAGTTTGCAGTGAGAGTTTTAACGTTTGACTAGTGAATGTTGCACCAATGCGACGCCTACACACACACACACACACACACACACACACACAATCGTGTGTGTGAGTTCCTCATGTGACCAGTTCTGAATCATTGATTACACACATCATCACAGAGAACACATGTGATGCACTTTTTCCAACACACACATCAGGATCACGCATAAGAGTGCAGTGTGACCACTAAGTTTGTTCCTTCGGGATGAAGTGCTGTGAAGGGGTGAGTTCTGTGGGCAGAAAGAGGTGCAACACACACACCAAAGAAATGATATTGTTACTGCAGATTATGTTTTCTATAAAGAGTAATAAGGCTTTAATCGCAAAAAAAACAGGTCCAGGCTCAAGATGGCAAACTGGATCCAAACAAAGACCAAAAATCATTGGTTATACTGGTAAATATAGTCGATGCCGAATGCAAAAGTTCAAAAAAATGTTTTGTAGAAGTACCAACTCAGGACAGAGTAAGTACTGCCGTCTTGACAGGCATTTTAAATCCAAATAGCAGGAGGACTGGGACTTTTTGAGTAGTGCTCTTCATAGAGATAATTCAAAAATATTTTGCCTTTCTTGACTAGTTGAAGTGTGCAGTTTCTTTTATCTATTCAACTTTTACCAAGAAGTCTTAATTTCGAGGTATGCAGTTGGAAAAATTACCAGAAAGATCTACAGAAGACTAAATGATGAGGGATGTTTTTTTGAATGGTTAATTGTCCTTAGATATGAGTATGTGCTTGCATGGTTGTTTGTCCTGTGTGTCTCTGTGTTGTCCTGCGATGAACTGGCCTCCATTGATTTCCCCAAAACAAAAACAGTAAAGATCACTTTTATTTAAGGAAGCCTTTTTGAACCCAATAGCCTCTTAAAGTTACAAAATTTTTGAAAAACAAAACAAAAATGTACTAAATGCTGTCATACAAACTTGTGTGAAAACGTCTTTTTAATCCAACACTTTCAAACACAATGAAAGAAAATAATGTGTTAAAATTTCCTGGATAAAGGTAATGGTTTCAATCACATTAAATATAAATTTCATGGGAGGAAATATATTTGTTGAGGCTTTTAGAAACTGGATAAGAGTGGGAGTCTGTAGTTTTGATTCATTAAGGAACAGCAACATCAGTGATGGAACTAGTGGTCAATGGAAAACTGGTGGATCCCACCTTAACCTTGGCATGAAGAT
The DNA here is from genome assembly GCA_028564705.1 of Apricaphanius iberus. Classification (NCBI taxonomy): domain Eukaryota; kingdom Metazoa; phylum Chordata; class Actinopteri; order Cyprinodontiformes; family Aphaniidae; genus Apricaphanius; species Apricaphanius iberus. Next base: position 237,902 of record JAPXFQ010001773.1, read on the forward strand.
CTATGTTGCAATCTGAAAACAGAAATACATTTATTTTAGTAAAGACTATCAACTCAACTCAGGCTTTTACTTAGGCTCAGTCTGGACATAGTGAAACATTTTTCCCCACACATTTTGACCAGGAACCTCTAGTGAATAACCCTCCAGTTACAGTATCCGTATTATATGTAGCTGTTAATCAAACTGAACAGGTCCTGCTTCTGCGGATCTTGCTGCAGCAAAAAGTGAAAGAGTGGGGCAAAAAAAAAAGGAGTCCCAAGTAACACAAATTCCCAGTGAGACCACACAGGCTGAGAGTAAACATCACTGTACTGAAGGCTCACTAGGATGTTTGTATTATCAGACTTTTATTATGAAACAGTTGTAAACAATAAGATCACAAATACACAGAAGAAATTCAAGAAAGGGATCAAATACAAAAATTAAAGCTCCGTAAAAAAAGGGGGGGCAGTTATTGGTCAAATATAATCAAAAGCTGAATTCGTACATTTACATGATCAAATATTAAAAAGTTATTGTCACATTTTTCTACTTTAGGAGAAAAAAAAATCCATCAGAGCATCAACAGTTCTCAGCAGCAAGTCCATAGCTCTTTTTCCTGTTTTTTCTTGTGAATTTTAAAAGAACCACTGTATACTGGTGAATTAGCCACCAGAGGAGTTTTGTGTCTCTTCAGTGTTGTCCCAACAGCAGTCACAATGTCCTCCACTTTACTCTGCTGAAACAGCTCCTCTCCTTCAGCTTGACGTCCATTCATGACCTTCCCGGGTGGGTTCTTGGCAGAGGTCTCAAAGAAAACCATACCATGAGTCTTGGCGAAGTTAACTGCCAGCTCCTGGCTCACCTGGCTGTCGTTTCTGCCGGCATCACGGAGGTCACTCTTATTCCCAATGAGGAACCTAAGAAGAGAGAAAAGGAGTTTCCCATAAGTTATAGTATTAGATACTCATGAATAGTATTATATGAACAAAAAAAACCCCAGAAATTTTAAAAAGGGATATTCCTGATCTGCTCCAAAGACTTCAAGGATTAAACATAGACATCTTTGAACCACAATGCTGGTACTTTTGGACCTTAGTACAGCATTTGACACTGTTGATCATGATGTATTATTGAAATCACTGGAGCTGGGTTGGAATCTCTGGTACAGTATTTGGCTGGTTTGAGTTATACCCAAAGAACAGGAACTTCTTCGTTCCAATTGGCAATTCTGCATCAGAACAGACAAAAATCACTGGTGGGGTGCCCCAGGGCTCAATCCTAGAGCCCGTCCTATTTAATACCTACATGATCCTGCTAACCCAGACTACAAAAACTTTTCTTTTTACTGTTGCTTTGAAGTGTTTGCTTGCATGGGTGTTTGGGGGGTGGGGGGGGGGTTATAATTGAAATCATGCTTATAATTTTTTGGGGGAGGGTTGGTAATGTGGTTATTGTGGGGTAATTTTAATCTGTAAAGCACTCTGAGATGCAATTTTCTATGAAAAGTGCTTTATAACTGAAGTTTGAGTTGATTTGAATATGATTAGTTGCAATACCTATGCAGATGACACTCAGCTTTACATTAAAATGTCACCAGATAACTTTGAACCCATCCAAACCCTAAAGTGAATGCATTAAGCAAATCAACGGGTGAATGAACCATAATGTTCTTTAGCTCATAGAAGCAGAACAGCAGTAGTCATTTGGACCCAACACTAAGCCAATCCATTTTAACATTTAATCAATGAATACTCCCATCTATGGTTCTTATTTTAGAGAAACATAATTTATCCTGGTTCAAATACATTCTTCCTAGTTAAAATTGAAGATACCAACTGCATTTTTACCAGCAGAAATGTATTTTTGGATATCCATCATCACAATTGGACTAGTAAGAATTAAGTTTAAGATTTCACCAATTTAAAAAACTTAAGGTGGCCATTTTAACATTTGATAAGTAAACTGGATATGTATTCTAGATATCTTTAATTAAATTCTTCCAAAAGTTATGGTAACATTTCAGATATCTATAAATCAATATCTTCTCGTACAAATGAACATTTTGACTATCTAAAATGTAGATCTTCCCAGGACAAAATGTTTCACATTTCTCATTCATGTATATGGGGTTTGCAGGTGTTCCTACCCACAAATACATTCATCCTATCTAGAATGAACATTGTGGATCGGCCAAATGCAATTTTTACAGGGAATAATTTGAATCTTAGATAGCAAGAATTAACTTGTTACAAGTACAAACTCTTATTTTAGATAGAAATTATTACAATACTATTCCAGCTATCTCTAATTTCAATTTGGATATCCAAAAATACATTTTCCCTAATAAGAATGTTATTTTAAGTATCAATAATTCCTATTTTAACTAGTTAAGATACACTTTGAGATATCAGTAATTACATTTATCACTAGTAACAATGTATTTTAAGAGTAGTTTTTACATTTTTCCGATCTAAAATAAGAGTTTGTACAACAATTAATCCCACTATCTAAAACTCTAATTTCTCCAAGTAAGAATTGCATTTCTCCTCTCCTTTCCCACCAAGAGTAACATTTTAGATAGTCAAAATGTTTATTTGTATTAAGAGGAATTGATTTACAAATATCTGGTATACATATACAGTCTACTTATTAAATGTTAAAACAGATTGCCACTTTTTCCACTGATGCAGAATGCGGTCATCAGAAATCCAAGCTGAGCAGGTAACAATGCCTTGTTCAAATTCAAGTTAACCTAAAGAGGACGCTCCACTAACGGTTTTTGGCACAAAATTTATATTTTTATCATAATCCACTAAAATACCAACGGTTTATTGCTGCCTAAATGTCATCCCCTAATCACCCAAAGCACATTGAATTGCCTTGCTGTTGCCTTGCCTAAAATGGTATCTTGATCATCACGGTTAGAATAACAATATTAATCAAGAAAGCTCATTTTGACAGTAAATGTTTGCAGTTCTGGAACCGTCACTTTTTATAACTTTGGCATACCTTGATGATGGAAACTGGCCCCTGCATCATTCATTCACGGCGTTGTTAGTGAACTTAAGATTTTAAAGTATATTGTTTAATAAATCAGAAATTTTTTTTAAATCAATGAAATCAATCTACTTACTGTTTATGCTTAATTATCCCAACATATAGGTTGGTGCAAAGAAGAATACCTTTGTATTTGTGTACTGAAATTATTAAACTTGCTCCTGCACCTCATCTTAAAAAAAAAAAAAGTAAATTCTTTTCTCAGAAAAAAAAAATTCCACCTTTTTTAAATGTATTTGTTTCAAACACTTTCTTTATTGCTTTAGACGTTTGCTTGAACTCACCTGGGTATTTCATGACCCAGAGAGTTCTGCCGGCACTCCTCCACCCAGGCGGTGAGCCCGTTAAAACTGGCCGGACAGGAGACGTCGTAAACAAAGAGCACCGCGTGGACGTTGCGATAATAGTGCTGCACCATGGACTTCCGGAAGCGCTCCTGTCCTGCAGTGTCCCACAGCTGGAGCTGATCAGCCAGGTGGGAAATGGGAACCAAAGGAGAGATTTTAGAGATGAGATGTTGCCCTTCCTCAACGTTAGGCGGCAGAGACCAAAAACATTTTTCAAAACAGGAAATGAACGAGGTTGAAGACTAGCAGAGGAAAAAAAGATTCATGTGTTGAAATAGCTCTAAGCAGAAACATGGCGACATGCAGAGAAATGGAGTGAGTCATCTCTGATAGCAAGCAGAGGAAAGTAACAAACACTTTGACTTTGACCTGGAGAAGATTATCTACAATCACTTCTATTCAGGTCAATATTTTGAAACTAGTTGTTTTTTCTCAGTACTTGATTTGGGGGCCTTAAACAGACTCAGCAGGAGGACAAACAGCAGGACATTTCCCTTTCTGAGTCATCATGAGTCCTACAACAGAAATAGAAGATTCTTGTTCCATGAACATAATAATAAAAGTTGTCAGAATAAACAGTGAATATGTTGCAGACTTTGATAAGCCTTCGTTTATTTTTAACTTCAATATCCCCCAGTGTTTGGTTTTTTACAGATTCTTCAGATTTTCCAACATGCTACGGGCATGTTATGGTGGGACTAGCTTTGGACAGACATCCATATCATCCAGTTTGGACTTGGTGCAGATTATAGCATCTATTTGTGGCATATTTGCTTACAGGTAAAAGACATGAACATAATAGAACAAAGAATGATCTGGATATTCTGTAAATGACTGATCCAGTCCAGTGTTGTGGCCTTTCTAATTGAAAACATGTTACGTCGCCCTGAGTTTTCTTTGGTATAGAGTCACAAAGGTAACGAAAAAGAAGGAAAGTTTCATTTTTCCTGGCAAAAATATTCCATCTCAACCAAACTCAGTATAATATTATCCGCATGGAATGATGCTGCCTTCACCGTGTTTAACCATAGAGGATAGTAAGATTGTGTTATCGCCACAGACTTATAGTTCATTGTGCTTTGACAAAGCTTTAAATAATTAGTACTGCTTGTATCATTTTTTTTCTTGTTTGATTTATCTTATTGTTTGTTTAATAATAATAATAATAGCCTTTATAATTAAGGATTATTGTGCAATTAATATCCAGTTTAATTAGCATCAGTACATTTTTTGTATCATCTCAATCTCGTCACACATTAGATTTCTAATTTAATAGAACAGAGGCCTGATTTATTAAAATGCTGCTCTGACCGTTCTGCTATCTCCACCGAATTGAAGCTATACTGTAAAATATTGTATTAAGTCTATTTATATTAATGATTCAATTCACTGAGTGAAAATGAACATACTGATTAATTAAACTCAGACATGTTTTTGCACCTTTTTCTAATAATTATTATGTTTTCTGTTGAAAAGGTTCTTATTTTTAAAAGGCACTTTTATTCTAACAAATGAGCCTCATTGGTACCCATATTCTAATTTACTTAGATGAACCTGTTAAAGCTGCTGACATTTCATTGCGAGCTTCCTCAGACCAACTCTGTCTCACAGATCTATGGCAACACATTTTTCTCTCCACTATCATGAACCACCTTTTGAAACCCAATCCAAGACGGACACCCATCTGATTTTACTGACTTTGGAAAAGTTTGAGATTTACTCTTTACTTGACTGACGCAAAAAATGATTTAGATTATATTTTCTTTTGTACCATGATGTGTTTAAAAAATGAACCGTGTTTTATTTGCATATTTGGATTCTTAGAAAGAAATTGAATCAATATATCATTGCTTGAGAAAATAAAAAAGAAGCCCTAACTCATATGAATATTTCATTTTTATAGAAAAGAAACAATGCCAAGTTTGTGGCTCAGTGATCAAAAACCAATAAACAAAATAGGTGTTTACATATGCGGTCTAATTCAAGCATGAAAAAATGAAATTAAAAAAACATGTAGCCTATTAACTAAAAATAGCAAACATTAAGATATCAGAACTTCTTTATGCCCCAACCACAATTCAATCTTGAAAATATCTGAAAACCTTTGGTCTGTTTTTCTGAAATTCAATGACGGCTCACTTGAACTTTACCAGAGCACCTTTTTGGGCTGAAGGCAGATGGGTTCTGTTACATTGTGCAACATGAAGCACTTTTAACGCCAGATACCATTGGAGGAAGTTTCGCCAAGAAAACGCTAGACACTTCCTCTGTCATGTGTCAATTTCAAAACACTCAGGAAATGCACCAACCAACCAAAGCCAACTTGTTATTTTAGACCTCAGATCTCATCGTCATATCTGCAGCTTCCCACAAATCCCAAATGCATGATGGGTGAATAGGTAAGCTTGTCTTGGATTAATAAACACATTGATGAGATTCTCACACACAGAATGCCACTGAAATCATTTCTCCTGTCCTGGCAGTGATCCACAGGCTGCAGACAGAAAGTTCTGCTCATCCAGATAATTTGTTGCTCCGCTTAGAACAGTTCCATGCTAAAGAGGCAGAAAATACCAAAAATAACCCAACCTAATTCCCAAAGTCCTGTGCCTAGAACTATTTGACACCCCCACCCTATTTCACGTCTTTATGGGATTTTTTACTTCAAACTCTTACTTTTATTTTCTCTCCATCAATGTCCAGCGCTCTCTCGCGGAAATCCACACCGATGGTGGCCTCCGTCCGGCGGGGGAACTCCCCAGCGCACAGTCGGTGCGTCAGGCAGGTCTTCCCCACGCCGGAGTCTCCAATCACCAGCACCTTGAAGGTCCGACAGCGGCTAAGCAAGGAGGAGACGCTGCCTAGAGAGCTGGAAAACTCAAGAGAAGACTCCATCTACCTGGCCTCCACTCGGAACCAAAATCTCTGACTCCAGTGATTTTTGGAGCAAAGCGAAGCTTCCCTTTAACTTGATCCGTCGGTGTTGATCAAAATCTCCCCGGCCCCTGACAGCCGCGTGGGTGAGGGAGAGGAGGAGAGTGTGGGCCGTCCTGCTTCAGCGTCTGTGTTTGATTTGACAGCATGTTGATGAGCGGACCCAGAGGGTGGAGAGTTCATCAGACAGGCGTGCTGAGTCATCCAACATGTTGACAAAACGCTGCCCCGCTTCAGATTGTCACACACTAACAGACACCCGGAATGATTAAAGACACACACACAGAGATTTCATGTTAAAATCAATATTAATAATGATATATATAGAAACATGTAACAAAATAACTACAAATTAAATTGTTACATTTTTGAGTTATTACATTGAATATGGACTAAATGCATGATTAGAATGTAAATATTTGTTTTTATTATGGATTATAACGTCTCATGCACTAGGCCTACAATTAATCTTGAAATAATTTTATCAAATTTTATGAAATAACAAACTCGGAGATGTGATTGATTACGCTGCACAAAGTGGACCTCTAGACCAATCCCCTCGTCTATAGTTTTAATCCGCCCACTAGCTCTGGTTTAGACCATAACCTATATAAGCGGTTAAAATATCCAGCCGTGCTGCAACAGGGGGCAAATATAAGCCTACTAATGTAATAAACTGTTACTTTATGTTTGTATCATATAAAGATTGTAGAGTTTAAATATTGTCAAATTCAACCATGTTAGTTTTATGAATTACAGATTCATTAATTTAAAGACGTTTTTTCCCCCTTCTTTTTAAGTGTAAACTTCACTGAAGTTATCACATTCAACTACTAGTTTTTTTGTATAGTGAACAGTAGCACTTTGCCTCAGCACTGACCCCTACCGGATATTTACCTTTATGACTGTTAAAAGCTGTTGTGTCACACTAACTTAACTTCAGCCCAAAAACAGAAGCATCTTTATGCTATAGGTGTCATAAATCCATTAAAAATGCACGTGTGGTTTGTTTGGAGAAAATATAACGTTTTGAAAAGTTTGCACACACACCCGTTAAAATGCCAAGTGTTTGTGATGTGAAGAAAAATAAACCATGTGAAAACCTTTACCTTATTTGTGACCTTTTATATTTCTGTGATCAATGACTCACTGTAGTTCATCACTGTCCTAAAATCTTAGAAAAGACTTTGTAACCTTTTCCAAACTGATGTCAATAACTCGTTTGCTCTCGAATTTCTTCACTTTAGATCAGGACACATTTTGCTCTGTAAAATCTTGATTTATTGATTCTACAAGTATTTTTTAAATATAACATTTAAGGTAGGTTTAAACATGCTGCACTTTGAAAAGGTATCGTAATGAATTAAAGGTGAGATGATCGAATCTATTTTCTTGGGACAAATTTAAACATTTGGGATGAATCTGCCTTCTCACCTCCAACAAGCCGAGTCGACCTAAGAAGCATTTACTCACACTTTAGGCAAGAGGGAACATAAAGACACACAGGAGTAGTCAGTATATTGTTGTTTTGTTTTTAATACAAAAATCCAGAGATATCATACATCACCACCTCAGATTTCATCTTTCACATTAGAACCCAAATGAGAGGAAAAAAGGGGAAGAAGATCCTGAAACTGAGGGGAAACAGAGGGGCTAAAACCGCGTTGTGATGTTGACACTTTTCCTCGCCGACATGCCGTATCCGACAGCTTTGAAACAATATTTAATGCAGATTTTTGACCATTACAAGAGCCACTTCGATCATAGGGTTCCTCTGAAAGACAAGTTAAAAAGCTCGTTTTCATTCCAACAGAGCGCCGACATGCAGATGAAATAATAGAGAGCAGTTTCTAACTGCAGCAACAACTACTACACGTGGGCCTCTGCTTGTAGGGACAGAGCAACCCCAAACGTATTGAGGCCTGATTAGCACTCAAAGCTACGCTGATCCCTGCTATGAACAGGGAGGTAACTATGGTATTGCTTAGGTTTACCCATCTCTGTCATAACCATGTAGGAGTGGAAAAACAAAACACGGTAGCGGTGTATTGGAAACGGAGCGCAACACAAACTTTACAGTTTTTATTCTGTGCTACAAGGTGCTCCAAAAAGAACAGACGGGAATAAATGTTCCCAAGCTGAACCTGGAGCGGGGAAGGAAGCACATTCTGATGGGAAAAACAAAACAAAACTGTCCACACGTTGCCATGTCTCCGCGGGGGAATAGAGTCCTCCTCCCACTCTCCGCAGATACCGAAGGGAGTTTTCTAGCAGATGGACACACCTGCAGCAGCTGGACGTCCTCGGAGGAAGATTCCTGCTCAGCTGGTTACAGACCGGAGATCAGATCCGCTCAGTCCCACATCATAGAGTGACAGCTGTGTTCTCGTCTCCATATAAATTAGATATTCTTTTTAAAATAAGGGAACACGCTATGCTAAAGGTGTTTGTTGGAGTCCGGCTCGAAGCTTAAGTCAAAACCAGCGATCTGTGTGGCACAGTTTCACCCATCTGTTTCACGATGACTACTTTAGTTTCAAGTTCAGGTCGGTAGTAGACTGTTAAAAAAGGAAAAGGCTTCTTCCGTCATCTTCCTTCCCCCTCCCCCCTCCCCCCCTTAACAGACAAATACATACGCACGCACTCAACACACACACACACAGTCCTGAAGTTCACCCACACGGGAGAGAGCCAAGCCATGCCAGGTCAGACCAGAATAAGCCGAGCCAGAGGATCAAACACCCCATTCTGCTTCTTGTGTCTGGCTCTTTAAACTAAAAAAAAAAAAAAAAAAGTATGATAAAAAATGTCCACCTGGCGTACCGCAAGGCTCTGTGCTCAGCCCAACTCCTTTTTAATAGCCGCTGCTCTTTTTGCAGCGCTCACATCTCGTTGGCAAGCTCCTCCGTTTCCGTGGAAACATCTCCGTTTGCGATCTTTGTGTTCTCCTCGTAGCCGGGGGGCATGAAGGCTAACGTGTACGGGTAAAGCTTGTGACACTCGGCGCGGTACGACTCCGCGTGTTCTTTGCAGTCTCCCAGGGAGCCGCTCCGAAGACAATCCAGGACTTCTGTGCAGGTCTGCGTTTCAACGGAAGAGAGGGACAGAAGCAGCTCCGTTAAGACAATAGGGAACGCCAGATAAATATTATAATTTATATCTGTACAGTGACCGATACAGTTATATGTCCCCTTTTTATGCAAAGAAAGCCACAATTAAATTCATGAACTCCTGATGAAAATAAGAATCCTTTGAAACATGATTGGAAAGTTCAATTAGTTTTAGGGAAACCGTAAAAATAACGTTGCTGCTTTGATAGAAACTCCTGAATACATACTTGTATAGTTCTGTTGTTGAGTGACTCGTCCAGTGATGTGGCCAGTTCTGCCGCTTTGGCTTCCGTCGATGAGTCCAGATAAACCATCATCTTAGCAGCTGGAGGAAGGAGACAAAGTGAGGGAATGCTGAGTCATGTTTGTAAGGGTAAAACAGAGCAGAGTCTTTATTTTATTATTCACAAGTGCTTCAAACTATGTAGAGTCACTGCAGTAGACAAACTCACATCAAGTAAAAGGATATTCAATCAGTGAAGATGGATTTATGTATCATTTTAAAATATTATAGAAACAGTAGACTAAAGAGGCTTTTATTTGAAATCAAAGACACACCAGTTGTAATTTAAGTTAAGGTTAAACAAAATTGACACAATAAGCAGCCTAAAATTCAATTTAGAGCAATGTGGTAGCACTTTAAAAAGGGACAAGAATTTTGTCTTCTAATGTGAGATTGATCTACAAAGCGCTTTTCAGGGAAAAACTAAATAACTGTAGGGATGCTTTAGGTTTTCCATCTACGGTTTCAGCCGACTTGCCCTCAGGTTACATGTTTTTCTGACTGGAAGTAACAAAAATGTTTATGTGGCAAAGTTGAAGTCTTTGGTAGGAGGTAAAGATTAGGGTGATGGCAAGGCGACCTTCCGACCTCAAAGACCCGGAGCTCATGACCAAAGAATTTTATTTAGAGGCAAAAGGAGGAACAAGGGCTAAATACAAACTAGTGACGCACAATATATTGGTATCAACACCGGTATCGGTTGTATTGGTATCAGTCCCAGAAAGAAAAAGGAGCAGATAATAAAAAAACAATGTTCCATCAACTTATTAAAAAGGCCCACCGGTGTACCACAGGGCTCTGTGCTCAGCACAACTCCCCCGCTCTTTTGCAGCGCTCACATCTCGTTGGATTCTCGTAGGATTATGAGGGGCTTAACTAAAGCGGGCGAGCAACATCAGCGGAACGTTCTTTTCTCCCCCGCTTGGAAAGGGTTGGGATTCAAATTTATGTAACACCACTGGATAATAATGGATATCAGTCATAACAGCAATATAATATTAATCGTTGATGCTGACGTATCCACACTTTTCAGATGTTTCATCTCTGTATCAGCGTCCACGTATCATTTTCTGTCCACTTTCTTCATGATCTTTTTTGTGTCCGTTAAAAATACAAATCAACTTCACTGTTTTTTTGGTTCCAACACATCATGGAGTGCAAAACTTTTCCCAGGACACTACAAATACTTAAAACAGCACATCAAAAAGCTCAAATGCTGCTGGTTTGACAGTATATTTGTGTCCAGCTCCAGCAGAGGGTGCTCACCAGCCAGCCGGTGTGGTATGGAGTTGGAGTGCTTGGTAAGGTAGGCCTGGTTGAAGCTCTTAGCGTTGCTGTCTCCGAACAGCCGGGTGATCTCCTGCTTCAGCACAGTCCTGACAACCTCCGGCAGCTCTTTGCTCTCCGAAACTAAAAGGAAGGCAGACGACAAGACGGGATAGTCTCCAGAGAGGAGGAGAGTAGTTCCTTACAGGAAGACAGAAACGATGACGCGGGGCGTACCTCCTTTAAAGAAGCGCACCAGGCACTGGTGAAGCCACGGGTGGTCTGGATCAATGCTGAGAGCTCTCTTCACGGACTGGAGCATCAACAGGTATTTCTCTGCAAGTACAACAGAGATTAGGAATGGGTGAGGAGGGGAGGAAGCTCCTAAAGTAAAGAGGAGTTTGTTAGCCCACCTTTCCTGAAGTAAATCTCAAAGGCCAACAGGTGAGTCTCAATTCTGTCTTTGACCAGGTGCTTCAGAGGTGTTAGGAACTTTACAGCTTCCTCCAGTGGACTTTCTACCTGTAACAGGACACACAGAACGTCAGGAATCACATGGTTATCAGTCTGCTCCCTGCGTGTTCCCCGTCGCTAACCTTGACCAGTTTCTCAGGAATGAGCTCCTCTTTGGGCCCTCCGATTTCCTCATCATCATCTTCCTTCTTCTTTTTCTGGTTCTTTAGCTGCTTCTCCTTCTCTGCGTTCTTTTTCTCTTCCTCCAGCTGGGCCTTCTTCTGAGCTCTTCGCTGTTTGTTCCTCAGCTTCTTGAGCTCTTTGTCCGACAAGTTGGCTAGAGGATAAAGGTAAGGGGGGGGGGGGGTCAACACTGAATCCAACATTTAAGAGGCCTGAACGGTCGGTCCAATAAGACGAATGAGAGCAGACAATCATCTCAGCCTGCTTTCTCCTCACCAGTGTCTGCCTGCAGCTCTTTGCTGTCATCAGTCAGGGGATTGTCGTGGAGGCTCAGGTAGATCTGGATAGCCGTGGTAGCAGCCTTGTAGTAGAAAGGATGCATCCGGAGAACATCCTCCAGCTTCAGGAGGTCCACATAGGAGCGGAGCGTCATCTTTCTCATGCAGTAGGTGTGGAAATCGAACTGATCGTCCGTAATCTCCACAAAATGCTGATCAAAGCAATGAAAAAAGAGACTATGTTAGCGCAAGGAGGACGCTCGATCAAGTGCAGGAAGCAGTCAGCGGGGTTAGGACACACCCTCTCGATCTCGTGGCACTTCTTCAGGGCTTCTCCGAACTTGTTCATGGCTTTGTAGGCGAGCGCACATTCAGTCTGGAACCACATGCACTGCATCTCGTTCAGATTCTCCACCGCTGACGCCCCCTCCTGGGAAAACATTAGAAACGCAAGCAGATCAGGGCAAATGGTACAGCAGGGATGTGGCTGGTTGTTGCAGGAAGACGGTCGATCCCGTTTTCACATCCTGTAAGCACATCCAAAGTGAAGCCGATGCAACACACAGGGTAAAATTAGAAAATTACTTCACATTTAACTTTTTTTTTTGCAGCAACCTTATCAGAAAAAACAAACATAACTAATTACAGTGTTTTAATATGACCATTTAGCATGACCTTTTTAAATCTGTCAATCAAGATTGTTCGTTTCTATGGTGCTTCTCTACAGCTAAAAACAGTGTTGTAGAATCTGGTATACATCTAGGCTATGATTGTTCAGGTTTGGTTCTGCCTTGAGCCCCACAGTTAGCCAGATAAAAGCTGGTCTGGTCCTTTTTATTTTAAACAGATTTTGAGTGGGAGCCCCGACTAGGCTAGAACAAAAACATAACAAATCACTTGCTTATTACACTAAAATCTTCCACCTATCTAGGATTTTTACTGACTTTGAGTATCTACAGATACAGAGTCCTGATCTGATAGTTGTATAGGTACGTAATAAAAAAGAATAAAGAGCGAATAAACAGACCCAGGATGCCCCCCCCATTCACCTTAATTTAACATTTAACAATTCTGTTAACCAAGAGAACTTCTGTGAGGTAGCTTGAACAATCAAGTAACCTAATAAATAACAAATTATTCACTTTTGGACTTTAGTAAAACTGTAAATATAAAAAAAAAAGATAAAATATAAAAACAAATAGCACATCAACTTAGATTAACTTAATAATGATAATGTATATACATATCCAGGATCACTTTAACCAAATATTTTCATTTTTAACCATTTGTTTTAGAACATTGACAGAAAAAAATCTGAAGGCTAGCCATAATTTTTAGTATTCACACTGACCACTTGCAGATACTTTCAACTTTACGACCAGATTCAAGGTAAAAAAATAAGATTAAATAATTATGAATCCATGCGGATAGAGGACCTGCAGCAGGTCTGTTCTAAGTGCTTTGGTTTACTTTCACATAAATAAGTAGTCCCCAGCCACCACCGCATAGATTTCAAAAAGTGACCGGCAAACTTACTAATAATAATGACCGGATGTTTTCGACCCTGTTGATTAAAACGATGTCTGATATATCAGAGTCCTAATCGGGAGGTATATGTCAGATTCCGATCAAGCCTGAAACCACGTGATCGGACCGGGACATCCCTGATTTTTAATATGACATCATGAATTACGATTAAGGTAAAACAACACTGAATCATCCATGTAACCAGTAATCTTGTTATGAAATTTCTAATTGTTCCGGACGGCGTTTCTCACCCGTGTGAACTTGGAGCACATTTCCTCTGCCTCTTTGATCAGGCCAGCCTTCAGCATGTACTTGGCACACTTGGAGTTGATGAATCGGTCGGCGGTGTCCAGGGCTTGGGCCTCGTCCATCCACTGAGCGGCCTCCTTGATGTTCCCAGCATGCTGCGCGAGAGAACAACATCGTCACTCGAGGAAACAGGACGCCAGCAGCTGAAACACAAACACCCAATGAGTGGCAGGAGGTTTCTGTACCTTATAAATCTTGGCTTTGATGAGGAAGAGTTCGATGAGCGTTGGCGTGCTCTCGATGGCCGTGTTGATGTGTTCTAGAGCGAGCGTTTGCTGGCCGATCATGTCGTAGTGCTGAGCAAGAAAGTACTGCACCCAGAGCAACGTGGTCGGAGGCTCCTCCTTCCCGTCATCTGAAGCAACAAAAGCATTTTAGGGAGAAGTCCATCAAGTCCAAACTGCACGTTAATCCAGCACTCACCATTCTGGCTGAACATTCGGCAGCTTTTCAATGAGGTTTCATAGCTGACCACTAGTTCCTCAATAATTGCCACCTGAGAAGAGAAAAAAACAGTAGATGATCTCACCTGTAGCAAGAAATATGCAACAAAGTTATGTTTATCTAAAAGAACTTCTTGCAATTCTCGGTCAATTTCCCCAGGACATTTCATACCTCTTGCTGCAGAGACCTCACCTTTTCTTTATCGCCGTACAGCGATTTGAGCGTGGTGAAAACGGGCGGGCAGCCTTTACTGAAGTTCATCCTCAGGTATCTATCCAGGCACTCCCTAAACTTCTCACCTGCACAGAGGAGAAATAAACCGTCTTCAAACCATTCCCTCCCCCAAAAAAACAAGAACAAGCAAATCTAGAGAGTACTTGAAAGAGCCAGAGTCCCTGAAATGAACTAATTCAAGAATAAATCGGATGCACTCTCAGATCTACCAGAGAGAAAGTTAAGCGGCAGCCTCCGAGGAACCAGCCCTTTAGGAAACTTCTCCCAGGTTTCTTCGTAGATCTTGAGTTTCTCCTCGACGCTGCCTGATAAAACAAACAGGACTTAGCCGTCTCTCATTAACCCACTGTGGTGGACTATATGACGTCCAGGTAACAGATGGGTCTTACTTGGTTTCAGGGCTTTCTCCAGGCCGTGGTAATAGGACCAGTTCTCCGGGTTCCTCTCCTGCAGACGCTGGTAGACTTCCGTTGCTTCGTCGAGACGTTCCAACTTTAACAGCAACTCTCCTGCAAGAACACGACTTCTCAGCTCCGAGTAAGTGGCTCTCATTATAAAAGAAACCGCGTACAGGACCGTCAAGATTTTTCATGGTTGTTATAGCAACTGTAAAAGGTGGCTTAGCTCCCATGAAGAAAACGATCGATCGTCCGATTGAGATTTGCTCAACTAATTATTTTATTACAAAATTATTCAACAAGTCCAGTTCTACCTATGAATATTTTTTTTATTTTAAATATTTATGACTCAGACATCAATGTGAAATAGCAAAATTTTTATTAAATGGAAATAGGCCTGCCATACTTGCTTGATGTTCATGTTAGGCGATAGCAACCAAACAAAATATGAAATTTTTTCTGAATTCAAACGTGCAATAAACATCCCCACAGCATGATACTGCCACCACCACGACGCACCACGGAGCGTGGTGTGTTCCTGGTCGGAGCACCTAGTGCCAGACGTCTGCAGCCAACCGCGCGTGTGAAAGCTTTTGTAGGGCACCGTGACGGCGAAATAAAAACAGGAACTGGAAGGTGAAAACTCACCTCGCGTCTCCTCCACTGCCAGCTTATCGCAGATCTGCTTCTCGTAGTTGGACAGATGATCGAGGGCCTCCTTGTACAGACCCGCTTCTCTCAGCACCTGGTTCTGGTACAACAGCAGCTCGCTGTACTCGTAGTCCACTTTGTCCGGAGACGTCTGGACAGAAACATGGGCCGACGTGTGTTTTATTGAGTGGCACAGATGAAAAGTCGCTGGCTGTCTTTGTGCTGGTCAGGAAACTGTGAATAGGTCCCCGTTCATAACAACACTGGCCTGTTGCGCTGCACTGAGGGCACAAAGGCAGGAAGCAGACTAATCTGATCAGACCGAGAAAGTAAGCTCCACTCTGTTCAGGAGCGAATTCAGAGTCAAGCTCCTGTAGCTAAGCTGATGGAGCTCCTATGTGAATTAAACAGCACGGCAAGACCCATCAACAAACTCGTTTCTCATCTTAGAGCAGTTCCTCGTCCCCCTGATTCACGAAGCTTTCCTAACCTGCTGCGTTTTCCTGAACTCTTCGATGATTTTCGCAGCCATCTCATAATCTTCCAGGAGGTGATAGGCGATGGCGTAGCCAATCCAGGAGGCCCGCTGGGCTGGGCGCAGCTGCAGGAGCTGGTACCTCGTCTCCTACGGAAGCAAAACAAAAGATTTATTTCTACTCAACACGAGCCGTCAGCTGCTCTTAAATCTGTAATTCTTTCTGCCGTGAGGTGGAGGGCAAAAGTGGCTGAAGTCTGCTGAGTCGTCAGGGTAGTGACATCAGAAAGTTGAATTGTTTTAATCCTTTCAACCCAACTTTTGTCTTGGCATGGCATACTTGTCACTAAATGCGCTGAGATGATCCCAGGAGAGCTGCTGGGGATTGTTTAGACTAAAGCTCTCCATGAGCAGCCCTCTATAGATCAGGCCCTGAGGCAGGGCGACAAATCAAACTACGCATTCACAAATGCTCTTCCCTCACCAGCAAATGAAGGAGGGGGAGGAGGTTTTTCCCCCAAGCAAAAGGTCAAACCTTTTTCTTTTTTTTTTTTACTTATTTCCCACAAGCTACAAATTCAAGAGGATCTGATGTGTTCAACCCTCCAAGTTTTAATCATCCTTAATAAACCCGCCACTCGGCTCTCACCCTGTATCCCTCCAGGTCTCTCATCTGGATCTGCAGCAAGGACAGGTCTCTAAGGATCTGCAGGTTGTCTTTATCCCACTTCAAAGCATTGCGGTAACACTTGATGGCCTCGTCGTACTTCTTGTCCGAGCGCTGCAGCAAACCGTAGACATGCCAGCCTGGGATGCGGGGGAGAGTTAAGGAAAGAGATCACGCCGTTCGTCCAAACGGTCTGAGGCTGGGAGGCAGACTGAGTGTTGGGGAACTCTGGTCAGGTTACTGGGCCAATAAGGGCCCACCAAAGAACATCCTTTTAATCAAACCCTGTTCCGACACAGAAATGAGGTTCTAAAGTTTCTCCTCTAAAGTTCTCAGTTTATTTCTAAAGTAGCCTATAACTACCGGAGATTACCATAAAGTCATTGCAGATAAAGGCTTCAGAGCTTTTAGATGTCTGCAAAAAATACAGACCGGAAGAGATAAGGTAGGAAACAGGAAGCAAGGAAGAAAGGAATGAGATAAGGAGGAAATGAAATAAATACAGAGGAAATAAGGAAGCAGGGAAAGAAAGAAGAAATAAGAACGACAGCAAGAAGGGAGAGAAAGACAAACATAGGCAGAGAAGGAAAGGACAGAAGGAGAAGAGAGTGTAGGAAACAGAACAGACGCAAAGAAGGAAGGATACCAAATTTAGAAAATCATGAGGACTAACGTTTGGGAAACTATCAGCAGATCTGGAAAATAACCAGATTTTCATCTAATTGATGTTCTGTTATGGACAGATTTTCGATATCAATAAAGGATAAAGATCAACACAAAGAACCATTTATGGAGGAAAAAAACACATATGTCATCATTAGAAACTGTTCTTACTTTGAGAATTAAACACGTGTTTATATTAGTGATGGATAAACCATGTAAAGCAGCACTAAACCGACTAAGTCACTGCAATTTCCTGCAACAGATTCCATTAATCAAGGTGAACTTGTTGCTAAGCTTCTGATTTATGAGCGGACGTTCCACATGACACACTCCGCATTCAGCTACTTACTCGAGATAAGCAAAGGCTGAAACTAAAGCGATAGCAGTTGCTCTGCTAGCAGATAGGGCAGCAGAGATAGCCCTTATCTGCTCACAGGCTGCACAGATTTTACAGCGGCCTCAGAGTGAGAGCAGAGAAGGCAGACACTGAGCGGCATTAAAGGGTGATGCGCTGCAGGAAGAGCTCTTCAGCCCCCGAACAGCCTGTCCAGGTTTAGTTACGTAACACACAGCGTGGTCCCGGCGGGAGTAAGGATACAGACGTGGCTTTTGAGGTCGTTGCGAAGGCCTCTTCTCACCAGGTCGTAGGCCTCCTCTTTCTTCCCCAGACAGTTGAGGGTCAGGCCCTTCATTGCCAGCGTCTCTGCAGCAGCAACATGATACGGGGGAAGAGTGAAGGAAGCAGCGACGAGCGTACATTTCTATCGGCCAATATTTTGCTTACCTCCATGTTCTGCAAATTTGGGGTTGGACAGGATCTGTTTGCAGAACTTGAGCCCATTTCTGTATTGTTTGTGCTCGTAACATCGCTGTGAATGAAGAGGGGGAGAAAGAAACGTTACTAATTCGTACAGAATCACACTATGATACATTTAAGCATTTATATCGGTTAACTTGATTGCTATGGCTTTCAGGTAATGGGAACCCCATATTAGGCTCACCGAGGAAAATTTCAATATTAAACACGACTAATAAAAAAAAAAGATGTCTAATTTCTGAATGAGGACTAAACATAATGGGGCTGATGACTTGCTAAGTTAACAGTCGCTGAAGACTCCCACACAGACGGCACGCCACAAAGGAACGCTGCCACAGAACCGGGCTGATCCCACAGTGATGTATCCTGTGCTGGTAATGAAAAGTTGAGTGGAAGGAAGAAGAAAAAAAAACGGTGGGACAAAAGAGTGAACAAGGAATTTAAAAAAATCCTTAAAAACACATCAAGGACAGTTCATTCAAGAGAATGGGTGACATTCATAGGTGTGAACTGGAGTCAGAGTAGGGCTGGAAGATATAGAAAAAGAGAATATCCATAAAGGAATAGTCATATTGACCGATCTACATAATTATCGATAAATATCACAAAAAATTTAAAATACGGGAGCACGGTGGCGCAGCTGGCAGCGCAGCTCACCTCACAGCTAGAAGGTCCTGGGTTCGATTCCCGCCAGGGACGCTGTGAGTGTGTTTGTTTCTCCATATCATCAGCACCCACACCCTGGGTGGGGTTGGCGAAAGGGCCTTTCTGTGTGGAGTTTGCATGTTCTCCCCGTGTTCCCTTGAGTAGCTAATGTGAGCTACTCTCACAATAACATGCACTAGTTCTGGGCTGTACACTGCCCCCTCCTGGCTGACCAGGGTGCCTGAGGGATTGGGGAGGACCTGGCTGGAATAACGTGATCCTTCCACGAGCTACATCCAGCTGGGGACTCCCCACCCCCTCAGGTGATAGAAAAGGGCCTGCTCACTCCTCGTGGGGTTGGCGGAGGGAGAGCAATGCCCAGGACTGTACTTAGGGACACTGGGTGATAAATAATGGGGGGAAAACCGTGAAAAAAAAATGAAAACAAATGTAAATACATATTTTATGTGCATACCCAGTCATTTTGTTATTCTTCGATGAACTAATTTTAACCAAGAACGCTTCTTTTTATCATAAGTTTGTAAGACACAGAAACAAATCAGGAGACCTGACTAACATCAGTAAATACAAAGAAAAGTAATATTAACCATTGTTATACATTTTTTTTATTAGTAGTAATTTAAATTTAAGGCTTATCCTGACCCTTTTTAATCTTTTAAACATTTTATGACACTTTATAACACTAATGGTTTAGTCTGTCAAAGCTAATCGTAATTCACTTCAGCTCTGGTTCAGCTGTTGGCTAAAGCTAACCAGCTAGTCATCGGAGTGTAGACAGAACACAGAACACTGCAGCCCAGTCACTGAGAGCTGAAGCCGGTGTTTTTTTTTAAAGCGGTTTTCGCTTCTGAGGACCGGGAGGACAACCGTGGGGACATTTTAAAAGCCACAGATGTTGTTAGCAGCGCGACCTGGGTTCATTTCCTGTGTCTCTCTGTAACAGATTCGCAGCCAGTGGTGGGTGTAGTTACTTTGGAAAGTAGTTAGTTAGGTTACAACGTTACCATCAATTAAAAGTAATCAGTTAAGTTACTGTGTTATCTATTCATAAAAGTAACACGTTAGAGTACTCAAGCATTACCAAAAATGCAGCGCATCACACATCCTGCAGTTTAATTGACAGACACAGCCCCCTTTTAAATGCACCAGAAGTCGTGACTCCTGACAATGAATAACGTCAGTCAACCAACTAAATTACTGAAAGATAACAATAACAGGACAGACAGTCAGCAATAGGCTATTCCACAAAGCGTTTTATTTATTAATTATCACGGAATGAACACAATTTGAGGTAAACCGGCTTGCAGATTTAGATCCATTTAGAAATTACCAACCAGTCAACGATCTAACTGAAATTAACAGCTGCCTGTCAAACAAAAATTACTACAAACCGAATAAAATCATTCACTGCCACACAGGCAAATGACAAATCGCTTAATAGCCGAACAAAATAATATTAAAGTGTCACAAGCCTAAATTCGCTTTAACGTCGTCTCTTACACTTTCGTTTGTTATTGCTATGTTTACGTCCAGCCCTAAGTCAAACACCGCATTAACTACTGATTACATCGACCACAGAGCACCAGCTGCTCTGAATGCCTGCTGTAAACGCTCTGGGACGGGAAAGAACCCCACGGTCCTCGCTGCTCGCTGAGAAAAGTAACGATGACGGACGAAATTTTTATACAAATTAAATAATGGGTAAATAATCGCTAATTGAATCAACATCGAATCGAAAAATGAATCATTAGATTAATCGATGCATCGAAAAAATAATCACTAGATTAATCGATTACAAAAATTATCGTTTTGCCCAGCCCTAGCTGTAACCCATAAACACTTGATTTATGAGAAATAAAGGCTTGATAGATGCCATTCTGTTTGATGAAGTAATATGACAACTTTACGTTTTATTTAATTACTTAAATTAGGTTTTTATATCGTTACCCGTTCCCAATAGCAGGAAAATGGATGCCAAAGGAGTTTTTCTTATTGAGTCGCAGAGGTTTAGGAACACCAAGAGTCTTGCCCTGAAGCTTTAATTATGGAATGCAGTTGCACAAACGCTGCATTGCCGGTGTTGTTAAGCTGATTAGCGGCTGTCAGGCGAGATGTCTTTCTTTTTTCAACAGACGAAGAGCTAATGCGGCAGATGGCATTTTGTTGCCCCGGAAACCGCTAAAACTTTCAAAAATAAAAAGGAGGAAATCAAATTCACATTTCACAGCTGGATGGGATATTACATGTAGGGGCACAAGAGGTGGTGCATAAAATTATAAAATATTGTCGTTTTCTCTGTCCTTTGTTAACATGTTGCGCTGGACCAATGCATTGCCCTCCTGCTTTGTGCATAAAGAGCTAATATAGGCCCCCAAAAAGCAGCTGGACAGGAACTCACTTTCACTTTACAAATTTCAGTTTGCATAAAATCATGTAAATTTAGAAAACGTCTTGTAAAAAAACTAAATCTCTGAAAAACAAACACAAAGTTCATTTTTAACAGAGGAAATATTACACCACAAATATGTTTACCTTGATAAAAACAATAAAAGTAAAAGTAATTAAACACTAGTAACGGTGCAATCAGGTGCAATCATAAATTTAGCAACCTAAACGCCACCAGCTGCGCTCTCTCTGCATGCTCTTTACAAAAATAACTCGGCCCCACGAGCTGCAGAGAAAATCTGTCGAAGCATGCGGTCCGAGGCTGCAGGAGCGCTGTGCAAGTGCCAGCATTTCATTCTGATGACACCTTTCGAAGCTTTTTTGTTTTCAGCTACGAAGCCGCATTGTGTGTGAAAAAAGGAAGTCGGAATGAAAGTGAAAAAGCCCTGCCGCAACTCACAAGCTTTAAACTTTGCTGAGGGTTTCATTCTGTGCTGGCTGGGACTTTACTTTGCTATCGCAGAACCGCTAAGAACCATTTCATTAGATTTGCAGCTAAATTCAGACGATCCTGGGTGAGATCAGACTATTTTTTTGTGTTCTAACGTTAAACATCGGAGAATTTAGAAATGACAAAAGGCAGAGTTTGGGGGGGTGGGAGACGGGGTCGAGTGAGGCAGAAAATATTTTTAGAAACGCACCAATTAGAATGGCCCTGAGTTGTCATTAATTATACTGGCAACAGATGTGACAGTGTGTGTGCGTGTGTTCAGTCTAGCATTCAAACTGAGCACCATTTTCTATTAAATAAGGACTGTTTATTACAAAGTGAGGACATTCTGTCTGGTCCCCACTTTAGCACACTGTTACTGAATTCTACTGGTTGGTTTTAGAGGAATGGTGTGACTTAAGTTTTAGTTCAGGCTAGGGTTAGGAATGGCTCAATAAAGGTTGTGGTTAGGAAAAGTGTCTGGGTTAGGCATAATAGTGTTAATAAAATGAAGGGAAGTCAACGAAAGCCCTCACTACAACTAGCAAGACCAGAATATGTGTGTGTGTGTGTGAGTAAGAGTATTCGCTATATAACAAACTTTTACTAGACCACATGATTGCAGGGTTCACATTTTAAAAATCAAAATGTCGTCAACAAGGTTGAACCATCAAATGGGTAAAACGGAGCTACTTTGCTATACTCGCTGCAGCCTTCCTGTTGTCGGCTGAAAGTCTTGCTCTCCTAAAAACAGAGTGCAATGCAAAAAAAGAAAAAAAAAGTTTTCCTTAAATGGCTTCCAATATTTTAAGCTTCCAATTTCAAACACCTCATAGACAGTGAAAGCAAGTAAATATTCAATTTTCACTCAGTAAAAGCTTCCACACTGAAGTAGCCTATGCCTGGTGGCATTTAAAACAAGATGTAAATTTTTGAGTTTTAAACCGACCATTGCTGATAAAGTAAATGTTTTATTTTTTTATTGTGGTAAATCAATAGTTCATTCAAAAATATGCTTTGCCACAAGAACATTTTGATTATGTGATTATGTACAGAAACAGGCGCAGTGAGAAGCCTCGACATTCCTGCCTTTTAAAAGTTGACGAGACTTCCTGAGGTACCGCCCGCTTAAGCTCCCAGGACCTTACATCTCTTGTTTGCTGCTTCTCTGTGTAGATCTGTTGTGTGGTTTGCAACGCCAAGGGGGAGTTAACAATGCTGTATTGCCTCTGCTCCACGATACAAGGCTCGGATGTCGCTTCGCTAATGTCACACATTTTGTTATGTGCTACGAAAACGCTACAGAGCTATGTCGTTCTCCGCCAAATATTGATAACCGACCTACAACAGCTGGAGTAGCAGATAGGCAAGGGTGCTGTACTGGTGAAAAGCTAAAAAAAAAAATAGTAACAGACTTTAATTGGTATGTCCGACTGTTAAACGTGTTCTTATAAAGCTCAGAAGCAAAGAAGAAACAATGCATGTCTTCCAAAGAGGAAACAAAAACTCAAAGTTTACATAACTATAAAAAAGAAATACAATGTTTTTAAGGTTTCATTTATTTATCCTGCAATACTATTGATTTCTCTCATGTCCCACTGATTTTTAGTAG
Source organism: Apricaphanius iberus (assembly GCA_028564705.1). NCBI lineage: Eukaryota > Metazoa > Chordata > Actinopteri > Cyprinodontiformes > Aphaniidae > Apricaphanius > Apricaphanius iberus. The sequence goes on from JAPXFQ010001773.1 coordinate 261,133, forward strand.
GGATGCACCGATACCAATACCAGTATCAGCCCCAATACGTCTAATGTACATGTATCGGTATCGGTTAAAGTTAACAGATACCTAAAATGTGGACAATCTGCAACTCCCCCACTTGAAGTTTTAGTTTTAGTTTTGTGGTCATTTTATATTTTACATCTGTTATTTTGTCTTAGTTGTGTTTAGTAAGTAAAGTCTGGTGCACTTAGTCTCTTCAAGAAAGATATAAGGCGGAAGGTATACGGTTTATTAATTCAACAATAGTATCGGATTGGTATCGGACGTCGGCAGATACACAAAGTCCAAGAATCAGTATCGGGACTGAAAAAGTCGGATCGGTGCACCCCTAATTTTTAGTTGACAAAACTGACCGCTACCGACTGACCATTAGCTTCTATCGTCTTTTTCTCTTGATCCATTTATCATTTATATGGCCGTCTCCATAGAAACTCATAAAATGTGAACTAAACAGCTCAGGAAATGTAGCCAGATTAACAGAGGACAGCATACTATCAGCGGGACAAGAAAATACCAGTTTAGACCATAGAAGGAAAAAAATTAGATCTGTAATTTTATTGAATGCGCCGTGAGGGGGACATTACGTACCTGCTTCCAGCAGGCAATGATTTAAATCAGCTTTCTACAATATGTGATTAAAGACTCAAATAATTATGTACCAGGAGGTTGCTTTGAGTTGTTTTACTTTTTTCATAACTTCACATATTTCAAAACAGTCTATTTGAGAAGATATTATACCACTAGATGAAATTGCACGGAGATTTGTACACTTTTGGCTACTTATTTTTATAGCTCAGTGAAATAATTACTTGGCGAGACAAAGAAAATACACAACTATAGAGTAGTATACATAGATACAAAATTATTTTTTATAATTCTAAAATATAAGAAGAAAGAGACCCAATGGGATACAGCAACATGAGTTACCTTTCTGCCTGTGCTTAAGAAGCACTTTATCTTCAGTTTATAGGAAGTAACCTTATTTGATTTTGTCAAGGGCATGATTGGAAACACTATATTTCATCTAAAAATTATCTCATCAATAATACTGAGTTTTGTGGATAGTTAGATCCAACATTTGTAATGTTACAACGCTCCAACCAGACGCTCAAGTGCAGATCAGTTTTTTATGCCGTTGTAGACCTGCTGAATATTGAGGTCAACATCCTCTGGCTCCCTGCAGACACACCGGCTTTCAAAACGATCATGTTTATCTGATCTGGATAATGGTGATTTACCTACACACTGGTTCCTGGTAAATTGTGTCACTACGGCACTTTTACCCACAGTGAAGTACAAGAACACACACACACACAACACAGGCTAGAGGCAAAATATGAAAAAACCTGGACCCGTCTTTGGTTGTTGTGGGTTTTGCTTGTGTCGTTTTATACAATAGGCCTACCTGTCAGCGTGCAGACAGGTTCACAGCGAAGCTACAGACATGGAGCACAGGCATGGCTGCACAGGCCTAAATCCTCTACAAACACGGTGACACGCTCTCCTGGTTGAGCTTCTCCTCCGTGTATCGAATGTACAGCAGCATTCTGTCCGGACCCGATCCCGGCCGGTATCTGCAGCATCAGCAGCGTTGGCAACGCTAGAAATGACTTTAACCAACGTTTATCAACAGACCGCTCACCCCAGTTATGGCGAGGCTCGACTAGCTTTAGCCGATTAGGATCCCGAAATTTCCCCGAAAGCTTCAGTGCAGCCCTGGCTTTTAATGTAGCATACATAATACAAAGCGTTGTCTCTCTGTATTCAATAACAATTGAAGGCACACGCCATTATATGATCAAAATGACCCCTGAATGAGGAAAAGGTGGGAGCTACCTTGAAAGCTACTATGTGGCTAAGGAGTTAGCTGACACGCAAGCCGTTTGTTGTGACAAACGGAGCGGCCTGAGTCCAGCTGACTGTCAGCTCTGCATATTTAAACCCGCATGGTTGCATTATCTGCTCTAGTTTAATATGAATAACACGGTTTTTCAGAACCGTCAACGTCACAACCAGACGCGAGCGCAGAGCAGTGACAGCGCATATTAAGGCCCAGGCTAGCTAGCTAGCTAACTCATTCAATGATGCCATTTCGCTACCTAACTGAGGCGGTTGTCAGCTGAATGGTGATCAAGCCCCAAAATTTGGCTGCTGCTGACCGTGCGGCACATCGAGGGCTAACTCACCAAAATCCTCTTGAAGAGAGCATTCTCCTTCGGCGGTAAAGTAACCGTGGGCATCGTTGCAGTCGGGATCGACCTCAGCACATGTAGCTAAAGTTAGCCCGGGTAGTCCAGATGAGTTGATCGCCGCTTGTCGTGCTTCTCCTGCTTCAGTCGCTCTCCGCTCGATTGCTCCGTTTTCTTCCCTCATTCACTTCCTCCTCACGATCTTCTCAAACTGCAGCCAGGGTTCAGACGTTTCTCTTTTTAGTTTATTGGTAAACTGTCCAGTTAAGGCCAGGGTACCGTTAAAATTACAGTAAAAAAGTTGAAGTGTACAGATTAAATTAGCTAAAACCTTAAACACATTCTTTACAGTAACAAACATTTAGCCTATTAATAGTGTTTATTCTAAGGGAAAGTTGGGATTAAATGAGACATATTTGATTAAACAAGAAAATGTGAAATTTAGAAAGTAAAAGAAGTAGAAAAACATAGAATGATTTAGAAAAAATATATTTAATAGTTAAAGGGACATTTTTCCTATGAATAATTTGAGTTAATACGGTATAAAATAATAATTAAAATAGAAAAATGTGATTATGCACAATATTCTTTTTAATTTCTATATATGTAGCCTATAGGCTATTTCTGCAGCAAATTTTTATTTATTTATTTAAATAATTAATTCTAAATGCCAAGAATGAGGTTGGGAGGGATAGAATAGAATAATGTTTATAGTCCCACAAGGGGAAATTCAGTTGTAACAGCAGCAAAGTGGCAGGAAATACAAACATTACGATTCAGAGGTAGAAAAGTATTAACAGAATTTTAGAGAGTTAAGAATAATATTTACACTATGAACAGAGTTACAAAAACCAGAGTACTGTACAGTCATTAAAAATAAATATAAAATGGCATACCCAGATTGGAACGTGCAACAGATCAGGATACTTTAAAAATATTTAAATAATAACAAATATTTAGAGATATATACAGAATGTGCATGTGTAGTTGTGCATTAAAAAAGTGAGAGTTAGAAGAATATAAATTGAGGAAAAACTGATGCGCAAATAGCAGTGGAATATAGTAGAAAATAACGTATAAATAAATTATAAATTAAGTAAGAATAAATAAATTAAAGAAAAACACTGAGATTATAGTCAAAATATACAACAAGAATATTTGTCTAGCCTTCTAGTAAAGTAATTATGACAAAAAATATTAAAATTTATGTCAAAATCTAAAAAAAATGTTAAACAAAGTCGAAAAGAACTTTAAACTTTTTATATTAAATGATTAATTATTAGAAAGTCTAAACATAAAAGTTAAAGTCAAAATGTCTAAATGAAGTCAGAAGAATGTGAAAAAAAAAATTGTGGTAAGATTAATGTGGATAGACCTACGGTGTCCAAAATGTGATTTATTTCAGGTTTAAATGAAAAGAATATGATCTAACATGTCTGTTTATTAAAAGAGAATCACACTACTGTCAACAATTTGACCTTTGTGCTTCTTTTCACACTTCCGGAACTCACATCTTCTTATGTTACATCCACAAAGTTCAACGCGTAACCTATAATTAAGGCTTTTGTCTGATAGACCCAAGCAATCTAACACTTAACTTTAAAGTGGAAAAAAAACGAGACATGGTTTTTAACATTTTAACTTATAATTATTACACCCGTTTTTTACCACCTTTACTTTGATGTAACAAAATTAAGTCCAGTGTAATGAACTGCCTTCAGAAGAAGCCAACTAATTGGTCAGTCTCTGTTCTGTGAAGAGCCTCTGCTTGAACAGGGCACTGCAGGATTTTGTTTAATCCATCTCGGCATATTCATTGTTCAGGACATTAGATGGCGCCATACTAACGTACACAAGGTCCCACCATACGTCTAATTTACTTGTCGCGCATTTTTCAACAAGCAAACAAGTGTTGTAGTTTTTTATGTTAAGAGGGCAGGCAGTATTTTGGACAGGCAATCAGCTGTGCGTATGTTTACATGATTCTGCTATCTGGATTTTGAACAAACTGGGTTGCCATATAAGCAGAGCGATAATGTAACTAACTGGTGGAAATGGATAATAAAGTAATCGGAAGGGAATTAGAAATGAACGTGTTGTGCGTCTGTGTTCGTGGGAGCGTTCAGGCTTCACGCTGCTGTTATCTGGTGGCCTCCTGCTCCTCCACCACCACAATGAATCCTGCACCACATTTATCAAGTTGACACCAGACACACATTTTTTTCTCTCCATCACTTGACACCACCTCATCCTCTGTTGCCTCTCTCTTCTCTCCACATTTCTTCAGCAACATTTAATTACCTTATTACCCTCAGAGAGGAGTGAGAGTAAATCATCCTTTAAACTCATCTCCTTCTCTTTGTGACACATCATTTGTTGATCTGACTGGAGTCATAAATGTCCCTGCAGAGTGTGCTCAAGGCTGCTGTGTGTGTGTGTGTTAATGTTTGGCCATATGCCCCATTTCCACTAGGGCCAGTACGGCCTGGAATGGGTAGATTGTTTTCCTATTACCATCTCAAAAGAACTGTAGTGGGCGAGGACGTGGGTGGGCTTATCTTAGCTTGACAAAAGCTCCAGCAAAATGCATCTGTATTCTGTTGTTGAAAATTTAATTTTTGGAAAACAGAGATTTTTTAACCGATGTACTATGGGGAAAAAAATAAGGTAGGGAAAAACTGATTAAAATCTGAAATCAGATTTGGTATAAAAAAAATCAGGGATTTAATTTTTAAGCCATATCACCCAGCCCTACTCCTACTGTTTCTGTAAATATTTATCCTCCATTCTAAACCATTAATCCTTTAAAATAAGAGGGGTTTGGCCCTGATTTAGTAATGTTAGTCAGGGGAATCATATTTTGACACAAAAATAAATAGAAAAAATACTGAATTGAAAAATCTCAAATTAAAATTACTGTTCTTCCATTAAAATTGTGCTTTTGGTTTCATTTATTGAAATACAAAACCTAAAACAAACCTAAAAGGATTTTAAAATAAAATATACGTTTTTTTTGTTTGTTTTTTAAATCTAGAAAAAGTATTTCCTGAAACCAGAAAGAATATCCGTGAACCTGAATGTACTGGGAAAAAGATTTCACCAGTAGCAGGACACGAATCTGGACCTACCGAACAAGAGTCAGCAACACTATCCACTCATGCCAACATGCTGTAATATATGGATTCAATAGTATATATACAGATAAGATCCCCACGTTGTTTAAGAGTTATATAATTCTTACTGAGTCTTTATCATTTTAGGCTGCTTGCAGTTAACTGCAGTGTACTTTGAGACAAACAAACAACTCCAGACCAAACAGCGGATAATACTGCTACCGAGAGGGATTTCATATTACCGGACCAATCAGTCCATAGGTGGGCGTGTCGGGTCGCTTCAGCACCAACGCAGAGGTAGTCCGAAAAAAGGGGTCGGCTGGGGTTGGTTCAGAACGGACGAAGGTAATGGAAACACACCAAAGCGTCACCTTCCGTACCGTACTGGCACTGGCACTAGTGGAAATGGGGCAATACAGGGTAAGGCTGGACAATATATTGAACAGCAAATCTAATCAGAATATGCAGTATCATAATCGCACATGTTGGATTCTACTTATATGTGTTGTTTGGTAGGATACTCGATTTCTAGTTTTATACATCCATGCTCTGCATATTGAAAAAATTAATAGATCAGTCAAGAAAACAGCAAGTGTCAGCAACAGCCTTGCAGCAAGAAGGTCCTTGGTTTAAACCCTGGCTTGAGGTCTTTTTGCATAGAGTTTGCATGTTCTCTCCTTGCTTGTATGGGTTCTCCCCAGGTACTCTGGTTTCCTTCCATAGCCCAAAAACATGACTATTTGGTGAACTGGTCCTGCTAAATTGTCCTGTGTGTTACCATGTGATGGACCGTCGAGCTGTTCAGGGTGTACTCCATCTCTCAACCAATGACTGCTGGAGGATCACCACCAACTCCGCACAACACAGGATCATAGCATTTAGACAATCGACTTGTTGATAATATGGCTCCATATTTCTTCCATCCATCCATCCATCCATCCATTTTCTGAACCACTTAATCCTCAAGGGGTCGTGGGGGGGCTGGTGCCTATTTCCAGCTGTCAACGGGCGAGAGGTGGGGTACACCCTGGACAGGTCGCCAGTCCATCACCTGCCATCTTTCTTCTAAGCTAAAATTGAATCATGTTTTTCCAAATTTAACATGAAATGTTAACTAACTTGTGTCCGGATAGAAATGTTTTAACTGATTCTGAATACGATCTAAATGGATTATGTAATTTTACATCCTTTTATAAAGATACTCCTTGATTTTATTTTCAGATTAATGAAGAAAGAGGGTTTTTTTTCTTTAAAAAAATACTTGAATCTGTTTAAGTGACATGTTGCAGTTTTTTGGAGGCTGTACAGTGTGTGTTTAAAAAGTTAGAATTAATGAAGAAATGCTGAAAACCAAAATGTTTTGGTATTATATACCTCTTAATCTGTTTGCAGTTTCCGAGTTATTAGTTAATTGGTGTATAAATGTTCTTCTACATCTGTTAAACTTTGTCATCTTTGGAAACTAAAGAAGCTGGAACAAATTGTGTCTTTGCGGCAGGCTGCTTGGAGTAAAGCTCCAAAGACCCAATGTAAAATTTGTCCTTGACAAATCTGTTTAACGTATACACAGCACAAGCTGATCCCTGACATTTGAACCCTAATGATTCACACATCGAGTTAAGCATCTTAAAAAACAAATTCTCTGAAATACTAACAGAAGGAGCTGAAAACTAATAAAACCTGATGTAGTAAAAATGTTGAAAGACCTTAAAAAACCCAGAGGAAAGATTTATCCGAGAACCATTGTAAATGACATTTCAAGTGTTGAAAGATTGCAAAAAAGCTCGACTCCCTGGAAGTATAGGAAAAGCCGGTGCTGGACTGTTACTCAGTGGTATTTACCGCTTACTCAAAGGCAGCTTTAAACAGATGAGTTTTTAGAACGTAGTTTTTCAGTTGCTTTGCAGTCAGCTGGAAGTATGTTCTGGATAAGGGGAGCATAGATGCTGAAAGCTACTTCTCTATGTTTGGTTCTGATTCTTGAGATGATTAGTAGACTACAGTTGGAAGACCTGAAAGGTCTGAGCCGTTGTAGCAGTGTTCTAGATCAGCTGCAGCTTTATGATTGACTTTTTATGTAGACCTGTGAAGACACTGTTGCAGTAATCGAGCAGACTAAAGATGAACGCATGGATGATTTTTTATGAGGTCCTTTTGCAATATTAGTCCTTTAACACAAGAAATGCTTTTCATGTGATAGAAGGCTGACCTTGTTGTAGCTTTTATGTGACCCTGGAAGTTCAGTACACTTAGATTTCAGGCCTGATCAGAAGTTTTTAGCTGGATTAACTGAAGCTGTGTCCTGAGTCTTGATTGTTCCTCTTTAGCTCCAAACATAATTACTTCAGTTTTGTTTTGTTTCAGCTGGACAAATTTATGGCATAATTAGAATGTTGTTCTTCCAGTCAAAAGAAAAAGTTTAATTAAAATATCACTTTAACTTTAAATCTCCCACCTAGGCTTAAATGTACATACAAAAACCTGTCGTGTATTTAAAGCACTGAACGCATTTGGCCAGCCTGCGTGAGGATAGAGACAAAGAACTCTGACTGACACATACCTATGGGACATTACCTAGATAAAGGCCGTAATCCCCTCCCCTTTGGTACCACAATCTCAGCAGTATGCACTGAAAATACACACTGTTTGTGATCTTGGAGGATAAAGTTGTAAAGGACAAAATTATCCATAATAGTGGATCTGGGATTCATGTGCTTATCGTAGAAGTATGATCTGAAAAATGGTTCAAGATTGAGCTTCATGGCAGTGAACGCTGTTGTTTAGTGTAAGCTCCATTTCTGTCCAACGCCAACACTGAGACACTGATAAGCTACTTGGACTCATCCTGATCACCTTCTTCAGAAAAAAAAAAAACAGTGCTTAGGAAACTGGAAACTTAAAAAAAAAAGACTATAATGATTTCATTTTAAAGACATAAGTTAAATTGTTGACTGAAAGATCCATCAGATTTAGATGAGGAACATCCTAATACTTGTGCTTCACAAAAAGCAATGAACAGTTGTTTTGCTTTTTCAGCCCTCCATCTCCTCAGCTTTGCTCTCTCCAGAGATTTTAGGGTGTGAGCTCTGAGTTGTAGCAAACCCTTCCAGCTGTAGCATCTCTCCTTCGCCAACATCACACCCCATCTTCTTGTTATCCCGCCCTTCATCTTTCCTCTTCCTCACAGTTTTTTTTTTTGTATCTGTCCAAGGTGGTGTCGCTACTGAGCATGAGTAATGATGCTGTCATCTCCGTGAGTCTCCATTTATCAATGTCACGCAGGAGCGCGGGAGTTTGGTGGTTGTGTGTGGCGACGTTGGTGGGTGGGGGGTAGAGGGCGGACAGAAAAACATGGCAACTGGGGGAAATGCGAGGAGGGAGAGGAGTAGCAGAAATATGAGAGGAAGAGGTGGAGGACTAAGGCCATGATGAGCAGGATGAAGAAAGAGGCATAGCTGATGGAGGAGAGTGTTTGAGAAGAGCTGGGTTAAACAAGGTAACACCATGAGGCCTGTGTGTCGGGTGACACCAATGCAGAGCCAGAAATCAACAATTCTACAGTCAGGCAGCATCATAGGTTTAATCCTCTGCAGGTATCATTAATATCACGCAAATCAGGTCTGTTAGACAGATCATTACAGTCGTAGTTAGCTCTCCAGATCCTGAAATCAAAGATTTTCTGCAAACACAAGTACTTAATCCAGTTATCATGACAGTGTTGTCATGAAGTGGTGATGATCGAAATGACAATCCAAACACACGAATCCATCCAGCCAATTAAGAGCCAAGGGGCTCTCCAGATATCTCAAAATGACAGCGATGCTACGTTTAGGGAAGCAAGACAGCAAGGCTTGAAAACCAGTTCCATCTTGGAGGTCAAAGAAAGTTTGATCTTCTTAGGCAATCCCTATTTAAGTGCAAAAACTATTCAGAAAAGTCACTGCTGCTCAGCACTGTAATTGTACTGTTGTGTAATTTAGCAAATGTGTGTACAGATTGTACTGCATAAATGGTTCCAACTGTTGGTCACCAACAAACTGATTTTATCCAGTGGTTACTCAGCTCTTTCTAAATTATCTCAAGTAGGGGAATTTTCTTTATTAATTACCACTAAATGCAATGCCACTACCTGCTTTAATATTCAATAAGTGCAACAATGTTTTAATACTCAATGTTTGATCCTCGTCTCATCTGTGCGTACCTCTTTTCTTCACCATGAACCAAGTCAAACTGCGTGGCTGCTAAAACCTCAACTCAATAGAGAACATTGATTATCTTTTCAGATGCTGGTCTTTATGCTCCCTTGTTTCTTTTGTAGTCGAGTAACTGGAGAGTTTATCATTTAAACTTTATTACACATTTTTTTTACTAAAGATCCTGGCAACAGAAAAAAAGAATGAGCATGTCGAGAAGATCCCCCGGGCCAGTGTTGGGTATGGCAGAGGATCTGGGATGCTGTGGGCCTGTCTCTCATCTGCAGGCCCTGAGAATATTTTTGGAGAGGCCTGATGTTAACAGTTTAAAATTTCATATTTTAAATAAAAATCGAATCAAATGAAGAGTCCGTTAAAGATGATTGAGAACAGTACTGTCAATATTTGAGGAAAACAATTTCTTGAGCAAAAATAATATATATTTTACTACAGATACCGAAGGATGTTAAAAATGTAAAGAAACCCAATAAACAACAGAACATTAGTTTAATATGACCAGCGAGAACATTCTCTCTTTATTGTATCTTTTTGAAAACAAAAAAAATCTGTAATTCTCCTTTGTTAACATTTCGTTATTCTGTACAGGATAAAAAGAAGCAAGCACTGCTTAAGAACAAAATCTCAAACTAAAAAAAAAAAAAAAAGATTTACGATACAAATTAGTAGTAAGACATTGTCTGAAGTGCAATGGCATAGCTCAGATGGGTTAAAAATGAAAACGAAAAATAAAAATACTTCTCTATTTTTCAACAAACAGTAAATTCTTTACAGAGTAGAGGCTGTAATATCTGATGTATTTAAACCTGTAAAAACATATTTACAAATAGCCATTATCTTTTATATACTTTTTTTCTCATAATCACATATATATGTCAGCACCAGTAAAAAAAAAATAATAAAATAAAATAAAAACAAGGAACATCAACAACAACAATTTTTTGTTAAAATGTTGTCTACAGACTTGGTCCCAGTATTGTGATATTTGGATGAAGTTTCCGTTTTCTGCCTGTAAGGATTTCCAAACCAGATCTCCGAGCTCTCACTGCTAAAAAGGACAAGACAGACAGAGGGCTTTCCAACACTTTTCTCCTTCCACTTTGGAGTGGAACTGAAGTCCGAGCCTGCCTGGACGCACGTCGCAGTTCTGGAAGAATGTAATTCTTTTGGTTGCAGAGCAGGACCGGACAATCCGTGAGTGTAAACCGCTGATGCGGGGTCTAAATTATTCAACCATCTTTCCTTGATAAAAACTGGTTGAATGCTACAACCCCACAAACATGTCTGCATGTGACAAAAAAAAAATAATAATAATAATTGAGCCTCATTTGCAACGCTTACAGGACGACTGAGTTCTATTAAAGGGCTGGATTCAACGACGACAACACCCATGAGAAACAGAAGGCTTTTTGGTTTTGTAGGTTACATCATTGTCCTAAAAACAGACACTCTTGTCTTTCACTGGATAATACAAAACATTTAGAGATGCAACATGTTGACAAGAAACACAGCAATAAAACCTAGGTTATATTTTTATGTTTACACTTCAGGACTAAGGAGGAGGCAGTTCGATGAAGTAGATGATGAATAAAAGCATGAGCAGCTGATTTACAGCCAACTGATTGCTACAGGGAAATGGAACAGTTGACGGCGAGATCTTTTTGGCCCCGTGAGGCCGAGATCAGCTTTTGGAGCAGTGGTTTGTGAACTCAAACAGGACAGCGTATGTTTTTTTTCCCCACAGCGGTACCGAAGTACAGCTCAGTTTCAGTTTGGAGCTGTGAAGTTGCACTGTAAAGCAGAGCTGATGGGAAGATGTGCGGCAGATCAAGGGCAGATATACAGTATGGCTATGGACAAAGCCCGTCATGTTGTTAGAAATAAAGCAGGAATAAACCCCGCTGCCTTGCAAAGGTATTCATACCTTTTTAACTTCTTTTTTTTATTTTTATTATTTCACTTCATAACCACAAACCTCTTTGCATTTTATTGGGATTTTATGTGATGGGCCAGCACAGCAATGTACATAACTGTGAACTAGAAGGAAACAGAATAACATCTCAAGCTTTGAAGATCTCATGGCTCAAAATTGAAACACGAAGGGCAAAGCAACAATAAGAGAATCAGCAACTCGTGCAGGCTCATGCTAACTCTGGAGGACCTACAGAGATTCACAGCTCAGGTGAGTAATCTATTGACTGAGGGACTATTAGCTATGCGCTCTATAAATCTGATCTTTATGGCGGACTGGCAAGAAGGAAGCCATAAGATTTAGAAGTTTGCCACAGCTCATGGATGGGACACTGCAAACATATCGAAGCACGGGGGTGGGGTGGGGGGGGGGTGGGGGGGAGGCTACGGTTATATGAGAAACAAAGCCGAATCTTTTGATCTGCATGCAAAATGCTGTGTGTCGTGGGAAAAACTAACACTGCACATCACTCTGAACACTAATGCTGGTGGCAGCATTATGCTGTCGGGATGCTTTTCATCAGGGACAGGAAAGCTGGTCAGACTTGATACTATGATGAATTAAGCTTATCTTCTTGGCAGAAAAGTGTGCTAAAGAGACTGCCATCGATGTTCCCCTCCCAGCAGGAGAACAACCCTAAACATACAGCCTCAGATGCATTGGAATGGTTTTGCTCAGAGATTCAGGTTTACACTTAAATACAACTGGGAATCTATGGCAAGATTTTTTTTTTTAAACAAACATCTTCCCTCCAATATAAATTAATGCATGCCATACTTTACAAAATATATTTGAGAACATTTTTATCAATTTTCTTTCCATTAGCTAAATAGACACATTACATTATCACATAAAATCCACATAAAACTACACTGAGGTTTGAGGCTGTGGCGTGACGAAAAGTGAGAAGGTTGAAGTTTTGCAAGGCACCATAGGTGAGCTTCTCTATGGATTTACCTTAAAACAAAGAAGTCACTTGTGGTGTTCGAGTACATTCAGTGCCCAGCGATGATTTTGGCTGCTGTATGGGATGCGGCTGGTATCCCACGGACTGCTTCATCCCATATTAGCTGCTTTTTTATGGTCTCCGTTTATGCTGTGCCGTAGCAGTCAGTCGTATCCTACCCCTGTCCTTCGTTTTATCTTCTATTTTCACTCAGAACCATAATAAAGCGCTACACAATGCAGGAAATGAAACCCCCTCACTCATAAAAAGAAGAAATATGGGTGGGTTGCCTAGCAAAAAGCACAAGAGACCAGACTGCTTGTGTTGCACAATAGTGGAACATCATTTGCTCTGTTGTGATGTGCACAATATAAACAGAGAAAAGAGTGCTGGAAGCGATGAATGAGTCTCTGGAGGGAGAGTGGGGGTACAGATTTGGTTGTGAGTGTATGTATATATGCAAGGGGGGAGGGGCTGAGAGAGGAAATGGGAGCATAGAGAGTATAGAGTTGAGAGATCTGAAACACTGAGCTGGGTGGCAGACAAACAAATAAAATGTCTTCGTGAGAGCGATATTTTTCTTCCACTTCATCAGTCTGCGGTTTGGAAGCAGCTCGGGCTCAAAGTTCCGCGGTGTAAACAGGAATCGCTTTCAAACGCTGGAAACGAAAGTAAAATTTACTCCAGGGGAGAGAAGGAAGAAACCAACAAAACACACCTCCTAATTCTTCTATCCTTTTTCAATAATATGCACAAGACATGTGAGAGCTCCTTCCATTTTAAAGACACACACACACGCGCGCACGCACACACACAGAGAAAACATAATACGAGAACTTATTTATAATCTCATGTTTTACAAAACAAAACATGCCAGTCTATGTTGTGTCATCCTTCCTGTTGGGCTTTCTCAGGTTTCCTTCCAAAGTTTCGTTCATTCTATAAAATGTTCCCCATTGGCTATTGGTTCTGGAAAATCTCGTCCATCCACCCATCTCCAGAATCTAGCTCCGCCCCCGATCCATCACCCAAACCAAAGGCTCCGCCTCCTGAGGGCCCGCCCCCGTACACATAGGATGAAATCTCCTGATTGGCTGTCCTCTGGTAGCCCTGCGGCTGAACCCCAACTGCAACTCCTGGTCCATATGGTCCACCTCCTCCTCCCCCCCCTATCCCTGGGCCTCCTGGACCCGGTCCAAAAGCCCCCATCCCGGACATCCCCTGAGCCATCATCCCTTGGTTAATCCCCTGGTTCATGACCATGGGTCGGGGCTGATTGGTCCTTGGCTGGTTACCCATGTGAGGGCCCATCATTGGGCCGCCCAGACTTGCGGCCGGGTTGCCCACCCTTGGGTCCATCCCCTGGCCAGCTTGTCCAGAACCTGGAAAGTGTTGCTTGGTCATGCGTGGAGGCTGACCATAACCCTGGGAGGAGCTGAACCCCACCATATCTCCTCCCGCTCCTCCTGTAGTCCTTCCGACTCCGCCCCCCATGGCCTGCAGACCTTGTCCTTGCTGCTGCGGCCAGCCACCAGCCGCCATCCCTGCTCCAGCTCCTCCACCTCCCAGCATGCTCTGCAGTCTCTGCGATTGGGCTTTCGCAGGGCCTTTGAGGGGCGGCTGAGTTATGGAGTTCATTAACATCCCTTGCCCTCCATAACCTCCCGCGCCACTGTTCCCTGGGCCCCCAGGCATACCTCCGAGTCCAGGACCCGCGCCTGCCTGCCGAGGAGGCCCTCCGGCAGGGTTGTGCTGAGGTGGAAGACCCATGGAGGCCTGGACGCTTTGGTTCTGGTGCTGCTGCTGGTGGATCATTTGGCTCATTGAAGGGTTGAGGCCATATAAGGCACCCTGGCTGGACCCTTGGGCGCCATAGGGTAGTCCCATGTCGGTTTGAGGACCCACAGGGCCTCCTTGACCCTGAATAGAATTCATCTGGACCATCTGCTGCTGGCTGTGCTGTAGGATACGAGATGTCCGCATGTTTTGGAGTGATTGGCTCCTGGATGCAAGATCTTGTGGAGGACCTAAGGATGCAAATAAAAGAGGTGTTACAACAATAAAAAGGGACAAATGCCAAAAAATAAAACGAATAAATCCTGAGGCATAGAACTATGTTTTAAAAAAAAAGTGTGTAGGTGTGTAGAAGGATATACAGACTCCTGCTGGTGTGACCAGGACCATTACCCTCAAAACTGGAGTCCCACTAGGACATGTTTTGAGCTAGTAGTGGGCAATATAAAAGGTATAAGGTAAAAGTGATATAAATTTAGGCAAAGGTAGAGATTTTAACTAAACTGCGGTTATGCCTTTTAATGTCATCAAGCTGTGCCTACAAGCTTTTAACCAGGCACACAAGGATACGGATGTTCAGTGTTTGTCTCAACACTAGATATTGAAAGATTAAAGTTGGTTGATTTTCATTTGACGGAAAAGAAACCCGTTAATTTTGAAGCATTTCTAATTGAACTTTATGCAGGTTTCTTTTTGTGCAATATTAAATGTATAAATAAGTGACCCCGAAGCAGACAATTTTGAACTTTATTTTCCTATATAGATTTTATTTGAAAAAAAGAAAAATTATATTTTTAAATGCATTTTGGACAGAAATGTTGTTTAAATGGCATTCTTAACCTTTTTGAAGTTGTTCTGCTGCGATGTATCTGGAAAGTGAGAACATTCCAAAGTAGTCATTTTGACATATATAAAGAAAAACAAAACTATCGCAATACATATTGTTAACTGTGTATGCTTTAGATTATATTCCAATATAGATTTGAGGCCATATCGCCCAGCCCTATTTGAAGCCCCCTGCTATATACCCCTTACACCCACTACTGTGTAAATCC
Organism: Apricaphanius iberus; assembly: GCA_028564705.1. Taxonomy (NCBI): domain Eukaryota; kingdom Metazoa; phylum Chordata; class Actinopteri; order Cyprinodontiformes; family Aphaniidae; genus Apricaphanius; species Apricaphanius iberus. Next base: position 276,428 of record JAPXFQ010001773.1, read on the forward strand.
TCATACTTCCATCACCCGTGAGACGGACTACATAGAAGATGTTGAGACACTGGAGAGATGGTACCTGGAAAAAACAGCTGCACAGTATTCCACAGTATTTATATATGTATCAAAGTTTTATATATCCTTCAAATGGTAGTGGAGCTTTGTACTACGATAAAAGGCTAGTGCTTCACAACATTTCTTATTCTTCCCAAGTCCGGCCTGCCTCCCATAGAGCCCTATGCAATTCACACTCAGTACGTTTAATTATTGAATGAAGTACGTTCCACTCCCCGACGATAGATGGCGATATGCGCCTGTACATTTTGGCCTTATAGCGATTAGCTTCCTGCTGCGCTCAGAGAGTAAATCGAGGCTGGCGGGAGTGAAGCAGACGGAGTTAAAGCAGGATATACTAAATCACACTGCTTTGTCTCTTCGTCAGTCCAAAAGATGCACTGATCGGCCGCCTACGTTTGTCTTAGGGGGGGTTGGTTGCAGAGAAATCCGATTTGCAATCGCATTATATGGGTAGCTTTGCCGAGCTTCTGAAAATCCAGTTCGGTTCGATTCAAACCGCACTAAGGTGTGTACATGCATTTCTAAAGTCTGATTTCAGTAAGTCTGAGGTAATAATTCGACTTTCTCTTGATTCGTTTAAATACGCTGAATGACCGTCGAATTTTTTTTAGCATTCAAGTTTCCATATTGTTGGCTTTCAATCAACGTACATGCTCATCGGGCAAACCTGTGAAGGTGGGGCTGAGCACACAGGCTGCTCTAAATCTTCCTTTTTACAGTTGCCATAAGGGCAGAGAGCGGTCATGGAGAAGTCAGAGCAAACTTCTTCAAAATCGTTAACCATTCCCCGGATACAGAGGGCTACATCAACTTCAGAAAGGAAAACAGCAAAACATCGGGAGATTAACTCAACGAAAAACGCCTCAGAGACCGGAGTAGGATTTATCAAATATACACTGAACCATTCTGGTCAGCCAGTGGTCTACCCAAGACAACAGTTACAATTACTTTCCCTTTAATTTACACTACAGTTCCTGGGTTGGCTCTTGTGTAGTTTTAGTTTTCCTTTCTGTCTATGCTCCAGCCAAAGGAGAGATTCAGGATACCTTTCACTGTATGATATGCATGTGTAGCAGAGCGGGTGACAAATGAACTCCTGAATCTTACGAAACATTTCCCATTCATAAACCTGATACAATTAAAGGGCATCTCATTTCCCCAGTTTCTCATATTAAAGCTTAACCGAAGGGGCCTGCAGAAGTGAAAATAGCTTTAAATCCTTTTATAGACCCAATTCCATTAATCCCTCTTCTGAAAGTGGAGACCTGAAATGTAACAGAGGAGCAAGAACTTAATAGATAATGCAATCCAGGCTCATGAGTAGGAAGAAACTCAGGAATGCTACCAAGCTGATTCAACGCAATACTGAAATGACAGTGGACTGCTTGGATGCTTAGTAGGCTATACTATTTCAGAGGGTATGCATCTAAACTCAAATACACTATTTATACCAATTCTATAGGTAGTGGATCAGTGAAGGACAGCTGAGTTAAATGCTCCCCCATAAATTCTATAGTTTTATCCATAATTATTTCACCAAATCCCACAGTTAAGTTTATGCATCAGATAAAATCCACATTATTTTCCAATCAATATAATTGTATTATAACTCAGTTATAACTCAACCCAACTATTCAGCGACATTTATAATCTTGATATAGGAACACAGAAGTCCTCATATTGTTTCAGAGGAACTTCATTGAACTTATGTTGACTCATGTCACTGAGGTATGCAGAGCAGCTGCTTATGCATACCTCTTTAAGTTAGCTAGAAGCCTATCTTGATTCTTCTCTTTTCATGCTGCTGAAACGTCCTGTTGCATGAACCCCGCATTCTACTACTCTCAGGTAGTCTCTTATGTACTCCACCATATTTAGGAGGAGGAGGATATATTTGACTAGGTGGCAGCGTAGTCATCAGGTCCTGTGGCTGGAAGGAAGGCCCATATCTGGGCCACTGTGCTTGAGAGTGGGTATTCTGTGTTTGTGATGGTTTGCTTTTTTAGTTTTACCATGATGCCTAATGGCCAAACATAAATAATTTGACTAATCTGTTGAAGATGTACGGGGACTTCCATTCTGACATGTTCTTTACAACTATTAGTCTTCTAATATTCTCCCTTTTCTAAATGTCTGTCCCTACTCTACCCCTACAATGATTAGGAACTTTCCTCTAGTTTTTCCCCCCACTTTTTATTGGTGGCCTCTGGATTTTTTTTATTTTTTAGAAATGATCTCAAATTGTCACAGATTTATCATAGTTTATCTTTGCTTATGTTTCTCTTCCCATTTCTGTAACACACTTGTGAATGCTCCAAATCAGCACTCTGCAATCTGGTGACCAATCTAAAGATGAATTAATCTCACTAGAAGATGTGATACAAATTTTCTGATGAATAAGAACGCTGAATTAAACAATGCGTTGCTTACTCATTGACCCTAAATTAGGGATCCACAATATAATACAATTATCGTTATCACAACATCCCTGCACACATTGTGCATATTGCTAAGAAATGTCTGGATTACAAAAATCTAAGTTTTATACATTCTTTGCCTGCAATAGATTTTGTGACAATTATGTTATGCAGTATAAAAAGTTTAAAAGGTGAAGGGTGATGGGGTGGTCGAGTCATTAACTACAACTGAGTTATTTCAATGTCAAAGCAGCAGATGTGGGCCAGATGTAAAAAATTTTTTAATTAAAAGCTTTATTCTTGAGATTAAAATACAAAATTAGATTTAACTGTATCGACTCCCTATTATCTGGGGTCTATTTTCTTAGTTTTTTAGGATTTGTTTCTTTATTGCCAGTCATATAGTTAGCACAACTTCCTCACATTATCACTTTTTGCTTACCTTACTAATCTCATGCAAGTTTACCCTGACTGTAAAGCAACAATAGTTGCATCTTGAATCATCTTCCTCTCCACCTCATCTCCTAGACTTGCAGACAGACTAATGGCTGTAAATGGCTCAAGACTTGACTCCCCTCTATCTCTCCATTATCCTCTCACCTACTCATCCTCACTCTTTCTTCAAGCCCAACCTCAACTTCTACCTACCAGGAGAGTCTACCTCCTCCTCTTGTTGCAAGTCCCCCTCTCTCCCCCCTTCCACTCCCACTTCCCTCATCTCATCCATCTCACTGACTTCACCGGAACTCTGGGGGATGCAGGACGGACAAGTTGCCTTGGTAACAGGCAGATCAGGATTTTTTTTTTCCTCTCAGAGAGAATGAGGCAGAAAAGAGGAGAAAGAGGAACTCTGAGAGCTGACTGATATATATCTGACCAAGGGAGATAAAAAGGGACAGGGATGGGCTTGACAGGAATATTTGGGTAGTGCTGCTTTCAGATTTTAACCCGTGAAAAGAGAGAGCTGCAGAAACCGTTTTACTTAGTTTTCTACAATCATACATTTATTAAACGTATCAAAGCTACAGCTGCACTGCATTGCAAAGGTAATCATTTTCTATGAAATTTTCACCTTTAGCATTTTACAATCACAAATGTCAATTTATTTTTATGTTCGTTTATGTGAGAGAAAAACACAAAGTTGTGTGAAGCGGACTGAAAATTATGGTTTTCAAAGTATTTTGCAAAACAAAAACCTAAAAAGTTGTGTATGGATTGTAAGTTGTGTAAGGATTTGTTCCTGTATTTGGCTCCATCCATCTCCTATCAACTCTAATCATCTGTCGTGACTCTCCAGAGAGAAAAGCTTATCCCACAGCATGATGCTGCCATCACCATTCCTCATGGTTGAAGTAGTATGTTTCGTTTTCTGACTCAGTGTTTACTTTGCTCCAGTCTTTTCTGACCAGAGCACCTTCTTCCTTATCATTGCTGTGTTCCCCTGCAGGGTTAATAGCAAACTGTGAATGGGAACAACTTCCTTCAGGTCTTTTAAACTAGAATAAATCATACATAGATAATATGAATTGGGCAACTTTATTCAAAATGTTCAACAAAACCCTCAATGTCAGAATAATGTGCTACTTTTTGTAGGTCTATCACAAGAACTTCCATTAAAGCACCCTGAACTTTGTGGTTGTAATGTAACAAAAAGTGAAAAAGTTCAAATAGCATGACTACTTTAGGAAGGCACAGTACATATCTTTGCACCTCGTCTTGTAGATGAGACAGTTGGTTTGCCTGCTACCTTTTCATCGTTATTTGCAGATGAAATGAACGCTGGTATTTTGTGTGTCTCACCTTGGTACTGACTGACTTGGGGGTATGGATTCCTCTGCCCCTGGCCCATCTGTCTGGGGAGATGCTGCTGCTGCTGGAGCTAAGGACACACACAAATACAAATTATTATGAGCTCATGTTAGAACTGCGTAATCGTTTTAGAATATGAACCAAAGATTTATTTTTGTGAACAAACATCTACTTAAGGCTGGCAAAATATTCTCACTGGGAGAGATGCAATTAATAACTGGTGACAAGGTTATGTAAAGACTTGAATATGATAATTATTCCAAAAAAAAATTAAGATGTGCTATCTTAAAAGGTGGAGGTAAAAAAATAGCAAGTAAAACTGCACAAATTATTGAATCATAACAGTTCTATAAATACCAATCTGTGCAAAATGAAGAACAGCGTGGATTCAACATCAGCTAGAAAATAAAACAGCATGTGTCAAGCATCAACACTGTGCATAATAAAAATATATATGCCTACGTGGATTTACTTTTACTACATTCTTTAGTCCATACCTGATATACATCTGAATGACCAATACCCCAAAGCTTGTGTCATGTTTTCCTTAAATAATGCAGCCCTAATGGTAAGAGGACCAAAGTTCTATTAATGAATGTGTGAAGCATTTTGAAGATAACATCTTGTCTGAATGAGAGATTGGGATAAATTTTTGAATTTCTGCAGAACATTAAACATTAGTGTGAATCTAGAATAATTTAGGCCAAAGGAAGAAAGGAAACCAGCGATCGCCCAGAGACTACACGAAGAACATCCAATCATGGAGGAGGGACTACTTCAGGAAATATATGTCAAGTTCTACAAGAAAACTTCCATGTCGAAAAATATTTAAACCCATCTCAATAATCAGTAAAATTCTTTACTGTTACAGCAATCCGACTCTTGCTGGCAAGTATGGATGGACCACCTTATTACTATTACCATAATCTTTAGCTACCTCTTTCAAAATTAAGTCAAGGGGTTTTCACTGGGACACTCCAAAATACTGATATCATGTCCAGTGAGAAGATATATGTTGGTCCAGTTTGATAAAATTCGAAAACCTGTACTTCCGAAATATTTTTAGGTTGTTTACAGGATATACATGCAGGGACAGAAACATATTCACAAAAGAAATACACACTAATGATAAAACAACGCAAATAAGTTCAGTTGAGATAGTCGACATTTAAATATAACAAAGTAATTGTATGATTTCCTGCTCATATAAACCTTTGTCCAATTTGTTTTTCAACTGATTTTGATACAATAATTTAAAGTAATTCCAAATTAGGAAAAGCATAAAATATACATTTGAATAAAACAAAAATAAAAATAAATAAAGACCTCCATAAGTATGTATTTTTTAATGCATTTACCATTAAAGCCGAAAAAGTCACACACCATTGTTTCAATATGAATTAAACAGATGCTGATAACAGCTGTAGCTAAAGACAGCACAGATGTAAGATTACTTAAAAAAGTGAGACGGGTCACACAGACCTTCAGTTATACTGATCCAGGTGTTTGGGACGGGATAATTAAAACAGATGTTATGTGAAAAGACAGATGTAGGTACAGTAGAGGCTGGGTGGAGGATTTCAGCAGATGATGCTGTTAAGGTAAATGGAAGACAGATACTTAGCAGCATTGAGGTTAAGTTGTTGATTGGTAAAGCTAATATTAATGATGACCTTGTGAGGATTGGACTCGTGTTTGAGGGAAAACAGGCAGAAGTTTGACACGGAAGACACAGACTTTGGTAGAGTTAAGACCAAACCGACAGATGCTTGACAAACAGATTTTGGTCTTGATTTAGAAATATGTTCAACCTCTTTGAAACAGGTGGTGTACTGCTGAAAGTACACAAAAAAGGGTTCAAATGCTATAGAAGTTTAAGGCCTGGAGAAATTGGGGCAGGTCAAGTCAACAAGAGCAATTACACCGATTTGCAAGACTAATAACATTCCTTAAAATTAATCATTCTTTGTTCTGTTCCAAAAAATTTTGTTCAGATGCTGTCAAATAAATTCCACCTGTGTATAATTTGACTTCAGCATAAATCCAGCTTTTCTGTGAAGGCCTCAGAGGTTTGTTACAGAATATTAGTGAACAGGCAGCATCATGGAGGCAAACGAACACAGCAGCCAGGTCGGGAATAAAGATACGCAGATGTTTAAAGCAAGGTTGGGTTAAAAAAACTAAATCGCAGCCTTTCAAGATTTGTAAGTCTACCTAAACTGAGAAACCGGACACAGAAAGAATTAAGCAAAAGAAGCCAATGGTAGCTCTAGAAGAGCTGCAGGGATCCTCGACTTACGTAGGTGGGAAAGTCTGTTGATAGGACAATTATTACCAGTAGTCACGACTCCAAAATCTTGCCTTTATGGGATAAAGGCGATAAGAGGCCACCTGTAAAGTTTGTTCTGATCCATGTAGAGCACAACTTGTGAAAAAAATTGTTTTCTGAACAGGTGATGCAGAAAACTAGCCACCCTGAAAACTCAATCGTTCATAGATAAACATAGAAGTGGCAGCATCATGCTGTGGGGATTTCCGTTCGATCAATAGATATGTGGCGCAATAGGAAAAAAGTGGTTGATAAAAAGTTCAATAAAATTATATTTTCTTTCTTTTTTCATGATAGGCTAATGGTAGCTTATTACTAGATTCGTTACTTAAAATTATTTTAAACTTATATGGAACAGACAACAGGTATAAATGTAACGGCAAACAAAAAAAAAAATCCGGAAATACTGTCAGCAAAGTTGTCACTGCCTCTCCTGGCCGACTCGCTTACAGAGAAAGGCACAACACAGCTGGGCTGCACTTAAAAAATTTTCACTCAGTACTCCACTAAATAATCAATCAATCAATGAAGTCCGGTCCAGTGTTTTGGGCACCGTCTACACTCGACCATCGGTGAGTAGCTTGTTAGCTGTAGCTTCGCAGCTGTGTTGAATTAGAATCAGCAATTGGCCAGGTCATGCACACAAACTAAACCAAAGGTCTGAGCCATCAATATAAAAGTTTTATAAAACTTTTAAAACATTTTTAAAGCATTAAGATAAGCCTACAATTTGAATTATTAACATTATTGAAATATTTTTAAAACAATAACATGGCTAAAACAATTTACTGTTGTCACTCCCGTCTCTTAACTTTATTTCTTTTTGCTTCTTACAACCTTTCAGTTAAGTCCAAAAAAGGTGGCTGAATGAAGGGTTGAAATGAATTCAGGTTTGTGTGCTTTAATAAACGTAGTTCATTAAAGAATAGCATAACATGACCAGGGTTGCACTTAAAAATATTTTCTACATGTTTTGATAGCTATTGATAATTATTGATAAGTAGGACTTTTTCTTATCAATATGCTCCTTTTCTATACTGTGAAGCCCAACCGGATAGCGACTTTAAGCCAGAGCAAAAAATAAAATGGCTTAGATGAAAGCATAGTCATGTTTTTGAAAAGCCCCAGTCAAAGTTCAGGCCTCAGTTCAACTACAAATCTGGGGAAAGACATGAACCTTGCTGTTCAAGAAAGCTCTCCTCCTATTCCAATGAGGCTCAGCTATTTTGCAAAGGGAAATTAGGCAAAAATTGCAGTGGCTACATGTTCTAAGGTCGTACGGGCATGATTAAATTGTAATCTTAAATTACAAGAAAAAGTACTTTATGTACCAGTTATGTTGTTGTAGCTCCTGAAATCCTTAAAAAAATATGAAACATATATTATATATATATATATATATATATATATATATATATATATTAAACTGCTGCAAGGGAATGTGAGTAGCACTAAAATATAAACAGGCTGCAATCTTAAATGACTGTATAATATCCCGTCAGACCCCAGCAGCACTAGTTTTCATTTCAGACTGCTGTGTTTGTGGGGCTGAGTCTGTTTCTTTTTGCAGATCCAATTAGAAGAAACATGGTGGGTGGTAACTTCATAGTTCAGAACTCTTTAACACGTGATTCCTCTAACAGAAGGAGAAATAAAAAGGAAACACTACATTAACACAGCAGGAGGCTTGTGAGCCAAAAAGCACACATTACAGAGATGAAAGGGAAATGGTGAGGAGAGGGCTGGATGTGAGTAATTATGGATACAACCCAACTTCAGTAAGGGACAGGAGAGGGTTAGCTGCTGCTGGAGCCGCAGACATGAGGAGGACAAACAAGGACCATGCACACAAGCGCGGGTCTATTGTATAGTCTTTGTACCTGTTCAGCCATAAGATGCTGCTGTCTCTGCTCTCGTAGGATCTGCTGCTTCTGCTGCTCCATAATTTGCATCTGCCTCTTCTCCCGCTCTATCGCGATCATTTGCTTCATCATGGCCGCCTGCTGGTTGCTGGCGTAGCCTGGAGGTGGTCCTGACCCCTGGCTGGGGCCCACGCCAGAGGCAACGCCCCCAGCAGGGTGAGGAGGGGGTATTGCACCAGGTGCTCGAGACATTCCCACCACGCCTTGCTCCTACAACACAAAGGCAACAGAAAACAACAGGTTAGAAAGTCTGTTCAACAGGTGATTATATGATAACCCCATACCTTTCAGATATTAAGGAATTCGTCTCTGTCATGTTAAACGCCAAGAATTCAAGAAATAAGAAGAGGGATTTTTCTTTGTACTATACCAACAAAAATGAACTTTCGTTTAATGATTTAATCTCCAAAAAACATCCCTTTTTACCACACCTCAAGTTAGTGTTTTGTTTTCTAATCTCTCTAAATATATATATATATATTTTCCATTTTATATATAACATGATGACATTTTGTCGCTGTGCAACCAACCAAAAACGTATTAAAGACCTGTTATGAACACAGCTTTATTTAGGGTTTATAAATGTGCAACTCTAAAAAGCTTTATAGATCACAAAACAAGATATCCAAACAAAAAAACATCAATTTGCTCTCAGTTGTGTTTCGTTTAGTTTCTCAAAACATTTAAATAAGCAGTAGTTTTTTTCCCATACGCCTTCTCCACTGATCCCTTAGCTTTTCCTTGCATCATCATACAGGTCAATGCCAACAACTAATTTATTTTAAAAACATGTGTTTAAAACAATTCAAGAAATAGTAATTAAAAGTCACAAATAAAAGACATTTGTATAAAGTTTTATGATCTATTGGGAGAAAAAGTTATACAAATGTTATATTAGCAGTGCACACACAATGGGCTTGAAAACTTTCTGCAAAAACCTGATCACCTTCACACTTCTGGTTCTTAGAACATCTAAGAGATCCTGATTGGTTGACCAGAGTGCTCTCACTAGTCTGCAGATGTTGAAAAGATCAGTTAAGTAAGGCCGTTTTCACATGTGTGGCCGTACCAGAAAACGGCCAGAGAAAATGCTATTTTTTTCTGTTCACATGTCACGGATCTCTGCCCGTATTGGGATCCAGTCTTTTACTACAAATAAACAGCAGGTGGCGGCATACAAATAAATCTTAGTTCTCCAACAAACAAGGGAGTGAGAAGTACCGACGTCATAAAACGAGCGACAGCCTAGAATGTAAACAAACTGGTCTACTGGTCAGCTGCTGCCTGAAGCCATCTACAGGGTGAGTGTTGTAGTAAACCCGCCGTTTTGTAATCTGCTGTGTTGCTGTGGGATGCTTGAATCGCGTTGTTTTGGTATTTGTATGGTCGCGATGTGATTCTGTAATATCGGCCGGCGGTGTCGTCATTTCCGCATGGAGCGCGTCTATTGTCTTGAGTACGGCCAGAGTACGGGTTGTGTTCACATGATACGTGGCCGCTCGTACCTGGACTCGGATCGTACCTCCAAGGCAGGTCTCTCTGGCCGTATTCTGGCACGGTACAGTCTGTGTTCACATGGTACGAAATAAGTGGATTTTGACCAAATACCGTACCCGAGTACGGACTCCCGTACCATGTGAAAGCGCCCTAAGACTGGACCAGATCCAACAAAACCCATAAAAGGTAATAAATTAAAACCTAAAATCAATTTGGAATCAGATGGGAAGCCAGGTTAAACTGTACTCTTTGTAGCCAAAGGTGAGAACAGCGACCCAGATAGAAATGAACAGCAGTAATTTGGCTGAATCACATTTTTCTGGACGTCCAACAAGTAAATGCAGGTTTACCTTCGCAGCAGTTTTCAATGGAAGAACAATACATTTATGCTGTTCTCAGAAAGGCTCAAACAGTTCAGTTTCATTTATCATAAGTTTTAACTTGCATCTGAGTAAAACGAAATAGAAACAGGGTGTAAGATAATTGTCAGAAAACACGATTTTTAGCATTTTTATGTTGAATAATCTTTGTAATTTATTAAACCTGCTAAAATAAGAAGAAAAGTAAACTGGTATTAAACGTTTCTGCATACGGATGCAAAACGCAAGGAGGTAGGCACGTGATGACAATGCAAGGGTTAAAAAAATGGGGTAAAAACTGGCAATTTAATACACAGCTCCGTTTCTCAACATCCTCTAGGTTTACTTCTCTGCTGAGGCAGAGAAGCAGGGAACCCAATAATCCTCTCTTACTCGAAATATATTAAATTTCCCAATTCTTAGTTGTGTTACTTACTTAAAGCTGGTAAAAACAGTCCCTTTAGCATTTTATCACTTAAGTAATTTTGGACGATAAATACATCATAATCTGCGTCACTACCTGCAATTTATTACATTGCAACAGGAATCAGGTGGAGATGAGAAAAATATTCAGTGCACTCAAAAAATTACAGACGCATACAGTGGCAGTTTTGCTATGTCTGTGTATGGTGGTTTTCAGCTCACAAAGACACAGTCAAACTAAAGACAGACACGGGCCACCCTGAGTCCTCCCAGTGGGGCGCTGGTTTGTCCTCTCTGCATACATTATCCCCTCATTATCATATAAAGAGCACTTCCCTCTCCACTCGGCCGTATGTTAATCTCTAATAGAATGAAATGGCCTGCTCTGGCCAATGGGAGTGCAGTGTTTATGGGTCTATTAAAGGTTAGACAGCTGAGCAAGAGTGGACATCATTTAGGCTTGCCAGCAATTGAAAATGGGAAGATGGAAGAAGGAGGAACAATTCAGGGCCAGGGCAAAAGTGTTTGCAGATGTAAAAATGCAACAACGCAGAACAAGAGACTTTGCAAAACAGGATTACGGCGACGAGTTATAGTCTCGGTTAAATTCTCTAAAATACAACCATCCTCAACATGTTCTGAGAGAGCCAAAGCCTCATAATCCACGTTGAGACTCTGCTCTTGTTAGAAAGGAGGAAGGTGCAGATAAAGCTTTTATATTAGAGCACAAAAACACCCTGCAGAGCAAACAGAGTCAGCCGCTCAAGACCGGCTTAACAGACAAGCAGACCAGACTGATCGATGTTCACAGATACGTGTCTCATCTCCGCTTGTTTGTGCCTTGATGGAAGCGGAGCAGTCAGATGATTGCCTGCAGATCATGTGGTGTTGGGAAACTACCAACAGGTGGCAGTGTTGATCTTTAATCTCTGAAAGGTGTGCGTGTGTGTTAGTGTGAGTCTCAGTGGCCTCCTCTCAGCAGATGGCTCAATCATGACGGTTCTGATCTACGATCTGTCCCTCTGTCCCCGTCTCACTCTTCCTCTTTTCTTCCCTTTTCTCAAAAAACATCACCTCCTCCAAACTCTTTTCTCCTCTCTCTCTTCAGATCTGGCCCACTAAACAGACGGAGCCCACATCATGTCCTCACAAATAAGGTTCAAACAGAAAAGATGGACATAAGGAATAAAAGATTTTGGTGGAAGTAATGCATCTTCCTGATAGGGTAAGAAAAGTGAAAATATATCACCATGTGTGAGCTGGAAAAGGAGGCAGGAGAGCAGGATGACAGACTGAGCAGGAGACTTAGAGTGTTGATCCTGTTTAGGGAGAGAAAAATCAAGTCTGAGCTTGAAGGTGATGAGCCAAGGAAGGGAGGATAGGAGAGCAGGTACCCTGGAAACAGTAGCAGCGCAGAGAGGAGCAGATGGCGCTCGGAGGACCAGTTGTGGCCGCCTGGTCACCCTTCGAAGCGTTGGGCAGACCCCAACAAATCTCACATAGTGTGCATACAAAAACACACAGAGTTATACTCCAATCAGCGTCCTTTGTGATTTTCCCTAACTGAGTTTAGGAGTCGGTCACATCAGTAGATGACTCTCTGAGTCTTCGTTTACCACAAATACAAATTAGCTGATCCTGCAGGCTTAAGCTAACGGCTGATCTAAGAAGCATCAAGACCGAAAAGCTAGACTTCTACAGTTTAAAAGAATACACACACACAAACAGCAACCTCATATAGATGTTTGTGGGAACACCATTCCATCATCAGATCAGAGAGTTATTAAAAGAAACACGTATGATGATCTTATCTGGGAATTGGAGGCAGAACTTTCCGTTTAACACAGAGAACAAAACATTTAAAGGGTTTTAAGTCGGATCTAACAATATGGTGATGCAGAGACCAAAAATCCAATAGAAGTTTCGGTCAACATGCCTTCATTAGAGAATCACTGAGAAATCGGACAACTTTCAGCTTGACCAGTCATTCTTTTTTCCTAACATTAACACTGCATACTAAACGCTCAATTATAACACTCTTCAGTATGGACGCTGTGATAGAGGGAAGAAGACTTAAAGTTAGTTATTTCTACGATCATTGAAGAGTACAGAAATAAAGTCAGATGAAGCTTAGAGATGTAAAAAGCTATTTAAAAGAAGAAAAAAAAAACTTTCCATAAAATGCTGGCACATTTTTGCTGTTATTTCAGACAAGCAAAAATTCAGCAGATAACAGGATAGCTGAATAGTTGGTATTTTATCCTGGGCCTCGAACTCAAGTCTGTTATGGAAATGTTCAATTAGGGTTGAAATACTGATCTATTTTCTTTTAGGAATGCACACACAGAGATAGCTGTTGAAGTAGTGCTAGCTATGCTAAGCTTGCTAAACACAAATACAACATATGAAGAAAAAAATGTCCTGGCACCATTTCACAAAAAATATTTTTTACTTCATAAAAACACCAAACTTCTCAGAGCCTGCAGCCACTTCAGCCTTTTGAAGAAAACTGTCACTTGTTTCTTGTTGTACTTCAATCATTCCCCACAGTCTATACATATATTGATATAGTAGGGTTTTAGGAAAGGACAAAACTTGTTCAAGAGGTATATATTATAAGTTTCTGGTGTTTAGGAGAAAATACCAGTTGGCTAAGTTAAGCATCAGCTGGTCAAAGACCAAGAAAAGAGATTGGAAATCGCCATAGATTTCCTGGTTGGTGGATCTCTATATTTTATTGATGTTTAGACTGTGCTAGTTTCTCTTACTGGGAGTCAGGGGTCAGGGTAACCGAATATTTTCCGTATTTGAATGTCTTTTTTTTAGAGCAGTGATGAAAAGATTGGTGTTCGCACCTCTGATCACTTGGTGCAAATGCACAGATATTTTCAATTTATGCATGGAGTGCAGTTAAATAAAATCAATCAAAGAAAAGATTCCCAGACATTGTATTCAGTGCATCTTGCTGACTGCACGTTGAAAAGTTACTGAGACTTTGGCCGGTGCGGCTAGTCAGACATGCCCAAAACAGCCTGATGTGTGCCAGACACTGGCGCAAGCTGCTGCTTTTTCAGAATCAGAATCAGAATCAGAATCAGTTTATTGGCCAAGTATGTCACATACAAGGAATTTGACTCCGGCAAACTTTTTCCTCCAGTACAGAACTTGAATAAGTGAAATAAAAAAAAATAAAAAAAAGAAAAATAAAAATAAAAAAAAGAATTCTGATTCTGATTCTGATTCTGATTTAGCCTCCAGAACAACTTCTTAATTTTCTGTTCACTTTCCCATTTCCTGCGTAAATTATGATCGACTTGTCTGTAACTAGCTGTAACAAATGTGATGGGACTGTATTTTAAAAGATCCGACATTATGGGATTAAAGCATTGTGTGGCGTAGTGGTAAAGACAGGCTCCCCAATTCAGAGGCCTCAGACTTCAAAGTGGTTGTCCTGGTTCGATTCTGTGGACATTTGCCGAATGTCTCTCTCCCGTTCTCCACTGTCAACAAAGGCCACTGTGGCCACAAAACGAAGTTATAAAAAAAAAAAAAAGTTGGCCTCAATAAGTATCAGCCTTCGTCCCGATAGGTTTAATATAAACCAAACATAGACTCATTGTACGAGAAAGTAAGAAAGTGATCGCATGAAACTTTTTAACACAACTAGGGATGTGTATCTGGTGATACAATACATGGGAGACGATACTTTAAACTGCAATGTATTGCGATACTCTGAGTAAAACTACATATATTGTGATTTTTAAAACTGAATTTCACTGTAGAAAAACTGTCACAGCATTCTTAACACTCCAACCTGTTTCATAATACTTCTTATTACTATATCTAGTTGATCTACTGGAAGGAAGAAGGTGAAAACAGCCACCAACTAGCGGTCTTACTTTTAATTTTACTCCAAAAATTACTGTCATTGATGGTCCGATACAAGTTCTAAAAAAGAAAAAAATGTAAAATCGCTTTTGAATGACAATACAATATGGTGAAATAAAAGACAGCGATATATCAGCGTATCGATACTTTCTCACGCCCCTAAACAGAACCTAAATTAAGAATTCATAAACAATTCCTTTAATGCTATAATAAAACCCAAAGCCCACTCAGACCACAAACTTCCAAACTCATCTACAACGAGAGCTGCTTCTCTAAACTGCTTCTCAGTAGAAGAAAGAAGGATGAAATGAAGTAGATGCTGAATTACCGGTCACTCCGGAGGATGTTTGTGTGTGTACGTGTGTGTTGCAGCCTGTCAGCTTTATTGGGTTAGGAAGCATGGAGAGCCCAGGTGATTGCATTACACTCGAAGTGAGCGGAAATGTGTGCGTGTGTGTCAGTGAGACTGTCATGGAGCAGGAACGCGGCCACTGTATCTGCTGCATGTGTGTGTGTGTGCGCGTGTATTTAAAGGTGCATCTGCATCCACTCTCCAGCTGAGACGGATCCCATAGGAGCGAGCTTAAAGGTTGCATTTGCTACTATGAAATAACACATACAGACACCTACACGAGGCACCCACAGTGGAAAAGCAAAAACAAACATGGACTAAAACAGCCCTGCATGAAGCCTTACAGCTTGCACATTGAGAAAACACACACATGCAGGAGCAGCCTGCAGGAGCAGCGGCGGCTGGCAGCAGCGCATTGGGTGTCTGTGTGCCCTCACAGTCGCTCACATCTGTCACCCACTTGTGTGATCGAGAAGAAGAGAGAAAGGGGGAGAGGGGGCTGTAAAGAGGAGAGGAAAATAGGTTTGAATAGGCGAGGTGACTCTGAGGGAGAATACAGCTGCAAGAACCCATAGATGGTGAACTGAAAGCACATCTGTATTCATGTCGCACATCTGCATCCAGATCTGCAGCCAGGCTGGAGCAGCGATGCAGCTGGGTATGGTTTGTGCTGCGGCTGCATGGAGCGTGTTGCCGCGTCGCCTCTGGTTGATGTGGACTGATGAAGGGCACACATCTCTTTCACATCCAGCGTTCATCAATGCCTCAGTGTCCTTCAGGCTCACACTTTACACCCTGACCCTTCTGGTGATGTGGAGAAGGTGCAGAAATATGGTAATCCAGCTCATTGCCTGTCATTTCCTTCGTGTGTGATTGATGTGGAGGGAAACATAAAATCCAGCAAGGTATGGCATAAAATATTTATGAAAATCATCACAATGATACCTTTAATAGAAAAAAAGCAACAAAAAAAAATCTTCCTAGTGTTTTACTCTCTTTATCTTGACCTCATTCAGATAACAACAAGCAGTTTTCAAATTGTAAGATGGCAATTTTACTCGCAGCTTTGGTGAAGATTTGCATTACCAAATATATACACTTCCAAAAATAAAATAAAATAAGTGTTCTCTTCTTGTCACCTTGAATCACTTAATACATAAGTAAACAATTTTCACTATAACACATTAATCATTTTCAATAACAAGTGAATGGGACTGTAAAGAGCAGCTTTAAAAAATGCAGATGCAACAAATTTTGGAATACATCATGTTTAGTTCAATCAGTCAGACAGTCTTTTCTTAAACTGGCATGTCAAATACTGAAAAACTACATTTTTTCCCCTATCGGTTATTTGCATTTTAATAAACAGCATTTCCTTTAAAGCACACGATTTAACACTTCAATAGGGATAATCTTGTAATTTATATAATGTTCAAAAGTAGCTTATTCAAGCAAAGTTGCAGCATATTTAGAAATACTTTTAATCGTTTCATTATAATTAAAGGTTAGACAATGACATTTGTGTGTTTTATAAACCTCTTAAATCCTAAATTGGCATTACTCAGTAAAAGTCTGATCCAAGCAGCTGTAATAATGCTTCTTTATTTAAGGAGGATCCAGACTTTCTTCGGCTTAAGGACCAAATCAAGGAAGCACAGAAGTTTGATTCCATCAAGTTTTACATCACACCACATATTCGGGTCTTGAGGCTTTTTTATATCAAGCAAGACAGCTACCCTTCATAATCAGTATGTGCACATGTAAAAATCGAGCTGTGGCAATAATCAAGTGAATACCTTTACCCGAATGGGATCCTTTATCTGGGTAAACGCGTTCAGTATGAGAATCGAAACACTGAATGAAGTGCATTCGACAACGGTAGGTGGCAAAATGTTGCCTTACTTGCTGTCATTCTTCTGGTTTGCCTGTAGTGTCACACCGATAGTGAACAAATGTTGGTGGCAGTGAAGCAGACAGAGTAAAAGCAGGATATTCGTACAAAGCAAAGAAATGGACAACACTGCAGCACACTACATTTCTTAAGTATTGTAATGCTTGATTGTGTTACACTCATTGTTGTTGTTGTGTTGCCGTGTGCGGGTGTTATTCCCACTTCTACAGTCTTGTCACTTCAGGAAAGGGGGGTTACCCAGGCCAGTCATAGCTCGACTTAGCTGGGATGCCATTAGGAGCAGGCCAGTTTGGTTCGACTTCAGCCGTACTAAGGTGCATACATCCATTTCAAAAGTCAGAGTTCAGTCGGATTCAGGCAATAATTCCGTTTTCTATTTCTGCATGTAAACACACTGACTGAATGATGGACGGAATATAGATTATATAATATAGAAAAAGCCCAAGACTGTTGCATGCAGCTAGAAGGGATATGCTTTGATATCAGTAACCTTACCACAGAGTATTAATAGACCACTGGAAGTTACTTTAAATTATTGGTTGTCCAAGGAGACAAAACCATGGTGGTTACTAAGATGAAACAAGATTATGAAAGATCCCGTGGTAGACCTCAACTTTTTGGGTATTGAAAAGAAAAAAACTGCTAAAGCATAAAATGGCAAAGGGAGGAAGCCACCAGGACATAATTTTGCCCAGTCCTACATTTACAACCCTACCACCGTGGCAAAGGAAAACATTTTTAGAAACTAAAGGGAAAAAAAACAAATTTTAAAAATTGTTTTGATTTATTTTAAGATTTCCCCAACGTTTGGTTTTCACAGACTTCTTCTAGGTTGGCGTACTTTCACCGGAGCACGTAGAGGCTGGGATTTTTTTTTTTTTTTTGAAGGTGGTTCAAAGCTTTCCTTCTGTGGCCTAGAATATTTGTGTGAAATGTGGCGTATTGGAGTTCGTAGTTAGCATTATTACTATGCATGTTATGTACCACCTGCTGAATGATTTACAGAGTCACATATGAAAAAACACAAACACACTAACCCTGAGCAGATGGCGGAGCCAGACCTCACAATACTCAACTATCCCCAGAGCGCCACAAGTAAAGAAGACGTCATTCTGTCATACAAATGATAGTGATGTTATCATTTTAGTGGCCTGTACAAAATGTACATTCATTTCGTAGGGACATCTTTCAAAACTAGCCCACAACAGGAAGAAACCCAAACATTTACTTATTTTAGCACAATAGGAAGTTCCGTCTTATCATCAAAATCTCACGAAAAACAACCCTTCCTCACAACACACGAACAATGAGTGATAGATTTTTTTTTTAAGCTTTATTCGTTTGCAACAGAACATCCATTCACCTCCTCTAACCCCACCTCTGAAAACACACAGACACACAAAGTTACACAGTTTCTCCCAGAGGGGAGTTATATTTAAACCACTGAAGAAGAGCCTTGCTCCCCACAGAGGTCTGTTTAATCTCTCCTCTAAACCCTAACTGGCCCATTTCTGAATCTATGAGGCACCGTGTAGGACATAAAGTACGTTTCCCTCTCACTCACACCAATGAAAGCATGCACACACCATTTGCAACTTTCTCTCACATACTCTAATAAAAATCACGCATATATAACACTAAAACTTCCCTAACGCATACCATAAAGGAGGCACAAACACACACTTAGGGTTCATACATGTATATGTGTGAGGTTATAGTGCGAATGAGAGGCTAATATTAGTTGATGTGTGAGATTAAACTGGGATGAATGAAAGGCTTGTACTAGTGAGAGAGATGGGTTTGTCCCAGACGTGGCGGGGCTCAAACTTTGAGATTGTAATGCACATGCGTGTATCCAACTGCGAGTTTATTGGTAAAACGTTGGATATTCAGAGCAGATTAAAACGCAAAAATGTTCCACAAAGACAACATTAAAGCCATAAGAGATGAATATTCATTTATTGTCTAGTTAATAGGATGGTGCAGCCTCCCAGACCAGCAAAAACAGGGTGATACAAAACTGAAGTTTGCTTCCGATTGTAGTCCGACTTAATCAAAGTTTTAGCCCCGCCTCCTCTGGGAAAAATTTATCTCTCACAAACACTAGTAGAAAAACCTCTCATTCATACTAGCATAATATCAAACAAACGTGTATGATCCGGGTGTCGCGTGGCACAGTGGTAATGACAGGCGCCCCATATTCAGAGACGTTAGCCCTTGAAGCAGTTTTGCTGGGTTCAACTCCCAGCCCAGGACATTTGGACATGTCTCTCCTCCACTTCTCTCCCCATTTCTGTACTGTCCACTTCAATAAAGGCCGCTATGTCTACAAGATCTTTAAAAAAACATACAAAAAAACAAGTTCAATCCCTTAGAGATTGTGTGTGCATCCTTTTTAGTATGTGTGAGTGAAATGTTTGTGTTATATATGTGCGATTTTATCCATTTGGAGTATAAGAGAGAATGCTGCTAGTGTTTTATGCATGCTTTTATTGGTGTGAGTGAAAGGGGAACATGCATATGTCCTATTCGGCATCTCGTATGAATATACACACTGGCACGTACACGTAATTTCAGGCCAACGTCAAAGCTAAAATTCACCACAAATTCCCCCATCTGAGGAAATAGAAAATCCCAATAAAGAGGAAGCCTAACAGGGGGTTCTTGGGATCATCCTTATACCATAACTGAACCGAGGTGATGCCATGCAGGGACACTGTGAAATCCATGTGGGCATGCAGAAGGGGATCAGTTTAAGTAAATGAATCCCTACAGCAGGAGCTCTGTTTGGAGGCGCCGTGCTCAACAAAGTGATTTCTCTGCAGAGACAGGAAGCCACCCACAGACGGCATACAGCGAGGGATGTCACTCCACGCTCGTTTGCAGTCATGTAGCGTGAAATTCGTTAAACTCTGGTTTCCAAAACAACAAATCTATTGGTTGGTGTTTATTTTTACAGTCGGTGACATATGCACGAGCATTTGCACTACGCGCTCACTTCAGACAACCATTTCTATCTCTACAAAGAATCTTCTTCTGATTCTTGTGATACTGGACTTCTGCTTGTCCAGTATCACATCTAATCCGTCTCCAGTGTAAAGTCGTACAGTTACTGTAGAAGGCGGCTGTACTTGTGAATTCAGTTGATGCATCTCACCGATTATTCAACCACGTTGTCG
The DNA here is from genome assembly GCA_028564705.1 of Apricaphanius iberus. Classification (NCBI taxonomy): domain Eukaryota; kingdom Metazoa; phylum Chordata; class Actinopteri; order Cyprinodontiformes; family Aphaniidae; genus Apricaphanius; species Apricaphanius iberus. The sequence continues at coordinate 296,578 of JAPXFQ010001773.1, forward strand.
CTACATCTGCTTTCTTTTCTGCTGATTAGTAAGGGGGGTGGGGGGGCATTACGCTTGACTGCACTCCTCCTATTTACGCAGCATTTTCCTTTGAGATGGTTTTATAAACAATTGAAAGATTTACTGGTAGTTATTGTTTAACCTGACACTTCATTACACTTCTTACTCTGCAACAGAGTAACCGGGGACTAGCTAGCCATAACTCTCAAGTACATGCATTGTCATTTTAAGGAGTTTCTTTTCAATTATTTCAATTATTGTGAACAGGAGTTCTGTGGAGTGTGTCTGCATGTATTTCCCCTCTGAATAAATACTTTGCAGAAATCCATTTTGCTTTAATTTAACCTTTCAGTCTTTTGGGGGTATGTCCTTAGGTGCTTTACACATCTAGAGACTGAGTTTTTGGCCACTGATGGAAGGTGAACCATTGCTCAATTTTGATGTAGCCTCCAACAGGATTTCCCTGTATTTAGCTCTATTTAGCATCTTCCCATCATCTTTGACAAGCTTACCAGCTTCTTGTGAAGAAGGCATGCCCATAGCATGACCCTGCCACCACCATGTTTTTATCTAGTCTGTGCCAAGTTTGACTTTAGCGAGGGTCAGTCCCTCTGTGTTTTTTGCTACTTTTTGCATGTCAAAAATTGTTCTACTGGGAATTCAGTTTTTTTTATAAAGACAAATAATAAAAAAAAACTTCCTTTGCCATTCTGATGTACAGTAAATCTGTTAGGATTTAAAGTAGAAAGAGAGGAGAGAAACATGCCTGGGATGAACATTTTGAGAAAGACTTTTCTACTGTTAATGTGAATTGCTCATTAAATAAAAGTAAAAAACAGATACTGAATAAAATATTTAAAATAAATATGGCTATTTTCGATCAAATATGAGATTTAACTAGTTTAATAGCCATTAAAACAAAAATACCACCAACCAACTAGAAATAGAAAATCATACATCCATAACTTTAGCTGGTTAAACCCCGAGCTGACGGAAGAGCTCGGACCTGACATCGATTTGAGAGGCTGGAGAACGACGAGGGAAGGAGATCGGAGCGAAGGGATGAGATCATTGGTGGCCCGGGGAGCGATGGAGGCGAGCAGACGAGATCGCCACCCTGAGAGGGACCAGGTGCTACAGTAATTCACCCTGGAAACGGTCGTCATGGAGCCCTTAAAGGCACAGCGGGCAGGAGTTGTAAATGACAAAGTGATGTAATTGTGCGCTCTAAACTGGGAGATTTGTGTATTTGTCTGATGAGGGAAGATGTTTCTGTTTAATCTAATCCCTTGTCTGGTGCGCCTCATTTCTCATCTTTTACTGATTGTGGGTTTAGGCAGCCCGATCGAGACTCGACACCACCTGTGTTTGTGTGCGTAGGGCTATCCTATCGCCTTGGTGATTATTTGCTCTCCACTGAACGAGAATTCACCAACTAGCGGTTTTGAATTATTCACAGCTGCGATCAGCGCTATTACACGGCTGTTAACAGAGGTGAAGATATGCTCCACACATCCACCGCCCTCCCCATCTCTCTCTCTCTCTCTCCTAACACTGCCCTTTTATCCACCCAGAAAACCTCCTCTTCAATTTCCTCCTCTTCCTTCGCGCCACCCTCCCCGTGCTCCCCTCTCAATCTCCTCCTCACCTGATTGCTTTGCCACTGTTCTCCAACTCCCTCTCCTCCACCCCTCCCTCCTTCTCCATCTACCCTTCAGCTCCATCCGTCTTCCCCACGTTCCCTCCTCCTTTGTTCACTCTCTTCATCACTCCTCTGCCGTTTTCTGCAGCTTTCATTTGCTTTTCCTGCATCGCTTCACATTTGCTTTTTTTCATCCGCGCTCATCAATCTTTATTATAGATGTTGCTTTTTTTAACGTCTACATCTGTCCCCTGCCTCAGTATCAACGATGTTTCACTCTCTTTTTTCACTTATTTATTTGACTCGATTCTTACCACATGGCTGTATAACCTTCACCTTTCTTTGTCTTTTCCTCCACGTCTGAATCCATCTGAGCCTGTCATAGCCTCCTCATTATGTCTTCTCCTCCTCTGCACTCCCTCTCTTCATCTCTCTCTTCTCCTCTCCAGAGAAGCCATTAGGTGCAGCTGTAAGGCTATTACTCTTTTTCTGTCTCTCCATCCTTTCCCTCTCTTTCCTCTAGTCTCAGGGTAATAGACGCCACCCCCCCTTCTTATCTTTCCCTCCATCCCTCAGTCTCTCCATCTCTGTGTTCCCGTCTTACGCTTCATCCCGACCGAGTTCACATCCTTTGACAATCTCCTGCTTCCATCCTCCTAATCTTCTCTCCATCTTATTTCAGCATTCCTATTACTACCCGAGTCCTTCCTCCAGTACTCCCATATTCCGGTGAAAGACCCTACATTTCGCTTTATACAAATACTCTACTGTGCGTACGGCTGTATTGTGGTTAGAGGTCACAATAGTGCGAAACACCACATGTGCATTTGGAATTCCACCAATCAAAATGTCTTTAATTCCTTTCCTGTTGCTAAAAAAACTGCCCAAACTTTCAAAAACTAAAACGTAGACCTGACCCATTAGATGTCTTTATCAGATCTGATAGTAAGGCCATTGTTTGACCAGTGTCCATGGTTCTGTACACGACATATATTTGGATTAATTTCACTCTGAAAGCTTAAAGCCTTATCAAATTCCTGCAACTCAGTTCACTTAGTTATCTAGATCTGGTGATAATGATGTTGTGAAGTAAACGGAGCATCACATTTGCTGAAAATTTTTTATTTAGTTAGCTTTGATTGTTGCATTGTCATTGTTTTTCAGAAACCGCTGCTCATCTAGGATTTTCACGTGAAACCATCTTTGTTGGGTAACTACCACAACCTTTTCTCACAATGGGCCTTTTTTTTAAACAAAGCCACAGACAGATATTGTAGAAATATTTCAGCAGTAGACACGTATTTAAGTGACTATATGCTGTTCTGTTCGTGCACTCGCGTCGGAGAGGGCAAATAATGAAAAATAAATCCAGTTTTCTTGTGCGGTTATCGCATTAGAAGTAAACCTGAGCATGCCTGAAAACACTACACTGCAAAGAGCACAACCCATCTTTACCGCCTTTTGTCTTCCACATTAAGCCGCCTTTCTAAGTGCAGCACCTTCTACTATCTTCATCGCCCTCAACTCTGCTCATCTTTGTTCGCCATTAATCTCTCCTCCTCCCGTGGCTGTATTTCCTGTGCCTTTTCCTCCCCCTCCAGTGCAGAGGAGACCGGGAGAGAATGACCATTATCTAAGCCAGCATCTCCAATAATTCCACAGCACCCTATTATCTACAATAGAGCCAAAATGGCCTTTGGTAATATGATCAAATCTGCCGTAAAAAAGTAGAAATGGGACTAAAAGCGTCAGTGTGTAGAAAAACCTCCATTCCTCAGCTGCTTTATCAAATTATTGCATTCTACTCATCTCTGTCTGCGGCCCTCCCTCCCACATTCGGTGCATTACTGTGTCTTCCTCTAAATTCTCCACATTTTGCTCTGTTTGTCTCTTTCATTCTGCTTGCTCGCCGATACGTTCTCCCTCCACCAGCCACACACACTGCCTGTTTTTGATCTCTGGCCTTCCTCGTCTCTCGCCATCTCTCGACTCCCAATGAGAGCGTGTCGGTTCGTCGCCAGATAACTCTGCGCTCTCGTAAAAATAAAAGAAGCAGAAAATGGAAACTGCATTTACCTAAGTGTGGTTCTGTACCAGATTGCGCCTAAAAAAAACTCTGTACTGCAACTCCAGAACACACTTGCGCTGACATATGAACAGAGACGTGCGTGTTGGGAGAGAAAGAACCTCGCAATCAGTTGTGAGCTACAAATAGGTGCAGGGAAAACAATTTGCAGTCATTGCTAACAGCTGGTGGTGCTGTGTGCACGCGCGAGTGTGTGCATGTGTGGGAAAGCTAGTCCAATCTCTAGATATTTCTTTTTTTTTCTCCCTCCCCTCCTCCACAGCATTGTCCCTGGAGAGGTGGAGAGGTGGGGAGGTGATGTATGGAGCCACTCCTGATCGCACGACTCAGCAGAGCAGATGGACAGAAGAGACAGAAGGACAGAGGTGTACTGTAGTAGATGGAACAAAAGGAGCTTAACATTGTGCAAAAGTGAGCATGCTTAGAGAAAAATGAAAGCTTTGAATCACGTTGGTGCTTAGAATGCGTAGATGCAAGGTAGATATATTGTGATATATATCAGGCTTTCCAAATTGCCGATAGCCAGTGGATCCAAAAATCCAAAATGTGATCCAAAAAAGCTAGCTAGCAAAAAACTGCACTTACGAGCCCAATTGTTGAGCGATTTGTAACAGCATATGCTCAGCAAGTCTGCGTCGATCAATTTGATTACCAGGCAATGTGAAACATGACCCCAAATCCAACAGCAGTAAGTCTACATAGGGTGAAAATAAGAATTTGGCACCAAGTGGAACAGAGAAAACCAATGAAGAAACCTTGAGAGACATTGTCACTTTTAATTATTGCTAACTGAAATGTAAAAGGTCCTTTACTTTTTTTTGGACACAGCAGAAGCAAAATAGCATCAACATGGAATGACACTATTTGGACATTATTTGGCACACATCTAAACCAGGATTAGGTATGTGAATAATTTGATTTGTAAGAAGCTTGTGCATCTAAAACAGGATCTAAACGGTGTTAGAGGCAAACTTCACAATAGTAGGTGAAGGCCACCAGACACAGGATGCCTAGCAGACACAAAAAACTTCATTAACAACAATAGGTATAGTTTTATGAGGGTTGATTTGCATCATGTTGGGTGGGCATACTTTCCGACTGCCTTGCATTTAGTATGCACAGATAACAGGCCTGATGTTGGAACCTTGATCGCAGCACCAGGCCAACGACTGGTAAAGGTTGGAGACCTGTACCAGTCTCTTTTCTTCTTCTGCTTATGATCTGGCCATCGTTTTCACATCTACTTGGGTTTTTACTGCCACCGTCCGACTGGGACTATTCTTGTTGCTGTCTGTGCACAGAAAAGAGTTTGCAGTGAGTGAACCCTTCTAGCCCCTAGTGGGTAGGTATGGACACCGACCTTTTGGTCAGACAGACTACTGTCCACTCAACCACTAGGAGTGGAAAATAAGGTTTAAATAAGACGATAGCAAGGAGCATCAAGAGATATGGAAGAAGCGTGCTGTTTGATATCGTATCTCTGGATATAATCTTCTTAATACATTTCTGACAAAAACAAATTTATACAAAATGCTAATTGTTACACACTGAAAAAGGACATCAACTCGAGTAACCAAAGGACTCTTCATACAAAAATGTGAGACGTAAAGCTCTAATTACCTAAGCTCTGACCAGAGACAACAAAACAAACAAGTTCCACAGAGAAGTGGTGCTGAGAACCTGAAAAGAAAAGTGGGTGAAAGAATGAAGGGGGAAGCTTCTGCTGGTGATGGAAAGGAGCAAAGTAGACCCCCTCTGCTGATGAAGGGAAGCTGTAGGAGAGGAAGGCGAAACAAATGTACACTGGAAACGTTTTTTATTTTTTCATTTAGTTATTTTTTTAAGGGGATGGATCACTAGTCAACCGGGGGGTTGAAATAGATGTGTAAACCAACACTGGTGTTTCAGATAAGTAAGAGTGAGTTGGAGAAGCAAAGAGAGGGAGCAAAAAAAAACGACAGAAAAGGGAGGGGAGGATAGAAGCAGAGTGGGAGGAAGGCACGGAGTGAGAAAACAAGCCCGACCATGTGTCTAAGTTAACAGCGGCAAGAGAAGCCACAATAGAGAAAAAGGTGTGGGCGGGAAAGCACTCCACGGGGAGAGAGGAGACAGATGTAGAAGGGAAACAGGCATCGGGAGACATAGAAAGAGACAGAAGAGGTAAAACGAAGGTGCAGCCTGGAGGTTCAGAGTAAGGAGAAAAATCAAGACAAAGTGAGGATGAAAAGGAACAGGAGAGCAGAAACGTCCTGGAGCTCAAGATGACATGAGAAAGGGATGAGGTTCATGTGGGATGGTGGGAATTAAATGACAAGAAGAAAAACTAATTATTCTGTGATTCTGCTAATTAGCTCAAGCTTTACTGACAACTCTGCGTGGCACCAGACGCTTACCGAGCGGTTTCTTGCAACACTGATGGCCTTTGGGTGGGAGGAACCGGAGAAGAGGGAATGGGAGAAAGGGGGAGGAAAAAAAAAGATGAAGCAATGGAGGTGGGCAGAAGAGTGAGGATGATAGGGATGGATAGAAGAAGAAAAAAAAGAGAGAAAAGGAGGAAGAGAGAGAGGCGAGGTGCCAATGATGTGGGCCTGAAGTTATCTGAAAGCCCTCCATCAAATGAGAGACGAAGAGAAGCAGAGAGAGGAGCTGAGGCCCAGGGGATAAACTCGTGACGTCTGTTTACCCATGCATTGAGCCACTTTTACATAAACCAACAATTAAAAAGCCTCATTTAGGCTCTTACTGCTGCAGATTATGCACACACTGCCAAGTAAATAAGAAGACTGTACTCTAATGCTGCTTGAAGAGACAGAACGTCCACATCATTAAATCTGTTTGCTCTTCTTTTTTTGTATTCCTGATGTCGGATAACTCTATTTTCTTTGTTACTGCTGCGCTGCCTGCTTTGGTTTCTTGTCTCATGAGACAAATATACAGCTTGATAATAAATTTATCGCCGAAAATACTTCAAACCCCTGTCTCCCTGCCTTCAGACACAGGTGCTGCAGATAAAACGGAGCAGTAATTCTTAATTTGCAAGCCACTTGTTGGCTAATTTAATGAGCTGCAGATAGCTAATGTGAACTAACACCCATCAGCTCCATGAGTTTGTCATTTTCAGCCCACTTCTCTGAAACATTAAACCCCTCGAAAGGGCAGGTTATGTTCAAATTAGTCATTTCATATGCTCCTGCAGGATATTATTTCAAAAGTGTGATAAGTTATCTTCATAATTGTGTAACACTTTCAAATGTTCAAAACATTTTATAGAAATTCCTAGAAAACCCCTTGCATGTTGAATTAAATCAGCAATATAAAAGTAAATACTTCTTTAGGTTATCGCTTATAATTTTTTGCATCAATTCATAACACACGTAAATTATTTAGTAGAGTCATATTGCTTCCTTACAGCAGACCACAAGTATATAAATACTTTAAATCAGTGCATTTCAAATTGGATACTGTATAACCTAAGTGCCCCCAGTGCAGGGGCCAGCAGCTCTTCTGCCAACAAAATCAATCCTAACAAATGCTACAAATTACCTAACATGTTCATATTGCATAAAGATATAGGTCTTAATTTATCAATGGTTTGCGCTTGTTAAAAACGGATCGAACCGCACAGCGTTGCAAAAACAGGCTGTAGCTGATTTACAAACGTGGCGTAGAGAGCATTGCGCTCGTTAAACCTGGCGCAAGACATACGCAATCCATTTAGCACTTTTCCTCATGCGGAATAAGCAATATGGGCGTTTCTGTCAGAAGACACAAAAAACACTCTAATGGCCATAAACCTGATAATTATGTAGATACCCCCCCCCAAGATGCATCATAGCTCACTTCACTCTCAGTGAATCTGTACCTGCTGAATAAAAGGAACTCTTTTTTTATTGAACTCTTTATCTATACTTTTTTAATCACACGTCTATTGATAGATATATATCGTTATCGATATTGTCTTGCCTTACTCTGAAACACTCAACGGAGTGTCACCTTTTCTGACAATTAAAATTAATCGTGTATTTCCTGAGATATTTTCAATTATTAGAGACAAGTAATTTCCACGCAGAACTAGAGGCCTATGGCTTAAGCGATTCCCCAAATGTAAAGACTTGTGTACGATTCTGAGCCAGAACACAGACCACAACCCGAGAAAAAGTTTATTACAAAAGAAGGCTTGCAAGGTGATCTGCTGCTTGTCCTCTGGAAATGTTAGCCAGCCAGACTCACATTGAGGAGGAATCCAGGAACCAAAACCTGTGTAGCTAGTAGTCCAACAGCATAGGTGACTTGGAGGAAACTTAGCTGGATGATGAGGAAGAAGTAGGAGATTGTAGGAAGAGGGATTCCAGTGAGAAGACATCACACCAGATGAATGCTACCAAATGTGAGTACGCCACCACAACTCGCTGGTAAACTAAGTAGAAGGCAGGTACTCAGGTGGAAGCAATCAGTAACCAGCAGTTATCGGGGTTAGGGTTGAACAGAGCAGAAAACCCTAAAAACCATTACACTAAGGTGGATACAACTAGATACATCAGATATTCCCCCTAACTTGTCTACTGCGTACTTTGGTCTTCATGATACTGTTTGCTTCAACAGTTTCTAACGACCTGCTGTGATCTTCATAGTTAGAGAGATTAAACATCCAATTAGATTTTCACACTCGTCTAAAAAAATTAATAAATAAAATACGTTAACGTGTCCAAATGTTTAATGATATTACTAATGTGGCAGGAGGCGATATCTTGGAAGTGAGTCAATCGTGTGGAAGAAATGCAACAACATCGGAAAATGTGAATAGTTAAGTTTGAATCAGTTTTGACACAAATGATTAACTTTAAATTTTATCAATTATTTCAAGGTATTATTTTCAACCACTCCTAGGTAAATATGGTATGCATTCACTTAAAAGGAAGTTTGTAAGCATAGCATTGTGTTGGTTGTTAGTGTGCTGGATGCTGGGGAGCCTCTTCCTTCTCACACAGACTTGTAAACGTGAACACTGTATGGATTTTGGTTTACGTTGCCAGAAACTGGTCTAAATGCATTGTTCTATCTTTTAGAAAATATAGCCAGATAGCTGCAGCAAAAAAAAAAAAAGTTTTCCTGCCATCCTTATTGTAAATACATGAGGATATCAAGAGGCATCTGTGTTTTAGTTAATACGCAACAGTAAAGTTGACTTTGAAGAATACAAAGAAAACGTTGCAAATGTGGGGTAGTTAAACCCGAGGGCTACATACATGTTGGCTGACAGGTCCATGCAACCCGAATCCTCAGACAATGAGAAGGTCTAACCTACAGGAGGAAGAATGTGTGGGAGTTTCAGGCGATCCTGTGAGGTTCATTGCTGAGAGGCAGCCACGTGCCGAGAACGTGGCACTTAACAAAGCCTCTCTTTACTTATTACATACACACAGAAACACACGTACACACTGCATCTGATAGGTGCTGGTAGATACAAGCACAAGTAAAGGGGGCAAAATGAAAGAGAGGGGTTAAGTCGCTGAGTATGGAGGGATTTAAGCCTTAAACAGTGTGAGGGAAAGAGAGCAGGCGGGGGAGAGGGGGCTGGGATAGTGTGAGTCACTGACAGTGTACAAGAGAGTTTAACTGTACAGTACAGTGTTTAGTAACTGATAGAGAAAGTAAATGCCACCAGAAACATTTCTACTCTTATTCGTGTGCCTGCTTTTTTTGCAGAGCCTCTGGAGATGCAGGAGGAGAGGATCACAATGCGGAAGGAAGAGGGGATATCCCAGCAAATCAATTCATTCCTCCCTTGCTTGTGACTTTCCCTCTTCCCTACCCTCCTATGCCAAAAACAGATGCTTTTCTACAAAGATGAGATATCCAACTCTATTGACCCGGCGCATTGATATGTTCCGTATTTCGTTTGTCCGTTTCTCTAGGGAGACTATTGCTATGCCTTCAGTTTCTGCTGCAGAGAAATCAATGACAGCTCAACCCTCCTCCTACCTGACAAGCCCAATGAGAGGAAAGTTAGCAACACATGTTTTGTGTCATCCACTTTGTGCACAGGTTTAGGAATCTTTACATTAGATAGTTGGAGGAAATTTACAGTTGCAGCTAAACACTGCCGTGATAAACCACAGTCAGCTAACCGCTAATCCTTGAAGACAGAGTGCGCAGCAATGCTGCCTAATCCCACGGAAGGCGAACGCGTCAGGTCGCCTCACACATCAAGAAGGACCATTTACGCCGCGGTAGCTGAGATCGATTGGGAGTGGGTGAGAGAGGAATATTGTAGTGTTGTTAGCCTTGCTCATTGACCATATGTAGATCAATAACTGCAGCAGCCGGAGGACAGACGAAGACAAAAAAAGGCACACATACACACACATACATAAAATAAGCACGTAAATATTCCTTTATGAGTAAACACAAGGACTCCCATCTGCAATCAGCCTGTGGTCTAAATAATGTTAATGATTTGGCCATTAGGGTGGAGGCATGAATCAGAGGTAATGGCTGCAAGAGAGGGCTGTATTGATGAGCTATAACACACACTGAAGCACCTGCACACACAAACACTGAACATTGCGCGGTTTGATGTAGAGCAGAATTTGTTCCTTTACCAGTGAATGTTTATTTAAACAGCTCACAGATAATACACAACATCTAATAACACAATGGCATGATATGCAAGAAAATACAAGCAATACTAGCCTGCAAAAAGGCTAACTGAGAAGATTCCAAGTTATTTCTATGTAGTATCACTGAGGCATTTCAAAAGGAATTCAGAAGAGGCAAAGAAGAAGCTTCTATCAGGGAATCCTGGCTGTTCAACTAGGCTACCACAAGTGGGGGACCTAAGCAAGGTTGCTGTTTTTTATCTTCATGAACAGTCACCAAACATGCTAAACACACCCTACCTGGTACTACAGGGTTGTACTGATATTTTTCTTGACTCTTTAGTTTGGCTCTGTTCTCACTTTGCTGCTGTTACAACCAAATTCATCCTTGTCTGACAGTAAAGGATTGTTCTATTCTATTCTTTTTAGGGATGCAACAATACCACGTTTGTTCAAACCGATACAATACCGATAATTGGAATAGAGTACTTGCCGATACTAAATAGCAATGCCAATACTTCTACCACAGGAAAAACTACAATGAATTGGAAAGCAGGTTTTATTTTCTTCTATGCTTGTTACAACAAATGAGAGTGAATTAGATTAAAAATAATAAATATAATAAAAGTGACCACAAAACTAAAATTTCAAGTTAAAAATGAAACTGTTCTGTGTAATGATGGCACCGTTTCCATATTTTAAGTATCGGTTCATGGTATCGGTTAAATTTAACTGATACTGATACGAGTACATTAAATTGTATCGAGACAGATGTCCAATACCAGTATCGGTATCTGTTCATCCCTAATTCTGTTCTATTCAATTGGAACACTCTGTTGTGTGGAAGTTGCTGTGCCAGGGCTTAAAGGTAGCCATTTTTAGTTTCACTGACACCTTTGAATTTGGAAGTCAATGGAACGGAAGATACCAGACAATTAAAAAGTCAATCTTTTTGTTTTTCTATTTTTGGTGAACTACCGTTTAATTGTAGGTTTTACGTTTCACCTATGGTGCTAATATAGACCAGTTCAGCAAAATAACCGGAAGTCGACCTGCCGTCATTACGGTGGTGACCTCTCCCAGTCAAGCAGCCATAGGGCCTGTTTCCAAAGAGGGCATTTCAATATAAGCAGCAAGAAGTGGACCTTTTCTCTCTAGCAAACATGTCTAGGAAGGCTGGGAGGATGTGTTCAGTCATTGGCTGTTCTAATATCAGAAAACTTAATATTCGGAAGAAAACGCTGTGCTAGATACATAGGCCCTTACTTAATGAGGACTGTCCATGTTACTGTAGGGTTTACAAAGGTTTTCTGGGCCTTACGAGGACCTAGCTATCGCTGCTTGCTAATGTTAGCTATGTAATATTCACTGTGCAACTTCTCTCCGTTTCCAAACCAGTTTTTTCAACGTTCAGTGCAGGTTGACCCCAGTGCATGGGTAATACTATTGCCTGCACCTGAGTAACATCTTATGTTACTCAGGTGCTTATCTTAACTTTAGCCATAGCTTACAATGACAGCATAATGAATTAATCACTGACAATAGTCACCACAGAAATGGCGGCAGCACAACATGGCAACCAAAAAAATTCTTGGCGAATTAGTCTAAATACTTATTGATCAAGTATGACTAAAATTCTTCTAAATCTTTACTATAAATGAAGGAATTATTTAACAATCTACCTCATGGATATGTTGAGAAGTATAGGCTCATTACCAGAATCAAGGTATACCAAGGTTTGAAAAAGTTACAGTCTCAAAACTGCTAAAACATTGCTGGAGCACGATGCTGAAGTGACCAGAGAGCTTAGAATAGTGTAGTCCTGCAGGGTCAGAGGATATTATATGTTTGAGATTTGACCAGTTTAATAGATACTTCACGACTTCAATCTTCAATCTGTATGATGAAAACAAAACGAAAATTATAAAAAAAAGAAGGTGACAACATACTGAAAATACATGTGCTCCCTATTATTAAGAGTTACAGTAGAGTTCATCTTAAGCCTATGACACTGAATGTCTCATTTTAAACGAGCATATCCTTTAATAAAGTTAACATTTTCAATGGATACATGATATATCGGCATCACGATCGGTATCGGCTGATATTAATCATTTTTAACGTGTTGCTATTGGTCCAGTAAGTAAAACGAGGCCATAATTAACTGATGTTTACTTCCATCTTGCTGCCATTTGTGTATCTGTTTCACGAGTGGGAAGGAGTTGACTATATGCTATTTGTTTAGTCTTGTGATGCACCAAAGGATTCTTGTTCCACATGTTACTATAAATATTTAAAAACATATTTTAAAATGTATATAATTACATTTTTTATAGTAGCAATAGGCTGAAAATGTATGCATAAAGCATGATGCTTGATGTTGTAATCTATTTTTTTTTTGTCTGTGCATTAGCTGTTTTTATGGATAAAATGGATAAGGGTGTCTTTTAAGGAGACAATTGACAAATATTTATGCTGGGGAAAATATAATGAATGCATGACTATAAATACTAAATGTATCAGATATGATACAGATCTAGCTAATATCTATTAAACAGAGAAAACTGTTTAATCAAAAGCATTGGATCATTAAGATGTAAAATGCTCTATTTTTTTGTGTATTAGGCTTTATAAGGTTAAATGATGTAATCCGAACTCAGTATCTTATGATATGACATGACACCATGTCAAGGGCATGCTCTATGTGAAGTTGGCAGTGGAAGCATTCAGGACCAGTCCTCGTAGGTGGGTATAAGGACAAAATGCTGGTTATTTCAGTTTAAACTTCAGGGAGGGGGGAAAGAAGGAGAACCAGGAGAAGGAGAAGAGGAGGAGGAGAAGGAGGACGGAAACTAAAGCTCTAAATTTAGCCCCATGTAACATTCCAGAGAAGAATAACACTGTTTCCTCCTCTCGCTGGTGGTGCTGGAAGAGGGTAGAGTGTGAGGGATCAGAATTTCAAATCTGAGGCGATGATGATCCTATAAACTTTACAGGCTATGGAGCAGATTGCCAAAAATGGAACTTTATGACAACGTAATAGCAAAGATGGTTGAGAAACCTTCTTCTGGTGAAAACGTACAATGCTGCAGCGTAAGAAAAAGTTTCTGCTTGCTGGTGAACGTGGAAGCTGTCAGAGCACATGGAAGGTATCGTGTAATTCTGCGTGTGTCTTCGTACTCCTGACCTTCTGCTGCGGGAGGGGAAAGCGAAGGAGGAAGGCGGGGAAAGATGAGGGGAAACAGCTATTGGAAGTAAAGACGGAGGACAGGAAAGATGTGTGAGGAGAAGATAAAACAGACAATGTAAAAGGAATAAAAACATACCCCCTGCCCCTTTTGCAGGCCCACACAAGTTGAGAAAAACCAGTTGTATGTTTAGTGTGTGTGTGTGGGCGTGTTTGTGCTCTTTACGTGTGGGTTTCACATGACTGGTCGCACTGTTTGTGGCGTGTACCCCACCATGCATCTGCTCACATCCAAGCAGATGCTTCAGGCGTGGCGATGAGCAAGTGCCCTTCCTGTGTTTCGGTGTCTTTGTGAAAAGATTTGTTGTTTGTGCACGTATTTCTCCTTCAAGTATAAAAGCAGAGCTGGAAACCTCAGCTCGTCATTAAATAATTACTCATGGTCATGTTCCTTCTGAAATCTGATGCATTTATATTGAATTCATACGACTATGCTACAAAAACATTTAGAAAGACATCTCTATAGACTTTCTGAAGGTTTATAGACTTCTTCATTGTAGATTTCTCAGGCTACAATGTCAGCCTTTTACTACTTTGGATTCATTGTAGCCACATTTCATCATCTTTTGCTACTGTAGGTTAAAAAAACGAAAGTGAACACAAGCTCTGGGGAAAACAAGCAAGCTGCAAGTCCAATGGGCCTTACAAGTTCAGTAGTTTCATGTGTGAATAGGATGATTAATTACACCACTGTGGTTAGACTTAGAGGTGAAAACAGGCACAAACTGAAAAAAAAAAGCTGTGAGCACGCAAAACCGGCTCCATTCACAGCCAATTATTAATATACAATAAAAAAGACTGTAGTCAAACTGGATACCACAATGGTTCTTATCTTGCCATTTAACTGACAAGATCACACATACATGGGGAGATAAGAAAAGTCTATGTGGAGAAATAATGCAAATAAAATGAGCTGCTGTGTCACAGTAAGGCTAACGTCACAGCCTCATCCTTTTTTTTAATATGAACTGAATTCCCATCTGGGGATAAAGATTTCATACTATTAACACACACTACGAGGACAAATAGTTATTAGAAAAAATTAACAAAAAATTGGTCAGACCAGCCTTATATTGGTATATTTATTCAAACATTTGCATATAAAATTAGGATTATCTTCAACGGTGCAAACAGAGCCTCTGCATAGTGTAGCATGAGCGCAATCTGTAACTTTTATGTATCAATCATGGAAATTTCATAACAGGGGCTCATATGTGTGACACGAATCTACAAAGTAATTTGTGGCCAATAACCCATAGGACAATCAATCTATAGTAGAAATGTAGGCACTAACAAAAAACCTAAAATGTGTACTAGCTCACCTTTTACTGAAGAAAAACCCAATTGGCATCTATGCCATTTTTCTAAAGCTCAATCACAGCAACAAAATCCTGCATTTTCAAACCACAAGGTTTGATGCCAGAGATTGATTCCTTCATGAATAACATCCTAAACACAAATTTGAAACAGGAAGAGGAATTTCTGACCAGAAAATCTCTCAAGCAACTTAGGCTAATGATTTTTTAGCAAAGGCAAGAATCTAGATTTTAAAAAATGAGTTAATTTATAACAAAGCATTGCCAGGGGCTGACTTTCATTCTGCAATTTACAGTATTTTTGTAAATAACATTTAAAGATTTGTTTGGTTTTGTATACTCTGAGTGATTTTACTAACATTTTAGTGTTATGTGACCAAAATGTTCGAGACACAGACTAGTATTTGAAGGAAGCAGCGAAGATTCATGCCTTGCCATATAGGCAGTGTTGATTGAAGAACAGCACTGGTGAAAATTACAGTATTCACCTGGGTGTAATCACTGTCAAGAGGAAGCTGTAGTAAATGCATGCCTGTAGATGAATATATTTAGTAAGTATTAGCAGGAACATTAATCTTCCTAATGTCCTAACACATCAGAGTACACATAATATTAATAATATCATCCACTTTTCTGAAACTCAGACAGCAAAATGACTCCTTTCGCATAACATGCCAAGGAGGAAAAAAGGCCAGTAGTCTTGAGCACTTAAATATAGTCATAAATGTGAACTGTAACAAAAGCTGACTGAAAGGTTAAAAAACCCACAGCTATCAGCAAAAGGTAGGGTTAGGGTTAACTCACTGAGTGAGGGAGCAAGGAGGCTGAGAAAGTGAAAAAAAAAAAGAGACAGCGATCAAGGCTGATAAGAAGGTGGGGGGGGGGGGGGGGCAAGTTTGTGCAATTTCTGCAAGAACTGTTTGAGCCATTCTGGGCCGAGGTGACACGTATGTGGCAGGCATTAAACGATCAGCCGCTTCAAGATGTCATGATCAAATCGTGGGGGTCAATTAAAGCCGCTCGCTCCGCGGTGGGCTGTTACAGACAGTAAAACGGCAGGGATGATTGAAGGTTCGGTGGGAATACGACTGGGAAGGATAAGCGAGCGCTTTTGTGACCCCATTCGTTAGATGTAGACAAACAACCCCACCCCTGCTATCTCCTCCGCTCTCCGCCAAGGCAGAGCGACGTCAGGGCCCGCCTACGACGAGGTCAAACAGAGATTTACTTCCTTATCAATTGGCCCAGACAGCTGCCTGTCAGAGGACAGCAAGGGAGGGGGAAAGAAGGATGGGAACGTGGATGGGCAAGGTCACATCTCTGTGAAGAATTCACAGCGGCGTAATGTTTAAAGGAGGCCGTTATTACTATCTGACACAACCGCCAAGGTCCACAAAGTAAAACACGGGGAGAGGGAGGGACATGGGCAGGAGAAAAAAAAATTAAAGCAGGAGAGAGTGACAGATGAAAAACAAGACAGATCTGGTATTTTGCTCCAGCAGTGATGGAGACAGTAAAGAGCTCCATGTGTGTGTACTGCAGCAGCCCTCCTGTGCCAGATTACAGTGACGTAGTGTTATCATTTCTCTGATAGGAGCACTGCCACGAGAGGAGGAGGAGGAGAAGGAGGAGGACGGAGGGAGGGGATGGCAGGAGAGGACAGAAAGGGGGAGGGGTGACGAGTCTCATTGCTGGAAAAATGGTCTGATAGCCAAGGGGGAAAAAAAAACTGAAGTAAGGAGGGAGGGAGTGAGAAGGAAAAGTGAGAGTGCAACACAAAGGAACAGAGCAGACACAAAGAAAGACGGAGACAGCCAGAGGAGGAAGAAGACAAGGGAAGGAGGGAGGGACATCGGAGTAGAAGGAGGAAGAATGAGATTGAGTGCTGGGGGTTCTTTGTGCGGAAGTTCAAAGAGCAGAAGGAAAAGTTAAAATACAAGAAAAGCAGGAATGGAAGTCAAAATAAGGATTTGACAGAGGCGAGAACAAAAAAAATGTAGAAAAGAAAGAGTACATGGCGAAGCTCCTCCGAGTTGCTGGTGGATCAACACAGCGCCTGTGAACGTTTCGTGCAGCCGTACGGCGCAGCGAGCAACATTTACAAAGAGGCAGCTGTTCCATTAGCTTCTGCCATTGTGTCTAATTACATTCTGGTCTCCTCAGACGCGCGCTCACACCAATGCATGCACAAAGCATATGTGCACAGGAACACACAACCACCACCACCTCTCCAGCCAACCAAGAAATCCCTACCACGCACACTAACAAGAAGAGGAACTCGGAGCGACAGAACCAGAGAGAGAGAGAGAGAGAGAGAGAGAGAGAGAGAGTCTGTTAATCACAGTGTCATGCACACTCCCTTACAACCCCACTCCCCCACCCTCCTCCATACAAGGCAGAGAAATGACACTTCAGATCCATGAATGTCTGTGCGTGTGTGTTAGCCAGCATACTTCTTTAGCAGAGACACACACACCTCCCCCCAAGTTGTTGAAGAGAGGAGGATCTGAGGCTTTGTGAAATACCAAACATACCAGAGGAGCCACATGAGAGGGGAAAGGGCCGCTTTTCAGAATCCTCAAAAGATGAACACTTCCACTGGTGCACACAATCTGTGGAAACACAGTTCTCACAGTCGTTTAGATACACATTAAACTCACCCAGCCAAGCCCGCTTGATTTCAACGTTGATTGACAAACACACACACACACACACACAAAAGAAGACTTCCTCCCTAATCAGCTCAGTGGTGTAGCATTTGGATAAGCAGCACTCCTAAGACTACTTGACAATAGTGAGACAGGAGAGCTTACATTGTATTAAACCAGAGAAAATGTACACAAGCATCCTTCAAGCTCAGCAACGCTGCTAGCAGAAACAAGGCAGCTAAACAAAAGGTGACAGCCAATACAAGTTAATGTCCAATAAGTGGAATACAGGGAGGATAATGTCCTCAAGTAGACCCGGGGAAAATGGACACGAAATAAGGAAAGAACTGCAGAGAGGAACAGATCGTTTTCATCAGTCAGTAAAATTACTGAGGCCC
This sequence comes from Apricaphanius iberus, assembly GCA_028564705.1. Classification (NCBI taxonomy): domain Eukaryota; kingdom Metazoa; phylum Chordata; class Actinopteri; order Cyprinodontiformes; family Aphaniidae; genus Apricaphanius; species Apricaphanius iberus. The sequence continues at coordinate 314,514 of JAPXFQ010001773.1, forward strand.
TTCTCTGAAAATCCGATTCAGGTTGAATCTCACAAGAGAATAAAAAATGTACAGTTCAATATTTTCACAATAATTTCTTTTAGATGAGGCACGCTATAATAGTTTAAGTGGTTTTGATCAAAACAGTAGGTAGTCATAATATTGTAGTTCACACATGTTTTTTCGTTTTGTTTTTTTGTCATCACAGAAGTTGCACCTGATCCAGGGAGTCTGTGTCTAAAGCTTTCTCCTTCCTGAACCAAAGCTATCAAGAGATATTTCAGTCACTAACTACATGCACTCTAGTCTTTTATGACAACGATACCCTTTGCTCAACACTGTTCTTTGGTGCTGATGCCAGGTGGAAGTGTCTCCTGTGCTCCCACCACAAACCTAAACATGCAGAGTAAAAGAAACACCAGGTAGGTCTAGCATAAAAAAGGGAATACGTGGAATCTCATAAAGTGCAACCATTCAAATGCAGAAATTATTGTCTCTGAAATGTATTTTAAATAATATTCTACCGCTTACAATTTTTTTTTTGTAATCAGCAGTCATAATCTGCAGTCATTCAGCAGTCCGTTTGCTTTAGCTTAACAATGTAACGCCCCATTTCCACTAGTGCCGGTACAGAACGGAACGGGATGCTTTCGCGTGTTTCCATTACCTGCATCCATTCCGAACCGACCCCAGCCGACCACTTTTTTTGGACTACCTTTGCCAAAACTGCCCACCTATGGACTGATTGGTCCAGTAACATGATATCCCTCTCACTCCTAAGCAGCAGCTGTAGCTGCTGATTGGTCTAGAGTCATTTGTTTGTCTCAGATTAAGCTATGGTTTCAAGTTTCAAATAAGCAGAACACTGCCGTTAACTGCAAGCAGCCTAAAATTAAAATTAATCAGTGCGAGTCACAAATTAAATAACTCTTAAACAACATGGGGATCTTGTCACTTTATATATTATTGAATCCATGTATTTTCCCCTGTTGTCATGTTGGCTGAGTGCTTAGTGTTGGTGACTCTCGTTCGGTAGGTCCGGGTTTGTGTCCCGCTACTGGTGAAGTCTTTTTCAAAGTACATTTAGGTTCATGGATATTCTTTCTGGTTTCAGAAAATACTTTTTCTAGATTAATATATATATATATATATATATAGTTATATTGTATTTGAATAAATGAAACCAAAAACACAATTTTAGTGGCAGAGCAGTACTTTTAATTTGAGATTTTTCAATGCACTATTTCTTCTATTTATTTTTTTGTCAAAATATGATTCCCCTGACTAACATTATTAAACAAGGGCCAAACCCCTCTTTTTTTTACAGGATTAACGGTTCAGAATAGAGGATGAATATTTAAAGAAAACTTGGCGGTAGGGCTGGGCGATATGGCTTAAAAATTAAATCTCTGATTTTTTTTTATACCAAATGTGATTTCAGATTTTAATACATTTTTTCCTACCTGATTTTTTTTCGTAAGAAGGAATTGCAAGTGATAATTTTTTATTTTTTTTAACTGCTTTTATTGCAATTATCCTGTCCTGGAGCTGACTTGAATTTAATGTCCAACTAAAAACAAGCTGCAAAACAAGTAAAGCAAGATGGCTTGATTGACATCACTCTGAGCTATGGAACTCTAAGTAAAATAAAAAAAAATCTCTGTTTTCCAAAAATTAAATCAACAACATAAGAAAGATGCTTTTTGCTGGAGCTTTTGTTGTGACTGCATTTTGCTGGAGCTTTTGTTAAGATAAGTTCTTTTGAGATGGTAATTTAAACACAACCTACCCATATCAGAATGTACTGACCCGTTCCATACTGTACCGTACTGGCCCTAGTGGAAATGGGGCATAAGTGAATGGTAACAGTAAGCATTTTGAGTGTAAAAGTCATGAAAATTACTCAATAGTGATCCTAATTGTTCCCGGTGACCTCAATAATCATCTTGATTGTAAATGAAAATGACACAGCGAATTACAGGAAGTAGAATACGTTATCCGTCACTGATGTAATTTGTCTTTCAAATGGTCAACTGTGCATGGGGACCTTAACGAGTTTATAATCAGTCAGTACGTTTACATGCAGCAAAAGAAATTAGAATTATTGCCTTAGTCCGACTGAAATCAGACTATTGAAATGCAAGTATGCATCTTAGTCCTGGCTTGAGTCGAACCGAACTGGAATTTCAGAAGCTCGACTAATCTACCCAGATAATGCAATTGTGAATCGGACTTCCCTGCAACCAAGCCCCCACCCCCGGCAGTAGTCGCGCAGAGAGGAGGAAATGTTGCTCAGAAACAACATGGTAGTATTTTAAGAAGAATATGGCGAGATTGTGGTTATCCTGCTTTAACTCCGTCTGCTTCACTCCCATCGGCCTCTGTCTACTGCCTGAGTGCAGCTCGAAGCTAACTGCTATAAGGCTAACACTTAGGGGCGCATGTTGCAATCTATCGTCTGGGAGTCAAACGTACTTCATTTAATAATTCGTTTTCTGAGTGACATGTAAACTGGGACTCTGCTCTCAACAGGGGACTAGCCCTTAGTCTGAGCTTGATTTAGATGTGCATTTAAATGTACTGAGTGCTTTCAGGAAACAAACCCTCTCTCACAGGCCACAGGTTTCTCCTTCCAAACACCTGGTGGGTTAAGGTGAAGGAGTTTAGCTTGTGAGTAACAGCTCTCTGTAGTCTAATGCCACAATGAGGAAAGAAAAATGGAAGGTTTCAACACACATCAGTCATGTTGTAGACAAACAGATGGACAACGCGCTACAATCGAGCGAGGCAAACACATGATGCCCGCGCACTCACCAGCGACAGGTATAAGCTTGGAGAAAGAGTCAAACTCTCGCACCTCCACTCTTCATTCCCTTCCCCCTCAGATTGATTCATGAGCTCCAACAGAGAGATTGCTTACTACAAGGAGGAGAAAAATACACACCAGCCTGCCTTTCGAGACACACACAATGTCATAAACCCAGGCCTACTGCCTATGTCAAGGTGAAATGGAGTAGGAAAACAAATAGATGTGCTCGTAGCAAACCTCCGCTCTGGTGAGCAGTGAGTCTGGAATAACCGTCGGACACACACACACTGCACAACGATTTATTTTCTCCCATCTACCTCTAACCATCAATGTTGCTATTAGGATGTGCAGCTCTGCTGGCAACACATGACAAAAAGATGCCTCATTATTTGCTCACCTTTATAAACCCCTTCATCTTCTATAATAACGCCTACTGTTTCTTTTAAATAAACAGCTTCACCTTAAATACACAGAATGCCAAATATAAGCTTTGTTATAACAGCAAAGCAAATTTACAAATTTAGGAATGAAGTAGTTTTAATACGTGTGGGTTTCCTATATTTGCCATATTTGAGTTACCATCAAACAGAGGAAACTGGATGTGAAGGTAGGATTGTTGTTTTTGCTTGCTCACAGTTTGTGTCCATCAGTGATGATGCACCTGGTCAGCAGTTGTTGCTGCCACCTTTCTATTTTAAGGCGTGAAAGGATGACACCGTGATACATGAACCGTGGCGTCAGTGGGTAATTCTGTCGAGCAACTCAGTCCGAAACAGGCCTAAACAGACCAAAATGTCCTTGTGACGATGCAAAATATAGCATCCGCCCAGGAGTCCTGGTGTCAAACTTTTACTGAAGACTGATTGTAGCCCATTTGTGCTTCTTCCTGCATCTCTGTTCCATCTCAAAACACACACTGATAACCTATTGCGAGCAGAAATATTATTGCAAGCAAACTTTGGTATGGAAAGCTTAGTTTATGGACCCTCTTCTCAACCTTGCCTATTAAGCATGCAGACTTTCTAAACAGATTTGCTTCTACAGATATCTGTATCATCGCATCAAACGGCCAGTGATCAAATCTGAAAAAAAATGTCCCTTGATCTCCACTGATCAGTTATTGGCAGGTCAAATACTAGAAAATTTGATTGTTTTTTACTCTTCATTAAAAAGGCTTAAAAACTAAAACCTTTCACTTTTTCACTTTGCAAATACAGCGACAGAGCATTTTCTTTGATAACACTATTTGCAGGTTAGAAAAAGTCAGATAAATATTAGGGATGTGTGCTTTTTAGCAGAAATGGAGATCACTACAAAAACATAAAACATTTGACATCGTACCACTCCTACTGTTTAATCTATTTTTTTTTAATCCATCTAAAGTCACTCCATATGCACCCCACTTCATTTTCAAAGTTGCTTTTTTCTCATGTTTACAAAAACAGTTGACATTTTGGGAAGTCGCGGTGTGGAAAGTAAAGGAGTGCCATCAATTATTAATATCAAGGGTATGCTATTCTGGAAGTACGCCTGGAAAGCTAAAAGGCTAAAGTGGCATTTGTGTTAAGGAGCAACGTGCAGGCTAGCTAAACAAGTGTATATGTTGGCTAATAAGCTTGCTAATATTTGCTTTCATATTTACAGTGAAAATCTATAAGGACCAAAAGAACAATAAGAGGTTTTATTTTTTCACAAAAAACATAAAAACTCGAGGAAACTGTACACACGTCAAAAAGCTGCATTCAAAACTAAAATATTACGGAAAGTAAAAAGCACTAACAGGTGAACATTATTATTTACTCATATCCCAGCATTAAATAAGCAACATTTAAAAAAGGAAAAGTTTTCACTCATTAACAAAAAGCCTTTAGATCGGAAAGAGAAAACACCTGTAAGCCGACGTAACATTATTGACTATTTTGGCTTCGTTTGGCCCACAAATAGCTTTTCATTTCACGCAAACACGAGAAAAAAATCTTTTAAAAATAAAGATAAGCTGCAATCAACTAGGCTGAGCAAATTCAAATTAACGCCTGAATACAGTGGTTGTTATGGGCTTCACAAAAACTTTCTGTGAGATCAGTTTTTTAAAATAGGTCTAGATCAATAAATTCATTGAAATCAAGAGGTGACGCAAGATCGCTCTTGGATGTTAACAGACCTGAGGTGAGCACAGAGCTCCTGCTGGCAGTTTTTATTCTTTTAAAGCTGGAGAAGACACACTCAACAGTGCATGACGTCATCGAGACTCCTTCACTGCATATATCCATCACATTTTTCAGAGTTTTAAAAGTTTCTCCTCTTTCTATTATTCTTTTTGAGTGCTGCAAAAAAACAGAAAGTTTTAACTCACGCATAGTAATGTAAAAGAGCTTTCCTGTCCTATTCTACCTGTTGGTTATGTCAGTCAAGCTTCTGTCACAGGCGGATGTCAGGAGAGAGGCTGCAGAGTTCATCAGACCATAGGAGACATTCTGGAAACTGGCTCCAACTTACAAATCTTCATCACTCCCAACTAGGCATGGGAAGGTTACTGGTTTCAAGGTACACCACGTTAGAAAAAGGTCAAGATTTCAAAACCACAAAAATTTTACGTCATACCCTTCCTGCGGTATTAGCATTTTCTTTTTAATGCGACGTCTCGTCAGGGAGAAAGTAGAGGTCCCTCATGCCGTGTGAAGCTGCAACGTAAAGCGTATCTCCCTGCCGCGCACCGGCGTTTTTTGCAGGGGAAAACTCCACCCGCAGGATGTGAAGCAAGGAAGTGGCAAAAGTTGCAGTTCCTCCCTCATCTACTGGGGGCTGGCTCCAAAAAGGAGCAAATTCCCATCGACTCCCATGTTAACTCCTCTGTTTATTTGTAATTTAATTTTGAAATTGTGAATAATTAGGGGTGTGTCCTTTTGATTGACATGTCTGTCTAAGATAACTCTGGTGGCTAATGGTGGCTAATGGTAGCTAATAGCTTGCACTAAAGTCTGCTTGTCCCCCCTGCTAGCTCAGGGAAGGCCTTCACAGCCTGGGACTAACGTAAAGAATTCAGCCATCTGGTGTTTCTGAACTCCACTATCAGTTGCATCTGCAGCTTTTATTGGGTTGTTGGACGTTAATCTGCACATATTGGACAAGGACAGCTTGCTGTGGTATTGATTACTGTAACAGACCATGCAAGAAGTCTCTGCTTGGGGGAGCCTTTATACAGGCCGATGCTTCACCAGCAGTGGGGGGAGAATTTCTGTAATGTCGCCAAGAGGAACGGAGCTCTGATTGAAGCTTGTATGTCTTTCTATACGTGAGTTGGATCAGGCGACCGGTCGGGTAGCAGTAGAGCAGCAAAGTCGGCAAGACTGAGAAGCTGCAGCGTCAGTGAGCGGGAGTCGACTAAATCTGGCTGGAAGACTAGAGTTGGACACTAGACAGACTGGATGATCGCTGGTTAGATCAGTACTGGTGTGAGGAACACAGCTGGAGGTATGAATTAATGGATGTCTGAGATGTGCGGTGAGTCAAAAGTATTCACTTTTTAGAGGATCTGAGTTGTCAAGAATTAATTTGTGACCGCCTTTTGCTGTATTTGTTGTTAAGCTAAGCCCACCCATATCCTCATCCTCCACCGATGGTAATGGTAATACAACCATTTTCGGCCGTAGTTAACCGACCCAATTGGGTCTTGTTATATCGATGTGTTCCCCCCTTGAGATGTTTCTTTGTCTAAATTGACCCTAGTGGAAAAACGGGGCAAGAGTCTCTCAACCGAGGTCTTCTGGCTGATACCGGCTGCAGCCTACATTAGCTTGAGTTAGCTCCCGACTAGCTTCTGAGTAGCTTGTAGCTGTGTTGGCTAGGAGCGTCAACCCTCCGCCCCCAGCCTCACAGCGCCACTCTCAGCTCCACCTCTTTTCCAATTTTTTTATTTTCTGAGAGTGGTGAGGCGAGTGACGCAGATAAGATGGCGGCGGTAGGGACCGCCCAGTTGGCTTCATTTTCTGCTCTTTAGAAGACTATGGGTGACGTCACCCAAGGGTTTGTCCATTGTATTCACAGTCTATGCTTTTTTGTGAGCAACAGGCAGCTCTACAGGCTGTGTGATGGCTGAAGGAGGCATGCCCCCAGAACTTTTTCCACCGTCTAAGCGGACCAAGTCGGCTGTTTGAGAATTGTTCGGCTACCGTAAAAAGCCAGACAGTCATGGCTTTGAAGAAGAAGGTCGCCACGCCAGACATGCAAAACGTGCTTAAGTATGCTAAATTCTAGGCTAAGTTCATGCTGTCTTGAAATGAACGAGTGTATTAGTGTCTGACATTAGTGAAATGAGCTTGTTACCTTAGCAGATATGGTAACGACCATATCATTTCTTCATTTCTATCCTTTAGTAACTTTTTTTTAACTTAGGCAGATATGGTAACTAGCATGCTAATGAAGATTTATCTTAGACTGTTCAATTGAAAAGTTTTTCCCTATTAAAAAAAAACAGACATTCAAAATACACATTTTAGAGCTGTAATCATAAAACCATGAAACCATGATATTTTTGCCAAAGATGCTCATACCGTCAGAATCTCATACCGGCCCATGCCTACTCCCAACTTTAGTCGATTTTCTACTGCAGTACCTCAGTTAGATGAATGTGACATGACCCAATGGACTCTCAATAGTACCACATATGAAAGGGACCTGGGTCAGGGGTTGAAAAAGAAAGTGACATGTGCTGTTCAGACTGTCATAAAAAGAAATATATATGGGGAAAAATGTGAGATTTGATTTGCATTTGATCAGTGTGACAGTGGATCTATAAAAGGATATGCCTCACTCTTTAATACAAACTCACACAGCATGAGGAGGGCCATGACAGTTCTAGATTTAAGTATTGTATCAGTGTGCAGTTTAGCTGGGTTGATATGGAAATAACCATGGATAACGGGTCTTGTTGAGTTTGTGTATTCTTTCTAATTGGACCGGTGCTAGAGGAGCCGGTGGCAGAGCTATAACTGTGAAATTTAAAACTGATAGTCCCAAGCTCGGTAGGCCCACCCACAACAGTGCATACCGTGAAGTTTTGTCAAGATTACACCTTATTTTGTGTGAATGTTTCCCTACAGTTCAAGCCTGTAAACTGATTTATCTGCATCCAGGCTCTAATGCTTTGTGCAGAGCCTGTTGTAGGCAGGCAGTGTGTCCAGATGTGGGCTTTTAGGTTGCTATAGATACAATCAGAGGAATGAGGCTCCGCCTCAATTCCTTTTCTCTGCCCACTGTACTTGGGCAGAGACAGCTATATTACAGTATAGCTGAAATAACATCACTGTGATGGACTGGCGACCTGTCCATGGTGTACCCCGCCTCTCGCCCATTGACAGCTGGAGATAGGCACCAGCCCCCCTGTGACCCCTGGAGGACTAAGCGGTTCAGAAAATGGATGGATGGATGGATGGATGAAATAACATCACTTGGGCACAAATTGGTTGACATTTAATGCTAAGGTCACAGTTTGCATTTGGCTTGGAAGGCAAAACATTTTATTACAGGTATTTTGCTTTTTACTGTCGTAACCTACACAAGTGCAGTACTATAGTAGCACTGTACTAGCCTTCTGTTTCCCCCATCCTGCTCGTCACAAACACACATGCATAAACAAAGTCTCCTCACTCTCTGGGACAGCGTACAGTAGGATGATAATTACTGTTTTGCTACCTGAATGGAGACCCACAACATGATTATGTCTTTTTTTTGGGAATCAGCTGCTTCATGTGAATCAAAGAGAAATGTATCTCTGTACAGTAAAATGAGTTCAGACTAAAGACAAAATGCTGCCAAGGAAATACATTTACCGATTACAAAATTCCCTGATTTTGCCATTTTCTTTTCTATCAGGATCACCAACAGCAGCTGGGCTAGTACACCATTCATTTTTCAGCTAGAACCTCTATAACATTTTCTTGCTCTCCACGATGCTGATCCAGGGACAATCCAGGGGTGTGGATATTCTCTGGGGCTGCTCTCCATCGTGGATGGGCTGACAGGAAGGATTCCCAAAGCTAACAATGACAAAATACAGCATTCACCGCTGGCGCCCCTCACTGGTCTACGCTCAGAGATTATTTTGAGGAAATTTGGCATAAAGATCTGCAGAGAATTCTCATTTCTGGTCTCAAGTGTGTTTTTATTTGCTGATCAAAAGAATTCAAATATGTGAAAATCAATCTACACATTTCTTTCCAATCGATCCTAAACTGTAGCTCTGTGCTCCTGCACTGCAAGTGTGGAAAGAGACTGACTGCCATTTTAAATCAATCTATACCTGCTTCCGTGTGGCACCGCGAAACAAAACATAAAAGGTAATTAACTGTGTCAAACAGTAAAACTAAGGTGTTAATAGTCACTTTACATGTTCTCACTCAAAGCTTTTCGTCAGTTTGTGGGAGGCAGAACCACACACATAAGTGTGCTGGTATTGTTTACTGTACACACAAAAACACACACAAGCTATACACAACCACAGGGGAGAATATATATATATATGCACGCACAGAGGATCCACACACACGTTTACTGTTGATGGTGCAGGTAAAGCTGTGCTTTCCCAAGCAGTTTGAACTTGGTGTGAGGTTGCCAAACATCCCTGTGTGTGTGGGGTAAGCAGATTTTCTGCTTTCTTGCGCAAAAGCTACAATAAGGGATACTGGGATAGAGGGGGATGGAACGCAAAGGCTAGGGAAAAAAGGGGAGAGATAAGGAGAATGACGACATTTTTTAGTGCTTACCATCAACAAAATGATTGTAGAGTAATGGCGGAGGGTCAGAAAACGCACCGATTTTCACGGAGGGCCACATCTTATTGGTTTGACTTCTCACAGGGCAGTAACAGCACATTGCAGCCTCTTATAGAAATACATTATATGTGTTTACATTTTTGTATTGATTTTAATGGTGTAGTGCTGGATCTCTTAAAATTATTTTAAGCTAGCGTTATCAAGAAATTTCTTTCAGGAGTGCAGAAGCTCTAATGCATTTTTTATTATACCAAAGTACCAATTACTTAGAGGTCTACAAATGTGAATGTCCTTTTCTACAAAGACTTTAAATCATCCCCCAATTTGATTTGTGTTGTTTCAAATGCCCCTTCAGATCTTTGGTTTGCTGATCTTTTGAAAATCACAGTCCATCCTCCACTTACTCAGAAAGATAATTTTAGTAACCTATGAGTCTGATCAGGGGATTAAAGATTTCTCAGAACTTGGAACCAGCCAAGGCAAACAGTCTACAAGTAAAAACGTTCAAAAGAAGAAAAAAACTACAACAAGCCCAGTTCTGGTGATCCAGGCAAGTTAATACTGAGAGGCCATAAGATGCTATAAAAAAACTTCTACAGGTGGTGTGCAAGGAGAAAACCTTCAGACTCCAAGAAAAACATGAAGGCCAGACAAATACCAGGCTTTCAGAAATATTGTTCTTTGGAAGAGGAGCCTGAATATTTGGATAAGATTAATAGAAAGTGGCTTTAGACTTGAATAAAACTCAGAGCCTAGATGTGCGTTATCTAATTAAATCTGAGTACAGGTCTGGATTACTTTTTCCAGTTAGAGTGGATGCTGGGAACTTCAAGAAACAAAGAAGGCAGCATGAATAGCTACACAAATTGGCTGTACAAAAAACCATGGAGAGGTGTAAAGTTCCCTGATTTTGGTCTCTGTAATCATAATTAGCAAAAGCTGACTGTGAAGACCTTGTATAGATTAAGATCATTTACCTTTATTCTACATTTTAACCTCAAGTTAACATGGTATTGTGTAGAGAAATAATTATTTATTTGCACTTTATTTTTTTCTCTTCTCAGAGGCTTTTTCTGTGTGTTTATAATAAGAGTTATGTCTTTTATTTGGGGGTGGTCCACAATCAGTCCAGCACTTGTCAACATCACAATTTTCCTGCAACAGCCCTCCTCAATCTTCCTCCCCCGTGTTACTTATGGCGGCCGGGACAATAGGACTCGCGATAGGTGTCCTGTGCCGCGCCTGATAACGGTGCCTCCATGCAACGCAGCCGTCACAGCAGCTGATTGATGGGATCAGCTGGTACAGTCGCACGCAAAACAGGCCTGTGGAAAGACAAAGGTGCACACAGATTGAGGAAGGGATGCATGCGGTAAGAAAAGATGATAGGTCAATCACAACTTTATGACCATTTATTAATCTTAGTTGAATTTTTTTTTTTGATAAGACACATTTAGTCTTTTTCCTGCCTTATGGTTTGATAGAAAACTTTTTAGCTCATACAGAGTTGGAGGAAAAGGAGAGGCGAAGCAAGACTGGTCGGAAAAGTGTCTAACCCTTCTGCCATTTTCCATGCATCCTTGGCTGGAGAATGCATGGAAAATGCAGATGAGGCCAAAGGAGGAACTGCTGTCTGTCCAGCACTAGTTTAAACACAATCAGAAATAGAATAAACCATTTATGCCATGGCTTTAAGCAAAAAACCATCTAAACTTAAAGCAGATTTGGCAGCTAACCACCCTTGTGCATCTGGTATATAGAAATGACTTACAAGAGTTGGGTTTTACCCTGTAAACCCAGACAATTAATCAAACTTTATAAACTGTTGCCATGTTTATGTGCGTGTGTGAGAAGGAACCACGGCACCAGTGGGAGATGTTGCGGAAGAAGAGGATGAAGTAGTGACTGTGGGAATAAAGACAGGACTTGGGAAAGGGAGAACGATTGAGAGCGAGTGAGCTGCCATCAATCACCGTCCTGGGGTTCAGGATTATTTAACTTGAGTTTGTTTTGGGTTTTTTAGAGGAAGAAAACAACACGTATGGGAAAGGTTGGAGAAAACATGGAGTGTGTGAAGAAAGGCAGAAGATTTGTTCAGCAACCTTTCTGCAAACATGCAAAATGAAGATTAATTGATCCAAAGACATAAAAAGCATATATATAAGTAAGCATATATATATACACGATATCGTTTTACGGTGCGATACCATTCTAATATACTCGTATCAGTATTGGTTACTTAACCAATACCATGAACCGGTACTTAAATTGTGAAAAAAATATCTTATCGAATTTACTATAATTTCTTGTAACAGGCAGAGAAGGAAATAGGACATGTCTTTGTGGTAGAAGTATTGGCATTGGTACCTGTTGTCGGCAAGTACTTAGATCCAAGTATCGGTATCGCATCAGTTTGAAAAAAGTGGTATCGTTACATCTCTAATCTGGGATCTTTTCCTGACATATTACTCAACTATAACTCAGTGATACACCTGCTGCGATTAGTCGTATGGGCTGGGCTACCCGGCTTCTCTTTTCAATCTGTATTTTGGAATTTTTGTCAACAGAATAAAAAATTTTTTTTTTGAAGAAACACATTTAAGAATTGACATAGATTAGTCTTGTATTATACAAGTTATCCATTTAAGAGCCTGCTCCACTCTTCATCCCCTCCATCTGTCGTTTTCAACCTTTATTGTAGTCTTAGATTCCCTATATAAGTTGCTCCCAGTTCTCACCTTCACCACATATTTCCGTCCATCTTCCATTTCCTACCTTGTCTGGCTCCAGCTTCCCAATGGTCTCATTCAACACTCCTTTCCTAGCACTACCAATTTATTTACGTCACAGTTTCCTACAAGGAGTCAGTACATGTTTATCCTCTTTAATAATTCCTTTCTCCAATAAAGTACTGCCCATCTCGTGTCAAAGCCTCTACATTCAGTCTGTTGGACAGTAAACCTAAAAAAAATCTAAACTGGTCATCCTTAGTTTAACTGTTGCTGCTAGAGCACAGTCTGCTGCAGGAGAGCCATGAGTCTTAAACAGGCACACACCACGAGAGCTCAGATACTGTACATTTCCTCTGTATTTCCTTTGTGACCAAGGTTGCTCCACCAAAACAGCTGTGCAAGCATTGGTTCAGCAGAATCATCTGAACAGTTCTCTAAAAAGAATAATAAATATGGAAAACTGCTTACAAAACAAACACCAAGCAAGTGAAAGCTTTGACCAACTAGAAGCACCTTGGAAAAAACAAAGATAGATAGATGTTTTAAGAAGGTAGAAATACGACAGAAAACAAAGCATTTCTTAATTCTTAAAAGACCTTGCCTGCTAAGATGTTATGCTTCAATCCATCTAGGACTATGTACAACCCATACACAACTATCTTAAATTATGGAGATATAGGAATAAATTCCAAGAAACCTCAAGGCTATTAAAACTAAAAAATAAACCAAAACCAACAGCACCACTAGCAGCAAACAGAGCTTGGATAACTAGCTTTCTGCAGAGAGGGTTTCAAAATTCAATTCTGCATCATATTTCAATTGCAAATGAAGAACATCTATGGTCTGAGCACGGTAGAATTGATCTTGTGTGCATCTCTTTGCGGCCTTCTTTTGCTTCTCTCGGTTTTTTCCGTCATCCACTTGCCTGCCTACCCCTCTCCCACCTCGTCTTCTCTCCGTATCAGGTACAAGTCTGCTGGATTAGGCTCCTTTAAGAGCGGATTAGCTGTGTCGGAGCCATTTGAGGCAAATTGCTCCGAGGAGCCAATCTACCCCCTTCGCTGCCACCTCCTCATTTCTCCTCAGCAGGACAGTCACAATTCTCAAAGTAATCCTAAAATCCTCAGCGCACACCCCCACTTGTCCTGCACCGATTTCTGTCTGTTTTACCTTCTCTGTTTCTCTTTTATCTGCCTAATTCTCCAAGTGCAGCTTTCTTCAGTTCTCACAGACATGTGATAAGGAGTGAGGAAGGTGTAATTGTATAGAATTGGTCTGGTGAGCATGTGTTGGCAGATGGGGATGTATTTAGACTAGTCCAGGTTGAAATCGTCCAACAAATGTATCTTTTTGTAAATGTCGGGTATCTGAGTCTTCATAAAACAAGATTGACAAAGTATATATACCCATGTTACAACCTTAAACTTTAATGTATTTTAATTAGGATTTCATGTGACAGACCAACACAGCGGGGCTCATAATTGTGAAGTGGAAGGAACGCTTTAGCAGCTCTACAAAAAAAAAAGTGAAAAGTGGTGTGCAATTATACTCGGCAACGTAAAAATTATTACAACCTCCACAGCAGAAATTGTTTTGGGTTATCTACCTATACATCCAATGACTGAAATTTAAGTCAATTTTTTCCAATCTATTTGGACAGTCAGCATCGACGACATGAAGCCCCGTTTTCACTAGACAAGCTCCAAAACTTTTCTGGGAACGTCGAAAATCTGCTGGCTTGGTCCTCCCAGCCTTCATGTCTCCATATAAAATTGGCCCTTTAGGGAATTTGTTAAGGCTATCATATCCCAACTGTGTCGGCAGTGAGTGACATCACCGATCAGCTCCGAAAGGCGTCCACAGCTGCAGAGAACAAGATATCAAGATTGGAGGAAGCGGGGATGGTTGTTGTATCTCTGTTTTCTATGTTGTTATAAAACACTTCACCAGCAACTTTTACAATTTTACAAAGCTGGTTGTTTTGTGATGTCTGCTGGTATCATTTCTCACTGGGTAACACCCAATCAGCATGAGTTAACCACAAGTCCCGCCCAACAGCGACTTGTGTCATTTCTGAGAAAACACCCCAAGGTTCTCGTTTGGTTCCTGAAATTGGCCGGGAAGTCTGTATTTTGGACTGGTCCGGAGAAACAGAGACACACGAATACCGCGAGGGTCCAGTAAAATTACCAGGAAGTCCCTATAGTGGAAACGAGCCAATTTGAATCTTTTGAGCAGTTTTCTGCTGTGCTCCTATCTCAAGTCTTTTGCATCTAACAGGTTTTCTTTCAGGATTTACTTTTTAACCATTCATCTTCCCATCAGCTTTGACCAGTTTCATCCCAACACCACAATGCTTCCGCTTCATAGTGATGCTCTACTTTGGGTTGTGTGTAGCCTGCAGGGCATTGGTAGCCCTTGGAAGGATTCTGTGCAGCCCCCTGACGGTGCCTGTTACATTCATACGTTTAACAGCGATGGCAGTTGATAATGATAGACGAACATTTTTTACCCAGAAAATAATTCCAATAAAAAAACGTCAATGTTTGCGGTTGTAACGTGATAAATTGTGAAAAAGTGCAAGAGGTTTGAATATAAGGCACTGCATGTGTAATTGAGATCATGACGGAGGCCAGAGAAGTGTTAATAATGAGTGGCAGAGTGCATGTGTGTGTCAGCATCCCATTAAACATGTGAGGGTGTGTTTTAGGGATAAGGATGGGGAACATCTGTGTCTCAGCATTTCTGCATGTGTTTGAGCCATCTGGCATGGTGGACACATTTCAACCCATCATAGCTATCAAGGTGAGCAGCAAGTCAGAACAAACCCACTATTTACTCCTAATGTATCACTGCAGTCACAAGATTCCAGCTTTATCTGACCCTTTGTGTCCAGTTTAGTGATCATAGCGCGAGTCTGAGCTTTATTTACCACAACAGCCTGAAACATTTGGACAGAGACGGGCTGTCACACCGCGCGCGTGTACCAAACGGGCACGAGCGCACACACACACACGCCCTTCCCTCGTCGCGATTGGGCTTCAAAGTGGTGTGGGCAACGGTTGCTAGGGCAACCGGCAGCCGAGCAAGGCAGCCAAAGTTTGAGCCACTGGCATGAGGAGAGAGCGTGCGCTTCCCTTGTTTCATGTGTGCACCGTTTGCGTACGGAAGAGGTAGAGCAACCAAGCGTGCTGGCATTTTTGTGTGAGAGTGTTGAATGTGTGTGTGTGTGTGTGTGTGAGGCGCTGGCAGGGTGATGGCAGTCTGTTTAGTATTCAGCCCCCTTACTGCATTTGGCTTCCTCCCTCCTTTAGCCCACCGACACAGCATAAGAACCCCCCCCCCCCAAACACACTATCATGAACTCACACACACACACACTGTTTCCACGGTGACAAGTTCTCTCAACCGTCAGGCCTGCAGGCCGGTCGGAGCTGTAAATAGGGTTGATATAAAACCAAAAAAAAGAAGGCTTGATTACAGACACACATATTGGCAATAAGCACTTCACCGTACGGTGACATTCCTCTCCTAAAGCAGCCTGTTGGTGGGGGCGCGTATTGATGTTTCCTCTCAGAGCCTGCGCTCACACCTCCGGGGCGTGTCGAATGGGTGGAGATGGTCTGTCTCAGTGTGTTTTCTCTGCCGCGGTCAAAGCAAACCAAACAAATTTGGTGGTTGAGTGTTGCGGGGAGGTGAGTCGGGGCCGGGAATTGTTTTCCCTCCCGCTGCTGCTGCTGCTCATACGTGCACGTATGGAAGCCGAGACACACGCACACACACAAATCGGTAGATCCTTTTGCATATTGAACTCACCGTCATGCATCTTTACTGTTCGGCGGGCAGAAAAGAAAGATTTGAGCAAACAGTGAAACGTTACCGGCACAGTTAGTGCGCGCGCGCGGAGGAGAGACACAAGACGGGGAGCGCACGTTATTGATTGGGAGTAGAGCAGCTCAGCAGCAGCCTGCTCCGAGCACAGGAGAGGCAGTCAAAGAGGCACAGTGGAGGAGGGAGGTAAGGGTGAGGTGACACAAGGAGAGGGTGGGGGGAAGCCATGAGAAAAAATAAGAGAGGAATGGACAGCAGGAGCACATAGAGAGAGCTGTTTGTCTTGTGTTTGTCTTAACATGAAGCATCTTGGAGGAGCCAGAGAGCAAACACACACAGGAACACAGCAGTCAGCTTCGTCCACTCCACCCAGACGCCTCCCTCCCTCCCTCCCCTCTCTCTCTCTCGACATCCCCAGAGTCTCTCCATAGGATCTTAGGGAGGCCCAGCTCAAGCCCTGACACGTGTGGCTGAGAGAAAGGGAGATGGAGGAGGGAGAGCGAGCAGTATTCACTTGTTTATTTGTCACTCTAGTCTAGCCTATATGTGCAGGGGAGGGGTGACAGAGGGAGCAGGAGATAAAATGTGTGTTTCTGAGGGTGGGGAGGTAAAATCTCTGCTCCTGTGAATTGGTTGCTGGTGGTGGGGAATCGGTTAGTCTTTTATGGCCTTCTTTTTAACATAAAATGAAGCCAAGAGGACAAGATTTGCTGCACTAAACAGGCACGCTGGGCCAGAAGCATTCAACACTATTAGGACGCCTGGTCACATTACAAGCTTCAATGTATTCCAATCACATTTTATGTGATTGACCAACACAAAGGCTGAATTCCATTTCCAACCCCTACACCCTTTTGGTCATTCAGTTTGTGGTTCAAATACTGCGCTGAAAAAAAATGGCATAGTCAAACATGAATAGTTCTCACAGATTCCTGCTACACAAACGTGCATGATGGAAAATGGCGGTTTGCCATCGATCCAGACATTTTTTGTATGCCTATTAAGCAGAAAAAAAAAGAGTCATACCAAGTGCACCCCAGTGAAAAAAAATAATCCACAGATGAAAAAGGTTAAATATCCCTCTGCTAAAACTGTCATATAGTTTTTTTCACAATGAAAATACTAATAATTAGTCCGAGTAAAAGTATAATTAAGCATTATTAATTGACAAAATTTGTATATACTGGATCAATTTAATCAACATCCTCAAGTATTTTTCTATTTTTGTTTTGAAAATATGTTTTAAAATATGACGCCATTTCTCCCTGATGGGAAATATATTTTTTGTTTTAATAAAATACAAATGACAGTTACACAAATATGTAACAATTCAGATTAGATGTCGGTGATTATTGTGTCTTTAAACTGCATTTCTTTTGACTATTCATTTTTACAGATAATTTTGAGGCTGGATTTCATGCGCAACTGCTATCTCTTTGTACTGTAGAATATTTGTAAGGAGCTAGAAAGCTGCCCATAGCGCTCACCCTGCTGCACAGAATTCAGTAGGACATCCCAACAGGACAAGAATAAGAAGGGAGCGAAAAGGAATTCAGCAAAGCGTTTTTCTAAAGTGAAACAAAACAAATACTACATATCATTCAGGTTTTATATTTAAAACAAAAAATATATATATATAAACAGCAATAGAAATCAAATATACTGTAATATTATTTCAGGTTATATGAGCCAAATGTGGCACTATGTTTAAATATAGGGTTGACCTAAGCTCCAGTATCATCTCTTTGACTCTAAGAGGTTTTCTTAGAGGATTGTCCTGCATTTAGCTCTGACCAGCTTGGCTGACCCTGCTGAAGGAAATCATCCACACAGAATGATTCAGCCATCAACGTGCTTCATGGTGGGAATTGATCTGCAGAGTAATATTTTGGAAAATATCTGAGGCCTTCACAGAATAGCAGTAGGTAAAGTGATTTTAAATTACATAAAGAGAGGACCTCATTAACTAATAAAGGCACTGAATACTGATAGTGGGTTAAGAAAGGTGTTTATAAGAGAAAATGTTCAGTCTGCTGTGCTTCTGTCATAGGCTTTAGGAAAACAGCAGAAAATGTGTTATAAGCTCAAAACTAACCACCTTTTAGCAGCACAAGCTCTACATTTTATTTTAAATGCCAACTCAAATTGCTGTGTCACAGCAAAAACCTGATGTAGATCAGAATGACCCTAGATCCTTATCAGGGTCTGTGTGAGCCTGACTGCGTTTTTTTATTTGGCAAGTGGAGCCGTAGTCTTTCCTCCACACATACTCATTCACAAAGTCAAAAGTCCCGCTGCAATCAGTCTGCGCGACGCAAGCAGCCCTCCACTGAGGCAAGCAGCCGTCAGTCTACTCTCATCCAATAATCACTCAGATAACCCTAGAGACCCGCCCACAAACCGTCAGCCACACACCACTGCTTGTGCAAGAAGCCACATCCGAATCTGCATCGCACCAACATCCACACAAAGGCTCACGCTCGCTGCCTTTGTTTCCCTCCCACCGTCCCACTTGCTGCTTTCCCTGAGACATCTACCACCGTGGCGATGGTAACCGCGACAACGGGCATAAATTAGCGTCATGGCAATATGCAAAGCGAGGGAGCAACAATTAAGGCTTGACTAACGAGCTTTGGAGTAGCGAGGCTGAAGTTTCCCTGAGCAGCTGCTAACTGGATTAGCTTACACACACACATACACACACACACACACACACACACACACACACACTGAGAGGGAGAGAATAGAGCTGTGAGATTTTTTAAACACCACCTGTGAGACAACAAGCACCCATAAAGGAGAGTGTCTAATACACACACAGGAGTTGTACAGGAAGAAAATGGAATATAAATCAATCTAGCTCTGCTTGAGTCCATCACCTACAAATCATATAAAGACATACAGTCATCTGGGGGAAAAAATAGGTCAACCAATTAAATATTTTATTTGTTCAAAATTATCATTCATGAAAAAACATTTAATACTTGTTTATTTTAAAAGATGATTGACCACTCTTAGTTGGATATGCCTGCAGCACATGCAAGTTTTCTCTGATCCCCATTGACCGCATTAAGCACAAAAAGAAAACGGACAGGAAAACGAGCGAGAAAAAGCCAGTCTCTTCTACGTCACAAAAAGTATGGCGGAGAATTTTCTGCATTTCAGGAAAGAACCGCCCCACTTTTTAAAAAAAATCCGCATGCGCAACACTCTACCCACCCCTGAGAGGGAACACAGAAGTAAATAACTTCTTCTGTCGGTAATCTAAAATGGATTTCTCCAAATAGTATGGCAGACTTTATTCTTTATGTCGAGTATTAACTTGCCGATGGAGGCATCAGTGGGGAGCCCAACCTGTGCTTTCAGTGCACGCCATCGTTGGAAAGAGTCTCCTAAAACGCTCTAGTCTCGTTTGTCTTTTCTGAGGCCTTTCTCTTCTTATCATACACTTCGAAAACACTTTTTCTCTTGCAACTCTCAGCCATTTTTAAAAGGCCTGGTGAGAACTGCGTGGAGGAATAAATGGATGAAGGCGTAGCATATTGCACATAAACACCTGAGAGTGTGCATGCACAGACAGTAAGGAGAGACAGGAGGATTAATAGTCTAGATGATCCACCCAAAAAAAAAGATCCTCCACCACACCATTAACGATAATGTCAGACTGCTTCTTCTTTGTGTTTATTGGCAGACTGCAAACAAAACAAAAAATTGGGGCATTACCGCCACTGACTTGTATAGAGTGAGGACCAGAATGACACTTAAGGTTGTACTCGCTGGTTGTCTTGGGTCAATGGATTGGGTCAGTCCACTTAATTTACACAGGCATTTTAGGGCATGGTCACACCTACGTTCTACCCGGGACGAAACAGCAGGGGGTAACCTGTGTCACGGTTAAATTTCAGTGTCACAGCAGGCCCCAGCACGGATCCTCTGGCCTTAGCGCGGATCCTTGGCCCGACTCTAGAGGTTGTTCTGAGCGCGGTTGCTTCAGCTCGATTGCTTAACCCCACCCACGTGAAGAAGACGTAATGAAAGTATGAATGTGCGCCGCCCACGTGGAAGCCCTGCCCACAGCGGACGTATTTATACAGCGTCTGCAACCCTGAAAGCATAACAAAAAAACAGAAGAAGAAGATGGCTTCAAGCAAAGGCTGTATCCGTAGTGCTCTGGCATTTTCAGATCTATATCTTTCTTCCTCCACGAGGAGTGTGTAAATCTGGCTGATTATAAAAAGCAAAGGCAGAAACTGCGCGTTGCTGTTATCATTCTCCATGTCAAAAATTGGAATGCCACTGTTTTTCTCTCTTCTTTTATCGGGTGTGCGATCACATCAACCGAAAACAACTACTGGCGCCACCCACCGGACTGCAGTGAAGCAGACGCTTTTGAATTGCGTCAATAATATGTAAATGGTTCCCACTACTGGGCCACAGAGTGGCGCGTTTCCTACATGGCTAGTGTGACCGCAGGCCGTCTGCTCCTAGACCTTTCGAGCCTGGTTGCGTTTAACCCGGTTTCCCTGGTGTGACCGCAGCCTTAACAGTCCGGCCCAACCAGGCCCACCCTTTAGAGCCAGGCCTGATCTTTGCTAGTAGAAGCTAACCATTAGCAACTCCACAACATTACAGAACCTGTTCTGGCTTGTGTTATTTATGCATTGCGTTTTTTTTACCAAGGAAAGAGGAGCTGAGGAATAAACTCCACAAATAAGGTAAGTTCAATCAGTTTTTAGAAGGCAGCATGAATGCTGTGTTGCTGTTAGCCAATTACAGGCTAGAAATTTGCATATCATGAATATAAATGGAACAATCCCCTGACAGCTTCAATCTCCTGAAACAGAAGAGCGAGAGGTCTCCCCCCACACCCACAGAAAACGACTCGCAAGGCATTCATTCATACAAGAGACCACAGCAAATGTATTGGAAAAAAAAGGCCTTTGGGAGGTATTCATATAATTATGACTAATCTCTTTTCTTCTTAATCTCTCAAAAGGGGTATGTTGGTGAGCTGGCCAGGTCCTCCTGTAGCTAAGCATTCACAGACCATGAACCTTTCACCTCCATGCTCCATAGTTGGTATGAGGTTATTTACCTAAAATATTGCATTTGGTTTATGCCAATCATCTGTTCTGTTGTCCAAATAAATCATCTTTTGAGTTGTATTAAAAGCATGTACTTCTACCTCAACAGTATCAAGAGCTTGCTTGTTGGCTCCACGGCGAATTGTTAGGGATTTACTTCTTTTCAGTTATTGTGGCCTACTTTTGTAATAAACTTGCTGTGACAGTCCGAACTATCCCTGTTGGCGGTTGTTTTAAACGTCCCTCACTCTTAGACTTTTTTCCATAGAGTGAAATGGCTGATTTCAAGTTCTTTTGTGATCTCTTTAAATAACCTACCAGACTGTTATATTCTTCTTTCTCAAGGTCTCAGACAGCACTCTCTTTCTCACCATAGTGTTGACTCCCACCTCAATCAGAAGCAAAACAAACTAAATGTCTGAAGTTTAAAAAGGGCAAACCTCCCCCTGATCCTGAAATAAAGTTTTCTCTTAATGTAGATCCAGTTGTATTTGCTATAGTGTTTGATTTTAGCTTTACTAAGTCGGAATAAAATGCAGATTGTTCAAAAAAAATTCTTAAAAGAAACAGTCATTTTAAACTTAACGGAAAATTCATTGAAATGTCTTTATTCAGACTGAATTTTTTACTTGAAGGTGTCCCAACTATTTTTGTCTTTATATAGCAAAATAAACTGGAGATGCACCGACCAGGCGATTCCTTCCCAATACAGATTTGTGTTTTTTCTTTTAGGTCTTACCTGGTATTTCTGATCTTAACTGATTCCGATTTTATTAAAGCTATAATGCATAAGAGAGAAAATATTAAGTTATGTTCTTTGTAGGGGTGACCCAGAATAGTCGAAGATTCTATGGATCGATATGCGGAGCCTCATTCGACCACCAATTTTACGGTAGAATTTTCGCAGTTGAAATTAGCATCAATCCGTTTAGCATCATAGGGATGCTTAATGTCCAATCACACACACAAATATCATTAATATACAGTTAAATGAAGTTTAAACAACCTGTAAACATAATAAACGTATAAAACTATTCTAAACATGCAAATAGTTTAATTAACATTGCGACTGTACAAAGCAGAGAAGTCACCAGACAGCGAGTTTGAACTCTACTTCTCTCAAACTTTACACTACAAAACCAATAGGGGGCAGGGTTTTATACAACTCATGCATGAGCAGGCAGAGGTGGACAACAACATTGCAGTCAAGGCAGACATATAACTCCCATGCACCACCATCTCTAAGATGGTGCACAGACAAACACTGACAACAACCTAACTCAAAGAATTACTGAAGAAGACGACTAACATTTGGAACACAATGCAAAACTCAGAACTTCTACTATTAACATGAACATATTACCAATAAGTTTTTGCAGCATACAACCACCCCCGTACAGCCTGCACACAGATTATTCAACCACTGCTATAGAAAGATTCAACACTTCTGATTCGAATGTGTGAATCCTTAGTCGGGGACACGCCTATTTCTTTGATATAGGCAGTAGTTTTGAATCCAACAGAAAACTGAAGGAGAGATGAGAATATTCCCAATTATTTAACCAAAGTCTGTTCCCCACATTTAGTTGATTTTTAAGAAACGCAAACAGTAAATCAAAGTGTACTATGTTGGTTCATATGTTTATACACTGAAAGATGTTCTTAACTTCAAAGCAGGATTTTCTATATTTTTGAGAATAAGATTACGCTACCACACAAAAATGGCAAATTTATTTCGAGACCATTTACTCATATTTAGCTTCCATTTTAACATACTTATTTCACCAACAGGGGTATGAAAAACTTGTAAAACACCTTTGAAATATTGTTCAAAGAGTAAACACACCAGATAGGACACCAGGTCATTTAATTTGAATGAAATTTTCTACAAGGGTAAATACTGTTAAAAAAAAGGCAAAACATAGAATATCACAAACAAAAACTAATCCAAAAAGATAAAAATGAGTATGGTCCAATTAAAAGGCTTCAACGGAGTACATTTCTGTGTGATCCGTCTTGCTACATAAAGTCTTACTCATAGCAACAGGAACCTCAGAGGAAGAGTAAAAAACATTTTACATTTCTGAAATAATGGATCCAAACTTCATGAACTTATTAAAGAGCTTGAAAAAACACTGAAAGAAGCCTGACTGATGCTGGTGACCTGAAAAGTTAAAACTAACCAGCAAGATGCTGCTGAACCAGGAATTCTTGAATGACATCAACAACAGTGGAGATGACCGTCAGAGAGCTGGCAGCACATAACATTAATGTACAAAGAAGCCAACCAGGATAATTTTTGCTTACAAGTGGTTGCTAATTGTTGCATTGCTCTCTTTTCTCACCCTTTTTCAACTTTTATAATTATTTAGATGTTCTGCAACATGGGCAGATTCAAACATGGCAAAATTGGGGGATTTTTAGCATTTTTCTAACTTCCTATGGTGATATTTGCATATTTAAGAAAAGATTCTCAGATACAGTATCTAATGCATCTCGATGACCAGGTGACTGCACAAAAGTCAGAGGCTCTGAAGTGAGACTTTTGTGAGTGCAGCGGGTTAGAAGCGCTCCAAACAGCACGATGTGTGCCAAAGACAGGTGTTGTGCGGCACCTGCTGCCGCTTTAACTGCAGGCTTTCCAAGGGCAGACCTCTGGACTCCATTCAGGACCATACTCTACAGAGGAAACTCCCTGATTGCATATAGTATTGACCAAAACTGCAACTTAATGGTTTCGAACAAAGGATATTCAATCTAAATCGGTGTCAAGAATTAGAGATTAGAGGAGGTGGCGACCGAATCTCACATTTGTTCTCTTTATGAGCTTCTAAATGCTATGTAAAGCTCTATAAGCTATCTAAATGAGGTTGAACTATTTTCAAATAAAAATTTTGACAAACAGTTAAGTCTCTAATGATGGAAAACTAAGAGTATTATTTAAAAAGACCTGCAGCAGTAAATGTAAAAATACATTTTCATTCAGGGGCCAAGACAAATGAATGGTATAATTTTATGATTATTATATGTAAAAAGTAAAAAAAATATTGTTCTTCCCCTTTAGTATTATTTATCATGGACTACTCTGCTGATCTTTCACATAATATCCCATTAAAACTGATTGGAGTCTGTGGTTCTAATGTGACGAGCTAAAAAAGATGAAGTGATAATTCTTTTGCTGCACACTGCAAAGTCTCAGTGTCATATTCGAATTTAAATATTTTTTTAAGACTGATATAATTTATTTAAATTACAAAATTTTTTTACTGACAACTCTTAACCCAGGAAAAATACAATCAACCTTTCTTTAAGCTTTTCAAACACACTGCCTTGTTCAGTTGTGTCTCTCATTGCAGGGTCTCGATTTTCTTTTGCTCCATCTTCACTCTTTAATAAATCTTTTCCTTTTTGCACAACCTTCTCCTCTCTCGCTCCTATAGGTCTTCAAATCCCCTCCACTCGCACAAATAAATCTCCCCCCCTACCTTCCTAAATCTATGAACCACATTCCAACATACATATACACAGAGTTGCACTTTCACACACAAACACACCACACACACACAGGCCTCCAGGCAGCAGCCACAAAGGCCTTATATTAATAAATCTGCTGCTTTATTGGTGCTGAGTGTCTCTGGCAGAGAGAAATGGAGAGACAGAGGAAGGAGAGAGGAACAGAGGAGGAAGAAGACAGGAGTCACACATCACCAGGAGGGGAGGAGGAGGTGGCGACCGAGCGACTGTAGCCATATCATCCGAACAAGAAAGCAGGAAAGAGATAAAGAGCAACAAAGCGACAACAGGCACTATTTCTAATACGATTCGGGAGCCATTGGCTCTGGGATAATGTGTAGAACCTCAAAAAATAAAATAAAATAATAGAGTGAATGTGTTGCTTAAAATAAGTGCAGTTCACCCACATTGTAACAGCATTGTTTGGAACATAATTAGGACCACCTGACACCTGGCTGAACTGCTGGAGCGTTCAGAGTGGGCTGCGCTGGGAAACAAACTGCCCGAGGTGGGCTTTGGGTAATGACAGCAGCAAGCTTGGCTTAGTGGTCCAATCTCAGCCATCAGTCAGCTGTGACAGATTGGGGATGTGAGCTAAGGAGCCGTTTAGCTTTGGTGTTTGCTTGGTGTGTGAGTGCACGAGTTTATGTGCACAAGGAGAAGGAACATTGGGGGAGGGCTATCAGGGCTGCTAGTGTTGCAGAGGCATCAATACACTCTCGACAGGCCATTTTCCTATGCCTATTCCCAGTTCTGGCTTGTTGCTGGGGCAACTACCACCATTTTAACTTCCCTGGATGGAAGATTTTAATAAAAAAGAGCAATCTGAAACATCTCCCAAGCTTAAAGAACCTCTTGTATTTAGTATTAAAGCTGTAATGGTGGGCATTGTGAGCTCAAATCAGGGCCAAATATGATCAATTCACCAATATATTTTTCTCGTGCTGCAAAGAAAAGCTTTAAGGTATTAACGTTTTCCTTTTAAAAGATAATGAGTTGAGAAAGATTTTCAAATGACTTGTGATTTTTTAACACCCATGTCACTATAGATATTTATCATGTTTTACTGCATTTTAATCATTTGTCTCAAGTTTCATACTTCAGACCAGTAATTGGCAACAATGTGCTTGTTTATCAACTGCTTATTAAAAAAAAAAGAAGAATAAAAAGCTATTTGTATGTTGCTGAGTCCTTGATTCCTGCAACACTGAAAGTCAAAGATCCAAACTTTCTCCAATTAATGAATGCACCACACTTAGGCGCTTCCGTTTAGAAGTTCTTGCTGAGAGGAAAAAACAACTCAAAGTCAGCAGTTTTCAGCATCAGTGAGGAGGTTAAAAACTGAAGTCAGAGGTAGCACATAGAATAGTGAAAAGCTCTTTGAAAGGAACAATGTTGAGAAGAGTGTGGTTCCTTCAGACTGCAAGAGAGTGAGAGAGAGCAAGACTTCAGCAGATAAGTGGAGAGCTAAACAGAATATGGTTCTGTTACTCAGTTTAATGTTTTACCAACGTAAGGATGTACTTTCCCTTGGGAATGAACTTCGGCAAAGTTATTGTAATGTTATTCATACTAACCATCAGTAAAAGTTTTAAAGAGTTTAAAACAGTAACTTATCATTTTCTTACAGCGAAAGCACTCTCACTCACACACAGACACAGATGGACGTTGCTTCTGCTCCTTATTTAATACTTAATGACCAATAATGGTCAGAGAAGAAGGCAAAACTAGACTTTTTAATGCTCTTCTTGTATCTTCTTACAGTTCTTAAGGAACAATCAGAGCAGTCTGAAACTTGTATACACAGCTGTACAACAACAAACTTCTGACTAATACAGGTCTTGTTAGTCTGCTCTGTTATGGCCCTTAAATAGGAGCATTATGTATATGCACGGACTGAATGTGATCTACAGCAAAGTGGAACCCTCGCAGGCTTGTACAGGTGAAAAAAAGAAAATCCAAATCATTTAAGCTTGTTGAGTGGAGGAACCTAGATCGCCATGATATGTGCTAAAATACAAAACAGCCTCCTCCATCATCTCTGGGTCATCCCAAAATCCATTGCAATCTATAGAGCGGCTTCATGAAAATAATTAATAAAAACAATCAACAGGCCAGTACCGTCCACACTCCAGCTGTATCACAGGAAAACAAAGACAATGCCGTTCTCTTACCTGGCCATGAGGCTGCATGGTGCTATAGGGCATGTTCTGGTTCAACACCTTCTGCTTCATCATCAGCATCCTCTTGTGCTCCTCCCCTAGGTGCGCGGTCTGCCCGGGGATCGGCCCCTGCGTCTGCCCTGGCCCCTGACCGCCACCTCCGGCACCTCCCATGTAGGGGGCCATCATGGGGTTCTTGACTTGGCTGTTCCCTGCCATGGGTGGAGTCATCCTCTGACCCATGTGGTCCACCCCGCTGCCGCTGAAGTGACTCAGGGGTTTTGTGTTGTTGTATGACAGCATGGCGGCTGTTTGCTGCTGCTGTTGGGACTGTTTGGACATAGCATTCTGGTTTATGCTGTTCGGCTGCTGCTGGCCCATCATGCCCATGGGGTTGTGAGGGAGGTAGTTATTCATGGGGGCTTTTGGCCCGTTGTTAGTTGTCATCCCAGCCACCAGAGGGCCCTGTGGTGTGTTAAAGACTTGTGGTGGATACATCATAGGGCTGTTGGGTTTGTCTTGATTAAAGGGACCAGAATTGTAAGGACTGGTTGGAGCCCCAGGGGACCAGTTAGTTGCTTGTTTTTGCTGCTTTTGCATCATCTTGTGATTAGCATGATGCTGGGCTATTGCTTTTAGCTGCTCTGCTGGAGAAAGTTCAGGTGTGACTGGGCCCACAGACTGACCTCCAGGGCCAGTCCCACCTGGACCACCCCCTGATCCCATCTGATTAACTGGGCCTGGGTTCATCATGTATCCATTCCCAGGCCTGGAGACTGTCTGAGTCTGAGCTTGGGTTGGAGTCTGAGGTGAGCGAGCTACGCAGTTGTGCAACGGTGAACCTGACGGCATAGCAACAGCCGGAGACTGCTGCAAGGGTTGCTGAGGAGGGGTCCCATTGGCAGTGGTTGCAAACTGGGGGCCGGATGATGATGGTCGCACCTGAGAGTAGAAAACAAAAGAAAAAAAACATATGACATATGGCCAAGTTATTTCAAATACAGCACCATAATTCAATTTCAAAAAACAAAACAAAAAGAAAGAAACATCCTGCCCAAGACTGATGCAGAGAAACTAGTCCATGCATTTGTTACTTCGAGGCTGGACTACTGTAATTCCTTATTATCAGGAAGTCCACAAAATGCAATTAAAAGCCTTCAGTTGATCCAAAATGCATCAGCAAGAGTTCTGATGAATATTAAAAAGAGAGATCACATTTCTCCTGTTTTGGCTTCTCTCCATTCGCTCCCTTTTAAATCCAAAATGGAGTTTAAATTCCTCTTCCTTACGTATAAAGCCTTTAATAATCGAGCTCAACCATACATCTGATTGTTCCATATGTTCCTAACAGAGCACTTCGCTCCCAGACTGCAGGTCTACTGGTAGTTCCTAAGATTTCTAAAAGTAAATGAGAGGCAGATCTTTTAGTTATCAGGCTCCTCTCCTGTGGAACCAGCTCAGAGTTTAGCCAGATACTGAACTTATAGGTAGAATGGCTTAGGTTATCCTGAGCTATTTTTGTATTTATGCTGCTATAGGCTTAGACTGTTGGAGGACAGACTGACCAATTTTCTTCTCTCTTCTACTTTTCTCTTCTACTATTTTCCAAAAATATTTTTTCTGCTGTTACTGCGATTTATAACCCAGTTTTCTCTCAGTGTTTTTCTCCCAATAGAAGCTCTACATGGTCTGGTACCCTGCTCAAATATAATGCCCCCTGCTGGATGGAGAACATCAGTCCAGATGATGCTCTAACGCTGTGTCCACACCAAACACGATAGGAGCGACTAAAAAGCGCGTCACGCGCCTAGCTGTTCGCGTGTACATTCGCAACTTGAAGCGTATACAAAGCGAACTGGACGCGCTTAAAATATGGTATTTTCACGCGCGAACTGGCCTTCAGCAGAGCTGGGGCCAGAGTGCAGCTGCCGTGGATAATGGATTATGGTCTCCGATCTGACTGAGGACAGAGTGGATTACGTGTTCGGCCTGGCCTCCGGTAAAGCTGGGACCGCTGCACTGGGGGTTTGATGAGCTACAGATACAATCTAGCTACGGCGGAGGGATCCATAAACAGCAGTGAGCCTCTCATAAACACCGGCTCCTCGCCGCCTGAAAAACTTGACCTGCTCGTCCAGTATGTGCTGTGAAGTTCCAAGCTTCGCCTGCGCAACTTGGGATGTGGTGCGGGAGCTAGTACCAGGAAACCAGGTGAGGAGACTCAAGGCTCACTTCTAGGCCGAGGTGCTTTTACAGCAACAACGGCTCTTTTAAGAGCCACCCACAATCCTCTTAAGAGCATTCCTGTCTAAATAGTTTAACCTATTTATAATATAAAATTTTTTCCTGTCTCTGTATAGCAAACTGCTTGTGTCATGTAGCTCGGGGTGATTAGCCACGGTGTTTATCAGTATTTCCTCCATGTCCTGCTGAGGCTGTGACTCCATGACAGTCACTGACACTCTGTCCCCTGATTGGTTGTCGCGTCACGATTTGACGCTGGAGTTCAGATTTTTCCAACTCGAGTGGTAGGCGCCCGCCATGAACGGGAATGCGCAAAATGCACCAAATAAAATGCAGCGCAAATTTTCCATCGCATCTATAGCATGAATTGTTCGCGCAAATCAGGCAGAAAAGCGTTTTCGCAACACAAATCTGCTTCTGACTTGAAGTGGGACCCCCTGCCGCGCGTCATCGCGCTCCTCCATTGACATAACATGTACACCTGACTCGCCGCTTGCTTAATTCGCTTTTGGTGTGGACGTAGGGTAAGTCACCAAGCATCCTCCATGCTGTCTCTCCTCTGTCTTCTCATACCCCCAGACGGTCGTGCAGATGACCGCTTGTACTGAGCCAGGTTTTGACGGAGGTTTCTTCCTGTTAAAGGGGAGTTTTTCCTCTCCACTGTTGCTACATGCTTGCTCAGTATGAGGGATTGCTAAGGAGTTGCTGTGGTTGGAGTCTGCATGATGCGGGCGCAATCTGCTGGGATTCCTTACATAGAAAATTTAATTGATTGGAAAGTTTGTGTAATTTCAATGAATGACATTTGTTGTGAATCGGGGCTAAATAAATTGAATTGAACTCAATTTTCAAGGCCTTGTTCTTAAAATAATTTGGTAGCATCCTTTAACATATACTCTTTTATTGTGGTCAATGAATACTAACACAGCCACAAGCAACAAACAGAAGGAAAAAAATTCAGGTTAAAGTCAAAATCTAAAGTCTAAAAAACAAAAACAAAATCAATGGACCAATAGAAATATATTATGCTTACTATGCATATTTGACATCTATTAACAAAAACTAGGTCAAAATACAGAACCCCCATCAAAAATCAAAAGAATACACTCGGCCATTTGAATTAAGGGTTATGCACTCCATTCCTGGTAATGAAAAGCATGTACTAACTGATCATAAGCAGACATGACCACTTCTAATAATGTTGACGCTTCAGCTGTTTGCTGATCATAAACATTAAACATTAGCAGTGCTCCGGGGAGAAAAACTTTGCTGCTCATCGGCTTTGAATATAATGCACAGCAACATCAATAACGTATAAAGGCCAGATACCAGGAACAAAAAACACTTTATACTAAGTGTAAAGCATGGTGGTGGAGTGTTGATGATAAGGGCTTACTTTGGATGTATCTTTAATATGAGCCAATACATAAAATCTGTCATCTTAAACATTTTGTTGGTCCTCTTGTCTGCTCTTATATAAATAATATAAATATAATAAACTTTGTGGTTGTAAAGTGACAAAATGTGGAAAATGTTCAAGATGGTTGAATACTTTTGCAAAATACTGCAGGCAAGTCATGATTAAGAGCTAACAAGCAGTCATTATGACAGTCTTTATACTGACCTGTGGTGAACCAACAGGAACCTGTGGGACCCCCTGTGGAGGTGGCGGCAACGCTGCCGTTGACGTCGACCCAACGGCAGGTGTTGTACTCCCAGCGCCTTCATGTGGGGCTTCAGTCTGACTGTTTGCAGGCCTGCCAAACTCCGCCTCTCTCCTGTCCTCGAAGTCCTCGTTGAAGAGGTCGTGCATGTCGTCCTCTGGCACAGTGTTGGCCAGCTCATCAATCAGCTCCTGCCACTCCTGATCGTTGAGGTTGATGTCGGAGAACAGTTTGTTCTGGTTAGACAGGGACTGGGGTTCACTGGACTCCATCCCTCCCCCATCATCCAGTGGTTCTTGTTTCAGGTCCTTGAGGAGGCTGAAACTGTCCTCCAAGTCCAGGGAGCTGTTCAGCCTCATGTCCTGTAGGTGGCTGCCACCGTTCTTCCCCAGATCGTCGGACGCTCTGCCCGTATGGGTCCCGTTGCCGTTTGTAGTGTTGCCGGTAGACGTGTTGGGCCCACTAATGTCCATTTGAGGATGCAGAGGAGAAATAGGTGGTACATTATTGTTATTATTGTTCTTGGGGAGACCCGTTAGTGAGTCTAAACCGCCGGGCCCCTCCTTTAGAACCCGTTTGCCTGTCGGCGAGTAGCTGCCGCCATCACAGATGCCATTCTGGTCACCGTTCAGGGGGGATCGTACGCTGTCCATTTTCCTTTTCACAGTCTCCTGGAGCTGTAAGAAACAGAGAAACAGACATCAAAACTCTTCTTACACTTCAGCAACTTAATTAAACAAGAGGAGATACAAATCTACAAAACAACAAGCTGCTCTCACCGAACATCAGAAATTGTTATCAAAAACAAAGAAGTGTGCTGCAGTGATAAACCAGTTGCATTTTTAGACTAATGACCACACCAGCGGTTTCTAACATAGATGTGTATGTGTTCAGAAACACAAGTTAAAAACTGGAAGACCTGCCTTCAATAAACAGAACGGAGAGATCAAAGCAACAGCTGCACTCTCCCCAACATTAACATCCACCAATAGGCGAATGAGCTCCCTCACTGAAATCTGCAGCCCATTCTTAACCTTACTGTGGGCAGCCACCACAACGCTCCAGCTCCAGCGTCTCATTGCCTCGGCCCGAGCACAGACTAGATAACAACGGGGTGCTAACAAACCCTGACTGGTGGTTAAGGTAATCACTGTCATAGACCTGGAGGAGGGAGCAGAGGAGGCACAGACAAACAGTAAACATAATCAGAGACATGAAAAGAGACGGCGGAGGCAAACTAAAGGGTGCACGCCAACATGAGAACTTTTAAAGAACTTTCCAGTTTGGTCTTTTATCAACAGATGTTCACAGATGTGCTCCCTAAAAAGACATCCTTC
Organism: Apricaphanius iberus; assembly: GCA_028564705.1. Classification (NCBI taxonomy): domain Eukaryota; kingdom Metazoa; phylum Chordata; class Actinopteri; order Cyprinodontiformes; family Aphaniidae; genus Apricaphanius; species Apricaphanius iberus. The sequence goes on from JAPXFQ010001773.1 coordinate 346,639, forward strand.
AAGTGTTAAGATCCAGTTGGTTTGCATCATAGCGCTGAGATGCCAAAGTGACAATAAATGTCATTGAGATGAGTGTTTTACAACTGCTGAAGACATGCTACTGATATGTAACTTAGAGTAGGCCAAAATAAAAAGGTGTTTCCACAAATGTTTGCCTATTGAAACCATGTCCTGTACTGCTACTATATGCACTCAACACTTGGTTGGGCATCTTTTTCAGTGAATTACTGCATTAAAGTCGCTTGTACAAATCGGTGATACCATTAGAGCTCTGTTGAGGTATTAAGGAGGCCCAGATTGCATTAAAAGCAACCTTCAATTCATCTGCTCTGGCGTCTTATCCTCCATTTGTTGGGAATCTTCTTCTACCAATCTTTACTTCCACTCTGCTTTTAATATAGTGTATTATAGTACTCTGAACACTCAGCTTCTGTAGCAATGACCTTTTGAAGGTTACCTTCCCCATTGAGGATTAATATGATTGATGGACAACTACTGACAGTCTTCCATGTAATTGTGAAGACTAAACGTGGCCATGACAACAGTCCTGTCATCAAAAATTATTTTATTCTTCTTTCACAACATTCAAATTTTCTAACAAAAATTTATTTTGGATGTTAATTCGCTATAAGCCCTAGTGCTCAAAATTAACAGGAGAATTGTTTAGATTGAATCATGCTTGATAATTTGGCCATTGTGTGATTTTCATCAACTGTGTGCCAGTTTTGGTCCAAATGAACTTTAATAATGTAATATGTTGGAGCAGCATCTCAACTGCAGTTGAGAGGACACGGCTAGATAAGTTCATCAGGGAGGCTCTGTCCTAGGATGCAACCTCCATCCACAGTATATGGTGGGAGACTGAAAGATTCCGGATAAAATAACATAATTTTTGGATAAGTGGTTGCAGAACTGGCAAGCTCTTTCAGTGACAGACTGCTGCATCCAAGGAACACAAAGGAGTGTTGTCGTAGGTCCTTCCACCCAGCAGCTGTTACTCACTTACTAACCACCACTACGCCCAACAAACTCAATAAATGTTTAGATCCGTACTGTTATTTACAGTTTCCCTTATTTCAAATAACATTCCTGCTGTCATTTACACATCCGCGTTTACACAGTTGTTTTCACTTTTTGTAAATATTCGGGTAAATATGCCCATGGTGTACAATATTACTTATATTTTCTACTCTTATTTTTGTGTTAATCTACAAGCTTTAACTTTGCTGTCACTTTGCAGCTGGTACACCTGAAAAAAATATTATTTCTATTCTATTCTAACATTCAAACGTTATTGAACGTTTCTCTACTGCTGTGAAACTACAATCATGATGTCCTTAATGCCTTTTAAGAGCATATGGGATTTTAGCGCCCATAATCAGGTGGAAAAAATTTAAATGTATCCAATTGGCTCAAATATAATATTTGCATGTCGATCATGAATGCATGTCACTTCAAATATTTTCGACAACCAAATTTTTAACCCAGGTGATGCCTTATGATCGTGACATTGCACACACAGAATTCAGCCCGAACATTTGTGATGGGATTTGCTGTGCAGGTCTAATGTCTAAAATTCTGCACATTTTAAATTGATCAGTAGACCTACAATAAGAGCCTTAAAAAACAGATATGTAATAAGCAGGAAAAACAGGACACAAATTGTACCCCTCTGCTGAAGCGCCACTCTATTACTCCTTTTAACGCATATATATATCATTATAAAAGATGAATCTAACAAACATCCATGTTGATAATAGCCACTCACATGTCATATCCACCAGGTCTACATTTGCAACAGGCAGCTGTAAAACAAAGACACTTACAAGTAGGAAAATCATTTTCCAAAATTCACACTCTCAGCAGTCACATGTGAAAGAGTCAAAAGCACACATGAACACAGGAAGCTCTTTCGGATACATGTAAGTGTGTAAATGCACACTAAGCTCTTTGTTATTCAGATAGAACAGAAGACTAAATATATTCAGATTGTATTCTGACCCGGAGGTGGACGCATTCAAGCTGGCAGAAACACACCATAAAAAAACATCTCTTTTCTTGATTTTAGAAAAGTAAATGAGAGAAAGAGTGATGCTGGGCTGCTGGAGGTGGTTGCCTCCTCATGTTCTGCATATTGATTGGCAGTTAGCCTAATTATCTATATGAAATGAAAAATGCCCTTAGTATCAACAGGAAACACTGCAGCCTGTGAGTGATTTATACAGCAACAATACGGGGGATATTGAGTTTTTTAATATAAATGCATCGAAACACAAAAGAAGAGAAAATTGACATCTGACTCATATTCTACTTCTGTGAATATAAGCTTAGAAATACGTTTGGATTGAATTGGCACCTAAAAGTAAAAAAGCGTTAAATGAGGCAAAGAGACAGGCATGTGTTCTCCTTTTTCTTTTGCTAGAGAAAACTGTGTTCAACAACTTTTCATCTGCTAAACGCTCTGCTAAAGCCCTGCTAAAGGCTTTCCTAAAATTGAGTAAAGACCAGCTTTACAATACTAATATTTTACACTAGATATCAATACTAAGAAAAATATTGCATACTGTTTTGCATACCAAGCATTTTTTGAAGACACAGGTTTCATTGTAGTTAAGAGCAAAACATATAATTACAATATGACAAAATTTTAACGTACTTAGGCAAAATCTACAAGGAGAAAATTCCGCCCTCATATAAATAAATAACTTAAACGTGTCATTTTCCTCTTCTGATTCCTATTTTCTGCTTTTATATATTACATATAAGGGATGCAAAGATACCACTTTTTTCAAACCGATATGATACCGATATATTGGTAGAGTACTTGCCGATACGGCGTACCAATGCCAATCCTTCTGCCACACAAAAAATCTCATGAATTTTCTTCTCTGCTTGTTACAACATATGATGGAGAATTAGATTAAAAGTAAAATCGTAATAAAAATCACAACATTTTATATGTATATGTGTTTTTACTCCATAAAAGAAATCAGGCTTTACATACTTTGTTTTCAATGCCAGGTTTGGTCAAGTTTCTGTAGTTGGGGAACAAATGAAAAAAAAAAAACATCTTTGTAATGAGATTTTGAATCTAACTGTACTTGCTGTAAGTTTCCAACAAATTGTTGACAATGCATGTCAATTTAGAAGAGCAGTAAAATAAAAATATATATCCTAGTCCAAAACTGAACAGACCTAAAACCGAAGTGTCATTTAAAGTATATTTTCAAAATGTCATCTTTAAAAATATTTATAGCAAAAATTTTCTTTTTTTAGGGTGACCATATTTTGATGTTTAATGGACACTTGGTATTTACAGTGGACACTTTGCTAAGCCCTAAAACACTTCCCTCAAACACTTTATCATTTTAAGGCATGTATTATCTGTGGTTAGAAAGAAAGATAAATAAACTTCCAAAAGGCTTTCATGAGTAAAAGAAATACTTTAAAATAATGATAGAAATAATTACTCACCTAAATTAGAAATGTCATCAGTACCACTGATAGTTTACTTTTTAATTGTACAAAAATGAAACAAAAAACTGAAATAATATTGTGAGAAGTCTTTTCTATTCACTATAATAAAAGTAAAAAGCAGGCGTCTCAAAAAGATGACAAAAACTGTAAACTCAGTGTTTTATTTTCAAATTCATCCTCCTAAGCCAATTTATAGATTAACTCTCACTTTACACAACATTCTTAAAGTTTCTGTGTCCTGTGACCTGTGGGTTCTTTGCAGCTTTTTGTCACACACAAAAACACATGCCAGATATATTAATGATGCTCTCTGCTCATTTGTTGCAGATAAATGGTTTATTTTATACAATTTGCACATAAAGCTTGTGCTTTAAATTAATGTTAATAGTGAGGACAGGGAGGAGCTAGGGGAACTCATATCAAAGTAACACAGGCACCACCTGTGGTCTGTTCAGTCTATGAACGAATCAGAACCAGGCATTAAGTGGCAGCTTGTGGAGGATGTCAGATGAGAAAAAGTATGTCGTCCTGCATACATCAAGCCAGTCGGTTTAAGGTCCTGATAAACAAGGAAAAACCCTCGAAACCAGAGAGAGCTTGAAAAGTGGATGGTCACCCGTTATACTCACAGCCTCATATTACTGTCTCATGTGTGCATCATTGTAATCCGACTCCCAGGAAATCGAGCACAGACAAATGTTCTGCTTTGATTGGAATTAAAACTGCGATTAAATGCATAAAATATTTTTTATTTAATCATTCTTATATACTGTGATGGACTGGCGACCTGTCCAGGGTGTACCCCGCCTCTCGCTCATTGACAGCTGGAGATAGGCACCAGCCCCCCCGCGACCCCTTGAGGTTTAGGCGGTTCAGAAAATGGATGGATGGATCATTCTTATATAATTAATTAATCGTAATTAATACGTTAACATCCCACCCCTAATATTTATATTTATTCAGGGTGTCACAATCTCGATTTTGTATTGAAATTGATCGAAATTATGCTACGACCTTGCACAATGAAATCCAAAAGAGTATCGAGACCATCTCCTGCCATGTTTACACTCGGTGCGTCCCACTCAGGACTCCGTAATAACATTTAGCAGACAACCATGGCATCACAAGGAACGACACATTGCATTTTCCCTAAGAAATAACTCTCACCAGTTCTAATACAACTCACAACACCTGGTAACATTTTAACTGCCTGTATCATATCCCCCAGGATCAGAGCACACGTCTACAGAGCACATTAGCTGACGCTAGCAAGCAGCTATTGGCTAAGCTATAGCTCGACCACGGCTAGGATAGACAAGTTTACGCGCCTAAACCATAGACTGTAAAAAAGAATAGACAGCGCCTCCTCACTCCTCCCCGTTTACCGGAATGACACACTTTCATGGGGGAATTCATGGCGGATTCACAGACTCCTCTTCCCCAGCTCTGACGAAGCATGTTCCTAAAAAGGGCATAGGGGCGGGATCTTCACTGTAGACTCTATCCTCGCGGGGCGTGTATGGGCGTGTAGTTCGGTCATAATCACGGCCATTCTGCTCACGCGTCTTTAGCTCTGATGCTAAACTTGGCTAACTAAGCTAAAGGCTAATAGCCCCATGCCTGACTGCTGCCGTATCTGCGCTCCTCCGACGGTTCTCCTATTTCTCAACCCTCAAAAGGTAAGAACTAGTAACTTGAAATAATTATTAAAATGTAGTGTTACTATAATTAAATTCAAACGAAACAGCCTGTCAATCAAAGTCCGGCCCTTTATTAATTATGCAAGATTTCAAAGAATTATTTTACGAAAACCAGCCTGGTCTCAATTTTTTTGACGAGCCCAGCATTATCTCAGGAAGAATATGTAGCAATAGAAAGTTTAAAAAAAATTGACACCAGGCATTAAAGTTGTTTTTAACGTGTCTAAAGTCCAATGCTTTTCACTGGGGGCCTAGCGGCCAAATGGACGTACTACAGCAATGGAGGAGCAATGGCAGCCTCCATGGTATGCGTCACAAAGCAGAGCAGCCAGCGGCCATTGGCCTAAACCCCGGGCGGAGCCATTAGTATAAACATACGCATTTCATTTCCGCCGGAAGTGGTTTACCAGCGTCTGCCGGTGTAAACACAGTGATTTTTGATGATACCTTGGGAAAAAGATTTAAATAGAACTGTGGTAGACACAGCAATGTCAATGCTAGCTTGGGAACACGGTTCAGCTACTCTGACTGGAGATGGCTTTACTCTCCCCCACCCGAATTCAGTGCAGAACTCCTCCTACTTCGTGCAGTCAATGGCAGTAGATGGAAAAGCAATGGACAATCTGAAAGCTTCCGAGGCATATCAGTATCTGCACAGCAACAAAGTCGGTTGTGTCATGTCATACCAACACGATCGTTTTCTTTATCTGAAAGCAAAGTGCATGCAGTGCAGCACAGCTCCTCATTTGTTTTGTTTTTACAAGGTCTTTCAAGTCATCAAGACAGGTATCTCAGAATAATGCTGGTCGGCAGTGGCTGTATTTAAAGTGTTGAATGACCGTCAGTGAAACAGTATGAGGTTAATCCTGACATTTTATGATATTTTACTAAATCCCCCCGGAGATAATTTTATGGCCAACAAGGAGAACATGTCCGGGCAAAAGAGGAAGTACGGCCACCCTAGTTAGTGTTCGACAACTTATTCATAATTAACTGAATTGTCAGCTTCATAGCTAAAGTTGCTGAACTCAGATTCAAGTCTGCGTTTCTTTAATGGGTTGGAGGCAGTGGTCCGCTGGATGAGTCAATGCCTCTTGGGCTGGGGAGGGCGATTGTATCCCAACCACAACTCAGGATAAGGATTATCCTTGGTTGGTTTGCCGTCGATAAAGTGATAAGAACAAACAAAAACGTTGCGGGGTGGATTCTTTAGATTCAATGTCCTCATCCAGGCTCTCGATTCCAAGTCGGTAACAGGCTTGCGAAAAAATGTAAACAATGGCGCGCATGGACATTGCCTCTTCGTAGCTGGTTTGTGGTCGTAGCACTCTCGATCTAACCACTCGTTCAGGTGCTTTCTCGAGTTATTGCAACCAACTACCGCACACGTTGTTCCGGAACCACTTTTCTTCATGTTGAAATTGTTATATTATATCCTCTTTGTCACCACAATATCAGTACTACATGTCACTCTACGGAGCTAGCTGGCAAAAACAAACCCAGCCCGCAGGAACGGAAGTGGATTGCATATAAGGGAGGAGTTTAGGAAGTAAAGCGGAAACGGCTCGTAAACTTGTCTATAGATGAAGCAGCGGGACCAGAGCTAAAGCTGCTCCTTCCAGTCTGAAATCACTGCCGATTACATTTTGAGTTCTCAGCGAGTCCACATTTGCATTGTAAACAGGAGCTGCTGTTAGCTACATTTTGCTCTGTCTAATGAGCTATCTGGAGCATTGTGTAAGTCGTTCTCGAGTAACTATAAAGATTCAATAGATGGCAGCCACCCTTCGTTACTAATAATTTCTGTTATTTAAACAATACTGTTAAAATTGATCCTAAATAAACAATTTTAATTTGACCATTAATGTCTATTGTGATACAATACACAGGAATAATAAAAATTGCATTACTTTTGTCTTTTAAAATAAGATCTACTGTTCAAAATGTAATGAATAAAACCAATGACCGTAGACTACTCTAAAAATGATCAATACTGTAATGATCTGTAAAAATCTGTACTGTAACAGGAAAATATATTATATATTACATACTTTCCTTTGTGTTTACCTTGAGTGAGTTCTGCAGTTATTTTATTATGATGGCTCATCTTTAGTGTTTGCTTCTGTTAGTCAATTTGCTGTAGATACAAATTAATTCTTGCTATGGGGGCCAAGAATAAATACTTTTATATTAAATACAATTGTGGTTCAACACAGGTATGAAGCATATAAAAACAAGATTTTTTACAGTGTAAACAAAGATCTGGTGCCTGAAGATGTATAAAGCAGCAGCCCTTTGCAATTTTTCTATCTGACAATTTTGCGTAATTGTTGTTTTAGAGACGAACTATAGCGGCACATGAGCTTGCGCTGGTGTGTTTTGTTGTTTCACTTTGGTAACTGACTGAGCCATAAGCTGATCAACATTTTCCTGTGTTAACTCACATTGAAGCATAACTGAGAGCTGCAGGATTCGGAGCTTTGCAGCTGGGAAGGACATCTTGATGAAGCTCAGAGTAACAGAACTCCTGTGTCTGTGTCTGAACCCAATATTTACACAGATTGCATTAGTTTATGTCGACCAGAAGTTTACGACTTCACTGATGCAGATGCAGGCGGTAGAATGACCTTTTTAAGATGCTCTCTTTACCGCCTTGTCGGCTAAAGATGGTTGGATTTGATTTGGTTACCATGTACCATATTCAGCCTTTAACCCTCAGATTGACTGTGTATAATTGTGTAATGATAATTAGGAGGGGGAACCAAAAACAAGAGTCATTGACATAGTATTCTAAAACGGAAATACAAACTTCCACACTTATTTTTAATGCTCTATTGTTCCAAGTATGAATACAGCTAGCATCCTTCTTTTTTTTTAAACTCCTTTTAGGGTGGTTCAAGCACTAACGGGGGTGGGGTGTGGATGTGTGGATTTCTGGCTTGAACTCCTGTGCAGCCACGGACAAGACCAACTCCAGTCCTTCTCTTGCTTTATGTGTGGTCCTGTAATCAATGGGTTTAAATAATTCAGGTCTCTTGAGCCCAGGTGTGTGTTTGTGTGTGTGTGTGTGTGTGAGAGAGAGAGAGAGAGAGAGAGAGAGAGAGTGTTTGTGCGTGTTTCAGGTTTTCCCTAAATGCCAGTGAGTCACGTTGATAATAACAGGCTCGCCGTTCAAAGCCCACCAATAAAAACTCCCACAATTATCCAGGTGGTTTGAACCACGGCACCCTCCCACATGGACGCATGCACACACACCCACCCACCAACAAAACATTATGCATTTAACCTCACTGATATAACACAGAATGCACTGACATGAAGGGGAAAAACACCGGAAGGATTGTAGTTTTGTACGTGAGTCGATTTGACACGACCATAGAGAAAACGACTACAATAAATACCTTCAAATAACTCCCCCTACATAATTTATTTCTTTTTGTGTTATTCGCCATCTAATTACATATAAACAACTGTAAGACACCTGCCATGCCTTCTGAATGGGTTCCAGCAATATTTGTGTTTGTTTAACAGTCTATTTAATGAAAAACAGAGAGACAGAAAAAGACTCAATGTTGAGACAAAGACCTCAGAAGTTTGCTCAAGCTGGGGTGCATTAGTGGAGGTAGAGAGAAAAAGAGAAAACGAGCATGACAGCAAAAGGGACAAGAGGATGAAAAAAGAGCAAAGACAGGAGCGATCGTCGCTTATTTTCCCTCCTGCACGTTTTCTTTGACACAAACACCTGCTGACTGCTCCTCTGCCTGCTAACCACGACTCACGGCAAATGACGACGACACACAGAAACAAAGGTGAAGCCGACAGACACAGGAAGGGGGGATTTATTTGCCGGCAGATGGTCTGGTTTTTTCAGGTTTTTTTTTGTTTTTTGTTTTTTTCTCGCTTTGAGTGAAAGAGTAACCAGAACATGGAGATGAAGCAGAGGAGATGGGGAGTTTTGAGGGGGGTGAAGGAGCGGGATAGGTGGCTTGATGGAGAGGCATACCGTGCCAAATGACAGCAGGGAGCAAACGATGAGAGGGTGATCAGAGAGGGAGAGCAGAGAGATAGAGGCACCAAGGTGCTGTTGTTATAGCAACCTGCCACTCTGCTGCTTTGTGCGCTGCATCCTCCCTTCTTCCTCCATCTCCTCTTCCCCTCACAATCACAACACCCTCCTCTTCCCTCCCTGCCCACCTCGCCATCTTTGCATCGCTCCCTCCAGCAGGTAGAGCATCACATCCAACAGAAAGCTCAACATCCGAGGAACATATCAACGTTTTAAATCAAACAATCCTAATCAGAAGGAGCAGGAGGCCGAACAAATAGAGGATATAGATTATTGCACTCAAATAGGCTGTTCATCAGCTGATCAAAAGCAACAATTAAATTGTTTCACATCATTTACGCTCATGACACAGATTGCAAAATGCTCCATTGCTACAGAAGTTGGACACCGTAATTAATAATACTTTATTTAAAGATCCTGAAAGGGTTGGGGGAAAAAACTGCACTGAATAGGAGAACCCTAAAGAGAAAGAGAGACAGTTTACCCAGAATAATACTTTTACTGATGCTCACCTAAGCCCAATAACCAGAACCAAAATGTATTTTAAGGCTATGGCTCAAATATGCACATTTGGACATCTTAAGGAAATAAAAAACAGTGTGTAATGAAAGGTAAGAGAAAGGTTATCTTCTCTGTCAAGAAAACAAGAGTGACAGTCCTGGTCTCTGATGTTACATGACAAGTGGATCCCACTGTGGAGGTTTTGCAGACAGCACAGTAGAAGAGACTCCATCGTGATTCTTCAGTGGAACAATGGAGTTTCAGATTATGCAGGGGCGCCAAAGTATGGCGCGCTAAGTGCAGATGTTGTGGCACTATCCCTCATGTCTGATTTTCTCAGCACCTGTTAGATAAGAGACTTTCTTCCTTCAGAATAATGTCCTCCTTTTAAACGCAACGGTATATCCCCCTAAACTAAATTGAAGAACCCCCTTTGGGAATGGAAGGCAAGTTTGTTTAAGCATGCATATACCTTTCAGGAAGTAATTTCTAATGCAGATGCTGAAGACGGCATCTAGCCCACTCTCTCTTCCATTTAATTAGCCACTTACAGTATCAGTGAGGTTTAAAAATTAACTCTGTTAGCTTCATACAGAGGTTCAAGAAGCTTTCGCAAGAAAAGGAGAGAGAGCAATACTTTCATTTGAAAACAGGAAGGTGGAATTAAGCACAGCAAAGTAGCTTTACTTTATTCTTTAAAGCCTTATACCTCTGTATGTTATGGCAAGATTTAAACATGTAGCCAGGCATATGGAAATTTTAGAGTCAAGTTAAGAATCTAAAATCTCCACAATGTTCACACTTTTGATGCTAGCTCTGTTTAGCATGCTACTTAGATAATGCCAAATTAAAATGGTAACTTTGTAATGGGTTTTTCTTATTTTTTAATAAAGTAAAAATCCTTCTTTACAGCAACTGCTTTTTCACACAGTGCTGTGACTTTGACTCTGGTCCCATATAAATCGCATCTATAAACAACAATACACCTACAACAGCTCCTGCAAGGGTTGTTGGTTCTGTTCCCAAAAATTTTTTTAAATAGAAATTTCCCAATTCTGGATTGGAAAAAACATACTTTATCGGGCCAAAACAATGGAAATATAATGGAATTTAATATAACACATTACAAGAACTCTATATCTTTCAAAATTGGTCTCCACAAGTCTGCCCCAAACCCCTCTCAGTTGATCTCATATCATTTACCTCTAATTTGAACCTACCCATATTGGACCAAACCTTTTTTCCCCCAGTGTTTCTGATCAAGTATTATGGTTAAGATTTCAGCTGAAATGATGACTTTAGAGTTCCCCAAACAAAACAAAAGAAGGCATTTGCTTTTCTGTCATGTTCAGTGAACTAAGAGCAAAATACAGGTGAATCTTTACAAACGCTGTTGGCAGAAATGTGGTAACCAGCAGCAAAATACACCCATCAGACTTAATTCAACATTTAGTTTGATTTTAATTTTCTGGATCAGGATGTACAAAACATTGTGAGTATTTGTTTCTGGCCTGGCCCAGTAGACTGAGAAATTAGTCATTTAGATCAAACAGGTTTCTATTGAGTAAATGTGCTAATTGTCATCTAAGTGAATGATGGAGGCGATGGGGCTCAAAGTTCAGTTTCATGACCACATTTTGACCCCCATGACTTGTCGTGAGATGCTGATGTATGGAAAATGTTTTTAATGTCTATTATGGTTTTAAAAAAAATGAATCTGCATTGCTTCAGTAAAAGTCATACCAAGCTCACCAAGAAAATAAAAAGAGGGCTAGTTAAGAAATTCCACTCTTCAGCTTTGTTCTTTCTAAATGTTAAGATTTTCACACATCCAACATAATGTTTGTTCAGAGAGGTTTGGAGAAAGAATAGTAAATAGGGGATCTTTTTGTTTTAAAAATCACAAGGGAATATTTTCAAAATTACTTTATGTAATAAACTCTTCTATAACGTCTTTTTTATACACGACAATACGATCTTGCAAGGAGTCTGACTGGAGGGTGTAAAACAGAAAAAAAAAAAATAATAAATAAACAGGCAGGACTAACAGCCTTGTGTCCTTCACCTCAAGGATACTACGTCAGCAGATTTTCATCCTGCTGAAGTGTCCTTGAGCAAGTCACTGAGACCAGGGTTGATGATGGCTTTCATGCAAACAGTCCTCACACACAGTCTGCATTCGGCGTAAATTAAATGCTGTTGTTACAGCGAGGAAACTGGAGCAGGTTCAGAACCAGTTTAGCTGGCTGAGAGAGGCTGGGGTCTCCACAGTTCCCGTGTGAAAGAAATACAGCCATTTATTCGCAGAGCTGTTTCACAGCAAAGGTTAATCTGTTTTAAAAGGCATCAAATTATAACCTTTTTTGTTTAAAATATATCGGAACAGATGTACAGTGATGTACTGTAGAGTAAAGGCTAATTGTTTCAATGTGTTTCTAGAGTACGCCATAAGAGACGAATTAAAAAGCTGCTCTAAAACAGTGTTTCCTTAACAACCTATCCTTTCGGTGTGTTCAGTGGTGTCCCTGCTCTAACACTCATGACTGGAATGACTGAATTCACTCTTCATAAGCTCAGCAAGTTTTACAGCGCTCTTTTGTTGTCCAAACCGGGTTAATCAGGTTAATCAGATATTTAATGCATGCAGGGCAGGGAATACTCAAGATTAATACAACTCTGCCAGCAGATGACAAGGCAGTGTCAGTCATTTCTTTACTGGTTCTATAAATGAATCAGTCTGGGTTTCTGTTTACTGGTGAAAATTGTATCCTCATTCTGATTTTCCTGAATTTCAGATAGGGTCAAAGCCCAGAGACAGTTCAACTATGCAAACTTTGTTTAGGTGGTGATTCTGAGAGTTTGACAGTAATTGAATGACTGGTCTGTGATGTGCTTGAATACCGAACATTTCCTTGCATCGAGTTTGAACATCTTCGATGTGGAAGTGTGACTTCTCTCTATGGGAACTCCGGCTTCCTCCAACATTTCAAAAGCAATACTTGCTAAACATCAGCACCAGTTTAGGCCTGGAACCGGTTTGAAACAAAAAAGAAAAGAAAAAGAAAAACGGATTGCCCCTATAGATTTGGTTGCAGTGTATAATTTACACCACTAGATGCCACCACATTCAGCACGGATAATCTTTAATGGGATTGTTCCATGATTTATTATTTTTGTCTGTACTCACTGATAAACATGTCACCATGGATAATTGGTCACAGGAATCAGATGCTCCAAAATCCAAACTGCCTATTTTTTCCTTTGACAGGGTGCCAATAATTTCTGAGTTACCCATTTAGTTAAGCCTGTACAGACTTAAATGAACAGACTTCAAGAGTGTTCTAAACACTGTTAAAGACTCACTGGTTTTCACTGCTATTTGATTCTAGTACAGTTAGAGTTGGTCCCCCCCAAAATGGAGGCTATAATTGCTTCATACAGCTGCTTAGGATTCGATTCCTGACCTTGGGAGCTTTTTAGAATGTCTTCCTGTAAAACAATAAGTAAATAAAATGCGATTAACATTCAAAAATGCTAAAGGAAACAGCAAAACATCCCTCATTTTCAAATGTCCGTCGTAAAGTCGATCATTAATACATTGATAATTCTTTACTAATACATTATTATTGTTCCTGGACTATAAGGAATTTAGTCCTGAACATGTAATGCGTGCATTTCCGGCTTTCCCTACCACCAGATCTCTGAAAGACTGAGTGGTGTGCGCGTGGAAAGCACACGAAAACAAAGCGTCGACTGGAGTGAAGGACAGAAAACTCCAGAGTGACAAGAGGAAGGTGCAAACAAAGAAACATTTGGCTGCCGTCCCAGAGTACGTGTGAGAAAGCGCCTGCCAGTCTGCCTCCTGTACACAAGGGGCCTGTACACGCCTGGTTTGAACACTCACACACACACACACACACACACACGCACACACACAGACACACACACACACGCACATAGTGATCTAATCACAAACAATGATTCTTTATATTATATTTCAACATTTATTGGGAGCTTTAGCATTCAGAAGAAAACAATAGAAAACTATATGCATGAATGTACTGGTGGAGGTGTTTGTGTTGTGCTTTGTGGAGCTGGCACTGATATAAACAAGAGCTTGGAAAAACGATATCCACACTTATTGAATCAAACACACACAAATAAACAGTTTTTGTTGGTTATTTTAATGCCATGTTTGTGTGCGTGCATGGGGGGGAGACTGTGTCCGTGTGTCATCAGCAGTTTTAAACCTGCTGACCTGACAAAAAAAAGCTAGTGGAGAGAGGACCATCACACCCCCCTTCCCTCCATCCCCGAACGCTTGACTCAATAACTTTAATGTGTTTGTGTTTGGGGGGGTGGGGGGTCAGACAGAAACCCAGGGAAGGATGAAGAGCAGTGTGTGCTACCGGTCGCTCTTACAAACCATTAGCGTTTAAAGTGCGACTAATTATCCCCAGCGAGTCGAGGACAGCGCGTGCCCGTGCCGGTCTGAACGAGCAGCTGTCTGCGTGTGTGATAAAGTAAGAAAAGAGGACGCTGGAGAGAGAAAATGAAGGGATGAAAGAAGGGGAAACTGTGTGTGTGGTTCCTGGCTGAGCAGCTTCTCTATTTATAGAGCAGCAGCAGCAGCAGCAGCAGCTCCTTCCTGTTTCTGGAGCTGCACCATCATGCTGGGAGGGGGTGGAGTTCGAGGGGAGGGGGAGGAAGTGTGAGATGGTGTGTGGGTGTGGAGACTGGTCTGAAGCAGATCATCCAGCCCCCCGCTCGCTCTCTCTCTGTCTCTCTCTCTCTTTCTCTCAGCCAGCAGCTACCAACTCAACTGCACACCAAAGAGGCAGAGAAAGCGAGAAGACTAAACAGCATAATTAGGGGGATTTTTTTTTTCCTTTTTACATTTGATAGTGAAATTAGAAAATGTGGCTTCATGCTGAGTTACTGATGCAGATACATACAAGCCGTTAAAGGGACAGTTCAGATTTTTTCTACTCTGAAGATGAGGTTCTGTAGGTAGGTTTCAAGCAATCACTGACTTGACTGCAGCAGTTGTCTAGAGCCAGGTTAACACGGAGCGCACACACATCTTTTATTGAGAATAGAGTCTTAAAGGAAAAACTATTTGCGTGAGCATGATTCGCAGGTCTGTGGCCGTCCAGTTTGAAGGGCGCTCCGACACCCTACTGAGCACTCCCAGAACCAAGTTCAGTCTCCGGCTGTCTTTAAGCAGTGTCAGAAGATCTACAACTCCGGTCTGCAATTAACCGATGAAAATACACAGAGGGAGGGATGTGAAAAACTAGTGCAAGAGTACTTTAAGACAATAGCAAAAAATCAGTAACAATGGAGCATGTGGAGCAAGAAAGAAGCCGAATTTATTGAGGTTTGGCAGCAAAGACGGTCTATATGGTATTTTATCGTTGCCATTTTGGGTATCTGTCTGCTTCTGAAATCTTTGACCACCCCTCCAGTCCTCGTACGCTGTGACATGAAGCAGTTCTTTGCAATGGCCAAAAAATTAAATAACTTAAGGCCCCAACCACACAGGCGACAGTTTTATTCTAAAACCTGTTTGTCGCTTTCACAACCACCTGCATCGACACAGGACCATTTTCAGAAATGTTTTCATCCACAAGGAAACACAGCACAGGCCCAAAATGCAATTTTCTTTTACTCCCCCACACCTGTAGGTGGCGCTAAATGTGGCGTTTGGGATATCCACATAAAGCCTCCCCATGAGGTTAGCAGTAAACACAACAAGCAAACAAGATTGCCAAAAAACAAAGCATGAGTGGAGTTTCTTAAAGAAGTGTTTGCAGCCACTGCAGAACAACCACAGACATGTAATAAGCCATTGCTATTGTTACGCATGACACACTTGGGGTTATGGGTTAGATTAGAGACTGGGCTAATATGTCAACACTTTTACTGTCCACGTTAACATGAAAGAGGTACATTTTCATTCTGGAACCTGTTCTTTTAATAGGTTTTGGGTTCCCTAAATCACCATCTCTATGGGGAAGCGGTATAAAAACTGTTAAAAATAGTCAAAATACACATACGCATATACACAGCACATACATTTTTAAGCTTTTCTCAGTTAAGGGAGACAAAAATTTGCTTCCATGGATATTTCCAAGCCAAAACCACTGTTGACCAAAGAAAACACAAAGGCTTTAACGCTCTTGATGAGTCCAAAGACTTTTGGCACGCTATTCAGTGGAATATTTCTTTAACAAACAGGATGAAACTAATAATGCACGTCAGAAAAACAACATCCTGATGCGAGTCAAAGATTCTGGAGATATTACGATGGTCCAAAGCTGTTTTGCTGCTTTAGGACCTAGACAGGTTTCCATAATTGATGGAGTCATGAATCAGACTTTAAACAGAAGCAGCATTCATTTATGAAGCAGTACAATGATCTGAATCCCATCCGCAAGACCGACTATGAATAGCTACAAAAAAAAAGAATAAAAATAAAGAGGTATAGTTCCTCTAGGTACTTAAACCTGATTAAGATGCTACTGTGTGACCTTAAAAACGAATTTCATGCCAATAAAAGAGCCTCCAACATGACTGTATTAAAAAAAATTCTGCTAACAAAAGTGGGCTAATATTCCTCCATAGCGACATAAAATACTTGTTGCCAGTAATCCCCACAGCTTGATGGCAGCTGTTGCCACCAAGGCTGACATAACCAGTTGTTAGGTTTAGGTGGCGTTTTTTTCCCCATGCCTTCAAGGAACCAAGTTCGTTTGGACATCCTTGTTCCACTAATACACTGCTTTTCACCGTTTCTCCAGGCATGTTTTACATGCTTCCATGCTTCAGCACACCTGACTTCATTTGATGGCTGATTAACAGGTTTTTGCTGAACTACAATCATCTGAGCCGTGATAAAGCAGAGAAACATCTGAATCATGCACGGCAGTGTGCCCTGAGGACCACAGTTGAGAAGCACTATTCTAATGCATGAAATCATTATTTGAAAATGTTTTTAGTAGTAAAATATTCAAGTCTGAAAAAAAAAGACCCAAAAAAGAAAAAAGTTGTACGTATCTTCCCATACTGTAACTCCATCAACATCTGCTGTTTCAAACATAAGCCTTAATAAAAGTTTCTCCTCCACATGTTCACAAGACAGAATACTTATAAAAGCAGTGCAATTAGTGAAATGCAATCAGCTTTCAAACATTTGTTAAATTAGAGTCTAATTCAACTATTTTTAATGATTTTGTGCTACCCTTTCTGAAGTTGGATGGGGCAAGTGATTTCTTGGCCAAATGGTCAACAGGACGGGTTCAGCAGCTGTGTGTGAGTTTATATGTCACTGTGTAGGTTTCAGTGTGCATATTTTGTGGGGGGGGGGGAGAGGGCATCCAACACCTGTCTGCTGTGGACACAAAAGAGGGAGCGACAATATTCAACGTGAGCAACAAAGAACATCAGAAAGAAGGTGAGAGACTCCGGAAGCAAAGCAGAGCAAAGACGAGAGCTAAAGGGATGTAAAAACTATGGAAGGATTTTAATTTATTCAAAATTTTTTTGTTGTTGTATTAAGTGGATTGCTTCAGGCACGCTGATATTAAGTTTTTCTACATCTGACTGCTTAAGTAGAGCTTCTCTGATTGGCCTACATGAATGGATTTACATGAAAGTGTGATTGGCTGAAACAAGTCAGCTTCTGCCTCCGTTGGAGCCAGTCATGAGGGCGAACTGGTGCACACACACACACACACAGATTTATGGATGCTCTCATGGCAGGAATGACAGTCCCCCCCTCACCCCAACCTCCCCCCTTTCATTTTCACTCTCTGCAGCCTTGCCTCAGAGGGGGGGGTGGGGGTTGGGGGGGGAGTGAGAGTGCAGAGACTACAGAGAGGCAGACTGGCTGCTATGGTAACAGATCACTGTGGCAGCGAGCAGCAAGGCCCTGATGGCTACTTGGCAGGGGCGGCCGAATCTCACTGGCTGCTCACACACATCGAGGTGGATGAGTGTGTGTTAAGGGCCAGTGTGTGGACGCCTGTGTGTGTGTGTGTCTGTACGTGTTGAACGGAGGACATGCTGAGGCTTCCTGAGAGAAACGGAGCCGCGTGCGATCCAAACGTCCGTATAATTGTGCAGATCGATGGCTGCAAGAGAGCACATCCAGAACCTGAGTCACCACATCCATGCCCTTGGTCACCTTTAGCTCCTGTTAACACTTCCTACTCAAAATTTACCAGTATGGCAAAATGTCAAGATTAGACATTTTGAATCTATGCATAAGTTTTCATTTTTGAACTGGAGTAGTAAAATAAATGAGCATTTTGTTGATAACTTTTTGAGTTGGTTAAACATCTTGCTCAGAAAACATCTGAAACACGTTCATGTTCATTTGACATAAACATCAGGGATGCAACGATACCAAATTTTTTTTAAAACGATACAACACCGATACTTGGATTTGAGTATTTGCCAATACAGAGTACCAATACCGATACCTTTAACACAAAAAAATTGTAATGAAATGAAAGACAAGTTTTATTTTCTTCTCTGCTTGTTACAACAAATGGTGGTGAATTAGATAAAACATAAACTATTAATAAAAGTATCGGTATTGGTACCAGTATCAGTATTGGTGCAACCCCAAAGAACATCCATTGTCTAAACCGCTTATCCTGGCAGGGGGTAGGTTGGGAGGCTGGTGTCCATCTCCAGCGGTCATAGGGCGAGAGGCAGGGCAACAGAGATACATGGGACGAAACAACCATGCACACATTCGCACCTAAAGAAAATCTGGACCAGGGGTGTCATGCTCCAGTCCTCGATGACCGCAGTCCTCAAACAGTTAGACATTTCTCAGTTTCAAAACCCCTGAATTAAATGATGAGGTAATCAGCAGGATTCTGTAGTACTTACTGCCTGCAGAAGCGGTCTTTGGACTGGGAGAGGAAGCAAGAGTACACAGAGGGAACAAACACATGCACATGGAGAAAGACCCTAAGCAGGGATTCGAACCCATGTCCCTCCAGCTGCAAGGAAACTGCCACCCCTGTGAGTTGCACAGTGGTGGCAGTACTTATTATTATATTATTTGAAATATAATATATATTATATTATTTTATAATGTAATTATTATATTATTTGAAATATAAAGGTAGTTGAGAAAGCCCAAGATTAATTTGCAAGAAGCTTACACATATTAGAATAAAATATATTTTTACGTGAAATACCAAGAAATAATCTTTTGTTTTTGTTCTATACTAATCCTACGAACAAATAATGAAAGGGAGCATTGTCTTTAATAGAGCTTCATTGATGTCTTTAGGATCTCTTGCGTATAAAGAAACCTATTACTATCATGTTGATAAATCGCTGGTGAAACACCAGCAGGATGTTGTTTAAATAAAACAGCGTTGTTCCTTTGCCCTCTTCCTGTCTGTCTTCGCTCGCTCTTTTCTGTCATTTTACTGTGTGCAAATCTAGGTCACGCAGTAGTAGACTGCTGTTCCCCCCCCCCCCCATCGTTGCTGTGATTCTGTGAATGTGCGTGCACAAGTGTTTACACAGTAAACAGACATCTCCACTAGATCTGGAAGGAACAAAGTTCAATCCAGTGTGTGCATGCAAGATCCAAGTGAGAGCACAAGTACACAAACAAGCACACATGGTAAATGAGTAAGACGGAGATAATTTATGTCTTTCATAATGTGGAGGAGGAGGTGTAACATGTGTCCGTGCTAGCATGCTGAGCTCAATTTTCTCCATTTCAATACGGTGCAGAAGCAGTGAGGATTCAGACAGAGCAGCTAACGAGCGATGTAAGACTGTAAAGGTAAATAAACATTACATCCCAACTCACCACCAATGCTAAAAAAATGTCTGAATTCCTTAATGAAACCTCGATGAAATCCTAACCCAATAAAGCTCATCCTCTTGTTGCCTCAATATTGTTTCTTAAAGTTTTCCCTGTCATTGGGCCTGATCTGATTCAAATACTTAACACATCCATTCTGTAGGTGGTCTCCCGCAGACTTTATAGCTGTTATCAAACCTTTACTGAACAACAACAGCCTGGACCACATGCTAATACTGAACTATAGGCCGATATTTAAGCTTCCATTCATCTGCAAGATTATTTGAAAAATTGTTTCAGCAGTAAAATAGCTTCCTAACAATGACCTACCACTGGGAAATTTTTCTGTCTGCTTTCCGTGCTCACTACACCGCCGAGACTGCTCTCGTTAAAGTTTTCAATGAAACCCGCATAAATACAGACTCTGGTAGAGCCACAGTGCTGGTTCTGTAAGACCTCAGTGAAGCATTTGATATTGTTGACCATGATATATTATTTGAACGACTGGAGTGCTGGGTCGGACTCTCTGGTACAGTACTTGGCTGGTTCCTTCCTAAAGAACAGGAACTTTGTGTCAATATGCATTTTTTTATCACTACAGACAGAAATGATATACGGGGTACCCCAGGGCTCCATCCTGGGGCCCCTCCTTTCTAATGCTTACATGCTCCAACTAGCCCAGATTATAGCAACCAGTAAGATTAGCAACGGTACCTATGCAGATGACACTGTAATGTCACACCAGTCACATTACAGTGTAACCAGGTGACTTTAAACCCATCCAAACCCCAAGGGAAAGTATTAAGCCATCAATGGATGGATGTGGCATGATGTTCTCCAGCTGAACAGAAATAAAACTGAAGTAATTATTTTTGGAGGAATGATCAAGAGACAGCACACAGCTTGAATCAATACAGCTAGAAACTACTGATCAGGCACGTAACCTAGGTTACCAAGGTGTAGTGATGGACTCAGACCTGAACCTCCAGGGTCACATAAAAGCTATAACATGGTCAGCCTTCTTTCACCTGAAGAACATTTCTAGAATTCAATGGAAACTGTTGCAATAGGACCTTGAACAACTCATCCATGAGTTTATCTTTAGTTGGATTGATTATTGCAACAGCATCCTTACAGGTCTACCTAAAAAGTCAATCAGACAGCTGCAGCTGATCCAGCACACTGTTGCTCGCATCCTCACTAGAACCAGGAATGTGGAGCACATCACCCCAGTTCTAAAGTCCTTACACTGCCTCCCTGTAGCTCAGAGAATAGACCTCAAAATACTCTTGCTAGTTAATAAATCACTGAATGGCTTAGCACCAAAATATGACGAATACTTGTTGTCACTATACCACCCCCCAGACCACTCTTCCAGCTCTAGTCGACTAATCACCCCTAAAATCAGAATTAAACATGAGAAAAAAGCAACCTTTAGCTTCAATGCTCCCTTTACTTGTAAAAAATTGCCCACTACTGCAAAGGTGCTGAAACACTGAGTTCCTTTAAATCAAGTTTGAAAACTTATCTATTTAAAGTTGCCTTTAAACAAGTGATTAATAATAGCTGAAATTTAATATCTATAAATGTGTCATATGTCTCTAATGTTGTATTTAATGCTTTTACTATTTGTTTATTGCTGCTTTTATTTTATCCCCTAATAATGTAAAACCGTGGACGAAAGTGTGCGATTCAAATTTAACTTCCCTTAAAAGTCTTTAATGTGTCACATTAGAGGGTCATGAGGGTAGATTGATTCGTCTGTTTGCAAAAGCTAACGTCATCAGAAACCTCAAGAAGACATTACTCCTCATATCTGCCAGTAGTGTAAACACTAACAAAGCAAAACAGCAGCCACATTGTCTGGAAACATTTACAACCAAACTGGGACTACTGATAGCTACATGGGCAGCATGACTGAGGAGTTTCTATTTAGATCAAGTTTTAATGTTTTTATTTGTTGTCGTAAAAAGCCATTTGTGGGATAGAGAAGTCCAAAATGTTAGTATTTCTGTAGGTTTCTTTCTGCTCTAAAATGTAATATTTTACACAGATACAGTAACAATAGTATTTATGTTCAAACATTTAAATTTTTGTTTCATCAGACCACAGGATACGTCTTTAAAAATGAACGTCTTTATCCCTGAGGGCATTTCTAAACTAATCTGGATTTTTAACCTAGCTTGTTTCTCACAAAATGCCATTCTGAGATGTCCAAACTTTTTGCTACATGGGCCAAAACCCATCAAGTCAAGTGCCCATGGGCCACACATTCCCCCCCCATAAAAGTATTTTTAAAAATCTGCTTAACAATAAATTAAACATGTAATATTATATAAAAAAATATAATAGGAATTATGGTAGAACAGGGATTTTTAAAGGATTGTAGATTTAAAACAAAGGTCTTTTAACGTTTGTCTTTTTAAAAGAAATCATTAAGTTTTAAATTATTTCAGAGGGGCTAATTTTAAAGCAAAGATCTGCAGAAAGAACAGGATTTGGGTATCTCTATCTTTGAAAATATCTGTTATTTTGAGCTATGCTTGAGTGTCTCTAGGTTAGCTGCTTATGCAATGAAATAAAGAAGAAGACAAACAAAGTATGATTGTTAAAAGATGACTCTTTTTTGTACCATGGAATATTTTCAAATCATTTTAATTTGGAAGGTTGAATCACATTTTCACAATGGCATTATTTGCACTACTTTTAGTTTGTAAAAAAATGGCAGTAGGTGCTACTCTGAAAGAGCTTTCAACTTCACAAAACTGTACATGTGTAAGTGGGAAAAAATAAATTCAGTGTTGTCATTCTAATAGAAAGTTGATAGAAAGGTGCCCTGGATCAGACAGGGGAGAGCATCCTGAGGAAGATGACGACACTCCAGGCAAAAGTCGGACAAAGAAACCAACTCTAAAGTTCTCAAAGTCTCCAAAGCTGCTAGGCCAACATGAAGAGAAGAGGTTAATAGCGGAATACACATCAGGAAATATTCAGCACCTGTAAACTTTCTGGCTTTTAGAGAGCTTGTCAACTCAGACCCAGATATTCATTTGAAGTTGTTTAGGAATTGTGTCGGCACCGACCGATCTTATTGTAAACATGCAATAAAATGCTACAAAATGTTAGCAACAATAAATAATGAGGGTAGGGATTAGTGGAGTGCTGAGTTCTCTCTCAGCTGTATGGTACATCTTCTTTTCCCCCACCTGTTACTGCACACGGTCAGTCAGGTGGCGGAAAAAGGCAACTACACTCTCTCCTTTGCTAACAGGAAAAGCAAAATCTACTGTTTGGCATCAATATCCTTCCGTGTGAACCAGGCCTTAGGAAGAGTCATGGTGGTTTGCCCCGATTTTGCCCATTCCGTCAACCGCCGATAATCAGTAATAAAAAACAGATATTTCTGCCATGTGTGTTAAGTGCGATCGGGTCCGCTGGCAAGGACGTTGGGACCGCTCCGATCACAAATCGACGATATCCAACATGTTGGATTGTGTTGGCCCAATATCGCAGCGTATATGGCGTGTTCCAAGCACCAACGAGCATGCAGCCCGATGAAAAAAAAGTTGTACTTATATCAACATGTGTCATTTGTGAATACATTCTGCATGCTGAGCTTACAAGATTATGATCATGTAATAAAAACTGAAAAAAGGTGGAAAATATTCAGGAGATCCTGTTGCAGCCGCTCAGTTGGATGAAAAGCGACAAGAGTGGTCAGACTGCAGACGCTTTCTAAAACATCGAACATATTGCTGAATTAAAAAAAACAAAAAACTTATATGGGCAGAAATGCCAGATTTGATGCGCATTTGGCTCCAGTGTGAATATCTGTAAAATATGTCTATATGTCTGACATTTTAACACAAACCAAAACCCAGGAAGAGCATTACAGCTACATAGTCATTCCTATGTTGTCTCACTGTGCGGGTCTCTGCTGCATTGGTATGGAAATAACCACAAGGGGTACAGGAGAGCATGCTTTTCAAATTGGAGCGGAGCAGCAGGACCGCTGGAAGTGTATATTGAAGAAAATGCTTATTGATTCACACTGCAAAATAGCACAGGACAGATTACTTGTTTATTTTCAATTCATTTTGGAGTGTTTTGTGTGTGTGTGTGTGTGTGTGTGCGTAGATTTTCTGTAGGTGAAGCCTGTGTCAGGAGCTCGCAATTGTGCAGAGGCGCAGCTCAGACGGAACGGCGTGTGCGAGTAACATCGGTTTGTGTGGGGTTTCTCTCCACAGACACTGCAAATGGTAGGAGCACAGCCGGTATATACGTGTTTTTTTTTTTTATCGCTTTGTGTGGGGTCCGAAAACTCTTCCAACAACTTTAAAATCCTTCCGTGTAAACCAGGCCTAAGTTAGCAAGCTACATGCATCAGTCTCTGCTAAACCAGCCGACTACATTCTGGCAACCTCTGATGATATATTATTTTAACTTACTCTGGTCATCTTACTCAAAGCCATGCTTTATAATAATCCACAGCTCATTAATTTTCTAATTATTCCTGCTGCTAAAACAGAATTTGAACTCGAGCTCCACCAATTGCACCACTAGGTGCCTTTCAGGATTTTGCCTTTCTGTTCTACTTTTACACCAATTATGAGTTTTTCAAACAAAAGTTAGACACTCTTCATCTTTTCTCAACTATTTTACCCTCCTAAGCTCCTTGCCAGTCACTGTAAGTCACCCATCACTTCCTCAGTCAGCCCCACTTCTATTTCCAGTAGCTATCCTCTCACTACATCTCCATTCACCCATCTCACCCATGGGTAAAACATCATCTCATCTGTGCAGGGCAGGCAGACCCCTCATTACCCCAGCATGCAAGTATTGATCCACTACCCCAGTCTGTAAGTGTTATTTTAAGATGCTCAGAGCTGTAATCAGCATGTTAATGATAGTCATCGCCAGAGTGAGAGGCTCTGTGTGGTTATTCCCGGCCTGTGGAGACCAGCAGCCTGAACAAACACACACACGTTTGTAGGCTTGATAGGCTGGTACTCTAATGCAGTAAGGGCTGCGGAGCAGCGCATTGGGTTGACCCCCTCCAATAATCTGATGCCATATTCATCTAAAGGTGATGTAATTCTTTATTTCCTTTTTTTTTTTTACGGTTTTGTGGCCATATTTTGACAGTGGATAGTATAGAAGGAAGGGTAAAAGCTGGGGAAGAGATGTGGCAAACATCCATAAGGATGGGGACTCGAACCCGGGACACCCGTGCCAAGGGCTGAGGCCTCTTGTAGATGGGGCACCCGCACTAAACACTACACAACGTGGCGCCCCAAAGGTGATGTAATTCTTGAGCCCTGCATGTCACTTGATAAAAACATAAGCATGAAGGCTCACTCTGGACAAATAGCTTCAGCATCTCCAAACATGGAAATTTCCCATTCTTATCAACACGAGGTAAACAAACTGCTGCGTCTATGTGCACACATAAGCGCACACACACACACACACACACACATATACGGTTGGGTTCACACAAACAAACAAATGGAGCAGATACAATTCATCTTAATATATTACAGGTGCTCCAGGCCTACAAAATCCCTCCAAATACACACACACACAGCTGTGCCAGTATGGATAAGCCCTATTTGGCAGAGTTGAGGAAGATGCATTTCAGAGGTAAATGACATCATTACCATATAAATGACTTCCAGCAAAATACAGCTGCTAGTATGATACACACACACACACACTAATATATATATTAGGGGTGTAACAGTTCACAGGGATGTGTTGAACCGTTCGGTTCGACCTGTTCGGTTTGGTCCACTTGCGTACCAGTTCGGTGCATTTTTTTCATTAAATAATGTAAATGTATTATTAGGGTGAAATTAAGCGCAACGGAAAAAAGTTCCTATGCTGGTTTCAGAGTGACACACAGTGGAGATGTACGAGCAAGTAAATACACGAGTAGCATCATGACAACAGCGAAAGAGAAGCTCGAACTTGAAGCCCCTCCCACCTCACTACGGTTTCCTTTTCGGGAACACTTTGGTTTCCCTGTTAAAATTCATAACTAGGATAGACAAGTGGATAAATCTAACGTTTTATGCCAACATTGTTCCACAGAAATCAGGTATGCGGCAGGCAACACGTTGAACATGTTAACACATTTCAAACGTCACCATGCGAATATTAATATCACTTCTACTAAGAAGAAAGGCAGCCTTGTGAAACTACCGCTAACGTTAGCATTTAAACAATCCGTCAAGCAGTTATGATGGGGCAAAAGGTTAATCTTTTTAGCCAAAAACTTTCAACTTGAATACTTAGCTTGTTGATATTCAAGCTGAAGCTACAAAATGTGAATTTTATTATAAAGAGTGCAAGTTATTCAAGATATCGACCAAATCGGTCGCTTTTATTTATTTTATGCAAGAACGCTATTATGTATTGGCAGCTTTTCAAAACAAAGTTTTTGTAAGTATTTATTCTTTGTACTGAAAACACAGAGTAAACTGTGCAGCTTCATAACTACTCTGACTGGGTTAAAACTGAAGGACGGGAGCAGAGGTGGCTGTATTACCTGACCATGAAAACATACCTTTAGCAGCTAGATCGACACTGATATTATTAGTTCAGTAGTTATTCACAAAAATCACTGTCGGTAATGGTTGTTTTGGATAATCCCCCAATTTCGAATCACTTGTTCTTGGTCCCACTGCAGAGATTTCCTGAAAATTTCATAAAAACCAATAATTTGCGTTATGTTTCTAAAGGACCGACCAAACTAACAAACCCTGTTGAAAACATAACTTCCTTGGCAGAGGTAAAAAAAAACAAAAAAGCAACAGGAGGTGAAAGTGCAAATTCAATAACACTACAAGGAATTCGTGTTTCCTCTCCAATGCTCGCTGAAAAGGAAACATGTATTTAGGTATAAAAACCCTGTCAGAATATAAACCCCTAGTCAAAGTTTCACACCTTGAGCTGTCCAGAATAGCACCCATTATTCTATTAATGGCCACTTCCCATCAATTTCCTTACAGTTAGTGTTTGTGTTGAAACAGTATTCAGATTTTTGTGTACACCTACTCACTCTATACCTGAGAAGCAGTGTTGTGACTATATGTTTATTGCTGCTGCATGTGTGACAGAAAGGAAACAATAGCTCAAACTTGGATGAATAGACTTGAATAATTTAGATACATAAAAAGAAGTTAATGCCCGAGTTTATATCCAATTGTGCAAAATATATTTTGTGTTTTTGTAGTCAAACAGATGTCAAAGGAATTAGAGATGAATAATTTGAACATTGCATCTGCTATTAGTGTACATTTAAGTATGATGCTATTTAGATTCGCTTGACACTGAGGGAATCCTGAATATTTTATTGATTCTGCTGTTGTTCAAACAAGACCGTTTTTTAACAACTATTGCTTTTTCATTGTTAGTGTTTTTAACACATCGAAATACAGAAAAGTCCTTTGCTGCACAGTCCCATGATTACCTAGCTCCATTTTTTGTAAGATTAAATGACAAATTTATTTTCAAGATATTTTTTTACTACCACATATTTTTATTATTGTTACAAATAAAGCTTAATACTGAATGATCCGTTTGTTGTACAGTCATAATAGCTTTAATCCTATTTCTCAATAAATCATATTTTTAGTCCATGTACTTATGTAATTATTTTTCTTACCACTATTTAGATGTTTTTGTATTCTAAAAACAAGTATTTTAATCGATATCACAATCAAGATATATGCCTCGAATTTGCAATTCCTATAATTGCACCTAAATTATACCTATTGCTTAATAATAGTCATATTAACTTCCTTTCCTAAGTTGCCTAGTGTCACTAAAAAGCTTCAGACCAGGTTTAAGATGACCGAGTTTTAGTCAGATTGTGCACTTTTCCATTAACCACTTATAGTTTACACCACGAGAAAGTATTCTTATTACGAATGACATCTGTATCAACCGTTTGAGGTATTACATACAAAAGCCTTGGCTCACAATTACACACATACAAACCTAATTAGCTTCACTCCAATCCAAACAATATTTGACAAAAACATTATGATCTTCCAATGAAAGCACTAACCTGCAGCCTATTTTACAAGGATTTAATGTGGTGGACCAACACAAAATATTGCATAATGGTAACAAGGAAAGGGCATGATACATGGCTTTCAATTTTCTTTTCGATTAAGCTCCAACCTCCTTGCCATAAACTCCATCCAACTTCCATGTTCCTGCTAAAGAGAACAGCATCCATAGATTGTGTTTGAGATGACGTGCAGAGTGGGCGTAGCCACATGTAGCCATTAACAAGTGGAGTACCTTCTTTAATGTGGGCGGGATTTCACAAAAACGGGTTGCAACAAATGAGTTAACGTTGTGGTTTTAAGATGTTGAGAGGAACAGAGCCATGGAATGTTCAAAGATTGAGATGCTATTTTATAATCTTACCCTAATAAGCTTCTAAATAACCCTGCAGGAAAATAATACTTTGTGTACAGCACAGTAGCCCGTGGACAGGCCCTGGGGACTAAATGGCTAAATTAATTTGCAGAAGCCAAAACCATGTTTACTAGGATTATATTTGCTTGCAGCAGGTAAAAGTCCTCACTTTATAATGTCAGATCATCTGGATCTGATCCGTTTCAATATATTAAATCTACAGTGTGCACTTCTGTGTGAAAAGTAACGAGCGTTGCTCCTTTACTCAGATATTGCTGCCCTTGTGTGTGGGGGGGCTGAGTGGCTTAGTGCCACACTAAGCTCAGG
Source organism: Apricaphanius iberus (assembly GCA_028564705.1). NCBI lineage: Eukaryota > Metazoa > Chordata > Actinopteri > Cyprinodontiformes > Aphaniidae > Apricaphanius > Apricaphanius iberus. Next base: position 374,984 of record JAPXFQ010001773.1, read on the forward strand.
TGGGAGCACTGCAACATCTTTTGTAGACAGACGGTGTGCAGCGTTCACATAAATCTCATGCCGGAGACACTCTTTCAACCTCCAAAGACAAGAGGTGGCAGGTAGGCGACGTAGACTGCTGCAAAGCTGTGATGGCCGTTATTGTCCTCAAGACGAGTGTGGCTTTTATCTCCTCTCTGGGCTTACAAAAAAAAAAAAGGTGTGTGTGTGTGGGGGGGGAATTAAAGGGAGAGAGCACACAGCCTGCCTGCGGCTCACTTTTCAACATCTCAATGACTGCATCGCCCTCCTTGTTCTCCTCCCCTCCCTCCTTATATGAGGTTCTGCCTCTTTCTCCTCCTCCTCGCTCTCTCTCTCTTGCCTCCAGGCCATAAACATCCGTATGTCACGCACCGGCTATGAACACACACACACCACCAACACAGAGGAGCTCTAGTGATGGGCTTTGTCAGAGTGAGCTGGTTCTGAGGTCCACAGGAAGCATCCACGCACAAACTGAGGTGTTATCCATCCATCTGCTTAGCTGTCCTCTGCTGGTACCGTCACTTATTCCTCTTAGCAACCTTTCCAGCAGGAGTCTCCCTGCCTGTGTCACTGATGTGTCGATGAGTGTGATTCAGGTTGCTCGTCACTCTGCAGCGTCTGTGTTCACCACGTCAGAAGACCTGCAGATGTTACTATGCGAGCGAATAACAGAGGAAGTTATTAATTATTTTAGCCTCTATTAGGAGGAACACACCAAGCAGATACCCCTGGAGACGTGTCATCAACGCCTCTTATTGTTCTCCAGCTTACACACACAGCTCTGCTCCTCCTCCCACCTCACTAGTCCCTCCTCCTCCTTCCTGATCACATGTACCAGCTCTCTCCTCACTTGTTCTGGCTGTGACATGCACATCTTGCCTCGTTTTACCCTACATTTTCTCTTTTTTTTCTCTCTTCATCACATCTCTTAAATTTATTTTCTGTTGCCAACCTGTCTTCTGCTTCTTGTCTTGTTCACGTCGCTTATTTAAACCCCCTTATTCCCTCACTTTTTATCCAATCCTGCACGCCCATCACTCCTGTTATACTCTACTAATATTTCCTCCCAGATATCTTTTTTCACAATCACCCACACACATTTTCCTATTTTTGTGCTATTGGGAGATGTGGAAACTGACAGCCTGCCTCGGCATTTATCCCTCTCAGTCACAGTTACTATGACCCGCCCACAGCACACTGAATTAGCCTGTCAGAAAACAGGATGCCACTTCCTTATTTCAAAATCCAGGTGGTTTAAAGAGACAATGGATAATTACACAGAGAAGAAAAAACATCTTAGACCTTAACTATAAAACAACTGTTGCTCTACATAAACCAGAAAGGTTTACTAAAACTTAATTTGAAAGCCCAGTGTCTAACCAGTGACCAAGTCCCTTTTTTCTAAGTTACGGTCTTACGTTTCTAAAAGACTTTAAGCAACATTTAATTGGGTGTATGCCATCAAAAATGACTTTTCCTTATAGATGTCCTCTGTTTTTGCTTCTTTTTTTTTATTTGATTATGTCCTGCTCAGCTATAATGCCCCTGATGGAGCATCGATTCAGATGATGTTCTAAGTAGCAGAGCATCCTCCATGTCCTGTTATATTTTTTTTTCCATTTTCTTTAATGTATAAAGTACTCTAACATTAGCTCTTTTGTTCTTTCTTTGTCTCTTCTCCGTCTTCTCAAACCCCCAGACTGCCGGAGGTTTCTTCCTGTTAAAGGTGAGTTTTTCCTCTCCACTGTCGCTACATGCTTGCTCAGTATGAGGATTGCTGAGGAATTGCTGTGGTTGGAGTCCCTATGATCTGGGCACAACCTCACGTTGATGACTCAAAGCAATCTGCTGGGATTCCTTACATAGAAAACTTTTAACGGATTGGAATGTTTGCATAATTGTATCGAAATGACTTTTTTGTAAATTGCCTTGAGATGACAGCTGTTGTGAATTGACGCTATATAAATAAAAGTGAATTTAATTTAATTATGTGGAACGTGTGGCATTTTATTGCATTAATCAGTCTAGACCTGGACAGAGAGAGAAGGGAGGGGAGAGAAAGAATAAAAAACTCCAAAGTTTGGGAATCAAATCCTGGACAACTGCGAGCTGGACCAATAACGTTTCTTTAGTTGGCACCCGCTCCTATGCTATGCCATGTAGTAACTATAGACTGTATATAGATGGTTGAAGCGTCCGTTTAGTTACCCATAGGTTTCTGAAGAGTTGAATTCAAACCAAATGGGCGGTTCCTACCACCGCCATCTTGGTCGCGTTCTGAGTCTCTTCATGCCCCGAAATTTATTTCTTTTTTTTAAATAGGCAAAGAGGTGTAGCTGAGAGTGTGGCTGTGAAGGTGCGGGCCGATAATTGACAGTCTGAACCAATGTCGCAAGTAGCTAACTGGGAGCCAACGGGTTTAGCCAGCAAACTGTGGTTGAGTGACTCGGCTTTCCCTCTGCCTTCTAGGCAGATTCAATAATTTTTGTCAAATAAAAGCATGAAGCCTCGTCAGTCCATAACCTTCACTACAACTATGTGAATTTGAATCAAAGCAAGTGTTAATAATCAATATATAAAGAAGAAATCTGATCATTTTAACACGTTATTGACCAAGAAGCGTCATCTTAAATGTACAGCAAGAATACAATTTTACTTACTGAAAAATATGGAGTTGAAACTTCTGGGCTTCAACATTGGCTGGTGGAGTTCACCGATGGTAACTAACCCTTTTTTTGTTCTGTTACACATTAACGTTAGTGAATGCACAAAGGCATTTTAAATTATGAATTAATTTATAAGATGTCCAAACAAACCTTACCCTGGGTGAGGTGAAAAAGTAATTGCCCATTAATAAAAGGAGTCATTTAGAAGTGGCCTTTCACTGTCCTGATATGTAACGCAAGTGAAATTTAAGGTAATAAACCAAAGCTGACATTTTCCTGCAGGATTTTTCAAATTACGGGGCAAAGCATTTTTGATGTGAAGTATTTTTTTTTCCATCTTCAAGTTTTACTGGATGCTTGGATGTGCTGATTTATAGGTCTTGTAAAATAATTTATGGTGTCAAAGTGGTTCCATTGAAGTGATTTGTTTAAATTTTACTCATCAGGCAGTAATCAGATCGGTGTGTGGATAGTGAAATTAAGCCAATCTTCCTAAATAATGTGGCTTACAGTAAAATTTTGGTTTAGCACAGGATGATCACTTTATCATATTGGCCCACGGTGGTTTGGATCACATTTTTTCCCTTTAAAAAATTAAATCCTGAAAACGGCTCTTTGTATACTCTTATATTTTTGTCTGATGTTTAAATTTGATGGACGCTGAAGATAGTTTTAGATGTCGACAAAAACCTGATTTTACACTGACTCCTATCTCACATACACAGTTGGACAATACCTCTGCTCCTATTCTAAATAATTACCGTCTGCTCATTTTCAAATAAACATTTTTGTTGGTTCGTCATTTCATCAATATTTAGAAGAATAGCCTACTCAGCAGGCGCAGGGGGCTTGAGTCGAGACAGAAAAATCTTTGACCTTGAATCTGTTTGGAGTCAACAGACGACTGCACAAATGAGACACGAATTATCAGGGAGCTCGCGTGCGTGCCGCACACACACTCGCACAACAGCTAGAGAGATCAAAAACAGTGGTTTTACAGAGGTCTACAAACACGCGCGCAGACCCAGACGTGGCGTCCCATTGTCCCCTGGACAAAGCTGATAGTGCATCCCCTGTTGCAAGTGGCCCTCCCTGGGGGGAGACCTGATTCTGAACCCACCCCTCTTACTCCATGCGAGTGCATGCACAAACAAACAGCTACGATCCCACCCCCCATGCTACGACGGCCTATTTGAGGAGTTACACAACAAGCGAGCAGACAGGAGCGGGGGAGGCTGGGGCAAAAGAGTCCCTCAAAGGTAACAAGGGCATTATAAGCCAATTATGAGAGCCACCTGAGTTGACTGATAGACGGGGTGGAGAGCGAAACACGGTGAGCTGTCGGATGTGGAGAAGGCGTGTGTGTGTGTGGCTTTGAATCTAAGTGTATTCCCTCCTCATGTAGCCAAAGCTCTGGGCTAAAGGGCTCTAATATGTGCTCATAAAGAGAGACTAACACACACAGGGCAAACATCCACATGATCCTCTCCCTTGAGGTCCACCTCCTACACACGGAGGCATTCAAAAGATCTTTGTCTCCGTTTCGTGCCAAAGAAATAGAGTGAGGTGGTGGTGTGGGGGTGAGAATAGGAGAAAAGAGCAGCAAAAGGGTTTGCAGGGAAGCGAGGAGGAAACAGAGGGGGACCTGAAGGAGGAGGGGGGAGATGGGGAGAAAACACGGAGAAGGAGAGGCCGGAGGAACGGGAGGGGGATGGAGAGTAGGGAGCGAGGCGAAGGGATGGGAGAGAGTAAGAGACAGTCGGGCTCCGGAGCTGCTCTGAACTCGTTTGATCCAGCTCGTCTCGCCAGGCGTTCCTTGAGATGCATTCCTGTGGCTGGCTGGGCGCAGAGCGAGAGAGACGCAGAGACCAGCAGAGATTGGGAAACAGACAGGGAGAAGCTCGAAGGTGATTTGCAGGAAATAAAACTCGAGGGATGGAGATTAACTGGGGCAGATTAAAAGACGAGCCGGGAAATCCACCCCGAGAGAGCAGGAGGCGTCTCTCCAGTTAAAAGTTCCCTGAGAGCCAAAATGTTACCTGCTGCTAAACTTCTGCCCTCCAACCCACCCCCCACTTTCACTCCACTCCTTCCTGCTGCCAGAAACTAGAGTCTTCTGGTCATTAAGTGAGCAGTGAAACACACTCTGGCAAACGGGACAGTTTTGCCACATTTAAAGGAAAAATACTAAAAGCACATCTTATTAACAACAAGCAGCGGGGGGATGTACGGAGTGAGGACAGAAAAATGGGCACCACAAGGAGAAATGGAAACCCAGAGAAGAAAGATTTATAACCTCTGTCAACACTGCCAATAACAAAAGACGGGAATGGAGATTTTTCCTTTCTTGCATGAAAACAAAGGTTTTCAACAGGGAAACCGTTAAAAAAACAGCATCAACTTCTTTACCTAAATGGCAAACGATTTGCATTTTCTAAACATTTATGACGACACATTCTATTCACCACGTACACACACAGTGGTTTTCAATGGCAGGAATACGTCTTGAACTTGACATTATTCACTTTACAACAAAATGGTATACCTTTTATGAGTATTTGTAAGTTAAATCCGTCAAAGTAGTATATTATTGTGAGGCTCATTGAAAATGATTTACCATTTAAATATTATACACAAAAGAAATATGGTGTCATTTTGTGTAGAACCACTTTTCAAGCATTGACAACATCTAAAGAATAAATTTTTTTCCTGTTCCTCACCAAAAAAGATCAAGATCAGTCAAATTGAATAGAGAGCCTTAGAATAGTAAATTACCAGTATTTTCACATTCTTAATTCTCTGGACTTTGACTGGGCCATTTTAGCACATAAATATAATGTTGATTATCCTCCGAGAAGGCCAACCTCTGTGCTTCTACATGTTTTCTTGGATTGGCCTTGACTTGACTATGTTCAGCATCATATCAACCAACCAGCTTTTCTGAGTGTGCTGAAGAATATTACGCTGCCACCACCATGGTTCACCATATGGACGGCAATATCACTGTGATATGCAGCGATTGTTGAGACAGGGGATTTTGCATGTTGAACAAAAAGTTCCAATGTGTCACTTCTGACCAGAACACCCTACAAAGGTCTGGAGTGTCCTTGACATGACTTATCACAAACTGGACATACAATGTTTTTTTTTTTTCTTGTCACTCATTTTTAAAAACTAATCACATGACCTCCGATAATGGACTTGTAACTATTCTGATCTAGTTACATCTCAGTGCTGATTTTGACACGGTCGATCACAATATTCTATTAAAAAGTCTTGAACATGTTATAGAGATCAAATGAACAGTATTAGGCTGCATTAAATCTTATTTGGCTGACAGATTCCAGTTTTAGTCATCAGGCTCCTCTCCTGTATAACCAGCTCCCTGTTTTATTACATCAGGCAGACTCTCTGTCTACTTTTAAGACTAGGCTTAAAACCTTTCCTTTTTGATTAAGCTTATAGTTAAAATGGATTAGATCATCCTGAGCTATCTCTGTAGTCATTCCACTTTAGGCCTAGATCATTGGACAGACTGACCACTTTTATTTAATCTGCTACTTTTCTCTTCTACTACTCCCCAATTGTATTAGCTGAGGTTATTTAAAATGTTAACATTGTTTTTTCTCAATGTTTTTGTCTCCATAGAGGCTACACTTGGTCTGACACTCTGATCAGCTGTGATGCCTTGTTGGAGGAGGCATCGACTGGGATGATGCTCCCAGTAACTGAATGTTCTCCATGTCCTGTTATCAACATTTGACTTTCTTCAACATAGAAAGTATTCTTAAATCTGTTCCAGTTATTCTATGTCTCTGCTCTGGCTTCTTAAACCCCCAGACGGTGTTGGCAGGTGGTCGCTCATACTGAGCCAGGTTCTGCTGGAGGTTTCTTCCTCTTTAAAGGGAAGTTGTTCTCCTCCATTGTCGCTACATATTTGCTCAGTATGAGGGATTGCTGTGAAGTCAACAACATCGCAGGCGACTCTCTTCTGCGCTACATGTTCTTTCAGGTGGAGTGAATTCTCCAAGCCAATGACTTGATGCAATCGGCTGGGTTACCTTAGAGATTCTCCCACATGAACTGTGGATCTTTGCAGCTTCTCCAAAGTTACCAGGGTCCAGATCCCTGCTTCTCTGATTCTCACTTAGGTAGGAAAGCACGTCTTGGTAAGACAGAGAACTGACTGAACAATAACTTGAAATGTTGTGATATTGATGTAGAATTGACTCCTGCTTTAAGCATCTTCTATGACTTTATCCATGACAAGGTTCTGCTTTTTAAATGTTTTTCCTTCCCTAATGTTCTCTAACGAACCCCTGAAGTCTCCACCAAACATTTGGGTTTATATTGAGATCAACAGCGGTCAGACCACTTGCTGGGTTATTTCCGAAGGCAACCAACCAACTAAATTTTATCCAAAAGTACTAGAGGAGAGCGGGCAGTTCCAACTACACCCTAAACTTTAGATTTATATTCATAAAATGTGAAAACCATAAATCTATTACTTCCACTTCACGGTTATGCACTACTTTGTGTCGGTCAACCACATAAAATCCTGTGAAAAAACACAGAGGTTTGTGGTTGTAACATCACAAAATGCAAAACTGTTCAAGGGGCTATAAATACTTTTGCAAGCCACTGTAACTTACATTTTCACTTCATGTCGAGACCAAAGAAACAAGTGACTAAAAAGTAACAAGACTCCGATCAGATCAGATATGTTGTAAACAGGCTGGTGTAACCAAGAGGCAAGCCGGGACTGTCTGCAATCATTGTTCGCTGTAGAGAAGCATTTGTGTACTTTGAAGAGGTGAGATGAGAGGTGATGGGAGGCTTTGATCAGACAGTCTGACATGCCGGTGACCAAACAGAGCTGCAGCTGTCTCACACAAACACTTATAGCTACCTTACCTACCTGCAGCTACATGTTCCAATGATGAAGCAAATGATAAAGCCATGTAGCGTTCTGTTGCAGACAACCCTTCACACGTTCCATGTTCACAATAGGCTCCATGTTTTTGTTTTGTAGTTGTGAGCTTGTTATGAAATTTGTATTTGCTCAAGATAAAAATAAAAATCTCCCCAAAAAATAGTTTCCACTTGTAAATATTTCTGGTAAGATCACATGGGGCTTAAGCCAACAGATCAGAGTTCTTTTTAAATGTCTATTAGTAATTTCCATTTTATATGAACAGTTTATGTTTTTATTAAAATTCCTATTTTTGTAATCCAAATCCACCCATCACGTCACTCGATGATCACCACACTGACACACTTGGAACCCAATATACCAGTAGCTCCACCATGTATGCTTCTGCACTACAGCTCAAATTACAACCATCATTCCAATCAACACCAGAAGAAAGAAGGGGGAAAAAAAGTCCCTTTGCTTAGCAGAGAGACGTTCTGTTCAGCTAAAGTAGTTTGAGACTGTGAGCAGTGCCATTGTACAGTCAAGTAGCTTATTGGTACAGAAACTAATCTAATGGCAAGAGATTTAACTTGATTCATACAGTTCTGAACACAGTGACAGTAACATGCATCATGTCTTGAAGGCCACTGGAGTCAGATTAGGGGTAAAATAAGCAGGGTGGAAACCCTTGCCACTAAAATATAACTCAAATGTTTGAGAATATCTGTCATTTGCCAAAAATCTGTCAAAGGTCATTCATCCACCAGAATATTTATTCTGATTCTCAGATAATCAGCTCAATTCTTGTGCCTCTGGTGAAGTCATTGACCTAAATCCAAACAAAAAAAGAATCAGCTATTTCTCTCTATCACACTTGTAGTTTGAAAATCATAATTTAAGCTCTCCTGAAGAGGGACCTTCTTTACCCAGTTGTGTTTTAGTGTCTTCAGGGTGCAAAAAACCAAAATACCACCAGATATCTGTTGAATGTTTTGTTCCAAACCTGCAGAAGAATCAGATTTTGTTGACTGAATTCATAGGGGAACCAAAGTCATCAATAAAGTGACAATAATCCACTATTTTGAATTTTTCCAGCTCTGCTTCAGTGCAAAAATCCACCACTGGCACTCATGAAGAGTGAAGTCTTCAAATCATTAAACACCTGAAAGTTTTATGAATGTCTTAGTTACAAGCTGCCGGAAGTTGCCAGTGAAAGTCTAAAGGTCCTTGGCTTCCTACATGTCACTTTTTCGGTAAGGTGATCACCTTCCTACCACAAGATTGAATTCCTGCAGGCTCACCTCAGCCTCACATTTTACAAATCTGCAGATAATTAAGTCTCTTATCTGTTGTCATTCCCACACAGCCCCACACTACTTCTTTCTCTCTTTTGTCTCCCACTCACTCGTTGTCTCTCTTGTTCTCATATGGTGACAGGTCAAAGAATGGTCATCGATTGTATTTTCTCCGAGTGTGTGTGTCTGCTTTTCTGTTTGAGAGTGGGTAAAGATGGTCTAATTGCAGGTATAAAGGAGAGAAGACAGAGATGGGTCAATTACAGCAGGAAATGGAGATGGAGCGTATATACATGTATGGAGGTGGGGGATGCTTTGCCTCTGGCTTTCTTCAGAGAGGATTGCCTTTTTACGCACCTATAAAACGGAACTGCCTGAGCTGCACTGGGGAAACCTTTCCTGTTGGTCAAAATGTCCTCCGACCACCAACCCCACAAAGGCCCTAATACAGATTTGAACAACATTTTAACATCCAAGAACAATAGGGAGAATAAATGCTTGCTGAGGACCTTCTTAGCCAACTGCTCTCTTATAACAGCTTATAGGTTATATGAGCATGATAGCGACATCTAGTTTATCTAGGTTGTAGTTACAACAATAAAAGCATAATTCCAGCTGTTGGGTTGCCAGGTTCGCTGCCAATACGCCCAGTGACCAACCTGACCGTGTCCAGTGAGGAATGTATTTTAGAGGAGTTTAACTTACAGCTAACGTTAGCAAAGTTAGCAAGTAAGTTAGTGTACAGATCGAGGAGGAAAGTTTCCGCGTGTGTTTGATGCCGTGGAAATGTTTTATGTGGGTCCATCTAGTGTAGGCTTCACCTAAAACTACTCTATTTTCTGTTCTTCTGCGATCTCTCCTCTCCTGAGATGGACAGCGATATCTCCAGGAATCTGAAGCAGCTGCTTGCCTTGGTGACTCCACCATTTTTTTCCCCATGCCAGCTGAACTGACCCAACCATAAAGCTGGATCATACAGTCCATCTATCAACCCACAACTGGCTGGTAGATGTAAACATAACATCATTTTCATGCCCATTTGAATTGTACATTTTATTATATTTTAATTCAAATCTAATTTTTTTAAAGAAAATTGACTTTCATTCTGCACCCCTCTAAAGCCCTGTGGATGCATTTTTTTTGTAGCTTTTTATGAAAATGTTCCATATTCAACCTTTAAGACCTGCAAAAGCAGGTTGGAGAAATATGCAAAGACTCCCTGAGCTGGGGGTCAAGTAATCCAAGATCTGCTACATCAAATCTTTTCATCTGAACATACCCTTGGTGAAGCATCCTGCAGTTAATTTTTCTCTGAAAAACAGAAATATGACATTTTAATTCTGCTTCATAAATTCTTAAAAAGTGTGTGCAATAGCATGCATATTCACCTTACTCCCTCATAGTACAGGACTGGATAACATCACCCCCCTCTCTAATATCCATAAAGCATGTTGATTTGGGTAGAACAAAAAAGCCGCTGCAAAGAGGATGTACAATTTCCCAGCCTTAAACTGATGCCCATGTCAGTCTGGGGATTGCATTAACAAACCAAATCAAAATAAATTAGTGCGAAGACAAACAGCACCAACTTTAAAATGGGTGCACAAAGGAAACAGGTGGTCACCATAAATAGACAGTTTTTAACTCTAGTTCCATTGATCAGTAACAAAGTCAAAAGCCTGATCTTTTTAGCGATCTGTAGAAACAAATAAATACCTAAGAAACTATAAGGTTGCAGTGATAGCATTCTGTGGTGTAGATGCCGTTACTGAGTGAAGTAGACTGCAAGGTAGGCACTTACTGCATCTGTGAAGCGCAAAAAAATTAGTCATGAAGGCAGAAAACATATGAAAAGCCATCTGAAAGTAAATCGTATGTTGTGTTGAGACATGTCTGCAGCACATTCAGGCTGCAGGAGAGTGACTGAGAACAACACATTCCCCAGATAATACAAAGAAATGTACAGAATTTGGAAATATATTATTTATTTCATACTTAACACATCGAGTTTTATTACTAGATTTAGTTGATCCACTGGATGAAAAAGGTGAAAACAGCCACAAACTACCAGTCAAACTAGCGGTTCCATTTAAATCTATAAAGGTATTAATAAAAATGAATATTATTCTTTTTAATATGGATGCAATATTGTGTCATAAAATATCGTTATATCGTATTGGTATTTTCTTACATTCCCACTCACCACTCATCTCTACTCCACAGTTCGTCACAGAAATATAAGTTTCCCTTTAAAAACATTGAGGAATTTCTGTTCTATATTTTTTTTCCATTTGACATATCTGTTATTTTTCAAGGTGGAAACAGTCCAGAGAGAGGTAGCTATGAAACAGATGACCAACAGGCGAATATTGCATAACAATATTAGAAGGTAGCCTACATCTGTGTATCTCTCTGCACAGTCAGTGTGTGAACCAAAACTAACATCTCAGCTTATGTACCATGTTGAACTTTTATACAGTCGTGTGTGTGTGTGTGTGTGCGGCTGCACACAACGACTGGACGCAACGTGTGTCCACAAGTGTGTCTGTGGACCGGTGTCTTTAGTAGACTTGTGGTAATCCTCTTAGCGTTTGCTGCTTGAAGCTCAGAGCGTATTATGTAACTGCTCTAATCCAGCACGGCATCAAGAAAGACAGCAGAAGACCACAACCAGAGCTCTCGCTCACCTGCTTCAAGAGTTGGAGAGACCAACACTCACCATTACCAAATATTAAACTCAGGTTCAGAGTCAAGGAGCCCAACAAAACCAAGATTATTCCCACTCTATACCAGGAAGAAAGTCTGTATTACAGCAGAAATTGTTTATACCACTGGCTTCATCTTTTGCTGTTTAGGTTTGACACTGCAGAGGAACTCTTCACACACTTTCCATCACCCTCCACTGAACTAAACATCCAACCTAAAACGAAAAACCAGAATAAAAAGAATAATATCCCCACCAGCTCTCCACTCAGTTGCCAGGGCAACAGTGGCCATCTTGTTGGCCCCGTCAGTCCTGGGTACACATCAGAGGCCGGTCATAAATGTGGAATGACATTCAGAGGAGGCGGCGGCGGTGGTGGTGGGGAGTGAGAGTGAGGCAGAGAGTGAGAGCAGGAGAAAGAAGGAAAACAGAAGGACAGATTCAGAGACCGACCAAGACACGCATGTTCACACATTGTCTCACCTGGTTTAAAGCAAATAACGAGGAGGCGTGGCTTGGCTAAACCTTGTCCACAACTATTTTCATTACTGAACAATCATCGCAAAGACAATGTAATTCCTATGATGAGGGAGCAATGAATACCTATACGGTCTCCAACGTCAGTCCCATGAAGTAAATAAATTAGAAAAGCATTTGTAGAGCACAGACCTCCACCAAGGCAGCTCATAGGTCATAAACCTAACTAAAATCCTACAGAATCACTGACTTTTTGTTATTGTAGCTAGAAGAATTTATGCAGGTTTGAAGTCAATAGTACAACCAAATATTGATTTGACCTGTCATTTTGCAATTTGTAAACTGATAAAAATAATCATATTTCTGAAATAATTCTTTGATAACAGCATTTTTGACAACTACCTTAAATTGTGCACAGTACTGTATGTATATATATATATATATATATATATATATATATATATATATATATATATATATATATATATTCATTCACATATTTGAAGGACTTTAAGAGCTGCATTGTACAACTTTGGCCTGCTCTTTTTATTCACAATCCTCATACTTCTGCAACTAAATTTTTGTCCGGCTGAGGTAAGGACTTTGACTGGGTAATTACAATCCCACTTTTCTTTCCTTTCAGGCATTTTATTGTAGTTTTTTTGCTGTGATTGGGATCAGGATGTCATTGGTGACAAATATATAGCTTTAGCTATCCAGCATATGGCTTCCTATTAAACTCTAGAACACTCAAATACATAGGAGTTCTGGATAAACAAAGAGCCGCAAAGCAAGCCCAAAACTTCACCCCGTCACTCCTGAGCTTAACAGTTGCAAAATATGTTTGTTCTTCCCCAAATACAGCATTGTGGGGGTTATGGCCAGATCTATTGAACTTTGGTTGAGCATTTTTTCATGCAGGTATATTATCTTTAGAGAAAAAAAGCTATCACCTGGCAGCTCTTCTAAAAAGCCATACTTTTTAGGTCTTTTTTGAACCATATAACACCATATATGTCAACATTTAACTTGCCATTCCAATCTGTAGCATGTTAGAGTACAGTTTTTTTTGCAATTTCTCTGGGCATTGCATGGTCCGATTTTGGGAAATCTACTCCCTACAACCTTACAACTGTTCTCAGATTGAGATAGCACCGTTTTTATTGATTGATTACACCACTTATCGCTTTCTTTCCCTGTATTGTTTTTACACACAACTTTATGCTCCAGACCAGCAAAACAACTTTTTTTTCGTATAAAAGAACATTCTCATTGATGATCAATGGCTTTCTATTAGCAGCACCGAACAGACTTGGATAGGTCCATGACTACATCAGTTATGCTTTTTCTCTTTCCAGTTTTGGTTGTTTGTCACACAGTACTTCAAGTTAAGAGTTGCTAAATAGATTTGTGAGACTGATACTCGTTTGAGGTGAGCTTTAAATTACCTTGTTGTTCACTAACAGAGAAAGCAGGAGGAATAAAAAGAAATGCTCAATCCCCTTTAGGAAATGCATGACTCTACTCTCTGTGGTGCCACAATCTGCTGTCATAATTTTGAAAGGTGTTTTGGTATGTGGAGCTGCTGCAGCAGCAAAGTGTACCCACACTCTACTCACAAATGGGTTTCTTTTCTGTTTGTCACTTTTCTATGTTCCCTTTCTTACACTCCTGGTTGTGCCAATGATACAGTCGCTGGATAAAAGAAATGTACTTTTAAAGATATAAAACAGTAAATTTCATTCAGTTTATGGCAACAAGAGAAGAGATTATCAAGGTTCTTATTGTTAATTAAAACAAATGAAATGATGAAAACTAGAAGTAAAAAACATTTTCATTAACTACATAAAAATAAAAACGAGAATTTGCAACAAAACCAAAACGAACTGAAACTGTAATGAGTGTTAACAAAAATAACTAAATTAACCAATTTGTTGAGAAAATTTGTTTAGTTTTTGTTTCATTAAGTGTCTCATAAAGTCCAGAAGAATTATTTCTACATTCTATCTGCGGGTTGTCACCAGAAACATGTGCGATCATGTGTTGTGCAGTTTTAGTGGCACAAATCGCCAGAACAGGAAAGTTAAAATTCCATCGACTTGCCGCTTTTCAAGGCAAATAAAGAAGTCTTTGTAATGCAAGCAATCAGAAGAAGCAATTTAAACTATGATTAAACACGCAAAAGTCTGCAGATATTACTTCACAACCGGTGAGCTAATGCTAACAAACAAGCTGACATTGCTAACCAACACGGCTACTGCAAATAATAGCAATGGGAACCGGAGCTGTGTAGCTGGTGTAGGTTGTGCACATATCCGCTGTGTCGATTGTATTTTGTGGTTTTTAATGGCTGTACAGCATTACCCCAACATGGCAGATACGCCAATCAATCGTCTTTGTTGCTGCTGTCCGTCTAGCATGATATAAGCAAAGGTTGAGAGAAAGCGCCAGAGTCCAATTTGGGATTATTTACTACTAGAATATGTGCAAAATGATCAAGAGCATCATACTACTCATGGTGGATTGGGTTTTGTTTTATGTTGCTAGTCAGTGTCAGTGTTTTTAACAATCTGTAGCTCCTGCATTAATAGTTGGGCTTTTTGATGTACAGGTGCGGTTATTGCATTGAAATAAATAATCTTTGTCCCACGAGGGGAAATTCCTTTCAGTACACCCCGATCAAATGTAAGCATACCGTGGTAATTGTGGCCAGTTTAAGCGGCGCAATGTTTACAGAACATTGAACGTTACTCTGCCATACATCTTTTTTACTTGCCTTATTTGTAAGGTTGTTAATCTGGCCCATGTCAATCATTTTTAAAAAAGCATAATCATTTTATAAGATTTTGCTATGCATTTCTTTTTTTTTTGTCTTGCTTAGCAAAAAGACTAAAACTAATAAAAACTAAACTGAAACTAAGCACTTTCATAAAACTAAACCACATAACAAATGGTAAAAACTAAAACTAAAATAGAATTTAAAATCTTAAGTCAAAACTAAATAAAAACTAAAACTAATTAATTTTTTTAAACCATTAAATGATGGATTAAAATCTTTATGGAGATTATAAAGAGCAACAGAAAGGAGTGAATGTACTGACAGATTTAAGAAAAGAAGGTTAGAGAAAAGGAAGAAAGGACATTAACACAAAGAAAGAAAGGACAAACAGAAGGAAAGAAGGAACACCTTTTTTTATTGGGCCTGACATTAAATCAATTACACCTGTCTGATAATTTTCTGGTTGGTTAAGTAACTGAGGGCACAGTTAATCGCTTTCAGCTGTATTGGTGTTCATGGACTAAACAACAGGTGCACTACAGTGGCAACAATTAGAAAACCCTCAAAACAGGACTGGTTTTACATGTGGAGGTAATTTCAAGTTTCTCCCTCTTGATCTTTTTTGGTTGGTTTTGGCTTGAGTAATTATCTCTACAGGCAGTATGAGGTGAGTCCTTAACCCTACAGAAGTTGCAGAGGTTGTCCAACTTCTCCAGGATGGCACATCTACAGGTGCTGCAGCAAGAAGGTTTAATGTGTCTCCCAGCACAATCTCCAGAACATGGAGGAGATTTCAGGAGACTGGTGGTTATTCCATGGGGCGACTGTGGCTCAGTGGTAGAGTAGAGTTGGCTTGCAATCGGAGGGTCGTCGGGGTGATTCCAGCTTCCTCCAGTCATATGTCGATGTGCCCCTGGGCAAGGCACTTAACCCCAAAAAACATCGTCCTACCGAGCCATTTTGGGTGTCGGTGTATGAATGTGAGTGTGAATTGGTGAATGTGGCTTCAATGTAAAGCGGTTTGAGTGGTCAGTATGACTAGAAAAGCGCTATATAAGTTCAGTCCATTTACCATTTACCATTTATTCTAAGAGAGCTGGACAGGGCCGTAGACGGTCCTCGACCGATACCTGCTCCTTTATGCAAGGAACAGGCTGAGCACTGCTCGTGCCCTACAGAATGACCTCCAGAGGGCCACTGGTGTGAATGTCTCTACCCAAACAATCAGGAACAGACTTCATGAAGATGGCCTAAGGGCCCTGGGCCCTGTGCTCACTGCCCAGCACCGTGAAGCTCGACTGGCATTTGCTCAAGAACACCAGAATTGGCAAGTCCACCACTGGCGCCCTGTACTTTTTACAGAGGAGAGCAGGTTCACCCTGAGCACCTGTGATAGACGTGAAAAAGTCTGGAGAAGACAAGGAGAATGTTATGCTGGTTGCAACGTCGCTCAATATGACAGGTTTGGTGGGTTAGTGATGGTCTGGGGAGGCATATCCATGGAGGGACGCACAGACCTCTACCACCTAGGAAATGGTGCTCTGACTGCCATAAGGTATCGAGATGAAATCCTTGAACCCATTGTCAGACCCTACACTGGTGCAGTAGGTCCTGGTTTCCTCCTAATGCACGACAAGGCCTGGCCTCATGTGGCCAGAGTATGCAGGCAATACCTGGAGGAGGAAGGAAGTGAAAGAATTGAATGGCCTTCACGATCCCCTGACTTAAACCCAATAGAACATCTGTGGGACATTGTGTTTCGGTCCATTAGGCACCACCAGGTTGCTCCTCAGACTGCACAATCTGTCGTCTCATTGGGAGCATGCCCCAACGTTGTCAAGCATGCATACAAGCTCGTGGGGGCCACACAAGATACTGAAAAGCATTTTAAGTTTTTGAAAAAATGGACTAGCGTTGCCACATCTTCATTTCACTATGATTTTAGGGTGTCTACACAATTGAGCCCTCTGTAGGCTGAAAACTTTTATTTCCATTAAAAGACTTGGCATCCTTTTGTTCACAAGACATTGCCCTGTCGTTATTTGTATATATATCCAACTTCATATTGAGATCTGATGTATGTAATGTGTTTCTTTAAAGTGCTCCTTTCATTTTTGTGAGCAGTATATAAAGAGTGGAGGAAACAGCAGACCGAGAATGAAAATAAAAAGGAAGAAGGGAAGTCAGAAAGAATTTATGGGAAGAGGTAAGGAAGAATAATGGAAGGAAAGGTGGGCAGATAAGTAAGACAGAATAAAGAATGCACAAACAGTTGAGAAGAAAGGAAACAAATGGGAGAAAAGTAGTAACACAAAGAAGAAAGGGAAAATGAGGGAGGACAGAAGGAATGAATGAGATAAGGAAGAAATGAAAGAAAGGGAAAGGAAATTGCACAAAAGAAGGAGGGAGCAAAGAAAAAAAAACACATCACTGGACATTGGGATGGGGACTAATGTCTGGATGTATTCCAAATACCTTTTTTACTTATCTACACATGGAACATAACAAAGTCAAATTCCATTCATTTTCTGACTGCGTCAATATCCGTAACATTAATACATCAGGTTTGCAATTAGTTCACCTTTTACCTTATTCAATCTGATTCCTCATTGTAGGAATTTTAATGGTACACATTTGAAATTCCCAAATCTCTCTTGAACAAGGGTTGTCTGAAAATTCACTTAGCAAAGGAAACCCGGAGAATGTGAGCCACGGTTGGTACAGAAACGCCTAAAGGGGAAAGAATGGATGGAGAACAAACCAAACTAAAAAAAGGATGTTTAAAACTGTTGGAGTGTCCACAACTACTGTCATCTGACTAAGTACCAATTCCCAACTGTACTTAAAAGGCAATGTTGATAAATCTTCAACTTAAAGACCAAGTTTTCAACCAGTTAAAGAGAGACCAAAACCAAAATTTAATACAGCCACAAGTGTAAGATCATGGTTTGGATTGTGATTGATAAGTCACAGAGGCATCTTCAGGTCCCAGTTTCGACTGTTTCAGGTCAGCTGCAGCACTAGCTTTCATCACACCATATGGCTTATTTGCATATCAACACGGACAGTCATTATGGAACGATTGCTTTAAACCACTGTAGTAATATTCAGATGTGATTAACATATTTAGGTCATAATTTCATCTCAAAAATCTCAGAATCTGTGGAAGACGACATAGGAGTATGTGGTATTGTTGTGTTTAATGTTCACATAGAAAAATTAGCATTCGGTACTACACAGCCATTTTCAGTATTGTGCTTTCATTTAATTTACAACTAAACTTTCAGAATTTAAGTATGCAGCAATTCATTAACTGCATAAAGCTTTTTTTGCATCACATTTCCACTGATTTTGGTTCTAATCCCCATTTGGACCACTGGAATAATAAAATATGACCAATTATGACTGATGATTGAACCACACTAAGAGGAATATCCCACAGATTATATCCTACTACTAACTGGAGTCAAATCACTAAATTTCTTACCAATAAACAATGAGTGGATTAGAGAAGATTGCTCAAAATCAACTTTTCGCAAAGATGATATACATGGCCCGTAACTTGCAGCAAACATTTAGTGTTAGATGGTTTCTTTCTGTAAACCAAAAAAGTCAGGTAAAAAACAAACAAAACCATCAAAGTACGAATTTGTGGCAGTTTGAAACCATCTATAGTTTACGTCAGGAGACCACAGGAAGTTACAGAAAAGTTGCTCCGTTTCATCCTGTCGGGTGTTTGACCTCAGCTATGGAGCACGCTGAATTTGGAAATGTAGGAACCCTTTTAGAAATCTCAGCAATCATGTAAGAGCCCCAATTTTCTAGGGAATACATACAAGCTGTTAAGTTTATAGACAGAAATACTAACAGTGCCCAGGGGGAGAGTTAAGGGGTGGCTCAAGCACTGGATGTTTTCAGAAAAACCCAGAAACTAATTTCTACTTTCGAGTGGTCGGGGGGGACTTCTCGAAAGTAACGTCCCCTGGTGGGATCCAATAGTCCTGCCTAGGCCTCTCCTGAAAAAGAAGCGCTCCAGCAGCCTGCATACTATGCCAGAGATGCACACTAGGGAAGACTGATGTAAACATGGATAGTAGGAAATTTAGACGTAAAGTACCACGACAGACTGACAACACCACCAGCTGTGATGAAAGGAGTGATTATTCAGGTTTGTGAATATATGTTTCACAAGTTCTGTAGGTCCTATTTGAATAAAGTTAGTTTTTGAATAAAACTTGCTATAATAAAAGTTTTTTTTTCATTCTTATTTTTTACCTTTATGGAATAAATTGAATAAATGAATCAGAGAATTGGAAATTGGTAACTGAACTAGTGCAGAAAGCAAAGAGATGCATGTTTAGGGTCAAGAAACAGAGCACAAAAGGTAGAAGAGGTCCTAGCCAGGATAACACACAAGAGGAAAATATGTATTTTGGTTTATTGGTCTATATATTGTATTATATTTTTGCACAAGATAAAAAACAAAAAAAAATCAAACAAACATCTAGGCTAAGATCTTCGTCAATCCTAAATGCTCCATTGACCCGTGCCAGTAGAGTTTGCCTCAGAAGATCTAAATGTAGAAACATTTGGTGAAAATAAAGCCCCATCATGTTGAAGTGTATAATTTTGATTAGCTCCAGCTTTAAATTTTGCATGTTTACTGGGATCAATACATGTCTTTGCCTTGAATAAGTAAACAATTGTTGGAACTCTGCTCCTATAGATACTGCCCATTCATGGCAAAGAACTGAGAACTGGGAAAAATAACATTTTGAACAACGTTAAAGAAAACTTTAAAGAAAGACTAAATGCAGCTTAATTTAAACACTATTAGAATATAAGGGTTTGACAAAAAAAGGTGATTAACTGTTAAATTGTTGAAACACAAAGACAAGCTGGTGAAATGCAAAACAATTTTTGTGTCAGTATTTTCTCAATTGCTGAGAGCAACTAAACACTTCATACCAAATGATATTTATTTTTGTGGCATTAGAAAATATGTTACCACAGTAAAATAACACTGGTATAAGAACACAAAGTTTGTTCACCAGATGCCGTTTATGTTTTGGACACAGCTCTAACATGGCATAAATTAAACATATTCACCATTGCTGTAGGATTTATGCAACTTCTACTCAAACATCAATGACTCAACAAAACCATTAATTACCTTTGTGAAACAATCAGTACGTTAACATGCAGCAACAGAAATTCAAATTATTGCCTTAGTCCGATTGAAATCAGGCTTTTAAAATGCATGTATACCCCTTAGTCCGGCTGGAGTCGAACCGAACTGGAGTTTCAGAAGCTCGGCTTCTCTTGCTGGATAATACGATTGAGAATTGGACTACTCTGCAACCAGTCCCCCCGTCCGCACTCGCGTACCCCCTCAGGAAGTTAGGAGAGATAAAAATGTGACTCAGCAATAACAACAGTAGTGTCATAATAGGCATATGGCTTCTAAGACAAATGTATGCGGCCAATAAGTGCATGTTTGGACTTACGAAGAGGCGATGCGTTGTGATTGTGAATATCCTGCTTTAACTCCATCTGCTTTACTCCCTCCAGCCTCTGTTTACTGCCTGAATGCAGCTGGAAGCTAACCGCTATTAGGCTAACACGTAGGGGCGCATGTTGTTCGTTGGGGAGTGGAACACAATTCGTTTAATAATTTGATTTTCTGACAGACATGTAAACTTGGACTCGGCTCGCCACAGTTAGCAAGCACTTAGTCCGATTACTCTAAAAGGCTTGATTTAGATGTGCATGTAAACGTTCTGACTATACATAACACTCTGCCTGCACTGCTGAAGATTCTCTCACATAGACATACTGAATGCTAGAACAGAAAGTGACCCACTTTTTTTTTAACATGGCTAATATATACCTGACCAGTACAGGGTACTCAGAGCATTATAAAGTATTCCCAAATAGTCAGCTAACCCTTAAACAGGAAAAACAAAAGCTAAAAGAGGCAGGAGTGTTACAGTAAAGGAAATATAACCATTCCCAATGCAGTTTAATGCTGACTTCCACACCCTTGATCCCAGTACAAATGCACTAATCAAACCTGGAGCAAATAAAAAAAATGGTATACATACTTCAAAAGGATGATGGGGCTTAATTTTCCACAACATTGGCACATTTTGAAATAGTTAGACCTGCTAAAGAACTTTATTTAATACACCAACATGCATGTCAAGACAGGAAACAGTGATACAGTTCCTTGAAGAACATCATAAGGTTGTTAAAGCACTGCAAAGCTTCCGACATGAAATGGATTTTAATAACACACATCTTAGCTTTAGGTCCAGATGTTAGCCCATTTAAAGTTCAGCTTTGACCTGCAGAGTTTCAGTCTAAGATTAGCATCAGAGAAAAAGAAAACCTTCAGGACCTTGATGACATGCTCTCCATTTACATGAAAATCTGATTAGCTACACTGATGTTACTCTCTGGATTTCAAAATGTCAATATTTTCTGGTGTTGGACAAAAAAAAAAAAAAAAAACCTTGCCTCCAACTCATAACTAAAGAAGATCAGCTCGACCTTATGTGCCTTAAGGGAAGTGATGAAGTGAATCCAATCTGCCTGCCTCTTGAGACTGAAACCCAATCCTCCTGATGGTGAGAAAAAACGAGCATCAGCGCAGCTTTACATAAAAATTAGTTGGATAAAATATGGTTCTAAAGTCAGTAATATGGGAGGGGGGGATTGAAACAAAGGGCAAGCTAAGAGGAAAAAGAAGGGAAGAAAAAAAATCATGAGCAACAATAATGTGCTGCTTCAATCAGAAAAGTGAGAATAATAAGTGTTCCTCTGGTGCTCAACTGGTCTGCGTGTTAGGTTACTGTATGTGCACAAACACAAAAGATGAGTCACTTTCTAAACCACTCAGGCGCACGCACACACAGCTTTAAATATAGACTCATTACACCAGAATCCAGAGCCTCACTGCATCCATCCAGCCAGTGTCCTCTTATATCCTGATGAAAATGCACACGGACTCATGATAAATTATGTATTTATTTGGGGGGTTTCTACAACCTAAAGCTGTAAAATGAAAAGAAAAGATTATCTTAAAGAAATCCACACTGAATGCCTTTCTCTTGGTCTGCGCTCAAGCACATGCTCAGGCCAGCTCTTTTTTTCTTACATTTTCTCAGAAATTTTGTCATCTTAAAGAACACTAATTACAGGCTTAAGCATGGAGGCAACTGTAGAGTACACACACACACACTCCCACCGGCCCAACTCCCCATAAGTGAACATAATTAAAGACTTGAGGAAGCTATGAATGAGAGGGGAGAAAGGGGGGAGGAGGAGGGTTGGCAGAGGGGAGATTAGAAGTTTAGAAAGTTTATCTTACGAGCTGAAGATCAGGGGGGAAACTTCACACTGATATTCTTGTAGTTCTTACTTTTTTCTCCCCACTTTTACCTCATGGCGCTTTTTAGCCCACTCTATAGAGGATTTATAGGTACCACGCAGTCAGCACTATCTTTATATGCCAGAGGATGACACATGAATACTGCTTGACACGAGTGATCAATCACAATAAACGCCTAATTGCCTGTAATCTTGTCAGAGTTGTTTCATCAAGTAGGGCCCCAAGACAAAAATAATTCACTCAATTCAAATATGCTGCCTAGACTTAAAAACTTATAATTTTAAAGTCTCAAAATTTTGTTTTTGTATGATGAAAACAGTAAGCATGGAAGACAACAACCTGAGAGGAATCAAATTCAGGCTGTGGCTCTCAGTAGCTAGGCAAGACAGCAAACACAACATAAACACCTTGGATTACAGTTCCTCGCCACAAACAGAAGCTGACTGTGGAGGCTGCAGTCACTGGGTTCATCTGTCGGGAGGATATGGCACAGTACCAGAAGTTGGTGGACGGTGCAGCAGGTCCTGTGAGAGCTAAATGACAGAGCAAAACAACAGTAAAGCCAAAGAGCGATGTGTGCGGAACATGAGGAGCTCAGGGACGTCTTCATTCAGAGAGGGGAGGAGGTGGACCGTGCCACAGGAGTGCATAAATGTGGGAATTCGTTCATAAAACCAACCACTGGTTGCTGGGAATTCACTGAAGGCAAAGGCCTTCCCTATCAATGATAAGCAGAAGTGTCATCTTGACAGAACCATGAGTTTTAAAAGCCAAACGTATACGTTTTAAAAGCAGAAATCTACAATCAGTACAATCGTATAGACAGAGGCATAATCCATTGCAGCCAAATCCAGTTCTAAATGACAACTGGTAAACTTTCCTACCTGAGGAAGTCTGGCAAATTGCTTCCAGTCACTGACTTTGCAGCAATCCCTCAGGCGGAGCATAGATTCACACTTCTGCCAACAAGAATGAATGAAAATCCCTCGACAGCAAAGTGAAAGACTCACTGCCATAACAAAAGCTTGAGGGCCTATGTTGCTGCAGCAACCAGTTATTTAGTTGACAGGGGAGCTACTGCATCACATAGGGTCAATGCTTTGAATACCCTTCTATATTAAATGAATTAAATACTCGTGGATTTACTTATTTTGTAAATAAGTAGGGCATACTGTGTATTAAGTTGTGCTTTGAAACATTTAATTGGGACAAAAAAAAAGCAAAGAAAAGAAATCTGTAAGATATTTTCCTGCAGTGTAGGTAAAAACCCTAAACTTAACTGAAAAGAAGAACAGGCTTTTTTTAATTCATAAAGCTCACTTTCTTTCAAAAAAAACATGCATATCAACATTTCACCAAGGTTTGGTTTTCATCAAATTAAACCTTCTAAGGAGAGGTTATCCTAGCTGTGTTTACATTCTTAAATCTATGCCGAGCTTTCCAAAACATTAGCTAGTTGTCTTCTCAAAGCAACATCAAGGCTAAATTAGAGAGGTGTATGAGACCTGAAGAGCTCTTTGTTCTCAAATCTCTCTTTAAAACTTCTCTACTTACAGTTTAATAAAAAAAAAATGAAATCAAACTACTACCTCTCCGTCCCTGTTTGCATCTCTCTATTTTTAGTTCTCCCTTCTGCAGATTACGGTCCTATTTATAGACACCCTTATGATGTCCAATAACACAGTTGGCGGATGGTGAGTGGCAGCGTCACAAGGACTCATGAAACCTCCCACTTGTTAAACCTCCCACTCACCAACAGGGTTCACACCAACCCTGTTCCTCTTAGGCTTTCTCCTCCCATCCTGTCTCATCTTCACTCCTCCTCCTTTCTGCCCCCGACCCGTGTTTACAGTGGTGGCTCCTGGCAAACGGCCTACATTTTCAATGGAAACTTTGCACACAGGAAAGCGCCTCATTTCACCCCTGACTGTCTGACAGAGTTAGGAAACTGAATTCTCCTATCAAACCAGAAAAGCCTAAATATTCTACTGGTAAATCTTACTACTGTGCTCTCAATTCTACATTCAGTTTTGTTAAAAAACAGATGGACACACAGGATAAAACTGGATATTACATAATTGTCCAAACATTTCCTCTTTCAGCAAAGTGAACCCTGATGTTTTTTGTCTTTTGTTTTTTTTCATCCACACACACTTGACATATCCGAACAGACGGGCAGCCAGTTCGGGCTCTCTGCATCACAATCCCTATGACAACGGTGAGAGAACTGTCCAAAAAAAAAAAAAAAATGCCGATGGGTGGGAGGAGCACTGAGGAAAGAGGCAGGCAAACAAAGAGAAAGAGAAAGGGCCAATGTGTGTGTGCAGCTGCATCGTCACAGAGCCATGATCCTAAACTCCTTTTCCAGAAAAGATAAAAGGTTTCCAACTGAGCAGAGCAGTTTTTTTTTTCTTTGAACCTTTGTGAAACTGACTGTAATGTACATCAAGACGTACGTATCACAATCAGCCCAAATATGACTTCTGTGTCTGTAATCAACACTGCTTTGACTCTTTGCAGAGGCTACAGGGTCACAGACTTCTAGACTTTCCTACAGCACAGAACTCTGCTGGGTTATTTAAATGCTGATTTAAAAAAAAGTGGTGACAAAAGTCTTGACCCCTTAAAGCCAAAGCAAAAAAAACACAGTTTTGTCTTGAAGGTATTTTGCTTTTCAAAAGCAAACCAACATCAAGAATGAACTGGTTCAGCTTTGCCAAAGTGCAGAATCTACTTGTTCAAAAATGTGCGTAGTTTTTTAATCTGTAATGTTGCCATTATTTTGGGAAGAAAAAAAGCCTGACTTCACCTTCATCATACTACTACCAGAGTGACTGACATGAAGATCTGGTTTAACCATGGAAGTCAGAAACAAACAAACATAAAAAACAACAACAGGTAGATTCCTTTAATGTGCTTGGTGCTCTGGTTTCCAACATGTTGCAATAACAAGCCAATATGCCTCTTGAATTTTGCAATGTAGCAACATGTTCCACCAGGAGGTTTCACAGTATTGTGTGAAAGGAAGATGTAACAAGATGGAAGTGAGAATATTTAATGGTTTTTACTGCAGCAATCATTAAAATTTGCATGCAATGTAGCCATGATGGACTTTTTCTTATGGCGTTTTGCAGGCTGTGCTACTGCGTTAGTTGCACAAAGCGTGTCTCATGACAGTACTCTACAATGGAAGTGTTTAATTTTTTCTTTTTTTAAAGATCGCCTCTTTTAAAGCAGTGGGATTACTTTTTTTGGAGAAGTAATCAGTAATTAATTAGTATTTTCAAGTAAATTGACCAACACTGCTCCTCAGCATAGCAAAGTTCTTCAAAGGCCGGCTAATGAGCCATCATTTGATTCAGGTACGACGAACCAAGAAAAGAAGTAAAACATGCATGACAGCGACCCTCGAGGACAGACTATGGGCACCCCGGCCAAAGCCCCACCCCTCGACAACAAGAAGTGCAATCTTTTACTTAGAAAGGTTTGTATTTGCTTCCTTTTAATTAACATCTGGCTGTGGACTAAAATAAATATAAAAGGCAGTTTCGAAAGATGATTTCATTCATTTCGGGAGAAATCTATCCAAACCTGCATGGCCCTATGTGAAAATGTAACTGGCCTAGAAAAGTGTGCCTGAGAATCAAAATGCGGAAAGTGTTGCACCATTATGACATAAGAAAAATAAATGTAAAGAAATTGGGTAGTAAGAACTATCATTGTTTTTGATGATTTTGTGCACCCCTAGGCATAAAGTTACATTATAAGTTATGATTATAAAATGAGAAAAACAATGTAACATGTAAGTACTTGTAATGTTATAACTTAAGCAAAAATGTTAGGAGGTGTAATGGGTCATTTATAAGTACTCAAATTAGGGATGCACCAATGAGACTTTTTCTGTCCCATTACCAATGCCTGGATTTTGTGTATCTGTCGATACCAGATACCGATCCAATAGTATTGTTGAATTAATAAACCATATAACTTCCAATTTATACCTTTCTTGAAGATACTAAAGTCACCATACTTTACTAACTAAACATAACTAAGATAAAATAACAGATGTAAAATATAAAATTACCAAAAAAATATAATTTCAACTGAAAAATTAACTTATGTCAATTTATTGCAGATTTTCCACATTTTGAGTATTGGTTCATGATACCAATACATGTACTTTAGACGGTATCGGTACATCCCGAGTGTTTTGAGAGAATAAGAAATGCAGCAACATGTACACATGAAAAATGTGGTGTTGCAAATTTAGAACAAGAGCTGTACTTGAGCAACACTGAGCATTGTCCTAAATCTTTTTATTTAGTATAATATTTGTCTTCTGTTCCACAGATTTATGGTTAATTAGAGTTTTATTTCAGTAAGAAAAATACATACCAAACCATGATTTTTGTGCATTGGTGCATGCAGACCTATTCTATACCACTTCGCTAATCTTCTAAACAAAGCGGTTCATACAGTACTGATGGGGAAGATTTTTTTCTTATGTAGATAAGTAAACAGATTTTTTAATAATTATATGGATCTAATCTTTGATAATTTAATGATCCAAAGTTCTTTGTTTGGAACATATTTTAAAGTAGCTTGTTTTTTGTCAACCTTTTAATTCATGTCCTCTGTGAGTTAAAGAAACATAATTTGGTAGTGATAGTCTCATTACAGTTCAGCGAGTGTACCTGTTTGTAAGTCATTACTACCGAACTTCCAGTTGTTTAAACTGCAGTTTGTGTTTCTCGTTCTCATCTGTTTTTTTTGTCCAATTATTTATTTGGAAGAAGACATAAAAAAAATGGCAGCCTGTGTACATAAAAACTCCTTTATTATTGTTCTGTTGATTGAAAGAATGACTGAGGGACCATTAAGTTCTGTGTTTTAACAGCGACAGTCTGGAGTGATTTCCTGTGGGGTACAGTTGTCCATTGCAGAAGGATATGTGTGTCAATAAATCAGCATCATGCCAGAGTTAAAAAAAAAACGGCTGTTCATTTTCATCCACAATTTGCCCAAGATTTCTGTCCCTGGAACCACCATCAGAGAGTCCAGTTAAAATCCACAGATAGTAAATAGACCAAGCGATCACTTTGCTTGCGTTTTAAAGTTAGCCTATACCTCGATTCTTTACTCAGAATCACAGGAGCTAGTAATTCAAAACGCACTTCAAAAAACTAATGAAACAGCTATGTGTACTAAATGACTACTAAATACAGAATGACTACTAAATACTACGATATTAGACATTATGGGGACTGTTTTACCTCTGAAATATTTTAACTAAAAGAAAACTGCCAGGCCGTGCTCCTACTGCATTATATAAAAAC
This sequence comes from Apricaphanius iberus, assembly GCA_028564705.1. NCBI lineage: Eukaryota > Metazoa > Chordata > Actinopteri > Cyprinodontiformes > Aphaniidae > Apricaphanius > Apricaphanius iberus. The sequence goes on from JAPXFQ010001773.1 coordinate 402,573, forward strand.
CACTATTCATAACCTAACCCTTGTGCCAACCTACACAATGAAGTGGTATAGCATGACAGAGAGTGCTGAAAAACATGTCCCATGATGCAGCGTTGCTTATCACAGACATAAACTTCACACTCTTTTTACCAGATACTTTTTTGCCCCAGTTTGTAAAAATACACCCTTGTTCCATGTCTAACCAAAGATCTTAATTTGCTCTGGTAGAAAGCATGCAGTCCTGTTTGCCAAAGGTAATTTGACCATGAAGAACATACATTTGCCTTGTACCAGGGCGTTTATTGCATGTCGTATTTTAAACAGTGGATGTCGCTACTGACGAAAAAAACTTTTTTTTCAACCACGCATATGCTTGTAAATATGAACCTGCTTTCAGATTTCCTCCTTGCTGCTTCTCCCGTTTGGATAGAGCTACCCGCCCTTTCGTGCAGACTGGAAGAAAAATAAAGGAAAGATGGAGGTATGCACACTCCGTTAAAACGACAGGCGCCCCCCCAAAACAAAGCTCATGCATTCTTCTGTCACAAGACGACGTCTGTGGGGACAAACCACAGGTATGTACAGGTGTACTGCAGCTAGACGAATTTAGATTCAAAAGCCTGTTGTGTTAATACAAGCGATAAACTGTGCTCCTTTAGTTTCCAAACCAAAAAATAATTTCCAACCAGCCAAATCTGCCATTCCTGTAAGCATGGAAGTGATCCAGTAGAATTATTTCAACCAGCTGACCAGCTGTGCACAGCAGCATGTGGCAAAGGGGACAGCAATGTAATATTATAGGCTGCATGCAGCCGGAGAACTCTGGTCAGCCCAGCACTGTCTCTGTCCCTAATAGGATGTTCTACAGTGGGTAAGGAAAGTATTCAGCCACTTTTAAAATGTTCACTCTTTGTTTCATTGCAGCCATTTGATATAATAAAAAAATATGTATTGTTAATGTATACTCAGCAACCAATCTTGACAGAAAAAAGACCCCAGAAATGTAGAACCTTTTGCCAATTAAAAAATGAAAACAAATGTTACATAGTCATAAGTACTCAGACCCTTTGCAGTGACACTAATGTTTAACTCACATGCGGTCCATTTCTTCTGATCCTCCTTGAGATGGTTCTGCACCTTCATTGGAGTCCAGCTGTGTTTAAATAAACTGATTGGACTTGATTAGGAAAGGCACACGCCTGTGTATATAAGACCTTATAGTTCACAGTGCATGTCAGAGCAAACGAGAATCATGAGGTTGAAGGAACTGCGCAAGGAGCTCAGAGACAGAATTGTGGCCAGGCACTGATCTGGCCAAGGTTACAAAATAATTTATGCAGGACTCAAGAGCACAGTGGCCTCCATAATCCTAAAATGGAAGACGTTTGGGACGGCCATCCAGCCAAAGTGAGTAATCATGGGAGAAGAGCCTTGGTGAGAGAGGTAAAGAAGAACCCAAAGATCACTGTGGCTGAGCTTCAGAGATGCAATAGGGAGATGGGAGAAAGTTACACCAAGTGAACTATCACTGCATCTCTCAACCAGTCGGAGATTTATAGCAGTGTGGCCTGATGGAAGCCTCTCCTCAGTGCAATATCAATGAAAGCCTGCACAGAGTTTGCCAAAAAACACATGAAGGAATCAAAGGCTATGAGAAATAAGATTCTCTGGTTTGATGAGACCAAGATTACACTTTTTGGTATTCATTCTAAGCGGTATGTGTGGATACAATACAATCCCTACAATCAATATGGTGGTGGGAGCCTTATGTTTTGGGGTGTTTTTCTGCTGTACGGATTTAATAACTGGTTACAATTGAAGGAAAAATTAATGCGGCCAAGTACAAATATATAATGGAAAGAAAATCTCTTCAAGAGTGCTCAGGAACTCGGAGTGGGCCAAAGGTTCACCTTTCAACAGGACAATGACCCAAAGCACACAGCTAAAACAACAAAGTAGTGGCTTCGGAACAATTCTTTGACCGTTCTTGACTAGCCCAGCCAGAGCCCTGACCTAAACCCAATTCAACATCTCTGTACAGACCTGAAAAAGGCTGTCCACCAACATTCACCATCTTCAACGAAGAATGGGAGAATATCCCCAAATTCAGATGTGAAAAACTTGTTGCGTCATTCCCAAGAAGACTCATGGCTGTACTAGCTCAAAAGGGTGGTTCTACTCAACATTGACCAAAGGGTCTGAATATTTACGACCATGTGATATTTCAGTTTTTATTTTTATTTTATTTCTTGTAAAAACACATACATTTCTGTTTTTTCTGTCAAGATTAGATGCGAAGTAGGGCTGGGTATCGATTCAAATTTTAACAATCGATACAATTCCGATTCTCAAGAGTTAGAATCGATTCGATCTGATCCAGTTCGGTACTGATATTGGGCAGCGCTAATAAAACCGTTTTTTTTAACTGTTATTTTATTTCTATGCCTGAAATTGAATGACTTAACCCTGGGTGAGTAATAGTTCACCATTGGGGAACTGTATTAACCCTTTCAGATACAAAAATTAAAATGGCCGTCTGGAATTTTCCTTCTCCAAAGGGCGAACTATTCTAAAAATGAAAACCGATCTTTTTTTAACTTGCAAATAAATTCGATTCGTTTTCTACAAGAATCGATTCAGAATCGATTTTTCGATTATTTCAACACAGCTCTAATGCTGAGTGCACATTAATGAGAAATAAAATTATTAGTTTTTTATTTCAGCAATTGGCTGCAATGAATCAAAGTGAAAATTTTAAAGGCGTCTGAATACTTTCCGCACCCACTGTAGCTGTAGGAAAAGCATGATAGAAACATTTTAAGCAGTTTTTTAAACTGTAAATTACTAAAACAATGAACTGATACTGGTAACCATGTCCCCGCGAGCCCTTGAGGAATAAGCAGTTCAGAAAATTGATGGATGGATGGATGGAAACCATGTCTATGATACGTAAAGATGGGAACTTTGCTCAGATGTGTAATCCATCTGAGATGCAGTAACATATTTACTTTAAAAAAAAATTTGTGCTGTCCAAGACAGCTTTAGAAACACAACGAAATGTACATTTCTTTGAACCCTGAGCAGTTAGTCCAAACTGGTCCAGAAATAAAACAGAGGCCCTTTTATATCTTATCACATGGGTCTAATGAGCTGGAAAAGCAGTGGTGGGGAAAATACACTGCTAATGATCCAAAATATTTAGCATATGTGCATTACAAAGATTTGGACTTCTCAGAGCCTCCGGGGACCTCCGTTAGTTGCCAGTACAGACCCTCTAGAGGCTTTCTCAGTTATGTTTTTGTGCTTCAATCATTACACACCCATTAACAACTTTATGCCTCTTTAGCTGACAACATGCTAAAATACTTCAGAAATGTATCCCTCTTTAAAATTAGTATTTTAAAACTTAGCCTTAACAGGTTAAACGTTAAAGCATCATCGCTTTACAATCTCAGCTGAGATATAATCTACCAACTCCTCATTTGACTCTGATTTTTTTAAAGATCTTCAGGGAATTGTAGTTTTTTCCTGGCTATTTTTACTACTCCACACTTGTCAGAGCAGAGCTCCAATGCCCGATGTTGCAGACTGAAGAGAACGGTTTGTGACAGCAGAGACACCGGTAAACATCTGTCATTCTTTTCTCTGCAGTAGAGTCCAGAATCTCAGCAGGAGAAGACAGCTAGAAGGCAGAAGAACAAAGAGGGAGCACAATAGATGATAGAAGATGTGGAGATGTGCAGCGAATCCACTGAGGGAGAGAAATCCGCACTGAAAAGGTGAGGAAGAAGTCAAACTGTTCCAAGTGCTGAGAGGAAAGAAGTAAAAGTCAGGTCCCAGAAACCAAACCGTTTGCTACCTGCTCCAAACTTTCACGATGAGCAATAACCACCAGTAAGTGTTTTTTTTTATTGTCACTAAACACAGCACAATAACACTGTCAGCGTCTGGACTGCACTCCAAGCATGCTCACTATTCGCTGAAGGAATGCAGCGACAAACCATCAGCGTGTGTTTACATTCTTCACATTGCAATCATGATGGAGAACTTTACCAGTGCAGGAGAAAACTGAATCAGTTTTCTATTCAAGTTTCTCATTTTAACCAAATAACTGATATTAAAAAGACCCAAGTTTGTTTTTAAATACAGCCATCTAAAAGTGTACTGTAACTTTTGGACTATTGAGCTCACCTGAATATAAGCTGCACATTTTCATGTAACATGAAATATTTACAAAGAGAGATTTTCTTTTCATTTTAATTTAAAACATGCATTTTTTGTTTTTTGTTCAAAACTCTGCATGAAAATCGGCAGTACGGCATCAACATGACATGATTATAACATATCTGGTTAGAAAATAACACATACTTCAGCCCACCAGAAAAGTCATTGGTCACCATCTTCCTCTTGCGCAATAAAGCCACTGAAGTTTTATTCTTCAGTGTCTTTATGCCCTCTTAACCGTTTCACCATCAATTCATTGATGTCAAGCTTAGTAGCAATAGCTCGATTTCCTTCTTTGATGGCCAGCTCGATTGCTTTTAACTTAAAAGCTGCTTGGTCCAAAGTGTTGGAAAAAAATAGCGACTTATAGTCCAAAGAATATGGCAAACATCAGCTAAATTGATTAGGAATACAAAAGAAAAAACTATACCACCTATAATATTGTATATCCTGAACCATTCAACTGTGAAATAATTTGTAAAATAAGGTGTGCAGCCCTAAAACAGTTACTTTGTTGAACCACCTTTTGATAAAAGTTCAGATTCAGTTTTTTTAAGTTTAGACCTCCCATTCATTTTGGTGAGCTCTTATGAACTATAAATAAACTCCAGCTCTCCTAGGAGATGTTCCCTGAAACATGCTTATGTGCATCTAGTAGCAAAGGATCAAAAAAGATCTCTTTGCATAAAAGGTATCAAGACAGGAGAGGAGGACAGAATATCCACAGCAATAAATATATACACACCAAAACAAAGTGAAGATCGGCACCAGAACTGGGAAATCAGAAAACAACAAGATTACAAAACTAAACTTTTCCCCAAAGCTAAGGAAGAGACCAGTCTGAAACTGCTCACATAGTTTGCTAATTGGGCAAAGACTAACACCAAAGGCTATGTATAGGTGAAAACAGACTTCTCTACTCTCCATGTGCCTTGATTATATAGTATGCAAAACAGAAGGTTTTCCTTTCAAAGACAACATTTACAAGCCTGGCTAAAATTTGTATTATACGCTGAAGAAACCAAAGGACAACCTTGAGATCCCCCCTTCATTTGAAAAGGGCACAAAATCCCACAGCCCATCATACCAAAAGAACACCATAGCCACAGTGAAACATGGTGGTGGACCTTCATGCTGTGGGGTTACTTCTCTTCAGCTGATTTTCTGAGATGGATAAAACAAACAGTTCCAAGTTTAACCAAAAAGCTGCAAGTGTTTGAGGATAAGGAAGGATTTCATTTTTCAGCAACGAACTGAGACAGTTCATCACCCAGATTAAACCAGATTCAGCGGAAGAGATGCAAAGCTTTGTGATGATGGGACCCAGAATCCAAAACTAAATCAGAAAGAAAATCTGTGGGCTTTAAACAAGGTTAAAGGTTTGGAAAATGTTTGCAAGGTAGCATGGAGAGATGTTCCATAGTTAAGATGTGAAATCCTGATTGAATCCTAAAACAAGGACTGAATGCTAAAATCCGGTCAAAAAGTGATTCAGTAAAAGTTCACATTCAAAAAGTTATTGTAGCAATGTTACTTTTTTCCCCTTCCTCTGAGGTTTGTTTCTTTTTGTGTTAAACCATTTATTCAAAAGGTGAGGAAAAGTTTTAAAATAATTGATCAGGGTCTCATTTTAAATCATGAAAACCGAGCAGTGAGGCATGTCAACTTCTGAGCTCTACTGTAGAGCTCTTTCATCTTAAGTATTTGCATTAGACTAAATATCCTAAAACAGTTTTATCAATAAGCAAAAAAGCCAAAAATAATGGTAGATTTATTTAATAACCTAATGTTTCAGAACACTGTAGATATTGCAGCTTTTTAGTCATTCTAAATATAAAGCACCTCACAGCAGACTATGAGGTGAATTATCTAATAGAAACGCAGTAGATTACATCTTCAAATGGAAATGGAGATCAGTTTGGCATTAATGCTGTCACCTTCAGCAGATAATACAGAACCTGTTATATATATTTAATACATGATTAATGACCTATTTTAAACATTAAAAAACATTGTCCTTTAACTTCTGTCTGACTGTTAAATGCTGGCATTTAATCTTAAACCAAGAGGGGAGTGAAGGCAAAAAGTGAATGTGGTTTTAAAAAGGCGCAGCTGGCATGTTTCCTTGGTTCTGATCATTGCTGAAGCTATATTAGGAACCATTCAGGAAGTGATCTGCAGACAGGCATCTGACGGAGGATTCAGCTCTACAAAACAAACCCAGAACATAGCATCTGTTGCATTTGCTGTTCTCTTTTTTGGTGAAAACATTTTTATTTCTATTTGATTAAAATTCTACCAGATTACTGAGCTGCTTTCCTCCCTTTTTCTGATGTCTGCTCAGGACACATTTGATCTTTGTATCTGACATTTGCTATGATAAGACTCAAATCAGTTTGAAGCATGCTTTATTCTTTGGAGATTAGTGCCATTGCTTTTCAACCATCCCTTGTTTCACACAGACTATAACCTTTACTGTTTTCCTTTATCCCACATTTAGGAAACTGCAGCGAGGAAACAATGGTACAAAAAGTTGTAACTCGCATAATTTAAATACAATTTTTGAACTAATTTACAAACTTTTGCGGAGACCTGAATCTAAAAAAAACGAAATATTTTCAAGCAGTCATTTTAATAAAATCTGAGGTAGTGAAGCAATATCCTATTACTCTCCAATTTAGCATTATTTCCTGTTATTTCAACTTTTTTTCAACAGAAAACACCCTGAAACATCTTTGTTCCCATCCAAAGAGTTTTTATGTCTTCCCACTGACCATACCCATTTACAATAACCACTATTTTTAGACCTATAAACAACCCATTCTGTACCAATTGACCTGGCTATTGCAAATCTTCTATATTAAAGTGTTTTTTGTGCTGGAAACATGTGGTAGTTAAGATTTGAGGATGAAACAGCATAACACCCAAATCTTTTAATTCAAATTTCATTTTATGAAGCCTTCAAAAAGCACCTTGTTGGTTTTTACTGTGATCTTTACCCTCATTTGGGTCAACATAAAAATACCCAATTGATTAACAGGTTTTGACCTGTTTGTGCAACATGAGCTGTTGACAGTTCAGACTTGGAGTAAACTTGATCTCGGGCTCTTTCGCTGAACGTAAGAAACGTATTGTAGTTTTACTACAAATGGAGGACAGAGATAAATGAAAACTAAGAAAATAAAACTGATGCATCTCTGTGTAGATTAGCATAATCTTCCAAGTAGCAGAGTTTTCCTGGCAATTTTTAGAATTTTTTTTCAGATCTGTTCTGTGAATTGGTATTTTGAGCCATAGTGACCAACTAAGAAATTTAACATGAAGGGAGAACATGACATAGAAGTTTTAAATTTAAGTATATTACCTGAACCTTTATTATTTACTTACAGCTAGGGCCAGGTGATAAAGCTTAAAAATAAAATCTGATTTTTTTTTCCTCTACCTGTGTTTTAAGAAATTGCAAGTGACCAAAAATATTTGCCAAAAATTGCTTTGATTTCAATCATCCTGTCCCCGAGCTGACGTGAACCAAACTAAAAACAAGCTGTAAAGTATCCTTGCAAAACAGGTAGGCCCTGAGCGGGGTGACATCAATCTGGGCAATAGAAGTCAAAGTAGTGCATTTGCAACAAAAAAAAATAATAATAATAATAATCTGGATAGAAAATATGATTAATTGATAAAACCGCTTTATCACCCAGCTCTAATTTATATAAGGATTAGGTAACAATGTGCAAAAATGTTCTGCTAAATAATAAAAAAGAATCCTAATTGTTGAATTTAAGAAACAGTTTGTGCATTTTCTCTTCATTTTGGCAGGTTTGGTAAAGTATATGTATACTGATGTCATTACTATATTCACTGATGGCCACAAATTAAAGAAAACAAACACTCACTGAAAAATAATGAGACAAATGCAGTTAAATCCATAAAACTAAACCCAAGCAGAAAGTCACCCGGTGTACATCAGAGCAACCATGTGTCTAACTACCCCACCAGACAGTCAATATCCTCCCTCTTCATGTCCTGCTGTCCCTCTGTGTCCTCGCTCCATCTTATTCTCCTTATGCCCTCTGCAGTATTATCAGCTAATGTATTTTTCCCCCCTCCTGCACTGCAGCCACTGTGGCACAATTACCACAGCTGCTCCACTAATGGCTATTGATGCAGCGCCACCCCCACACACAAACATTCATAAAAAATTCATGACAGCAGCTCAATGGGAAGGTGCAGAGGGGAATCTGGCCAGACTTAGAAAGAACAACAAACGTCATCCCGCAAAGGAGGGAAGAGGGACATGTACCAGGTCTAAACAGCAGCAGATGAAAACAGAAACGTTTGAAAAATAGAAAAGATTTTTTTTTAGCATAATCCAAACTTTAAAGCTATATATGTTTTTTGACGCTTTGTTTTACTCAACTTCCTCTTAGCACAGGATTCCTCCCTGCATTTCCACCTGTGGTGAGAGAGCTTTAAAGCGCTAGGCCTCATGCTAGCCGAGACCGAACCGGAGATCAAGGGCGTCAGTTTCTTTTTAAAAGTGCTGGGGACAATAACCACACACTTGAGGGTGGTTTGAAGATTTCTTGGGACAATTATTATTAACTATTCATAGCCTATTACTCTGTTTCACGTTTCATTACAATAAGCGCTGGAGAGTATAAACAGGTGTTAAAAATCTCATCTTTATTCAATTGATAACAGGCTATAGGATTATGTTGTTTTTTTTTTCAAATGGCAGACATTAAAACCCACATTTAGCACAAAGATGGAGTGACAGTGTGGAGGTCCTGTCACTATGGCTCTGATTGATCATGTGCCCTGGCTGCTTAGCCACAGGGATATCCCTTAGGCTTGAATGGTTAGAGTGTGTGACTCTCACCCGGGAGTCGTGGGGTTGAATCCCGTCCTGGCCCTCGTCGAGCGCCTTGCCACATTGCCATATATGTATTCGCCCCAGAAGAATATGCTCAACAATAAAAAGTTTTTCCTTTGCAACCTTTGCTGTTGTTGCCCGTTCTGTGCAGAGAAACTTCAACTTTTATTTACAGCTCAGAGTCCTGCAATAGAATGGGTACCTGCAGCTAGCTTGCTTTAACCAAACCAGGAAAAAAATGCCTCTGCACTCAATTGGATAGACCAACAACCAATCAGAGCAACGGAAGTGTGTAACCTTGCTCTGCAGAGCAACAGACGGTATCTGTTCCTCTCTTACGATTCCCCTTTTAAAATTAATGCGGTCAATATCTTCTAGAACAGAGTCGATCGCAGAATCTACACATTTCAGTTCTCCAGCGGCAGCCATCGTTGTTGTAAACATATTCAACCCAGGCGCTCTTTGGTGACTTGGAATATTATGTTACTGTTGTTCACCTGTCAATCATCTTAATCCCGATGTGATATGTCTGAACAGATCTTGTTCGGGCATAATTGCTCCTCAATGGATGAATGTCAGACCGAACTTCCAGACCATGTTGTGGACGGGACTAAGTTCGGCTGGCACCCAGGCTAGCCGGATGCTGCGATAGTGAAGAAATTCGGCATTCAGCGCAAAGTTGAGGGGGTTTCTGGCATGCTCTCCCCACACAATGCAAAGATATTATTTGAGAGTCTCAAACAACCCAAAATATTACATACCACCCCCCCTCATCCGTCAGATCAATGACATTTACTTTAAGTTTTTTTTTTTTCACCTTGAAACATTGCAGAAAATATTTGGAGCAGATCGGAGTCTTTAAATATATTGACAGCAGCATCTGCTCAAAAAGAAAACATGATTGCATAGGAAGTGGATCGGAGTGATTTCTAATAGCCTGTTCAGGTAGGCCATGTGGAAATTGTGTTGGGGGAACAAGTGGCTGTTCGATTGGTTCTGGTAAAGAATTTCCGCCTAGTTCACACCTGCCAGAATTGACACGGATCCCTCGCACACAAAAAATAAATAAAAAATAGACCACACGCCAAAACGATCGCTTCACAGCGTGAGCCGGTTGTGGAGAACCGTGGCGCTCCGCATGTGGTGTGCGTCAGGCTTTACGTTTGGTGGGGACAAACCCGTCAATCGGAAAAAGTGCTGGGTACATGTCCCAAGCATCCCCGGTTAAAATTACGCCAATGCTGGAGATCAACAGACATGGGGTGAAGGGTGAGATGGGCAGAAGGTGGAAGATAAGAACAAGTTTGTCTGAAACATGGAGAGGAAAGGAGGGATTGGGATCAGGACAAACCAAAGGTCAAGTAGAGGTAGGAACAGAAGGGCAACAAGGGGCGAAGACCAAGCTGGCAGCAAAACATGAAAAAGATCATAAGATTAGCTGAGGACATGAGGCAACACACACAAGCAGTAACAGTAACATTTCTTTATACTTTTTAAAATGGCTTTTAAGTTTAAACAAACAAATTAAAAAGAAGCAAAAAACTGCTTACAAGAAGTCTAAAACTGGTCGTCACAGATTTGTTCATATTCTCTCAGAAATATATAGGCTAAGTTATACCTTAACCACAGGAGAGGTCAAAATGTAGTTTTATCCAGAAACTCAAAAGATGAAGGTAGCTTACATTAAATTAAAACAGGATATTCTCATCTGTTTTTAAAATGATTTAAATGTTATGTCACACCATGTTGGGGCTGAAAAACTGTGTCATGTTTTTTATTAAAGTATTTCCCTTTTTCCTCCCAGTCATTCAAATCATAAGGTTTATTAGAAACAGAGTTGGAACAAAGGGAGCTAGCTATTGGAAGAAAAGAAAACACTTTACTGTCATGGTTTTAAAGCACACAGAGTAGACCTGTGCAAATTTAATCTTTTTTATAGTTCTTAAAAATATTTCCACCCAGATATACTTATACAGATACAACATTTAAAATCTAAGTTCTACCCACCAAAAATTATCCATATAGAAAAGATATCTCAGTTTTGCCAAATGTCTAGCTTAATGTGGACAGGAACCTAAGCACTCCACACCAAACTAATGCATGGAATAATAATGGAGACACTTGGAAGGCTAATGATGTCCCTTTTTTGACCAACAGGTTCTAAGATTTCCAGTCACATAGGACTGGAGAGTAAACAGTACAAATATCCCTATAAGTATTGTCCCTATTATCCCTATAAGTCATAATAGCTCATTTATGGTAATCCATTTCTCTATTTATTTGATGTCCTTCATAGTATACATAACTTGTACCAACCAGTTTGAGGAAAGGTTTCCGCCTACAGGCACCTTTCTTATACCTCTTTAGTTCTGAGGCCCCTACCTACCGACCTTATTTACATTTGTATAGTCTATTTCATGTTTTTAAAACCACCCCTACTACATACCGCTAATCCTACTTCAAACCCTTTGCATTTACCCTAACCCAAAAAAAAAAAAAATTCAAAGTAACAATATTTGTTAGCCAATGCACAGTTGTAAATTAGATGAGAACTTGAACAGGTTTTTCTTTGCGCCAACTGGAAGTGAAAATAATTTCAGACAGGGAGGCCTTAAACCCGGTTCACACTGCGTTTCAGCTGGCATAGAAAAATCTTTTGTCGTGCTTAGAGTCGTTATGAAACTCAGAGCTTACTGAGTACTCTCAAAACCAAATCCAGACTCCAAAAGTCTTCAAGGAGCGTCAGAAAATTGGCAAAACACTGGCCTGCAATTAGTCAATGAAAATACACCCAGGGAGTGAAGCAAGAAAACTATTGATGGGTTAAAAGAGACAGTAGCAGTAACATAACCGACAATTGGGGCAAAAAATGCAGTGTGATCCAGGCTTTGGTGAACACTGGCTTCCACAGGGGTTGTTGAGAGCCTGCAGCAACAACTGCAGCAAAGTTTAAAGCTTACAATGCAAGTGCTTGAGTTAAAAAAAAAAATCACATTTAAATACACCACCAGCAGGAAGTAAATTAAAAAACATTTTGGTCTTAGCAAGTTCTACAAAACATTTCAACACTGACACAAAGTATTCTAAAGCCATATTTTAAGTCATTTTTGACTTATTTACCTTAAACTATAGACCTTTTACTAAGGAATTGTTAATGCCAAAATATAGTTTCTGCTGCAGTTTGTAATTATATAATGACATTAACTGCACATTTTTGTTGTTCTTTTCCTTTAGAGAGGCATTGGCTTTCTACAGTCAGTCAACATGGAGAAGAAAATGGTTTAAGACCAGTTCTAAATTAGAGGCGGACTCTAAACCATTGCTTGGACTGCTATATTCAAGCAGGTAAAAACAAATTTACAAATGGACAGAATAATGACTCAGACCAATTATAATGGCCCACCAAGAATGTTGTCATGCAGCCATCACAGATTATGGAAAAACTAAGTAGCTAACTCATATGGAACTAGACACATTTCAACAACTCTGCAGCGATACACATGTAAAATAGTAGTATGATTAGGCAAAGAGTTTATTAAGGAACTTGCAGAAGGGTAGATAGATTTCCAGTATCACCATTTCCTCAGCCTGATCGTAAAGGTTTCTACTGCAATCTTTATCACGGGCTTCTCCCTACATTTGACTTTTTGGTCAAAATTGGTTTCATGTTGAATCATTAAACCACTCATGCACACAAACAAGGTCTCCTCGCTCACCTCGTCTGACACAAACAGGAATTATAAAAGGTCATGTGACCACTTTTAAACCTCACAGAAGTCGTTTAAGGAAGTCTTTTTAGCCATTAAAAGTTTCCTACCAGGAGATCATAAACTTTGCTGCATGCTAATGTTTGAGGAAACAAGACCAAGCTAAAAATTAACAGAATTTTGCAACAACTTTCAGTTTCTCAGCAGGAAAACAAGAAAAATAAGTATCTATACAAGTGAGCTGAAAACTTTACTACCCAATTATCCGTACCGGGCCAGTGGAAGCCAAAGTACCTAGACCAGGAGAACATGCAAACTACTAGGAGAAAGATCAAATGCTAGGATTTGAAACAAGGACCTCCTTCCTACCAAGCAACAGTGCTACTAACTTACCCAAAGAGTTGAGATTTTATAGAAAACGCAGTCAAAAAACTACCAACTATTTGTTTAACCTTTGTTACAATAATTGGACTGCCATATGTGATAAAGCAACCCAAGTTACCACATTATTGGGACATGAAAGTAATATTTTAAATGGTTTTCTGACCTTTTGCTAGGACCAAATATTTTACCTTTCATAAAAAAAGTTATGCTTGGGAGAAAATTAACCCTTCACATCACCCTGGAGACGGCATCCATATTGTAACTCATGGTGGTGATGGCATCATGCTGTGGAGATGCTCTTCTAAAGAAGAAACCGAGGAAGCGGTCAGAGCTAATGAGAAGGTCAATGAAAATAAATACAGGAAAATCCTGGTAGAAAATCTCTTAGAGGCTGTGGAGGCAGAGGTTTATATTCAAGTAAAGAAAATTATCCTAAAAACAATTGTAGCCAGAGCTACAATATAATGGCCTAGTCAAAGTCCAGATTTACAGCCAACTGAGAATTTAAGTAGCAATATTCGAGAACTGGTTTTCACACATGCTCTCCATCCAATCTGACCAAACTGATATATTTGGCAGTTTCTAGATGTGAAAAACAAGTAAAAGGGGTAATGATTCTGAAATGATGAGTCTTTCTTCCACTTTCAAATTATGCAACCATTTTGTGGGCACAAGTACATGAAAATCTGTAAGAAGGTAATTTGCTTGAACTTCTTATGAAAGAAGTTGAAGAAAATGAAAAACTTTTGCAATGCACTATGTATCTTTCAGTTTTGGGAATTCAAAGTTTTCCACTTGCTTGTTAACTTCTCACCCGCTCATTCAGGGGTCTTCTCTGAAAGTGTTTGTGTTCCTGTCGAACAAGCGTGGGAGGAAGGGAATGTGGTCGCAGCCGCCCCAAATCAAAAACATTCTAAGCCTGTGTGTGGCTGTGTGCATGGAGAAGTGAGGGTGACTGGAAGAAAAGGAGAAGCAGAAATCTAAATGTCATGCACACAGGTCTGAAAGACAGTCAATGCGAGGCAGAGAGAGCCAAACCGGCACATGACAAGTCAAAAACTGCACGCTTTTGACGCAGAGCGAGAGCGACGACGTCACACGTTGTGTGTTTGCGTGCCGATGTGAGTCAGTTTCACCCCAGCTAAATAGTTTATATATAGCAAGTGGGCAACAGTCCCAGCGGACTTTAACAATGCCATATCTAGCAAGAAGACCATTCACGCCACATTAGCGCCACGCTAACGCTGAAATCGGAGAAGCATTGAACAGAGGAAGGGAGGGAAGGCCTTGGTGTCATGAAGACTCAGCCACCCAACTATGGCCTCTGCTAAGAGCTGAGTGGGACAACAGTGTGTGTGTGTGCGTAAGAGAAAGAGAGGGAGAGGGAGAGAGAGACATTCCTCTGTGAGGTGGATGCCAGAGAACAGAGGAGAAGACAGAGCGTCCTGGACTTGCGTGTTTCAGTGGAACTAACAAGCCCCTCACTGTGCACGCCGACCTCACAGCTGTAAACTTCTTGCAGATTAGATAATCAGTTCTGACTGGATGTTTTGTCAGTTAAAACTGCAACTTAAGGTTCTTTTTTGAAGCAACATGATGGGCCGAGGGGTTGGAGACGCGTGGCTGTAACTGAAAGGTCACAAGTTGGAACTGGAGACGGAAATTGCCACACTTTCATTTTTTCAGTGACTGATGATGGGCATTTCCTCCACTTGAAGCTTCTTACACCTGAAACCAAGTATTTAAATGCTGTATAAAAACGACAGGCGACCGGTTTTTCATTGTAAATTTTAATTAGATTAATGTTATCAATAAGGATTTAAAAAAAAAATTTATTCTTAAAATAAGGGATGCACAGATAGCAGTACAGGGGCCGATTAAAAAAAAAAAATCTAATTCACCATCATTTGTTGTAACGATCACTGCATTTTGTTTGTCTGGCTCCCCTGTGCCATCTCCTTATCATCCCTAAAGTCAGGACACACACTGATGGTGAGGCGTCGTTCCACTATTATGGCCCTCACCTCTGGAACAGGCTGTCGGAGGACCTCAGGGCAGCAGAGGATATTCATGTTTTTAAGAGCAGGCTCAAGACTCACCTTGTTAGCCTAGCTTTTAACTGATTATTTATTGTCTATTTATCTGCCTTTAATGTTTTAATTGCTTTTATTGATCAGTTCTTTACCATTTGGTCTTGTATGTATCCCGTTGATTTAATCATGTCTACCTATTTATCTATCCATTTTATTTATTTACTTATAAACATATTTTCCTGTTATTTTATAAAAATTATGGACATAATCTGTGGGAGCCCTCTGCATGGGGAGCAGTGGTTATTTGTGGGTGTCTGGGTGCTTTCCGGGTAGTGCTTGGGGGAAGGTGGGGTCCCGGCTCAGCCTCCTTTGAGCGCCCTGGGTCAGAGCCTCAGCTGCTGCTGTTGATCTGCTGCTGTAAGTGCAGATGGCTTCCTTGATGGTGTCCTTATCCAACCTCACTCATCTGTACTCAGCCCAGTGTCCGTTTTAATGTCTATTTTAATGTCGCTTTGGAGTGTGTTGCTTTATAAATAAGGATTGATGTATCGTATTGGTGCTCTGTATCTGCAAATACTCAAACCAAATATCGGTAGTGCATCGGATTGAAAAAAGTGGTATTGTTGTATCCCTACTTAAAATCCTAAAAAATATTGACAGGCAAAAGAAAATTATTTTCAATTTTTTTTCATGTTAGAAGTTTCATACCCTAGGATTACGTACGCCTTAAAGGCTGGAAATAACCTCTCTTGAGTTTAACAGTCACACAAAGAGATTTTAAGGCAAAACCTTGATTTGATTTTTCTTCCACGATGCCAAAGTAATCAGACAAGATATCAATAAGAGAAAAAGCTTCATTCTTCCTGTGGTAAAGATACCCGTTCTTCTGTTCTAACAATTATAAACAAGTATAAACAGCATGGAAGTATTATGCCATCATACAGGTTCAGCAAGGAGCCAAGTGTTGGATGTTTTTTTATTTGAAATGCTTGTTCAAATTTCAGAACAAACTTAAACTACGGCCATGCTATGGAGTTTCTTTGTCCACAGTGATATGAGCTTTTTACTAAAATAGGCTTAAAATGTACTGAGTGACTGAATTACTCAAATAAACCTTATAAGATTAGTTTGCAAACACACTTAAATACTATGGCTGCGTAAAACTATCTATTCGGCAATGCATTGAGACAATAATTTGTTTCTCAATTCAATACTGATTCATCAAATCCTATTAATCGATTCAGTCCACCGGCCAGTGGTGGCGCTGTGGGCAATACTCTAGTGAGAGCGTTCAGCGTTCTGCGACACATGTACAATATTGTACAGTTTGTTCTGCTAAATAAAGCATGACAGGAAACATGACTGGAAACATGCTGGGGTCAGTTTGTTCTGAAACATTGGTACTATTGCACATATTTTAAAATATACTCACGTACTTAAATACTTGTGTATTTATTTATTTATTAAATCGTTATCAAAGCTAATAAATCAATATCAAATTTAAATCGAATCGAAGCCTCAAGAATCGAAATCAAATTGTGAGATTTCTAACAATACCCAGACCTATTAAATACCTCAAAATATTGTGAGGAGTTGTGAAAGGACACCCAAAATATTAAACCCAAATATTACAACCTGAAGTCAATTCTAGTTAAAACTAAAGAAAATTCAAAACATTGCTTAAAAAGATTTTTGTTGCTTTGAACAAATGGAAATATTTATGGTAACCCTAACTGAATTAAAAAGTTAAACATTTATATTAATTTAAAGAAAGACCGTGAGGGACAAAAATAAAGAGATTGTCTCTTTAAAGTGTATGTAAAATCATATTTCAACTTCAAATGAAATGCATCTTTTTAGACACTAAATGTTCAACAAAAATCCAAATAAAATAAAGGCTCTGGAAGCATCTAAATTACCCTTCTAGTTCTCATGAGGATTAAAAAAAGGAAAAATTCAACACTAATCTTTCCACCAGCAACCCTGGATTCTCATCACCAAATTTCTCTCAACATGTAATTAACAAGTTCACACCTTCTCTCTGTGGGTTGTCAAATGCCATCCTGGGAAGATTAGTGCACAGAAAAACATAAATTCAGGCCACCACACAGGCCTCATCCTGATAAATCTGACAATCATTCAGTCCTCTACTGGATGACTCGTCCAGTCTACTCATGGGAAAAGAAGCAAAATGTTGGCACCTCAAGCTGATAGTGGTGAAACCATCGAGGAGAAAAGAAGTGAAAAAATGGGTAGCAACACCTCTTATCTTTCACTTATTCCTGAAGCACCAATACAAATCATCATCCTTATAAAGCGCAGTCTAAATAAATATGATGGGCTTTATTAGGGATAGTTCTATTGGCTTCAATTCAGGTTTTTTTATGTAACACCAATTCACAACAGGGCTCAAGGCACTTTACAAAAAAAGATTAGATAAAGAAAAAAAGAGACAGAAAGATTCCAAGTCAAGTACATGCATTCCTTCTCATCATCAACCAATGCAGTCAAGTTCAGCTTATTAGTCAAATTGCTTTTTAGAAGTTTATCTAAGGAATCCCACCAGACTGCATCAAGTGATTGACTTGCTGCATTTATTTCTCTTGGATGAGCATTTAGAAATCGTAAACAGCTGCTTGCATTGTCGTGTTGACTCTGCACCAACCCCTCATATCCAACATGCATGTAGCGACAGAGAAAAGGAAAATTCCCCTTTAACTGGTAGAAACCTCCAGCAGAAACTGGTGCAGTGTGAGTGGCCATCTGCCACCACTGCCTGGGGGTTTAAGGAGACGACATGCATGCAAAAATAAAACAAAACTATTGCAGAAGCGCTGATTTGGGAATATTTTCTATGTTTAAGAAATGTAAAAAGATAGAGGCAGAAGTAGCTCCTTTTGTGGCTCTCTCTAGAAGCTAAGCAGATAAGCGACGAGCCAGTTTTCAAGTCCATATGTTTTACTGACTTTAATTTTTTTAAATGCTTTTTTGTGCCAAGCGAGATCGACAGAAGCTGGCATCAGATCAGGCAACCTTTGCTTTGCATGTCAATTGATTGATGTAGTGATGACAAATGGTCAGTAGGGCCTTGAGACTTGAGATTTTGGATACATTTTCACACCTTTTATCTGACTTAGTAGGAAAAAGTCGTCATAGTATGTAAGCACTGTATCTGATGCAGCTTTCTCAAGTGTTGATGGACCTACTCTCTCCAGTCGTCATACTCTCAATCGCATGTCAACCTATAACAATGCGAACAAAAATGAACAGAAGCTCGTTTAAACAACTTTACCATTTATTATTTAGAGCAGCTTACTTTAAATTTAAAGCTGAAGTTGCTGTCCTACTTTAAAAGAATTCTCATTAAGCTTGAAAATTCATTTATTGCAGATTAAAACCCATCAAAAAGCTAGAATGTAATTCTTACTGTATGAAGAGATCAAGGTTGCTGGGTCATACAATCCTGTCGCATCAAAAAAATAAAAAATTGGAGCTATAGCACCTTTGCCTTGTAGCAAGAAGATCCAAGCCTCCGGTCTCAGCTTGCAGGTTTCTGTGAATGCCTGGAGCATGGTTGTTTGTCGTACCTT
Organism: Apricaphanius iberus; assembly: GCA_028564705.1. Lineage (NCBI taxonomy): Eukaryota > Metazoa > Chordata > Actinopteri > Cyprinodontiformes > Aphaniidae > Apricaphanius > Apricaphanius iberus. Next base: position 421,366 of record JAPXFQ010001773.1, read on the forward strand.
TCTTGGTTGTCCCGATGAACCGACAACTGGTTCATGATGTATGTTGATTCTCAACCTGGAAATAGGGACCAGTCTGTGGTTGTCTGTGCTCATGTCTATATTGGTGAGAACCCATTAGAGCTCAGTGCTGGATTTAATATATTTGATATTTTTTAACGTGAGTGCTAAGAGCTTGTGCTTTAACTTAAGTAAAATTCTTACAGTAAACAGCATTGGAATATTTTCAGTTATTTGCTATATTTATTTTTAAAGTCTGATTAACCTCAGTAACCCAAATTAGGATAATAAACCATCTAAATTCTAAAAAACATGTAGAATTTGAATGTAAAAATCAGAAGCACACAAAGATTGAGACTGTTGTTGCTAAGAACCACAAATATCACTCTTCAGCAATGATTACTCTGTCAATCATTTCCTGATCCATTGTTAGGGCTTCAACACTGGTTTCAGAAAAATACCTTTCACAATATCCCGACCCAGATTCCTAACCCATATTGTGCTCAACAAAGATGTATCCAGATATCCAGCATTACAATGGTCACAAGGGATGCTTACATTCAACACGTTTAAACCACAAACATCTTCACTCGTCATGTAAGGTATATCTATTATTGGCAATAAAGCACGATATGATCAGTTTTACATTCTTGACCAGTCTACATTTTGCACTAAACTTGACATACACCAAACCCAGATAATACAGTTTTAACCAGACAAGTTATTTTCGGTTAATTGGCCTGACTTCCAACAAAGGTCAATATTTTAACAAGCTTAAATATATACATACAGACAGACCCAATAACATTTGTATAATTGCCCCTTAGCTGGTTCTACCTGTACCACAAACTGGCTTTAATCGTCGACAAGCATCATACATAATCCTGGTTACATATTTAAATGCCAGGCAACAGAATTGGTAATAGTTCATTTAAATTAGTTGGTTTCCACATTGGGATCAAACCAAGTTTCCCTAATGTGGGACATTGAAAGAATTTTCTAATATATTCTTATAAGCCTGCGTCATATATTTTGAATAAGGTTAGGGCCATTAAGATGTTATTGCAAACCTGCTTTATCCATTCTGAAACATGTCTTAAAGCTTGTTTGAGATCATTTTGCTGTTGGAACACCATACTGTCAACCACCTGAGGCAAACTGATTCTCTTAGAGGAAGGGAAATTGTTTAGAATAAGTCAAGAACAACAACAGGAGTCATCAAAGCTCAAGCCCATCATTAACTGGAAACTGTCCAAAGCGAGGCCAGTATTATGTAACTCTGTATTTATTTGCAGTGAATAAAGATGAATTATTGACTTAGTCCGACAGAAGTCTAACCGAACTTCTCTAAATCGGACTAACCCATCCAGATAATGCGGTTAGAAAGCCGAATTTCTCTGCATGTAACCTCAACTCCACTTTGCAGAAAAGTTTATAGGAAAAAACGGGACTGCAGTACCGTAAATAACACCGGTACACAACAGCAACAAGTGTAACACAATCCAACAGTCCAATACTTACGAAATCTACTCTGTTGAAGTGTTATGGTCCATTTCTTCGCTCGTCAAACGCACTTCATAGAATAATTCAATTTTCTGAGTGATATGTAATATGGGATAGAGAATCATTTTCCAGCTAAGCTATTAGAATAGAAATACCTTATTCATCCCACATGAGGAAATTCATCTTAGTCCGCTTTTTGCTAAAAAGTTGGATTTATATGTGGACAAAGAGGATGACAAGTAAGTAAGTACCTCCAGCTCCACAATCAAAACCTTCAAGTTCAACTAATATGTTCAGGTACCTACAAGGACAAGCCAAAGTCTTCCGTTCACAAAAGGCTTTAATGATAAAAGCATGTCAGAGCTATCTGATTACAATGTTTGAAGGGGTCAAGATGAGTCAATTCAAACCTAAGAATAATTTACAGCCAATCCTGCTGGTGACCGGATCATGCTCAAGGTCTGTATTGAGGCCAGTAATACTATTCATCTGATGGATCTATAAAGATGGAAAATACCTTCAATTTTATCAACATCTAAAATCAGCAGCTAGATGGTTGAAAGTTGGATACAGCTAAGTCAGCAGAGAACAATGAGCCCATTGGGAGCCTAAGTCATGCCCTTCTACTTCCGGTCCATGGGTCCCCTAATGCCAAAAAAATGAATGAGAGTCAATGGAGCAGTAAAAGTTATTTTCTGGTCCAGTTCGAATTTCGACCAGAGGCAAAAGTTACTTTAGGCTTTGTTTGAAAACGTTTAGTGGACTACAAGTGCAGAAGAAGAAGGAGAGCGAGGGTCATAGCCTCCAGGCCGAAGAAAGGAGCATTAAACATGGAGAAAACCTCTATAAATCTGACCATTTGGAAAGTAGCAGCAATGTCGGGGGTAAAGCAGTCGGTGGAGTGAGAGCCAGCATGGAGGAGAAGCTCTACAAGCTTTAGGTGAGTGTTTTACGTGCTGTAGCTAGTGCTAGCTCCCGTTAGCCAAATGGGGTCATACAAGGGACTTCTGATTTGTAGGCATTTTAAATGCGAATTTTTACAATCAAATAAATCCCAAATCACTGGACAAACATTTCAATCGAAGTACAACATATGTGTGATTCAGTATGTAAGACAAAGTGGACCAGAAAATAACTTTAATCGCTTTGACCTCCATTCATTATTTTTTCGGTTTGGGGACCCACGGGCTGACCGGAAGGGTAGGAGACTTAGGGCGCTTTCACATGGTACGGGAGTCCGTACTCGGGTACGGTATTTGGTCAAAATCCACTTATTTCGTACCATGTGAACACAGACTGTACCGTGCCAGAATACGGCCAGAGAGACCTGCCTTGGAGGTAGTATCCGAGTCCAGGTACGAGCGGCCACGTATCATGTGAACACAACCCGTACTCTGGCCGTACTCAAGACAATAGACGCGCTCCACGCGGAAATGACGACACCGCCGGCCGAAATTACAGAATCACCTCGCGACCATAAAAATACCAAAACAACGCGATTCAAGCATCCCACAGCAACACAGCAGATTACAAAACGGCGAGTTTACTACAACACTCACCCTGTAGATGGCTTCAGGTAGCAGCTGACCAGTAGACCAGTTTGTTTACATTCTAGGCTGTCGCTCGTTTTATGACGTCGGTACTTCTCACTCCCTTGTTTGTTGGAGAACTACAGACTTATTTGTATACCGCCACCTGCTGTTTATTTGTAGTAAAACACTGGATTCAAATACGGGCAGAGATCCGTGACATGTGAACAGAAAAAATTAGCATTTTCTCTGGCCGTTTTCTGGTACGGCCACACATGTGAAAACAGCCTTAGGCTCCCCATACCCACATCAGAACTGAGATTTGGATTGGATAAAACAGGTCAATGGAAAGCTTCTGACCTTAACGTTACTGAAAATTTGTGGACTATGCATAAAAGCCAGAAAATCCAGTTTAAAAAGGGGCTGGACCCATTCTTCCAGAAGCTAGCTTTCCTACAAAAAGAAATGTTTCGTCCAGGAGGAACCTACGAAGGGTAAGCAACCAAATATTGTTGTGATGGTACTTTGCCATACGTAGCCTGTATGCATCAACTTGGGTTCATTTACAGAAGTACTGTTTTTTTTAAACTTTTAAATTATTTATATTGTATAATCATTCCACCACTATTACATTGAGACTTACAACAGCTGCATCTGAGCTCAACACCTGGCAGAATCTTTGGGAATATTCCCTCACAGGTCCTGCTCACCTGTAGACTATGCTAGCTGCTAAATTGTTCCAAGATGAGGTGGGAATAAAACAGAGGGTTCCCATATGTCTTCTCCAGCCTCACTAACTCTTTAGTCTATAAAACACAAACACACACTTTCCATAATTACAGGCTTACCCTTTCGTGGGTGTGTCTGAGAACCATTAGGCCATGGCACATTGTGCTGGGATGCACATAGCGAGACACAAAGTTTAGCTGTACGAGGTCGTACACCAATTTTATTCATTTTCCTTCCTCCCAAAAAAACGACAGCACCATAAGCATTTCACAGTCTAAGAGTGGATTTATGTAATTTTAGTCTCATGCTGTGAACTTTAGATCTCCAAACAGGTTTAGACCCCATCTATTTGCAGGTGAAGCTGCATTCAAACACACCCTCCTAAAAGGCGCACACTTCAAAGGACCCGTCTGTAGCAAAGACCCTCCAGATTTGAGCCTCCAGGGAATCTTTATATATGCACGTCTGTGTAGCGATATCAACAGCACACTTGGCTTTCCTCGAACGCTCGCCTCTGAAGTGACTACATACAGCCATCTAGCTGCAGCTCTGTTCTTCAGAGGGAAACCGGGGAGAGGGATTGCAGACATGTCCCTCCTTTTCAAACCCCACCTCCTCTTTACAACCCACACAACTGCCAAGAACTCACAATGTAGCATTAAAAAAAGGGGGGGGGGGTACTAACAGGCAGCACTGTGTGTCTCGGCTATTGACTGTTGTGTTTGCTTACAAGCTGTCGCCATCAGAGACTGGGAAAGGAGCAGAGAAGGGACCGAGCAAAACGGACGGCGCTGTGTCTTTAAGCAGTAATCCCTCCATTCTCTAAGCATTTGTTGCCGGCCATCTAATGGGCGGATCGGTATAATGTCCACAAGGGCCGCTGGGAGATCCTGCACTATTGGGAGGGAGGGGGGGAATCACAGCCGTGCTCTCAAGCTGAGACTGCTGCCTGCACGGTTCTTAAATAACCTACCAAGGCAGGCTCGAAATTAAAGACGCTCTGATTTAGCATTTCAAAAGGGGAGGAACTGGGCTCATGGCAGCAACAAAAGAGATGACAATGTTGACATTCCCAACGTGTATCCTTTGGTGTTTTCTACTGGAAACTGGAGCTTTGCCCACATGGGATGTGGTGTGAACAGGGAGCGCTGCACAGTTGTGTCTCTTTCATGCAACCTGCTGCCATCAAAACACCGGCAATACAATCCGATCGTTTAAAAGATCTGATCAACAGTAACACAGAGAGCCAAAACAGATTCAGCCATCCTCCATATGTTACCACTGCCCCCTACCATCAGGAAAACACTGTAGCACCGTAACTGTATTGGATCTGCTGCATTTATTTGCCATTGAAAATGAAATAAAACGTTGAGAAAAATTAGTTACATTTGCGCAGCAAAAACAAAAAACGTTTTAATAAAGAGTGGCTATAATCTGGAAGAAAAAGGACAAGTTACTTAATGACAGATCTCAGACGCAAACAGGTGGCTGCAAATGAGTGCTTGCAACTCTGTGGAAACTGTTGATTTTTTTTGGAGAATGTTAGAAAGGTTTAGAGACGGTGCCGGCTAGGGTAGAAACTACTGCTGCTGCTTTCAGAGCAAGGAAACAATGTTGAAACCCCGCTACTGCTGGCCTGTCTTGCAGAACAACTTCCAACCTATAACAAACAACGAGAAAAGGAGAAGTTCTTTTCTCATGCAAATTGTCACTACTAACCCCCTCCTCCTACTCCAGACGCTGTTAACAAGTTTCTGAGCTATAAAAAAAAACACACAAAAAAGCCCAAAGAGAAATCAGAACTGCTTTCCCAAACTCACACACTTCCTATCCACTCACGATCAGCTGTCATTTCTCCAGCTCCCAACAACAAGCGGCTGATGCTGCTCTGTAAACTCATTCGGTCTCGCTTAAAAAGTAAAGTGAGCAACTCTTTTCTTCACCCGGTGAGCATTTCAGCACTGCTGGGGAGGGGAAATAAAGGTTGCAGCTCTGCAGCTTGTGTTTTTAAAACACATGCAGAGTAGATTAAACAGTGAGCGCGGTATTTAACAGAGTTGTACCGCACGCCGGAGTCCTTACCGCTAGGAGCGTGCTGTTCTTCAGCTCCGCGGAGGACGCAGAGTCCGGGTCCTGCTGCTGCTGCTTGCTCTGAGGCTGCTTGCTGCTGCCGCCGCCGCCGACCGACTTCTTGGCCCTCTGCTCCAAGGTCCGCTGGTACAGATGGACAGTGTCCCTGCGTTCCAGCTCCAGCTGCTCGGAGTGCGCTTGCTGGTACCTGTTCTCGCAGATGTTGTGATGTCTCCGGCAGCCCTCTATCCGCTGCCTCAGCCTCTCCACCACAGTGCTGTGCTTAGGTATGCCCACCGCTCCGCCGGGCACCACGCTGCCGCTGGCCGGGTTCATGCTGTTGTTGATGCAGATACTGCCGTTGGGTCCGACAGCGGGGGAAGCGAAGTCCCCCATCACCGCGCCGAGGGGCTTCTATTTTGGAGGAACTTTTCTCCCAGTCGGGCTCTCCTCCGCCACCTCCTCTTCGTCTACTCCAGAGTCCTCCGGCCACCTCCACCTCTCTGTGTCCTCCGATGCGTGCGTCTTCCGGAGCGAGCGAGAAAGCAGCCGCCGAAGCGGCCGAACACCGCGAGGGTTTAAAGGGCTGAGAGCCACGGAGTCGCCGCGACAGACCGAGTCTCCGGCTCTAAACAAACATAAATAACACTCAACCCGAGTGAAACGTAAAACAAACGCATAACTGCATTAAACAACACAGCTGCTGCCACGCTGCAAACAAAAACAATAACACAAACTCAGAGGGTAAAAGCGACTATATAGCCTAAAGGTTAGACCCCGGTCATATACACGCAGACCGTCCCGCAGGGGAGCAGCAGCGGTCCTGTCGCTGCTCTACACTGTTGTCCTTGGAGAAAAAGTTTTGCTGCCTAAACCGAACAGGCTCCGGAGTTTCCCAGTTTACTTGCATCTCATATGTTCCTGGTTTGAAAGAATTCCCGATGAATATTCTGTTGCCGAGTTAGTAAAAGAGCACAAGCGCCCTCGATAGTCCGTTTGTGAGGAGACTAGAGTTTAACACAGACGGCGCAAAACGCGGATATGAGAACCAGGGGCGGAAGTCTGCAGTCAGTGGCTCCAGGCTGCCACCATCAAATCAGGTCCGCTTCTTCACCATGCCAGCAGAGTGATATCGAGTTGAGTAAAAAGCAGAGAGCGGCTGTGAGGAGCCCCGCTGATGGACACCCCGAAAACCCGGAGCAGAGTATGAGGGGAACTTCCTGAGAGGACCGGGCTCCGTTTATACCCGGACCGGAGAGCTGAGCGCACAGCAAGCGGCGAAAATACACGCACAGAACAGACTATTGTTGAACATCAATAGCTATAAGTAAGAAAAACGATATTGAATATATTTATACGAATAAATTAATGATTTTTCTGTTTATATTTTAAACCTAATTATATTATTTCCCCCAGTTATAAATAAAGAAAATAACACTAACAGTAATATTACATTAAGTGACTAAATGTAAAAACAAGGACAATTACAATCCCGATGAAAAAATCTGCATGTTTCATTCAAAAAATATCCCAGTAAATTCGCAAAGACAAATTTCCCAATCCTTTTTTCATTTTTTTATTCAGCTTTTCAGCAAAACATCGATAAAAATATGTTTTAAAATTAAAGCACAACTAATGTTATTTTTTACTATTTTCAATAATGACAATAATTAAATATTTTCCTTTAATTTTTTTATATTAACGAGACATTGTTAGAGTACTAAGACTAATAAACTTAAATAAATAATACAAGCCTGTAATACAATGACACACAAGGAAACCAGTGAAGCTAAAGAAAATCAATAAATTAATCACATAAGCCAATCCGTTTTGAACTCTCCCAAACATAAATAAATCCCAGATCATTTGGATACACTCAGAAAAAAAAAAAATGTGAGAAGAAAAAAAAGTCTTCGCACTATTTGCAAAGTAAAATCATGAAGCAATGTAATAAATTTCAAACTAATAAAATACATAAGAAAAGATATCAAACCCAAGGGAGTTGGGGGACTGTAATTTACTGAGCGATAATGCAAAAAAAGGCAATGTGCTTACAGAGGTTTATGGGCAGGAGTTGCTGCGTTTCTTTGTAATTTCTTTAAGATTCAAAATTTTTGACCTACTAACATATATATATATATATGATGTTTTTTTTTTGCACACTTAGGGGGTAGGTGCACATTTTTAGAGCTTTCAGGACCAATAAAACTTACACCTCTACGACAGAAAAACTCAGAAATCTTTTCATATAAAGTAGGGGCAGTGTAAAGCCGAACATGTAGTTTTGGCTTAGAGCTTACTGGTATTAATATTGAACTGTCTTGTAGAGGTCTGACACTATGAACACATTCTTGAAACTTAAAAACATTGTGTGTTTTCTTCTGAGGGAAATCTTTGAAATTTGACAAATGGATGTTCTTGCAGAACAAACATAAAGATGTGATAACAGGGGAATATTATTAACTATTCTAGCCATTTTTATCATTCCTTACCCATTTAAATTCGTGTATATTATTAAATTGTATCTGGTCATCTTTGCCATCTTGGGATTTACAGTCACCCAGATAGGATAGGATACTTTTTTTATAGACTCCAAGACACAATGACAACACAATCGCAACTAAAAACACCACAAAGATAAGCCTTAAAAGATACATTATATATATATATACAAGATCATGCACATTTTCAATAACACTAATAGAAATGCTAGCAAGCACCTCAAACACACACAAAACACTAATATGAAATACAATTAGAGAAAGATGATGTATTCTTTTGAAGATTTTTGCAGATCTTCAAACACATTCCAGCTAAGTAGATAATAAGAAAGTATAAATGTCCTTAAAACTGTAAACTAATATGAAGGACATTTAAAAAAAAAGTATTATCTATACAGTGAAGTATTTATCTAACTGATGATTCACAGTCAGGACAGTTTTAGCAGGAAAACTAACCTAATCAGTTTTACTAATAATGCCCATACTAGAGAAATGTGCTGTATTGGTTTGTTTCTGTGATTAACTGTTAGAATGAGCTGCCTTTTTGTGTGATAGCATGTCATGTGTTGAGTGTACTTCCTGAAATCTCACAATCGGATAAGCAGGAGATGTGCTGGTGTTCATCAGATTGTTATCGGAAAACACAAAGGATTCATTTTGGAATAACACAACAGTCAAAGTAAAAGTTATAGAAGGGAAAGTTTGCGACAAAAGAATCTCTTTCAAACTTTTTGTAAGAAATAAAACATTCATAGTTTCACAGATGCTGGTTAATTCTGTGAATGAATGAATGAATAAATACCACATAATATACGTCAGCATGAGTAACTGTTTTGCATGACAACATGAGCATGTGATTGATTATTCCCTGTGGAGCAACCCTTTGATTATCAAGTTACTTAAACTGTGATGGTCTTAGATTTTTCTTTGGTAAAAGGTGAAAATCTAACAAAATCTTACAAATCAAAAGAAATAAAAGTTTGGACACACCTTCTTATTCCATCCGTTTCCTTTCTTTTCATGACTACATTGTAGTAGATTCTCAATTAAGGGAATCAAAACTATGAATGAACACATGATGTATGTAATTACTGTATGTACTTAAACAAAAAGGATGAAATAACTGAATACATGTGTTATATTTTAGATTCCTCAAAAAAGCCACCCTTTGCTCTGATTACTGCTTTGCATTCTCTTGAGCTTCAAGAGGAAGTCACCCAAAATGGTTTTCCAATAGTCTTGAAGGAGTTCCCAGAGATGCTTAGTTCTTGTTGGCCCTTTTGCCTTCACTCTGTGGTTCAGCTCACCTCAAATCATCTCAATTGGGTTCAGGTCCGGTGACTTTGGAGACCAAGTTACTTCACACTTTTTCGTAAAAGTACTATACAATTTCATATGTGTTCATTCATAGTTTTGATGCCTTCAGTGAGAATCTACAATGTAAATAGTCATGAAAATAAAGAAAACACACTGAATGAGAAGGTGTGTCCAAACTTTTGATCTGTGCTGTATCTTTGAGAACTAGTCTTTTGGTTTTGAACTTAGCATTCATATTGTGCAAAAAAAAAAGAAAAGAAAAAAAGATGTGAAGTGCAGGTTTTTCTGACTGTGTGAATCACAACAGTGCACTTTTAGAAACGGTATTTCAACTTGAGTTATTCAGATTGAATTTAAGCAATACAAAATCAAAAAGTGTTTAAGATCAGTTCCTAATAGCTAAAAGTGTCACCCCTAGATTTTTCTCTATTAGATAAAAATTAAAACTATTGCTTGTTACAAAGCTTTTTTGTGTGTAAAATTATAATTATTAACCAAAGTGTATTAATTTTTACTACTAGGAATTGAAAGTTGTACAAGAAGGGGATGAAGGCTATACATTGGTAGAAAATAACTACAGCTATATATCAGACCCACAGAGTGCTGTGTCAAAGACTTGCTGCTCCAAGATGGATGTGTGGCTGTGATTATGTTGTTTTCCCAGCACTGACTCCACTACTTACTGACCTCTGCTGTGTTGTAGCATGGGCCCGACCTTCCATCCACCACTGACCAATATGATCAGCTATAAGCTATTTTTTTTTATATAATTATGTTCACACATTCTGTTACCCAAAATATCTTTATTAAAAATTTGAAATATTTTGGTTGTCAATATTCAGAATGAAGAGGGATGATAAGAGAAAATGTTGATGCAAAATGATACAATCAGATGGTTACTTGAGCTGAAAGGGTATTTCATGCCTATGTATTATTGATAAAATACTTTTTACATCAGGTGGGCATCTCCTGGCAGTTTGTACAGAGACTTCAGGTGGGTTGACCTACAGCTGGAAGCTCTGATGGAGGGGCACCAGATGTCAGATATCGCAAGTTGAACATCAGACTGGGGTTATTGGCCAAGCTAAGCTCGAGTGAATGATGAATTCAGTGACTAAATACTGTCCTATAAAGCAACAGAAAAATGAAAGAACAGCCCTTCTGTACTTGAACTATCACGTGTTTATGGTGCAAAACAGGTCGCAAGCCACTGACCCAACTATTAAGATAAATGTTTTACTTCTATCTTCTGGACTTGGGTTGATCTGAAGTACACTGCTGGAAAAAAAATGGAACACTTAAAAAACACAATGTAACTCAATGACAATCCCACTTCGGTGAAATCAAACTGTCCACTTAGGATCAACATTGATTGACAATCGATTTCACATGCTGTTGTGCAAAAAGAATAGACAACAGGGGTAAATTATAGGCAATTAGGAAGGCACCCCCAATAAAGGAGTGGTTCTGCAGGTAGTGACCACAGACTACTTCTCAGTTCTTATGCTTTGTGGTTGATGTTTTGGTCACTTTTGAATGCTTGCACTGCTTTCACTGTAGGGATAGCATGTGATGGAGTCTACAACCCACACAAGTGGCTCAGGTTATCCAGCTCATCTTGGATGGCAAATGAACATGAGATGTGGCAAGAAGGTTTGCAGTGTCCGTACATCAGGAGACATGGAGGAGACCGTAGAAAAGCAAGAACCCAGCAGCGGGAACGCTACCTCCACCTTTGTGAAAGGAGGATCACTGCCAGAGCCCTGCTAAATGACCTCCAGCAGGCCAGAAATGTGCATTTGTCTGCACAAACGGTCAGAAAAAGACTCCATGAGGGTGGTATGAGGGCTTGATGACCACAGGTGGGGGTTGTGCTTACAGGCCAATACTGGCAGGATGTTTGGAATTTACCGGAGAAAACTAAGATTGGCAAATTTGCCACTGGTTCCCTGTGCTCTTCACAGATGAAAGCCGATTCAAACTGAGCACATGTGACAGACATAACAGAGTAGATGTAACTGGAGACATTGTCTATAACTTTCTGCTGCCTCACCCTCCAGCATGACCCATTTGTCAGTGGGTGAGTACATGTGTGGCGGGGCATTTCTTGGGGGGGCACACAGCCATCCATGTGCTTGCCAGGGGTAGCATGACAACCATGTACAGAGACGAGATCCTCAGACCCCTTGTGAGACCAGATCCTAATGCGGTTAGCCCTGGGTTCCTCCTAAAGCAACACAATGCTAGACCTCATAAGGCTGGAGTGTGTCAGCAGTTCCTGCTAGATGAAGGCATTGATGCCATGGACTGCCCCAGACCTGAATCTAATTAAGTACATCTGGGAGATCATGTCTCCATCTACCAATGTCACGTTGAAACACAGACCGGAGTTGGCGGATAGTTTAGTCCAGGTCTGGGAGGAGATCCCTCAGGAGACCATCCGCCACCTCATTAGGAGCATGCCCAGGCGCTGTATGGAGTTCATACAAGCAGGTGGAGGCCACACATACACATTACTGTGCCTCACTTTACTTGTGTTAAGGAGATTATATCAAAGCTAGATCAGCCTGTAGTGGGTTTTCCACTTAGATTTTGAGTGTGACTTCAAATTCAGACCTCCATGGGTTGATAAATTAGATTCCCATTGATCATTTTAATGCTATTTCATTGTCAGCACATTCAACTCTGTAAAGAACAAAGTATTCAACAAGAATATTTAAGTCATTCAACTCTAGGATGTGTTATTTAGTTGTTCCCTTTATTTTTTGAGCAGTGTATATTCAATCAGAGCAACGGAGGCCCTCGTTATGTAAGCTCTAAATGATAATAAAAAAGGTTTCTGATAAAGCAAAACCAAAATGTAGAAATCTAGCCTACTTTGGCTATTGGGCTGCTTACTTTACATCAGTACAACTGCAATAAGCTGTTCTTGATGACCCAAGAACACATATCAAAATAACACCTGAAAGTGTAGCTTGTATGTAATATAACTTTAAATAGCAATCACATTTGTTGTTTATGTTGATAATGTCAGATTCTGTGAATAAGCAATAAAACTGTTAGCCAATCAAAGCTGTGCAGTGCTAATTCACACATAGACAAGCATTGCCCTTTCCTTCTTTTCTTCTTCAAAATAAGAACAGCTTCCTGAACAGCTTTTCCCAAAGTCACTTGCCCACCTTTAAAAGCTCAGAGCTTTGTTAAATCCAGCATTTGAAAATTGGAAAAGTTATATGCAAACTTACCAATAAATGGTCGTTCACAAAGTTTGGCAAAGAAAGAAACAGCATAGAGGCTCACAGTACCTGGAGGAGTTGCAAAGATCCACAGCTCAGGTGGGAGAGTTTGCAAAGAGGACAGCAACTTTTACATTATTTTTCCGTGAGCATTTTTGTGGCACTAGTTACCTTTATACAGTCATACATACAGTCATCAAATGGGCAGAAAGAGCAGGAAAGTAGTAAAAAATGCACCCAACAGTTTTCAAATTTTCATTTGTAAAATATTTTGAAAACCAAAAGAATTTTTCCTCTTTACTTCTAAATTGTGTGCTACTCTCTGTTGGTCTATATAGAATTCCAATGAAACACATGGGAGTTTACAGTTATACTGTGACAGAATGTGGGAAAGGTTTGGAAAGTATTGTAAATGCAATTCACAGATATTTAAATTTCTTATTAGAAGTCTAAGTGAATGTAAGAGTTCTTTGCATTTCTGTTTGAAAGCTGGAACATTTCTTTGAGCATTCCCATCATCTTCTAGACCAGCAGCATCACAGGTGTGCACACATGTTCTCATACGCACATAGACACTTCCCCCATGTTATGTCATGTCGTAGAACAGTTCCCTCTCTCCTCTGTTCATGACGTGCCTCTCTCTGTCATTTTTATTTTTATCTGCTGTGTCATGTGGGAGTTCTGAGCTCCATCCCCGACTGTTCAGGCCATATGTGCCCGCCTGTCTCTTTCTAGCCATCCCACCAACACACACACGCCGCCATTCACCCGCTCACATACTGCACACTGACAGACATAAGCGTGTACACAGTGACACTGTCTGCATGGCAATTAAACACAAACAGCATGTGTCTGTGGCTCTTATTCATTTCATTTTCCTGCTTCCGAGCATTAAGGTTCTGGGACTCTTGGGTGGACAATTCAAGATAGCTTCAACAACAAACGGGCTTTCTGCTCTTTGTACTGTAATGTGTTGGATGGCGTCTGCAGGCCGTTTAACCTCTTGGATGACATGAATGACGTGTTAGCAATCAAAACATTTTTTTCTAGTCCTCCTACAGGGTTTTGATGCCAGAATTTATTTGTGCCAAGATTTTCCAGTAAGAAAATTCCCAAAGTGTGCAGGCTGGGTTAGAATAATCTCAAACTCTAATCTAAAGTATACACATGGGCACAAATATTGTTTTTCATTCTATTATTCAAAACCTATTGACCACTCTGTTGCAAACCAAAGAGTTACCTTGGTCAAACTTAGACTAAACTATTCTCTCAACCATCTAAATAATTTGATACAGGTGTTTAGACAATTTCCATAGCACCAAGTGTGTAAAATTCAGAACCTAGGCATATAGACTGCTGATGCAAATATTTTTCAAAGTACGGTCCACTCTCAGGAGCTCGGTGAATTCTAATGTGGTACCACAGGATGCTTCCTAAATGTTGCATGGTCAACTCTTAGTGACTCTTAGCTGCTATACTTAATCTGCAAAACAATCTATCTTATAACAAATTTTGTCTCTTCACAATGTTATAGCATAGTACAGCTATAAATATGTTGGGGATATTAAAACAAGAAAAATATCAAGTGGTTCTGTCCCATTTGTTTACAAACCTCAGGCAATAACATGGCTCGGTCCAAAACCATTGATTGGACCATCTGTCTGACTCACCGGAAGAGTGCATTCCCATATTTACATGGCTCTTCCACTCATTACACTCTGCTGCAATTTACAACACAACACCACTGGTTTGAGAGTCTCTCTGCTCAGTAATATCAGAGAAGGAGTAACATCTGGCTGTTACCACTTCAACTTTAGGAAAAACTGTCAGAGTCCCAAAAAGAAAAACCCAATTGTAAGTCACAGAAAACAAAAGGCTGGTGAACAAACTGCGACTGGTGTTTGCGCTTTCTCGTCGACTGTGTGTATGATCTTCAGATAAGCTCATGAATGGAACATGGAAAGCTTCACGCAACGGGTATCCAATGCCAATACTTACATCAACAAATGCAAAGTGTTGGATGAAGGAGAGTAAAGCTCTCTGCCTCTTGCCTCTGAAAAAGTGGAGACAGGTTATTTCAAACAATTAATAATGCCTTTACACTTGGCAATCCAATGGAAAAGCCTTGATTTGCAGCTTTCATGAGAATGACATTTCCGTGAATGGTTAATGTCTAGTGTAAAATTAGCTGCAGATATGATGATGTGGGACTGCCAGACCAAGCACGTTAGTTAAGACAATTGGAACAATGCTCCAAACTTTGTTTGGACAGTTTGGGGACGGGCCCTTCCTGTCACAACTTGACCGCCCACTTGTGCACAAAGCGAAGCCCACAAACACGTGGATGAGCAGGTTTAGTGTGGAAGGACCTAACTGAAGAGCAGAGTAGTCCTGACCTAAACCTCAACCAAACACCTTTGGGATGAATGAGACTGGAGACTGCCAGTCAGGCCTTCTTGTCCAACATTAGTCAGTACGTTTACATGCCCAGCTAAATCTAGCTTTTTTGAATAATCAGACTAAGGGCTTCCTCCCTGGAGCGAGCTGAGTCCCAGTTTACATGTCAGTCAGTAAATAGAATGATTAAATAAAGTACGTTAGACTCCCCGACAATAGATGGCGACATGCGACCCTACATGTTAGCCTTATAGCGGTTAGCTTCCAGCTGCATTCAGGCGGGATAATCACAGTAACAACGTATTGCTATCTTTATAAGTTCAAACACGCACTGATTGTCTGCTTACGTTTGTCTTAGACGTCACATGCTTCTTATAACACTATTGTTATTAGTGCTGAGTCGTATTTCCTGTGTTACACCGGCTATCCTCACTTCCCGAGAGGGTACGCAAGGGGAAGGGGGCGTGGGGCTGGTTGCAGAGTAGTCCAATTCAAATCACATTATCCAGCTAGAGTAGCCGAGCTTCTGAAACTCCAGTTCGGCTCAACTCTAGCCGGACTAAGGTGTATACATGCATTTTAAAAGTCTGATTTCCTATTCCTTAAACATACTCCTAAAACCTTAGGAAAACCTTCCTAGAAACAACCCTTATAGCTGCAAAGTGAGTTGAAATCATGCAAAACCTGATTAAGTTTACTTACTTTTGGCCACAAAACACTGTTTTCCACAATTTCTAATTTATACTTCATTTGTGGGAATGATATAAACCAATAAATCTCAAGGCAAGTATTGGGTTTCTGGTAAATACGTGTGCTGACAGTTCGAGCAAAGATAGACTTACTCAAGACTTGCATGCTCCTAAATGCTAGCAATGTGAGCACAGTGAAAACGGTCTAGCGTGCAGGTTGACTACATAGAAATACAGATTTTATTAAGAGGTTATAGATTGAAAAACAGTATCAGTATCATGTTTTGGGGGAGTTTGGAAACGAACCAAATAGCAGCAGGATGGATTCAGAAGTGTGGTTGAAGGTGTTTATTAATTTAATGACAAAAACAATATACTTACGTAACTCACAGGAGACACAGAGGGACTAGGGCAGGAACAGTACAAAGGCATAATCCCGCAGTGAGTGAAAGAAAACAAGGATCCTGGATGCTGTGGAGATGTGATTCTGAGTACAATCAACACAATGCAGAGAAGCTGGAGGAGAATATAAGCAGGGAACTTAGGAAAGATACAATATTTAATGGAGGAAACACAGAAGAATCTAAACTAATAAACAATGATAAATCCAACAATTATGAAAACTGAGAAAACAGCACTGAGTAAGGTGAGAGGGGCAGAGGGAAAGTCATTAATAAAGGGAGCTATTAACCAGAGTAAAAACACATACACAGGTCTAAGAGAAATTAATCGAAATTCACAAAAGAATGAACTAACTCAGTATGAGACATTAAAACGAAAATAACTTAAAAAGGAACATGAGAGAACCAAAACACAAACACCGAAAGATCGTGGAAAAAAAAATAAAGAGGGAAATAATCAAAAACAATAAAATAATAGATCAACAACATTTACTTGATTTCATGAAGTTAAAGTTTTTGTTTTGTTCAGTCTCCTGTGCTGGTTCTTTGTTTTGAATAATTTCTTGGTTGGTTTTGTATTCAGTTAGTTTTGATCGCTTCTCTTTGTGCCCCTTTGTTCAGCCATTCGCTCTCATTAGTGTCTCTTATCTCTGGCATCACAGCTGCTCCTCATCAGGTAACATTTTCCGTCCAGTCATCACTTCCTCAGTACACAGTCATGTGAAAAAGCTAGGACACCTTATAAGAGCATTTTACAAATGTGCTTAATATAAATCATAACATTGAGAAATTATTTTAATGACTATGTAAAATTATTTAAGAGGACTAAATTAGGACACCCTTATGTTTATTTCTGATTAAAATGTCTAAAATCACACTTTGGTGTATCAAAGCCAGTGTACAAGGTGACCACTTTCAACGACCTGTCAGATTTGGAAGGATGGACTCAGGTGAAAAGAGAGGTTTAGATTGGTTATTTACAATAATTTAATGAAGTTAGTTACAAACCAAATGTGCACGAAACAAGCAACCAAACAAGGGTAGATTAGACGAGGAACTGGCGAAGGGTTTGAGAGACGATAGGTACATAAAGGGCAGGACAACAATGGGAAGACTAATGAGACAATGGAAGACAGATAACTTCAATTAAACAATGGGTGTTTCTCAATGTCAAGGATCCTCGCCTTGATGCCTTGATCCTGCCCCGGTTTCCTAGGAGATACGTCATCAGGGACCGCTAAGGTGTGTTCCAATGTTCATGTGCTAAAGAGGAATCTGTCTTCATTTGTTAGCAGTTTAGCTAACTGACCAAGGATACCTTGATGCCTTCTCTCGGTCAAAAATTTCCCAGAATACAGCGCGGGGGTAAATTTCCAGTTTAAATGTAAGTCAATAAATTTTAGCTGTCGGGCTTACATCTAAAATTTTAGTTTAATTTTTTTATATTTGTTATTATTTTTTAGATCCAAAGCAGTTATATATATGATTGGTTAGTTGCTTAGTAGTTGCAGCTTCGGTGGCTACCAGGTACTAATTCGCTTAAACATTTGATTTGATCGACATATACACAGTTTAAAAAAAAAGGAAAAAGCTCATTATACATTTCCAGTTCCATGGCTGAACTAACGTTACTACGATATTATGCCCAAAAATGGGCGGGACATAAACAGAGCACGTAAGCCGGCAGTCGTTGTCACATGAGGCAAGTCTGTTCCGTTTAACTGTTTTCTTTGACCAAGTAAGGACAGTGTCCTCGTAAGCAAGGCGCTTTGCCATTGAGAAACACCCAATGAGACTGGGACTAACACAGGGGAGGAGGATTAAAGAGACACAAACAGGAAGGAAGGAGAGACACAGACGAAGATGGAGTAACATCATAACATGACCTGTTTTAAACCTCAGGCATTTAGTTTGGTGCTCCTGGTTAAAACGGGAGTGGACACCATTGTGAGATCCACCAAGAAAAGATGATAGCATCCTACGGGTCTAGTAATGAACTTAAAGAGGTTTCAACGAATCTGAAATAAGCTGTTCCACTTTATGAAGAAATGTTCAAATCTACAAGTGATGGAAATTTAAAACAACTGTCAACATGCTCCGGCCTTCCTGTCCACGCAAGTTTACCGTAAAAGGCAGACCTGAAGATGCTAAAAGTTGTATTGAAAGACCACAAAAGGTCATCACATGATTTACAGTAGACTTATGGCACTGTTGATGTAAAATTTTATGCTCCCACAACCAGAAAGTGACTGAACTGGTGACTGTAATTCAAGGTGGAAACCTTTATTTTTAAGAAAAAGATGAAAGCCATGACAGACGTCTGCCAGAAAGTCCATAAACCGAATACTTGAGGATTGAGGACCCAAAAGCAGGTATGATGAAAATTGATTTAATGAAGCAAGGGCAGACTTACAACTCAGCAGATACACAACAGATGGGAGAATTCAGCAAAAATACAACAGTAAGTGAGCTGCTTAAATACTGAGAGTAGTGTGAAATGACAAATGAAGCAAAGAGAGACTTAACCAGGGTAATCAGATGCAGGTGGGTGAGTGGCTGAGCAGACAGAGGTGAATTGCAGCTTTGAAGGAGGCAGAATTAAGAGGCAGGGAGGAAATCAACAGAAGAAAGAGGGAAAACAAAGGTTGAAACATAAAACACAAGAAGATCTAATGAGAGAATAATTCTAAATGCATACATAAGAAGAAAATTGGTGCAGAGGAGTTGCTAAGATAAAACCCAAGTAAATAAATAAGAAATAACACAGAAACACAAGAGAAAGTCAAATTTCAAACACCTAAGGGTAAGAGAGAAGAAAAGAGGAAAAACATAGAAGGAAATTATAAAGATATAAATACTAAGCTGAAGTAAACCTTCAGAACAATGATCCAAAGGTGAAAAATTAAGCACAACAGAACTAACACAAGAGGGATGGACAGCAACAGACCAGACTGAAGTAAAGAAATAACACACTGACATAAACAAAACCTGAAAACAGCCTAAGATTGTGACAGACAAATTGTTTTTGGACAGATGAGTCTAAATCTGAATTAACTGGACACCAGAACAGAGGACATGCTTTGCCTGATAACTACTACAGCCGTCTAGGAAAGGAACATGAAGCACATGAGTTGGAAGTGTCATAGTTTGGGGATGTTTTACTGCTGCATGACCATGTGAGAAAATGTGGGACAATATGGCAAAGAAAAGAGCAGGACAGTATGACAATGAGGTCAAAATACACTATTCCATAAATAGAAGGGATGGCTTTTTAAATTTGAACTGTACAGGATTTTACTGTCTGTCTCATTAAAAGTTTAGATGTTCTGAAACAGGGCTGCACGGTGGCGCAGTGGTTAGCACTGTTGCCTTGCAGCAAGAAGGTTGTGGGTTCGTATTCTGGCCCTGCATGGAGTTTGCATGTTCTCCCTGTGCGTGCATGGGTTACTTGTGGGTACTCTGGCTTCC
Organism: Apricaphanius iberus; assembly: GCA_028564705.1. Taxonomy (NCBI): domain Eukaryota; kingdom Metazoa; phylum Chordata; class Actinopteri; order Cyprinodontiformes; family Aphaniidae; genus Apricaphanius; species Apricaphanius iberus. Next base: position 441,203 of record JAPXFQ010001773.1, read on the forward strand.
TCCCACAGTCCAAAATCATGACTGTCTGGTTAATTGATCACTCTAAATTGTCCTTAGGTGTGTGTGCGTGCATGGTTGCAACCTGTCCAGGGTGTACCCCGCCTCTCGCCCGTTGACAGCTGGAGATAGGCAACAGCCCCCCCCGTGACCCCTGGAGGACTAAGTGGTTCAGAAAATGGATGTTCTGAATTATTTGCTCATTGATGAGATATTATTTTACAAAACCTTTGCATTTTAACCAGGAGGTTTAGACTCCTCAGATCTATCGTGTACACAATATACCTTTATTCAGTTTTTCCCCTTCTGAGAAACTTCTTAGAATTTTTGTGCTTCAAGTTTCTCTTAAATACAGCAGCATTGCAGCATCTCTGCTGATCAGAATGAAACAGGGAGTTCAGCAGCTGGTTTTAACATCAGACATCAACAGGTTGACATGGAATAGCGGGTTTGAAGTTGAACTACTATTGTTACATCTCTACTCCATGTAAAGAGTTTGTGACAGGCCATGCTAAGAAAGGTCAAGCTGGGATCCTTTTATGGTGTAAAGCAGTGTCATGGTAGGAGAGACTCGTCAAGTAAGGTCAAGGTAATATTTGTCACACAACTGAATACTGTTTGGACGTCTCAGTGAAGACGATTTGTATTTCTTCTGAGATTTTTACTGTTCTCCAAGGCTGGTTTCCCAGGCAAGGATGAGCAGATGGTTGAGTTAAGGTCAACGCAAAATGTGTATTTGGAGATGTACTTTATTTCTTTAAACTTCAATTATCCAGTCCAATAAATTACAAACAAGTGTCAATAGCAGAGTGCATTTGTGGTAGAGATGAAAATGAAGTTTTCCATCAGTGCACATGATCAAATCTTCTGTATTTTTCTCACAAATATGGCACCATTCGAAGGAAGATAAATGGGCTTTCCTTAATCTGAGTGAGTGAGTGTTGTGGGAAACTGGTTAGGAGTTCTTCAAAATTTTCTATGATTTTGTTACTATTTGGAACAAATTGAAAACCAGCTAAAAAAAAATGTCTCACAAATATTTGACCCTGGACTGACTTATCACTGAAACTTCCTTTTGTACGACCCTGTGCAACCCTGATTACCACTCTGCTTAACATCAACCAGCAAAGTCTACAAGCAATGTGATAACAAAGGAGAAAGAACTGCTGTTTGTGTGTGTGTGTGTGTGTGTGTGTGTGGACAGACATGTGTGTTTGTGTCTGTGGTTTAACTAGTGCTCTTGTGCTGCTGGCCAGTCTGGACGGCTTAGTACTTGAGGAATGAATGGAATGTTATTTTACACACTCCACACTGGTTTTAAAGTGAGATGGTCCGTCCATTTTGGTTTTCAGCTCTGACCTTGTAAGAACGACTTGCAGTTTTTTTTGTTTTGTTTTTTAAGCGGTGGAGTGTCCAGCTGCGTATTCAGTCTGAAACAGCTATTGTTTAGCTGAAATATGGGTTCCCTCCATTTAAAAAGCTCCAGTGTCAACTTTCTGCTCTGGTTGTAATGGGTAGATTCCGCGAATGTAACAACATTTGAAGGAGCAATACAGACAAAGTTTGACATTTGTTGGTAGGCATTCATCAAGATTGAGAAACAGAGTTGTTTTTCAGTAAGACGGAGTGTTTACTGAGACATGGCCTAAGCTGTTTTCACTCGATCTGCTGGTGCACACACACACACAAGGCACAAAAGATCATTTGTTGCTCAGTCTCGAACAGAGGAGAGACGTAATTCTCTTTCTTTGTCACCGTCTTGCCAGTTTGTCTGCTCACGACTTTGAGTGTGGGTGGTAAAGAATGAGTTTACACAAAGGACATGCACACGTGTAGAGACAAACAGAAACGCTCATGATTGGAAAGCAAGGAAAGGAAGGAAGTGTTGGGTCTGCGTTTCTGTTGCATCACAAACCAATAGAGGACATGCAGACCAAACAAACTCAGGCAGGAGAAATGTGTTTAATCTCATTCGAACATTTCCTCCCACTCGGACACCGCATAACTCTTCCCCCAACATTTTTATTTCTTCCTACAGGGTGACCACGTCAACTTTTGCAGCTTTTTGAGATTCAGGATGCACTGCTCAACAAGAGGACCACCCTTAGACTTGTTCGTAGTAATGACCAGGGGCAGACTGGGGTTCTCCAAGGGATATTTGCTTTTGTGGAGTTCCCACTCCTCATGGAAGCAGAAAGAAATACAGAAAGAGTCCCCTGTCTGTTTTTCATTCTCACTAGAGAGATTGCCGGGCTGTTGCACCAGACCGTCTGCTTTTAAATTTTTAATGGACACAGCGCTACCTCCGAGAGTGAGATAAAGAGGGAGAATCGAGGTGCCTGATATATTGATGAGCCGTAGGGAGAGGAGAGAATTGCATGAAAGGAGGGAGGATGGCTGAAAATTGGGGGATAAAAGGACAAAAGAGAGGTAAGTCGCTGTGGTGCACAAGGATGCTTGTCTGCTATCCAGATCCATCCATCCATCCATCCATTGTCTTCACACTTATACTAGCAGGGTTGCTTGGATAGACAGCCATCATTGGTCTGGGGTAAATAAGTACATCTTTGTTTAAGAATAAACAGATATGAAATCACAAAATGCTTCACATGAGGCATGGTGCATTACAAAAAGGTAAAAAAATAATTGCCAGACATTGTACAGATCACCACTCCCTCACAGGGCTTTATGTCATTAAATAGAATTTAATTCCAGACAAAGTTAGTCTGAGTAAATACAACAAGCAGTTTTCATATGAGACCTTCATTTATTAAGAAAAGCAGACTTTTTTTTTTAAATTCTCATTACATCTACGGTAACACTGACAAAACATTTCATCTTTATTACTTCAGGACATGGACAAGTTCCTGTAGCTGATACAACTATTGGTTCCACCCTCTACCAGAAAATCCAGAAGGAGAGTAATTCATGGTTTAAGCAGAAGCACACTTGGCTGATGCAGCAGGACAATGATCCAAATCTCATAAGAGAGGTGACCTTTGAATAGCATATAAGCAAAAGAAAAATCAGGGTTTTAAATGGTAGAGCAGTAGCAGTGTTCCTTTGCAGCACAAAGATCCTGCGTTCAAATCCCTGCCTGTGGTGTTTCAGCATGTTCTCCCTGTGCATTCGTGGGTTCCCTCCAGAAACATGAGAGTTAGGTTAATTGGTCGCACTAAAATTGTCCATATGCGTGAGTGTGTGCATGCATGGTTGTCTGTGCGATGTGTCTCTTTGTTGCCCCCCAATGGACTGGCAATCTATACAGGGTGTACCTCTTGCTGGATGACCATTGGAAATAACAGGACCTGGTCCTGATCATGGATGGATGGCTTTGGAGTTGCCTCATCAAGGTGTAGACATAAAGCTGCCTAAGAACCATAAACAGGCCATTAATACTCAAAAATCAACTATGAATTAAAAAAAATCTGTAAAGAAGAGTGCCCAAAATGTTTCCACAGAGATGGAAAAATATTCTGTTCCAGTTATGTCTTAATGGCAACCCTTGCAATCAAGGATGGTACAGATGTGGACAAAATTGTTGGTACCCTTCATTAAATAAAAGAAAAACTCATAATGGTCACAGAAATAACTTTAATCTGACAAAAGTAATAATAAATAAAAATTATATAAATGTTGACCAATGAAAGTCAGACATTGCTTTTCATCCATGCTTCAACGGAATTATTTAAAAAATAAATGCATGAAACAGGCCTGGACAAAAATGATGGTACCCCTAGAAAAGAATGAAAATAATGTGACCAAAGGGACATGTTAATCCAAGGTATGTCCACTAATCAGCATCCCAGGTGTCTACAATCCTGTAATCACTCAGTGGGCCTATATATAGGACTCCAGGTAGTCACTGTGTTGTTTGGTGACGTGGTGTGTACCACACTCAATATAAACCAGAGGAAGCAAAGGAAAGAGTTGTCTCAGGAGATGAGAAAGAAAATCATAGACAAGCATGTTAACTGTAAAGGCTATAAGACCATCTCCAAGCAGCTAGATGTTTCTGTGACTACAGCTGCACATGTCATTCAGTAATGTACGATCCATGGGACTGTAGCCAACCTCCCTGGACGTGGCTGCAGGAGGAAAATTGATGACAGATCAAAGAGACGGATAATCCAAATGGTAACAAAAGAGCCTAGAAAGACTTCAAAATAGATCCAAGCTGAACTTTATGCTCAAGGAACATCAGTGTCAGATCGGAACATCCTTCGCTGTTTGAGCCAGAGGACAAATCATTAAAAAAAACAGACTGGAGTATGCCAAACTACATGCTGACGAGCCACAAAGCTTCTGGGAGAATGTCCTGTGGACAGATGAGACAAAAATTTTACTTTTTGCCAAGGCACATCAGCTCTATGTTCACAGACGGAAAAATGAAGCATATCTAGAAAAGAACACGGTCCCTACTGTGAAACATGGGGGAGGCTCGGTTATGTTCTGGGGCTGATTTGCTGCATCTGACACAGGGTGTCTTGAATCTGTGCAGGGTACAATGAAATCTCAAGACTATCAGGGGATTCTAGAGAGAAATGTGCTGGCCAGTGTCAGAAAGCATGGTCTCAGTCGCAGGTCACGGGTCTTACAACAGGAAAATGACCCAAAACACACAGCTAAAAACACCCAAGAAGGGCTAAGAGGAAAACACTGGCCTTCTATGAGCCCTGATCTCAATCCTATTGAGCATCTTTGGAAGGAGCTGAAACGTGCTGTCTGGAAAAGGCGCCCTTCAAACCGGAAACAACTAGAACAGTTTGCTCATGAGGAGTGGGCCAAAATACCTGCTGAGAGGTGCAGAAGTCTCATTAACAGTTACAGGAATCATTTGATTGACAAATATTAAGTTGTGGGTACCATCATTTTTGTCCAGGCCTGTTTCATGCATTTATTTTTTAAATAATTCCGTTGAAGCATGGATGAAAAGCAATGTCTGACTTTCATTGGTCAACATTTATATAATTTTTATTTATTATTACTTTTGTCAGATTAAAGTTATTTCTGTGACCATTATGAGTTTTTCTTTTATTTAATGAAGGGTACCAACAATTTTGTCCACGTCTGTACAACCATCCTGATGGTTTAGACCATATTAGTCTTTGCAGTAGGGCCAGGATGCTTTAGATAGCTCTTTTCATTTAATGAATGAGTCCAACAGTAGGAAAACTGCTTGAAAAATGTATCTTCATCTTCTTTCTCTTCTGGTTTTTCCCTTCAGTGGTCACCATAGCAAATCATAGTTTATTTTAATCTAAAATTAAGATGAATTTGGTTTAAAAGAAATATTTTTATCAAGTTCTGAGTAAAGATCAGGAAAATGAGAAGTAATATTAAATGTTTTTCACCTTAGTTTTGGAGCAAAATTTTTCCAGAATCACAAGATAGTTCCTTATATTATTTATGGTTAGATAACTTGTTGCTGACTGAAATATATCAGCCACCGGACTTGCTTTGCTAAAGAGCATCCATTGTGCCTTGGGATGCATCTTCTTATGGCTTTCTTTCAACAATGGCTTTTTCTCTTGTCTCTCTTCCATAAAGGCCGCCTTTGTTGAGTGCATGAAAAATGGTGGTCCTTTCCCACCTGAGCCATGTTTCTCTGCAGCCCCTCCAAAGTTACCATGGGGTAATGTTCACTAACATTCTTAGAGTTTTTCAGAGAACACCGGTGTCTATACTGAATAATATTATCATCTAATAAGGTTTTAGATTAAAAGGGGATTAATGCAAATGCATGCCACACTTTTCAAATTCAGGTTTGTGGTTGACATGAAATGAAATAGAAGAATTTAAGTGGGCAAGAAATAGTTTTGCAACAGAACCAACAACTTAGTTAAATCCATACTTTGACTTTTAATTGCGTCAGGTAGTGTGTAAATGAATGAGTGCAAGAATATATCTTGCACTGGTTTTAGACTAGCGTGCTGCAACAGCTGCTGTTTTTTTAAAGACATGTTATTGCTAGCCACTTTTAAAGCACAAATAACCTCTGTGTTTTTATTTTCTCTCTGCACAAAGCTTTAACAGTCTGAAACCTCTGTTTGGATCAGAAGAGGTGTTGACCACAGTCACCATGAAGGTCGGAGAGGAGGAGCAGCACTTAGTTTTCTGCAGGGTCAGCTACTTTAAAGCAGGGATAAGAAGGAAAAGCTGCAGAGATTTTAGGTTCTATTTGTTTGAAAACGGATTGTAATAATCAAGTTTCATCATGTAGCACTGTACTGGTGAGGCATATGAAGAAACTTAAACAGTTCAAGAAAACTTAAAGTGGGTAAAACCAGATTTCACAAAATAAGCGTCAATACAACAAACAACAAAAAGCCATGAGAGTGAGAGAAGTTAAGTGATCAAGCCAGGTAGCTTCAGGTTAGGGTTAAAAATTTCAGCTTCATGAAATCGGTTCAGTTTTTATCTGGATCTGCACAGCTTCATATCACATTATGTTCCCACTTAAAAAAAACAAACAAACAAGCAAACATCTCAAAACAAAAACAAAATTGAAGAAACTTGTAAAGTGATAGATATAACTTCAGGTTTCCTGATGAGAGAAATAAAGTATTATTATACAGAAAAAATATGAATATAAAATTATAGACTGATATGCACTAAGGAGCTGATAAACAGACAAAAGAGAGGTGTGATGAAATAGGAGCAGCAGAAACGAGGACGAGAGACATGACACAACACAAAGTAAACCAAAATCAGCACAAACGATGTATAGACTGTCTTTTAAAAGTACTATCGCCCATTGAACTTCTTAAAATCCTGCTGATATTAATAAAAGAAACTTAAATGTATTTAATGTGATTTTATGTCACAGACTAAAACCAAATAGGGCATATATTGGTGAAAATGTATCAAAGAAGATACAAAGATGCCCATGGTGACCCCATGAGATCCACAGCTTAATTTGTAAGATACTTTGACAGGTTAAAAAAAACAGGATACACAAAAGAAAGAAGGAAGAATACATCTAATAACAGAAAATTCAGAATTAACCAAAATAAATTCGATTAGATTAGATCAATGCATAAAAGTCCAAACACATTGTCAAGCCAAAAACCACAGAGTTTAAACACATTTGAGAAAGAAAGAGGCTTCCATGATTTTTCATGACTAAAAAGAGACTTGAATAACATGAATAGCATGTTTGCATGAAAACAACCGTGACAAAGGTAAGATACGAAGCCACAGGAGAAAAAAAGTCTCTAACAAACAACACAAACACACATTTATGAGCATACCTTGATCACAAAGGATGCTGGGTAATTATGCTAATGAGTGTATAATGAGATGCACATGCCCTCCACCATTAAGCAAGATCTTTCTTTTCAGGATATGTTCATTACCAAAGCGCTACACATCCTGTACATCTAAAGGGGGAGCACACATATCTACACAAATAGACATTATTGATGTCTTCCCCCAATCGGTGATCATGTGAAGACCTTGTACTGTACACAAAAGCATGCACAGTCCCGGCTCAGAGCACTGCAACAATAAATGCTTACTCACAACATGACTCTACGAGTAGACATCATATACCCCCACAAAAATAAGCACAGAAATCCGCTAGTAAAACTTATGTCACACTTTACGTACTGGAATGATGTACAGATGGAACCGTGTAATCTATGGGGATTACAGGATGACAATTAAATACAATAAAGCTCTGTATGACAAATCAGCAAAGTATGCAATGATGAGTAAAAACGACACGATGAAGCAGAGGTGAATCAAATCATATCAGACATATGGCAAACATTGAAATTTGGTATAGGTCATTTGTGCTTCAGATTAGTTTTATTTACAGATGGTCTCACATTTTACCCAAACACCCTCTCATAAATAGAGACATTTATGATGGATGTTGTGACGGTGAGCTGGATGGGTCCTGCTACGGCACAAAAATCCCCAAATCATGACGCTCTCACCTCCATACTTCACAGTTGGTATACGGTTCTTATTGGTTTAAGTTATAACTGTCCTCTTTCCTGATGTTCAAGTAAACTGGTTTTAGGCTCCTCCATCCAAAGACCATTATTCCTGAATGCCTCTTTTTCTCTTGTGCTCTTCTCTTCATTCTGGCTGTTCATTCCCAGGAAAGCTCCAGTTGATGATCAACTTTTGCAGTCTGTCTGATTGAACAGGCAAACATTTTCATATAAATACAATCTAGATTGCCGTTAATATGCTTTAGTGATGATATCAAGTGGTCATTATTGTTATAATTGATATTTCCTAATTTTGTAAATCTGCTCAACATTTGGCAATGAACCCTTTCTGATTCTGATTTTAAATATCCGTGTGTTTAAATGTAAAAATGTTCTTCTATTGTGTACAAGACTGTATGTTGCTTATGAAGCCAAAGGAAGACACCAGCTTACAAAGGTTTTATACTTGCTAAATTTTAAAATACATGAAGCTGGACATTTCAATGCCTTTTTTCTTGTTTTGGTAGTAATGTAGTTTACATCTTGCTCTTACGTAGAGATTTAAAGTTCAGGTATTTAATTGCAATAGCAATATTCCGGTTTTGTTTTTTAACTCATCTTATTAAATGCATACAAACCCAAAACAAAGTTTGAACACATCTAAAGTTTTATTTTGTATAATAGGTGATCATCTTTTCAGCTTTAACTGTGCAGTCAGTTGTTCCATAATATTAATGTATTTTAATCATTTGGCCCATTGGCTTACTTCTGGTTTCCAAGAGATAGATATCATTTTCCTGGCAACCAAAAGCAAGACGTTTTTTATGTGCAGCTTTTCACCAAAAAGGCCGGGCACCCCTGTGGGTGTCCATGCCAATACATAATGTGCTTAACACAAAGGTAGACTCACTCCCAAAATACCGAATAGTTTCTTTGGAATGTCTTCCCAGAACCTTTGCAAATGTTGGCAGTCTCTAAAGATATGAGTATGATCCCCAATCTTCCCACAACCCCTCCAACGGTACTCACCAAGGATAGAATCCAAACATCACCATCGAGTCTTAAAGATTATAAACCTTACTTTTCAGTCAAATTCTCTATTTGAAGAGATATAAGTAATTATACAGATAGATAGGAAACTGTCCTGCAAAATCCTATTGTTAACTGTAAATTAGGAATTTGAGTAATGCGTTCTTCAGTGTATCAGTAGACAAAGAGAGTCAGTTTTGGTTTGCTTTCGAGTTTGAGGGAAAATTATATTCTTTCAGTAGACTTACACTACCATTTTTAACATGGCTTTGAAAGAGAGCTTGGATGGATTGGAACTGTCTCCTGGCTCCACCTTGATAAGTTACGTGGACGACCTTCTGTTATGTTCTCCGTCAAAGGAGCAGTGTGAGGAGGACACTGTTAAGTTGCTGAAGCATTTGTATGCATGTGGACACAAAGCTAGCCTTTCAAAGCTGCAGTTTGCAAAACCAGAGGTAATTTTCCTCGGTTATTCCATTGCCAGAGGGTCAAGGTCACTCTCTTCCAAGAGAGTTGCTGCTATACAACAGATCCCTAGACCAGCCACTAAGAAACAGATGATGTCTTTCTTAGGTTTGCCGTCGTATTGTCGGAATTTCATAATCGATTATGCGATTTTGGAGAAAACCACTTTTTGAGTTGATTCATTTAATCCGACTACATTCTTGGCGCCCAAATGTTTTTCGGCTTCCAGCGGCGGATCGGGTTCCAAGAGAGAACCAAGTCGTTCGGAACCGGGATCAGCAACCGGCCCGTGACCTCCCATCTTCGGAGAAGCAGGGATATGGTCCTCCGTACGCTGCCTGGAGGGACCCAAAACCCAGTGAGAGAGATTTCCTCTTTTATAATTACATTTTCATTAATCTAACCAAGACTGGTATCAGGTATCGGCCCCAATACCATCTAATGTACATGTATCATATAAACATTAAACTTAACCGATACCATGAACCAATGCTCATAATGTGGAAAATCTGCAATAAATTCACAAAAAAGATACATTTTTCACTTTACATTTTATTTTTGAGGTAATTTTATATTCTAAATCTATTATTTTCTTAGTTATGTTTAGTTAGTAAAGTCTGGTGCCTTTAGCCTCTTCAAAAAAGGTATATGGTGGAGGTTATACAGTTTATTTATTCAACAATAGTATCGGATCGGTATCGGGTTTCGACAGATACACAAAATCCAGGTATCTGTATCGGGACTGAAAAAGTCGGATCGGTGCACCCCTACTGTAAATGATTATATATTCAAATTAATCTAAACCGAATTGAAAAGAACAGAGTTAAGTCAAATAGAAAAGTATTTGAGGTATTTAAGAATAATTACAATGTTACCAGAAATTCACAAGTATAATTTAAATAACACAGTACAATTTTGGTGCGACAACATATTGTAACCGAGAAATATGCAACTGTTCTTCTTAAAGACAATTGTTGTGACTACCAGTAATACTTTGAAAGATGTCAGCTCAACCGCCAAATGAGCCTTTTTGTTGTGAGCCAATCAAATTTAACTTGATTTGACACTAAAAAGAGAAAAAGTCTGAATTTTGGTTCTCAAATAAAAGCTATTCTCAGTAGTAAAAAGAAGAAAAAGAAAAAGTTATTTTAATATTAACTGCTTGTTCTGATAAAGACTGAATTCAAACTAACTTTTCCACATTTAAATAATGTGTTTTTTGAACGCAAGTGCTGATGCGCAGCAAAGTGGCAGACATGCCTTCCGAATTTAGATGATAATATATGTTTTGACTTCATGACTGCATCGAGACATGTCCACGCAGGTCAGCTGGAGGAACAGACTGACTGATGTCAACAATACGACCACACACTGACTCACTCATCAGTCACAGAAAATCCTTTAATAGCTGTTGTTCCACATTTTCTTGTCATGTCATTATTACTCAAGACGAAGAGAACGATTAGATAGGGCTGTTGTTTCTGCAAAAACAGAAAAACAAAAAGTGTTTCTTTCGTGATCAAAATCTCCTTATTTGAAGGGGAATCTTATACGGAGCGGCGGATGTGATTGTGATGTCTGAGAAAGGTTTGTTACAGTTCCTCTCAGTGTTGATGAAAAAGCATTTAACACAGTCCAGAAAAAAAAAAACAAAATGAGGAAGACTCAGAAACTCAACTTAGTTTAAAACAAAACAAAAATAAAAGTTAGCAAATGTTTATAAAATGTACATACATGCACTCACATATAATCTAAAACCTCAGCTTTAGTGCAAACCACAGCACAAGAGTTCAAACATGAAGATCTTTGTACCTGTGTGCAATTTGCAATCTGTCTATGGTGTCTTTTCAGTTTGGGTTGCACTGTTGCCTTGCATCAGGAAGGTCCTGGGTTCAAATCCCGTTCAGGGGTCTTTCTGCATGCAGTTTGAATGTTCTCACTGTGTGGGTTCCAGGGTGTACCCAATGACTGGTTATGAGCACCAACCCTGCATAGGATAGACGGTATAGGTAATGGATGGATGAATAAACATTACACCTTCATGCATCTGGAAATTATTATCAATTGTGAACCAGACTTAAGGAGGTCCATAGCTCTTTTAAATCTTGTCTTATTTAATGAGTTTTTTTGTATGATGTTACACAAAAAAGCAATGTGTTTGAGGTGTTTCTTTCAAATACATCCACAGATGTGCCTCAATTTTTTGTATTGACCAATCAGAAGCCTACAAAACTATACGTTCAAAGAGCAAGAAAATGTCTTCAAACGCCATGTCTGATGTCACAAACCTTCCCCTTTTAACTTTTGTTAGGGAATATTTCTTAAGTTATTTAGAATTTGATTATTCATTCTGTCTTAATAAGTGCAGCTAAGGCAGTAGGTCATGTAGAGAGAAAAAAAACGTTGTGAGAGTACCCCAAAGATGGGACACTGTAAAGTAGAAAAAATTTTGACTTTTGTGGCAGAAAAATAAAGATCTGGACAGGTATCCAAAATTCCCACTTGACATCGCTTGCCTCACGTTGATGAAAAGCCACTCAACCCAAAGGTCGACGACTAACCTCTGCATGACTGACGTGTGGGTGATTTTTGCAAATGTGTCAGGCTCAATGATTTGGGTGCTTCTTTGAAACAGAAATAGACATTCCGGCTGTGAAAGGTTGTGCTAAAACATACCAGGCTATGTTGACATGTTGTAGTCATTGAGAGACACTGTTGTTCACTGCAAATATTTATGGAAGAACAGCATGGGAGCAGGGGGGGGGCCCCCCCCCCCCCCCCCACAAAAAAATCTTCAGTTCAAGACAATGGAAGCCCTTCATGAAACCATCTTCACCACATGGAGCAACTTTTCCGCCACCTAACTGGAAACACGTCAGGCACGTCAAAGCACATATTTTAAGTGATCACCAAGAGCAGTGGAGCTTCGTCACCACAGAGTCCTTTCTTTTTTTACACACTCAGCTTAGTTTTTTTGTAACGATTGCCATAAACATTAAATAAGCTGATGAGCAGCCTATTTGAGTTTAAATACTGTTTTCAGTAAATTACCTACTCTATTTGTTTTGGCTTCTGCTCCTGTTTGCGTTTTAAAGCTCGGCTTGAGACCTGCTTACGAGCAAAAATCCTAACTTTTCTTCTCTAACTTATGACTTGGATCAGAAATGCATTCTCTTGTAGATCAATAGACACGTGATGTAGGTCAGGGATAAAGTTGTGGAAAGGTTTAAAGCAAATTTAGGTTATATCTAAAACTTTAAGCATCTCACAGAAAGTGATTTTGCATCATACTGTAACAAGTAACAAGAAGAAAAAATGCTGCACTTAATACTTTAGACCAACCCATGTGGATGGGTTCACGACTAAAAGTTAAAGTTCTCTCCCTGGTTACAAAATTCATATTGTTAAGAAAGACTCTGGTGGACGAGAAGCAGGCAAAACTGGTGAGCCAAAACCGCTGCTCTGTGATTTCAGAGAGCATGAAGAGACTCTGTGCGCGCTCAGGAGCAGGTTGGAGTGTGTTTTAGCGTCTCCTGGAGAGTAAATCAGAGATTAGATAGATAGATAGATGGATGGATGGATGGATGGATGAATAGATAGATAGATGGATGGATGGATGGATGGATGGATGGATGGATGGATGGATGGATGGATGGATGGATAGATAGATAGATAGATAGATAGATAGATAGATAGATAGATAGATAGATAGATAGATAGATAGATAGATAGATAGATAGATAGATAGATAGATAGATAGATTTCACGGCACTGTAGACTGGAAAGGCCTCATCATATTTGGTCTTTTCCTTGCGCCCCACAGGTATTTTTTTGTTCTGGTGCAGCCGGTGTGTTCGTCTCTGTTTTGTATAATTATTGATGGGTGGCATCATCCAGATCTGTGTGAGGAGGGAGCCAAGGAGAAGAGATTGTTCGTTCCTTTTCTGTCTCCACTCCCCCTGTGATGGTCCACAGAGCAGATGCCCACTTTGGCATCGACTCGCTGCCAGCGTTAAGTTAGGCATGGGGGGCGTACAAACACACATGCACGTGCAGACACATTAGCGCACTGAGAGCAGAAGAGGCTGTAAAAGAGCACTCGCCCATCTGCCCAGCTCCGCTGCAGAGATAACGCATCAGCATGTCTGCGTCTTCTGCAGGATGCTCAGTGTTGAGTGTGAGTTTGCGTCTAGAAATCTGTGTTTGCTGCAATGAAGACTAGCTGAAATGCAAATAAAGGACGTCCCCTTGGTTTTAAAGTCTTAAACTCTCAGAGTTTTTGGTTAATCAATACCTGGAATTTTTACTAAGTTTTGGGTTGAAAACCCCAGCAAAAATGGTAGACAAATAAAAATTCCCACTTAACAAATTCAGACACAAGCTAAAATTTAAATAATAATAAAAAAATTAACCATTACTAAATAGGTTCCAGTTCTGCTTGTGAGAAAGTATGCTTTAAATGAGCAATGTGTCGTAAGTTTTAAAACCACGAGCAAACCAGAAACTTTACATGGCCTTTGTTGGGCCCAACTATGAAGGACAAAACTTTTGCAGAACAAAAGCAACTAACTGTACACACAATCTCACTTTAATATACAAATTTCCAAGAAGGAGGAGTTTCATTGTGTGGTCACGTGACATCATGGTTTTAAAAATCTCTGGCCTGTGCCCAGGATGGCCTCTAACCCACAGGCCACTGCACTGGGAGGACACTCACATGGATCCATGTTCTCATTGGACGAGAAAGTGTCTGCATCTTGACTGATTTTTCTGGTTTTGCTTTTATTTAGTTGAATTTAAAAGTTTCAGACCCTCAAACAAATTTCAACACTCGACAAAGATACCGTGACTAAATACAAAATGTAGTTTTTAAATGATTAAAAAAAACTAAAAAAATCTAAATCAAACTGCCTCCACGTGAAGTGTAACACCCCCCCATTCTCCCACCCTAATAACTGGTTTTCCCACTCTTGGAGGCAACAAATGCAACAACTGGTGATGATTCTTTTATGTTGATGTGGTGGAATCTTGGCTCTCTCTCTTTCTTCAGAATGGTTTTAACTCCGCTACTTTGGATGGTTTTCAAAGAGGAAAGATCTGTAAAGAGTTACGTCACAGCATTTCATTTCATAAGTCACTCTGAAATCCCCCTTTTTTTGTATTTGTATTTTATTTTATTTTTTTTGCCATTAATGGATAGATCTGCCAATTTTTTATTTAGGCTTCTGAGAGACTGGGACTTTCTTGATAAAGTTCTTTCAAACTGGCTTGAGAAAGCCTCATAAGCTCCGGGATTTTAATTGATTTATGTGATAGTGTTTTTTCTTCATTATAAATTTTTTTAGTATTTGCAGAACTGAATAATGTTATTTGTCTGTCTTTGCTTGGCTTTATGTTTATTCAAGTTTATTTTAATTGGTCATTGCTGCATACATGTTAGTTTGATTAATAATAAAATCCATTTTTTATTTCACAGCTTTTGCTGAATTGTCAATATTAGTAAATACCTCTATACAGGGATCTCCTAATTTGTCTTAGAGATCATTTATTGGAAAGCTAAACAACAATTTACATTTAAGGTAGATTCACATCTCTACAGGTATCATGCTTATCTTCTAATTGGCATTTTTCATTTTAACTTGTTGATTTTCAGAGGGAATCAGTCTGCCGCTGTTAGCTTCATACACATGTTTGTACACAGGGGATTGTTATGAATCACCACCTCCAGATTGCTCTCACCTGCAACGTTCAGGGTTAACCAGCAGAGCGGAGGTCGCTCCCACAGGCAGACTGCAGCCATCTTCAGCTGTGCGCCTCAGCGTTCAGTTTAAATAAGCTTAAACAAAGCCAAATCACAGGTAGATAACTGTTTCCACTACTTCCTGTGAGCCACAGGCTGTTTACAAGTCACTCACTAAAAGCGCTCTTAATGTCAAGTTTAAGTACACGTTTATGGCTGTGTTTCACATGAGCCTTCTGGAGCTTAATCTTTGACCCTTGGTATTTTTCCTGTAGATTGTCTCTTGTGGTGTTTCAGGCGTTGCCATGGCAGCAGTGTAACCTGAGCTGCCAGTCAGGTAGGACAGGTAACCAAGCTTGTACGGTCGATTCGAGCAGCAGGTGCGTGAGCGGGCAGGGCCAAAGTGAAAGAAAGCAGAAGAAGGCAACAGAAGCCTGGAAATGCTGACGCTAATGAAGGACTGTGTTAGATAAGGAAGACTAGCCAAGCTGGAGGACAACAGACAGACTCAGGCCCTCGAGGCCACTGTGGACATGGATGATGAGACGTTTACCACCATCTCTCTGGCAGACGACTCAGGTACAAAAGTTCTTTTTAAACACCTAAAGATCTCTTAAGAAAGACAGCAGATCCTTCCTCTGGGACCGTTTTCAAACTCAGTTGCATTTTCATGTTTTTTGCATAGAAAATCCAGCATGAGTGACTCTCCTTATAAAGTGTGACATAACAGTCTAGATTTGAATAAAGTAACTATTTTCCTACATAGACCTGACACACAGGAAAAAGGGCTTTGAGGCCGAGACAACAGTTAGCAAACACTGTGGCTGGGTGTGCTCTGACAGGAAGAGGACGGAAGTTGTTGCTCCTCACAAGACTGCTATTAATCCTCATTCACTTAAACTGTCTGATCTAAAAACTGTGTCTCCATATTTAAATAATAGATCACAACCCTGAGCTAAAAATAAACAAACACATCTCCTTTAAAAATAGGTATATCACAGTCCTACTGTGGTCATTTTTTTCTCTCAACCAGATACCTAATGAAACTAATAAATATTTTTTTTTTCTCTCCAATAACCGTTTTTCGGGGTGCATATAGGCTAATTCACAACATTTGACTTGAATGAGGACAGATCAGAGGAAGCATTTTAAGGCGACACCTCAAAAATATTTCTTCCATATGTGACATGAAAAAAAAAAAAAAAATCAGACAAAATATCAAAAAAGGCAAGTTTATTCGTATTAAACCACTCATATAAAATACCATCCAAAGTGCTTTACAGTATCGTTTTTACTCATATCACAGCTTCATATGTTAAATACTTAAAAGCACTAAATTTAGAGAAAAAAAATAAAAATAAAATGCAGATTTAGATCCCGTTTTTAAATCGCGGTTTAAATCAAAATCTAATCTTCAATTTCATCACTTTAGTCATTCATAAATGGTTAGGCAAACAGTTTATTAGTCCAATTATTTTAACAAAAGCTGCTGTAAACATTTATTTTCAGTTTTTGATTCAAACGAGCCAGCAGAGTATTTGCATAACTCAGGTTTTCAGGGAGCTAGTTCCAGAACAGAAGGAGGATTTAAACTATATGCTGGTTCACGTTGTTTAGTTCTGGTCCTGGGAACACATACAGTAAGATCTGAGGGGTCTAAGTGGTTTGTACTTGACAAGCAACTCAGAGATGCATTTTGACCCGAAACCATTTAGTGCTTTATAAAAAAATACGAAAAAAAAATATATATCTTCTGATTAACTGGGAGCTAGAGTGCTTATTTAGAGATGGTTTGATATTATCCATTTCCTTATAGTTGGTCAGGACTCCTACAGCAGCAGGAACAAAATGTCCTCCACAGGTCTGCTTCACAATTCGTGGCTAAGACCAACATACTGAACTTTACAGCTCAACGCACAAATTTATTGTCCTTAAAAATGTGGCACCATTTAGAGTTGCCACATACAGGCTTTCTGACAGTATTAAATTAATTGCAAAGACCATTGTTACAATGAACAAATACACAACCAAACAAAAATGTTCTTATTTTTTTTTAATGAAGCTGCAGAAAGTATCACATATATATATTGTCATTGTAATATCGGTCTGCGCAATATTCCAATCCAAAAGGACTGCTTTGGGTGCTAATGTTATTGGCTAGTATAATTCAAGTAAGGCTGAGTGTATTGGGGAAAAACTGACATTGCATTTTTTTTTTGTACTTTGCAAAGTGCTTTGCGCAGATCTTACCTCTTTGTGAATGTTATAAGTATAGTTTTTGTTTATTTTGGACGTATTCTATTGGTAGGGCTGCAATCTTCCAATGATATTTTTAAATATTGCGCTCATGAAATCCGTTTGAGGCCTATATTTATTTTCTTCTTTCCTTCCTTTCTCATCTGTGCTTTCATCAGTCTGTGACCTTTAACATTTTGGACAAAGTCATCTGTGTCCAGTGTGAGAAACCCCTACCATGAGATGCTGTCAGCCAGGCTACTAGACCGCTGGTATAAAGGGTATCAGATAAATGCTTAAACTGTTTGCCATACAACCGTTGCCAGTCGCTTCCAGCCAGGAGCTGCTCCACTCATTTCTACTTCGTGTGAGCTGCTGGTGTTGCGCCCCCTTTTGGTAGTTGTTGTAACACACACACGGTAGAGTTTTTATTTATTTATTTATTTATTTTAAATCAGCTGTCGTCATCCTCCTCATCCATCAGCGCGGTAGTGTAACATCACAGAGTAACTCGGATAAAAGAAAAAGGTCGTTCTGTTTACTTGTTGGTGAGTAAAAACCCTCCGTTCTTTAAAAGGCCGAGGAGGAAACTCGTTGGCTGTTTACATTGAATTATATGAAGCTAAAAGTAGCCATCAACAGAGAATAACTTAAAAAATAGCAGCTTTGCTTCAAACATCCAATTTCTAGTTCGACAAACTCATATTCAGTCGCTGCTGAATATGAGTCTGAAACCACTGGTTGTATTTTTGCCTCTCGCGTCACATTTATCCTGCATTTGATGCTGGAAGTGGTTAGCATAGTTGGCTGCTAGGCTAATTAGCTAAACAGAGCTAACTTACAGATGCCCGTTATCGGACAGGCGTTAAACCCTGATTTCTTTTGCCTAAAATGTGACATTGCTTGGCTTCATGGCGTCTGGTTGTTGTTGTTAAATGTAACTTTATTTCTCATGAACACTTTACTGTACGTAGACTTTTCGCAGTGGCGATATAAACCCAGTTAGCAGAAACCAGACGGGTTCATCGCTGACATGCAGGGCGCGGTGTCTATTTGCTCACCACCCAACCAGAGGCATCTGAACTCTGGTTTCTGAGCTTTCGTGGCATCTTCATTACTACTTTAATCTGAATTTAATCTGTTCCTCTTATTACATAACTTTCCTGGTATATCCTTTCAGCAACGGTCTCGTCGTTCATTTCCTATGTGTAATAAGTGTTAACTACTTAGTTTTTAAAGAGACAGATCTATTTAATTCAGTCTAAAGTCTAAATTTCCCACGTTTGAGTTTTTTCCCCTCTTTTTAAATGCTTTTTGCTTTTTCCACTCATCCGCCGTCCAGTCTCTGCATCCAACCATAATAAGAGGAATACTATGAATTATTCAATCATAAATGGTGACCCAGCTTTCAGTGCTTGTCTGACAGCACACCTACTGACCAATTCCTGTTTCCAGCTTGTTAATGATCACATCTTTACTGACGTTTAACCCCAAATTCACACTCCACCATGGGACGAATTAATAAACAGAGACCATGTAAGTTGCATAAAACTCAATTTAAATGAAATATGTATTTTTATTTGTGAACCTTTTTAATTTGAATGTATACAGCAACAAAAAAGCAAATAAGATAAAAATTTTCAATTTGATTCAAGATGTTAAGAAGTTCAAGATACTGTGAACGTCAATAAAGCCAAACATGGGCAAATGTTTTGCTCCCTGACAGATATTAAGATTCCATATTTTCATTCTTTAAGAATCACCTTGTTGTTCTCTCATTGTAAACATTTTTCACAAATCCAGCCGAGTAAATTTAAAGACATTGTTTGAGTGATCCAATTTAAAATTGCTTATTTTACTTAGTTACTTGGACGCAAAAAAAAAAGCACCTGCATTTTTTTATGCCTTTGGGATTATTCGGTCAGAGTTGAGGGGCTTAACAAATGCCATGCAAATTATAGAAAAAAGAAATTAAAGCCGATTAAGGGAAAACCTCAAGAAAAATATGTAAAATGATCCAACTATAGCGTTCTTTTTCATTACTTTGTTATAGCACTTCAATCTGTTTTGTATTTTCATCATGCAAGACACTTTAAATTATCTTGTTGCTGAAAAGTGCTTTATAAACAAACTTTTAAAAGGCTAGTGAAAGCAAACTTAATAGTGACACAGATTAACGTGATCTGATTTAAACTATCCCATTTTCTGTCCTTTCTCCCTTTTAGCCGACAGCAGATCAGCAGCCCTGCACGCTAAACAACAAGACAAACTTTTCATCATGAACTGTGACATAGATGGTAAAGTCTTCTGCCCGTTTTGCATCAGACATAATTTGTATGATTTCTTATTTTTTGATTTTGTTGCATGTTATTTGTACCATTCCTTGTGACCAGGAGACCTGGAGAACCAGGCTGAGATGGAGGAGAAGACGAGGTTGATAAACCAGGTTCTGGAGCTGCAGCATACGCTGGAAGGTAGACAAAAACTCTCACGCTGCATTTTAACGACAGGAAGTGTCACCGCTCCCAGATGGGAACTCGACATATTTATTAAAAGCTGCTACAATCCAAGAACACTGTAAAAAAAAAAAAAAAAAAAGATAGGATATAACAGATGTACCACTCTACCATAAGGGAAAGTTTGAAGTGCACATCTTAGGACCATTATTCCCTTACCTTTTAGCTGTGGATCTCTGCCGCTCCTCTCGATTTGCGTGTGACGTTTCAAGCTTGGGGTTTTGTTTTGTAACCAAACCTTTTCAAAACCTCATGCCTGATCGGTCTGCTGTGTTCTTTGGTCTCCATTATGTTTGTTCAATTATGTCTCTAACAAACCTCTGAGGCCTTCATAGAACGGCCGAATGAGATTAAATTACAAGCAAACCATTTACTTTTAGTCCATCACATGACCCCAATAAAATATGCTTATTTGTTACACAAAATGGGAGCAATTTGAAGATTTTACGTCAGAAACAAGAACTTGTTAGGTGAAATGTGTTGCATTCTGGTTTTCAGTAACATCTTGAGCAGATTTAAAGTCTCTAATCTCCACGTTTCAGACCTGTCTGCTCGGGTCGACGCGGTCAAGGAGGAGAACCTGAAGCTGAAGTCGGAGAATCAGGTCCTCGGCCAGTACATCGAGAACCTCATGTCGGCCTCCAGCGTCTTCCAGACGACCGACACAAAGAGCAAGCGGAAGTGAGGCGGCGGCGCAGGGACACAGAGAGGCGTTTTGGAGATTTCCTCTAACCATTTACCCGAGTCAAAGCTAAACAGATGTATATATGAAAATAGTGTTTGTAAAATAGTTTAGTTTGTGTTTACTGTCGAACGCACCGACATCGGGACATTTTGTTGTGCCTAAATTTAAACTCCATGTTCTAAAACGAGTTAAACCTAAAAAAAAAAGTTACAATGAACCTTATTATCAGCGTTAATTTATTTCTGTATATTCTGTTGGACAGCTGGATCTGGTACTTCAGTTGGTCTCATCTCGTATTACGCTCAGCTGTATTCCTCTAATTGCAGCGGATTCACTTGCCAGTGTTATGCCGAATGAAAAATGTATAATGGCATGTTTACGCAATATCTTAAGTATTAACATATCCAAAGAAATGTCTTTATATCTAGCAGTAAACTGGATAAAGCTGAGGAAGTTTTAATGATGGGAGGTGGATGGTAAATTAGTAGTTTGGTTACAATAAGTAGGCTACAGGTGCATCATTAATACTGGTTTTATTGCTACTAACAAGATTCTGTTTAGGTATTCAGTCATTCGGAGCATTATTTTGGTCCATTTCATTCCTTGTTCCTCTAGTAGTGATGGAGAGGATACAGCAGGTCAAGTAACACTGTCACGTGGGAAGAAAGAAATCCTTTCAGAGCAGCAGCAAGAAGCGCTCTGAGTGGTATTGATCCCATCGGCTCGGCCTGGAATGGATCGCCCGTCTCCTGGCGGGCGTTAAAACTCCTCTTTACTGCGCAGCGGCAGACGGGGCTTCTCCGGTGAAACATGATCTGAACCGGAAGGGAAAAAAATTGTTTAACGTGAATCAAAACCGGATTTAAAGCTGTTGGAAAACGGCTTGTTTTTGGAGGGTACGAACACAGCGACTTCTTTTAATCACATCACTTCAGTGTATTCTGATTGGATTTTAAGTGGTAGACGAGAGTACACGTGTAAAGTGGAAGGAGAAATAAAATGTCTAAAATAAATCTGAAAGGTATGACCTACATTAGGGATGAGAAATCTTGAGTGATTGTGAGAAAAGCAGCTCCGGTTGACCTTTGAAATTAGGATAGAGTGCTGTTTAGTTGTGCCATTTCACAACTTAATGCAAATACTGTACTAAAGTCGCTGTTTTAATAAGGGTGGATTTAGTTTAACGGCAGTATCGGTGGGTCCTTATGTGTATGCATTGATATTATTTGCCAAAAACATGCAGATGAAGCTCAGTCAGCTCGGATGGAGTGAGTCTGTGAGGGCGATTTGTTGCCCCGTTTTTTTAAGGGCATCAGAGTTAAGGGGGCTGAAGAGAAAAGCAGGTCTTATTTTTCCTGATTTGTTTGTATAAAATTGTTTAAACCATGTTCTATTTTTTATTCCACGTTACAATTAAACCCTACTTTTTGCTAGTTTAATTAAACATCCTGATTAAATGTTTTTTTTTATTATTTGTTTCGAAGTTAAAGAGGGGTAGAAGTACTGTATCAATGGTATGCTGTGGCTTTTCAAGGTTATTTTCATACTTTAAGCCGTTGTTATACTGGCATCCTAAAATCCTTTTAAACACTTGCTGGTCATGTTGTGTGTCCACCATTGCCTTTTAATGTTTTTTTGTTTTAATAAAAGCTCACTATCGCCACTCCCAAGTCTTATCAGCGGCACAGACCTGCTACATTAAAAATAAAGTTGTTTCCCAAAAGTGACGCGATGCATCTGATTTCTTTTTTGTATTAAATAGTTTTATTTCCAAGAGCAAATGTACAAGTTGCAAACAAATGTAAACAGGGATCAGCGCCAACGTGTGGCAGAAAGGGGGAATTACAAAAGCTTCAGACAACAGTAAAAAACAAAAAAGCAGATGGATGACTCTCCCAGCTAATCGGCTCAGAGAAGTTCTAGGAAAGCGCTGCTTCGTTCTGTGATTTCTTTTTAAAATCTCCAGCTGCAGATGGTACAAGGCAAGAACAATAAAATCAACCCTACTTTAGCTGCAAGCATCGACTGTCAGTTTTTCTATTTTCACGTTGTCACAGACCTCTGCTCGGAATAAGCACAGCAGTGGCACAGATTTTTGGGAAGATGCCTCGAGCCTTAAAACACTTTGATGCTAACCCTTTATTTGTACCAGCGTGACGCGAAGCCAAACCAGAACGTCGGAGCTCATCTTCAGCTCAACACTAAAAAACAAACTGACTAAAATCTAGACTTGAAATTATTTTTTTTTTAACTAAGTTGCAATTAATCTGTTTGCTTCTTCAGTTAATCTTCAAACTTTTCCCTCAATTCAAGGACTTGTGTGAATATAGCGCTGACCTCCCCCAGTGATATGCCGTAAAATAAAGAGACGAGCGAACAGCGGTGCTCAGGCTCTGCTGCTTTTATGGACAGCAGACTGGTGGTTTATGGAGAGAGTAAAAACAGAGATGGAGGCATTTTGACAACTTCTGGAACAGAAGGAGGTCGAGGAGAAAAAAAAAGAAGGAGCTAGAAACGGTGGAGGGCAGAGGAAGTAACGCGTATCCTCCGTGGGGGGTACGGGGAGGTCATCAGACTGAACGGACGTGGGGAGAGAGAGGCGTGGAACGGGGCTGCAAACCTGGGCCGGACGGGTGGAGCTGAGACACAGATGGGGCAGCCGGGTGACTGCAGGCTATTGTTGGGAGTTGGAGGAAACACCAGGCTGCTCCGCTGAGGGAGGAGGGAGCAGCCACAACAGAGAGGACCCCCTTTCACCTCCTCCCCCGTCGAGGAGAAGAGACGACAGACGTGGGGTTTACCTCAGTCTTTCCGTACCCTCCTCTTTCTGACGGCTTGTTTGTGGCTCTCTTCGGCGATGTCGCCTTCATCTTTCTGCTGAAAATTTGACAAAAAGAAGCTCAAGTTGACTTTCAATGAGTCACTTTCATTTTAAGTTTGATGAAGCCAGGCTAAACCAAAGGATGAGCTTTGTGTTCCCTGGATTATCTACTAGCATCAGAATGTTCCATTTACACTTATCTTGGTCCTTCAGCGACAAACTGTAATAGGCGGTAAATCTGTCCAGCTAAGATATTTATGGTAATATTTTATTTACTGGGGTTCTGTGGAGTAGTAGTAGTAAGTAATATCTT
Source organism: Apricaphanius iberus (assembly GCA_028564705.1). Lineage (NCBI taxonomy): Eukaryota > Metazoa > Chordata > Actinopteri > Cyprinodontiformes > Aphaniidae > Apricaphanius > Apricaphanius iberus. The sequence goes on from JAPXFQ010001773.1 coordinate 464,947, forward strand.
ACCTGCAGTCTAAGCAACCTCAGAAGTTGTTGGATTATACATTCAGATAGCAACATGTTATTATGAATGCGTGGCACTTGAATGATGGTATCCAAACAAATACTGCATACTGACTCTATTATGTGATTACCAACAATCATGGTGCAATTAACACTGTGATAAAATACTGAGCAGCTCCTGTTAAGATGTATTAGAAAAGCATACGTTTAAATTAAATAGTAATTGTATATTAAAACTCAGCATCTGGACAGATTGTAAGAAATGCTAATGGGTACTGCCCAACCCCAGAGAGGAGCTGCTACAAGGCATCCTTCCATCCTTGCCTACACCCACTTATCCTTGCAGTAAATTATCCTTCGTCATGTTTTTGGACTGTGGGAGGAAGCTGGAATACCCAGCGAGAACACACGCCTGAACAGGGAGAACATGAGAACTCCGTCCATAAAGACCCCCAGGCCGGGAATCAACCACCGTTCAAGACCAATTTTTCGAATTTAAAAGAACTCTCAACTCAAAACTTGTAAAAAATCTCATCACCTCATCAGTTTTAGTTAGTTACTGACTGCTTAAAACTACATGATGAATTCCTCTTCACTTATCGACCAATGACCCATATATATATATTAATGTAAGCTTGTATGCTACGGCCTGTGTGCATCTTTTGTTAAATGGAGCCAAAACAATATTATATGGATTATATTAAACAGCAGGGGGCTATTCCAAGAAGTGAGCTAAACTCTAAAAGCCAGGCTTACTTTGACAACCCTGACTCAATTTTTTCTAGATTCAGTTTCACAAACAAGGCTAATCTGAAACCCTGCTCAGTTACCATGGCAACATATGCTCTTGGATGAGCCTGCTCTGCGGCAGGCTAACCGTGAGGCTTATTTTAGCTTGATCAAATGACAATTCAGGTGAAGTCACACTGTGGGGCTGGTATTCTGATGCTGTTCTCTCCCTCACCACACCCACCCTCCATTATAAAGTTATTAAACCATTTACAGCAGCTGCAGTTTTCCTTTTGGTGGTTAAAATATGCAATAGAATGTAGGTTTTATCTTTTAAATGTAGTACTAATTAGTTTGCACTTTTACCATTTTGAAGAACATTACTGTATTCAATCTTTCCTTGCTAACTGTTTGTTGCACCCATGTTTCTCCTGACACCAAATGTTATAAATAATTACAAATAAATCCCTTTTAGTCTAAAATGGAGCCATAAAAATCAACATTCTGTCCTGTGTCAACAAATTTAACCTGTCAGCTATTTTTGTTATTTTATATTCTGGTTTTAATAATTCTCAACAGACTCCAGATTATCTTGCCCTACCCAATGAGGTAATATGAGCTATTAATATAAACGTAAAAGTTTACAGCAGAAGAATTTCTCAGCGTTCCAGTGTCACACTCTAAACTGTCCGTAAAGCAACATCACCTAATTTGCATTATTACACAATAAGCTTTTATATGCAGCTAGTGTTCCCCTTATTGGTATAATATACTGGTGATGATCATAGCCTGCATTAATAATTATTTTTTTCTTTTCTCAGACTGGGAGAAGAACTCTCACTTATCTAGCATCAATTGACAGGGGCTGCCTGTTGACGCATATGAGCCTCGCTTGAATTAGCAGGCATTGAATTCACCTGAGCTTCGTTGGTGGAACTGAATAAGCCTGTTTTTAACTCTTATGCTAATTTAAGCAAGGATATTTCACATGAGCCTACATTTTTTGGTGGAATCTCCCCCAGACTGTCAGATCAACAAGTTGTTTTGATGAAAATAGTTCCCACATCTATGTTTACGTGGCACAGAAAGATTTATTACAGACAAACAGGAGACTCTCACCTCCTCCTCTAACGTTATTTCTGGAGTTTCCTCTGCTTCTTCATTTTCCTCCTCCTCCTCCTCCTCCTCCTCCTCCTCCATTTCTTCTTCGTTGTAAGCCCCCTCTTGGTTGTCTCCCTGTGCACCGCTGTCCTCTGGCTCACCTTCGTCTTGTTCTTATAAAGAAAAGAGGTGGTGAGGATGAGGGTGAAGAACGACAATGTAGTAAAGTTCAGATGCTCCGCTAAATCAAACAGATAAACCTCCAACCTGCTGTTGGTTCTCCAGCTTCTTTGTCCTCGTCTGCTTCTCCTTCCTCTCCCTCCTCCTCTTCTTCTTCTATCTGAGTCTGAGGTAGATTGACCCTTTTATAGACATAGTCGTCTTTCTGGAAACCAATGCAAAAATATGATTAAATCCATGCCAAGTAGGGACTTTGAGAGAGATTCAGGGAGGCTGAGAATACTTTTGAAGAAAAGTGGATTCTTGCTACCTTTGGCCAGCAGAAGAGCACAGCCAGTCCGACGGGCAGGCCTACGGTCAGGATGTAGATTATCCACAGCCAGGGTCTCTCCTCAGCTGCCGCCATCAGCTGGGCAAATATCCCCGGCTATTGGGATTCAAAAACAAGAGCTGTGAATGTTGAGTATCACAGAAGCGTCACTTTCTCATGCATATGAGCACCATGAGCAAAGGATCCGCCCAGCCTTCTTTCACTGACCTCGTTAGCGCTGGCCACTAGTTTCTTCAGCCCCCAGCTGTCTGAGGCCCAGCGGTCAGCCACCTCCTTGTGAGACGTGACGATGAAGTTGTCGAAGTAAATGTCTGAGGTCATGGACCACAGCTCCAGGCCCAAAGCTTTAAATGGCGTCATCCTGAAAGGCTGCAGGTCCTCGAAGTATTCCGGGTTCAACATTTTACGCGGCTTCCAGACTCCCTTAGGGGAAGACAAACCGGAAGACGAGGTTTTACGGCGAGAACATCACCAAACCACGGCCAGAGTGAGGAGAAGACTTTCAATCACCTGATAGTTAGGGTTGTCTATCAGAGGGGCTTTCCACTTGCCCTTATACTGAGGGTTGTTGATCATTGGTCGCTTCCACTCTCCGCAGCCAGGAGCTGTCTCACAGGCAGGGTTAGGAACCTGCGGGGCCTCCCACTCTCCATCCATCTCTTCATCCCTGAGCCCCCCAGCAACAAAGAGCAATCAGTCCAAACACATCACTGTTTTAATAAAACACACTTTTTTTTTGGTGCTGGTCGGTTCAAGGACGCACCAGTCTTCTGGTTTCTCGGCACTCGGGTCGGGAACAAACTCTGGTTCGTCGTCCAGCCAACCATCTGGTTTTAGGGCATCAGGGTCCTCAATCTTTGCAGGTGCATCCTCGTCCCTAGAAAAAGGAAGAAAAATGCATTTACGGATTTTAATTGTGGCTCTGCCGTGACGTCCTGAATGTCTTTTGAAAGCGTTTCTTGTCACTGAAGAAAAACAAAGTCTGGGAAGTGAAAACGTCTGGTCCAGGGGTCTCTGATGTGAAGTCTTCTAACAGAGTCAAATGAGTTTATTTTGACTCTGGTTTCACGTTTCTAACCTTTACTTGTCTTATGCTTTTAATCGCTCAATTTCGAGTCATATCGTCTCACGATCAAAAGAGGAGATTGTTAGTTATGTGTTCTGGATCGCTGCACCTCATTATTTGCCTGCCCGAACAAAATTTCTTTGGACACCAAAATACGACGCAGAACTTTTACATACATTTTTCACAAGCTGGTCCCAGAAGTCTGTTGTCCAGGATCTGATGGCTGTGCCGTGTACAAGGCCAGAAACTAAAGGGGTTTCCAGCAACACTCTCCCACTATTGGCTTGGTGTTTTCATAAAAAAGAAACCTTTTTTTAAAATTATTTTACCTAAGTTTTTGTATGTAATGTTGGTTGAATATGCATTAATTGAAATGTCATATATATAATTTTTTTTTTTACTTTGTTGTATTTTTATATCTTCACCTTTAATAATTGTGAAATCATTTACTCCACTGCAAATGGGTTTGGTTAAAGGGTTGGGTCATACTTTGACATCCAGCTTAACAGCTGGAAAGAAAATTTATTGGATATTAAGGTCGGTTGAGAAGTCACTTGAATGAACGTTTACTTTTTGTTTAAAAGACGATCTTCTCTTTGTTGTGGCGCATCATTTCTATTTGGTATGGTATTTGAGTTAAAAAATAATCGTGGCCAGAAAATTTGGTGTTTCATGACAAAAACCTAAACTCAGCCCCAACAAAAGGGTAGCGTTGAGGCACAAGGCAGCTCTACATAAATGAAACTTCTGTCTATTGATAAAAAATAATAAAAATTCATAAATAATCACCAGTCATCAGGCTTCACAGCCTCGGGGTCAGGAATCTTGGCTCTCTCGTCCCAGTCGTCCGGCTTGGAGTCATTTGGATCTTCGATCTCCTTTGGCGGGTTGACAGGAGGCACCATGTCGTAAAGTAGGTTGCCGCGGCTTACGCTGGACTGATCGATGAACATCTCGTAGCTGTTGTCTGGGTTCAGCACTGGGAGCAGACAGAAGTCAGGTGAGCACAGGAAAACTGCAGGATCAAAGATCAAGCGTTCCTCATTAATGAGCCACATACCCAAAGTGTAGAGGTGCGTCTTCTTGTCGGTGTAGAACTTCTTTAGGTCCACGTCGGCCCTCTTGGCGTGCTTCTCCTCAGTGTCTTTGTTCAGGGGATTTTTGTGGCGGAAGATGAAGTGCAGCTTGTAGTCCTCCCCACACTTGTCAGGCCCAAACATGATGGTGTAGGGCGTACGGTCATGGAACTGTTCCTGGAGGAGGAAATCAGAGGGAACTAAATAGGATCAACAAGTCTTTGAAACAGCCATGGTACAAGTCAGGCTAGACTAATTTGGCCGAATTGTATCTATGTTATATTTGATTTATTTTTCTCGTGTTTTTATTCTGTACAGTGTACATATAAAAACTTCAATGCATTATTATTTAAATAAAACCACAATATTAACGGTTGTCAAAATTTAGGTTGATGCTGCATAAATTTCATGTCAAACTCAATAATTTGACAACATTAGACAAACTTATTAGTATTCCCTTTTAACTCATAAAGTTATTAGTGGGGGTCCACCAATGCAACTTTTTCAGTCCCAATACCGATACCTGGATTTTGTGTATCTGACGATAAACGCAACACATTCAATACTATTGTTTAATTAATAAACTGTTAAGTTTACATGTACATGTACATTAGGCGGTATTGGGCCGATACCCGATAACAGTATCGGTTCATCTCTAGTTATTAGGGAAATCCCAAATGAAGAACATTTTTAAGACTTTATTAATTGCAGCAATTAGGAAAAGCATCAGCAAAGCTCTTGCATCTGCTGCAGCAAATGACTGAGCAAATTCAACATGGTAAGTGGTCTTCTGGGGAATAAATAACCCCGCAAATTCCTTCCAAGACCAGAAAGACCCAGCAGCTCCAGAACTCTTAAACTCCTGCTCACATCAGAGTAAAGATGCTGGTCAGAACCAGAGAAAAAACTGCAATTTACCTGATCGCTGCCAGAACTGCTCGGTTTTGAACTAGTTTTTGTCATAAATGGCAAGTAGGATTTACAGGTACACAACCCTAACACAAAGTGCTTTTAAATCTCTCCATACGGTGCATATTTGTTACGTCAAGACGTTACAACATTTCTCTTGATTTCCACTTCTTCATGACATAAAGACCTACACATAACTTTATAAACTCTAGTTTAAGCTGCTTGTCACTATTTATCTCTTGAACCCGGACATAACATCATCGCTAACGATGCGCTCCATTTGGAGTCAGAACTATCTAAAATCAACTTGAACACACTACATTGCCTTAAGATTTTTTTCTTCCTCCGATTTTGATTTTCGATACGGTGATCAGAGCATCAACAACACTACGTTTGGGTGAAAACATGTTTATTTAACAAGACACACTAAAATCACTTTTACATGTAGACCCTGCAACTCTAAAATTAACCAAACAAAAGTGTTTTTTTACATATAGAAAGTACAGTTTCAAACATTGTTCATAAGAGGTAATGCCATACCAGTGCCATACTGGAAGCCTGAATCAATCCAACTACGTTAACTGAGAAGCTTTTAACATGGATGTGGTGTCAAACCCAGCTCTGGTTTCTGACTTCCCAGCTAAATGGAACGCATCGTAACAACATTCAGCCAGGTTTTTTTGTAGACTTTTTTTTTTTTTTTTAATGCCTCAAACCTCATTCCCCCACACATTTTTTCATTTCAAACATTTTAATAAATATTACCATTATGAGCAACAAGCCATATTATTTATATATATATATATATATATATATATATATATATATATATATAAATTTGATGATAAACAACCTTTAAAAAAAGTTCTTGGTAAAGAACAAAAAACACATCTACCAACCAGCTGGAGACCGCCAGAGTCTGAGAGGAGTTTGATGTACGCTCCGCCACAATCGATCCCATCTTGGAAATTCACCTCATACCTGTAATTACACAAAAAAATTCTCAAGTTTGACTATTTTTTAAGGGCTGTCAATATTAACACGTTAACGTGGGTCGATTAATTCATAGAATTAAAGTGATTTTTTTTTACACAGATAACGCATACAGAGAATACTAGCTTCAGTTCTCCTCACCAAACTGCATCTGCATGGTAAGAGAACTGTGCCTTTGTGTATATGTGCGTACGCATAAATAATGTGAGAATATTATTGACGTGTTGGCTTTGAGCTGATATAATACAGTTCTGTAGTTTTGAGTGGGAATTTTCCTTATTTGATTCCATCCACTACGGCTGTCTGTTCGGTCTTGCAAATAGCAACTTAGTCCCACTGTCGCGGTGAAAAGAGATTAAAAGCGGCAGATTTATATTGGTATATGCATGTTGGTTCGCTGTATGGTTTCAAAAGATTTCTTTGTATTTTACTGCTGTGTTAAAATGTGCATTATTCAGTTAAAGGGATGCTTTCTGACATAAATAAGTGTTAACTCACTGGTCGAAGTAGCTGTGGAGACCTTCACAATAAGAGCTTTAGGTGTGTTCATTTGCAATGTTAACATTGATGGTAATATGATGAACCGGAGAATTTTATCTGCTGACTATTTACTTACGGGAAAATGGTACATTGTGACATTTGATTACCAAATCTATATTAAATTTGATTTATGCGATGTTTAAACAAAAGTTCCATGGAAGTCTCCTGTATTTTATATTTAAAAAAGAGCAGCGGCATCCAGTTTTGTCCTTTATTTATTTAGGAGTGTCAGTTGTGATTAATTCACAACTACCCTGTGATTATGTAGATCAAAGTTTTTTTTTTTAGCATTTGACTGCCCAAAAATTATGTTTTTAATAATAACATCAGAAGGTGTATCTTGCTCTTGTGTGAACTCACTGGACAACCAGAGGTTCATCCTCGAAGACAAAAGGTTTGTCCAGCATGGCGGCGATGGCGTGATGTTTGGCCCTAGACTTGAGCACCAGGCCCTGGTCTCCCGGAACCTTGTTCTCCTTTAGCGGCTCCACCATCCACTTTCCTGCAGACAAAGAAACAGACGAGGGGAAGGCCAGTTAACACAATAGAGAGCACGAATGTAGCCAGAGATAAGGTGGGTTAGACTGCAAGAATCGTTGCCCTAATAGTTATTTACATCTCTTTGAGCGACGTGCTGCTGTATACAAACCGTCATATTTGGCGACGTCGTCATCTGCGTCTTCCTTCATTGTTTTTGACATCTGCCATCTGCGCAGATCAACGACAGAAAACCTTTTCAGGCATGGAAAACTGGACAGGCATGCATATAGCCCTCACTGACAGAGTGCAGATCTGTCACAGTTTCTGTAAAAACCTAAACATACCTGTCCAGAGATCCATCATCAAACGTTTCAGCAAAATAGACGTCTCCAGTGGGGACAGGAGTCTTGTATGTTACCTTGGATTCACAGAAGTAGATTATAAACAGACTTAAGCTCAAAAGGTTAGAATTCTAGAAATGCATCTAACGTTTGGACCGGTTCCTGACCTGGAAGGTGACATTAGCGTCGGTTTCCGACTTTTCAGTTCCGTCTTTATCCTCTTCGAACTGCTCTTCATCCATGACCATTGCCTCCTCCTCCTCCTCTTCATCTGCCATCAGAACCTGCCGTTCCTCCTCGTCTAGACCCAGCTCGTCGTCCGCGTCCAAAACGTCTGCCTCGGAATGCTTGTCGCTGGACGCCAGGGCCGCCACGGCCAAAGAGGTGAGGAGCAGCAGGCGCCACGCCCAGCCTCCACCCAACTTCATCTGAGCGGTGCAGGAGGAGGAGGAGGAGGAGAGGAAAGAATGAGATGAAAGAGGAACAACAGAGTGAACAAGGAGGTTGTGGTATGGGAGGATTAATGACACAGATTGTATTCATGGGTGGGTGTTCGTGTCATGGTGGTGATAAAAATAGAGAACACGAGTGCATGAGATGATGGAAGAGTGAGTGGATGAGATATGAAGGCTATATAAGCGCACAAGTCTGATATGCTCATAACGCACTTTGCTTAGAGATTAATGAGTTCTGTGAACAATTAAGAAACACAGAAAATCTGTGAATAATTGAAATTTCTCTTAGGAGTGTATAACTGCACGGCTACATGCATTTAAACACAATCAGAAAAATCTCCATGACGTTGCCTTTGACAGACATATAATAACAGATATCAGCTTAGCCTGCATGTTTTGCTGTGGAGCAGGAAATTAAAAGCCTCACTGTAAACGCACCATACTTCTCCTGATGGACCGTATTTTTCTTTGTGACGTTTATCTCCTGTTTTAGCAACAGAGGAGCCGCTTTGGAACTCACCCCAGCTCAGCTTGCACCAAAGTGTTGCAAACAATCACTACAGAGGACTTCTAAACGTAAAACCAAGCTTAAAGCTAGAAATGCACCGATATTAAAATCCTGTGCCAATGCAGATTTCCGATATTAATGTCGCCGGTATGGCCAATAACCAATATTTACCAACTTTATACATATTATATACGCATTTTGAACTGCAGAAAAAATAACCACACCACTGCCATTGATTCTCTGCTGCAGGTAAACGACCCACAATCCTGTGCTACGTCACTGCCACATGACTAAACTCCTCCTCTTCCTCACCTAAAACACACAAGGGGCAACCAGATGGAAATAAATATCGGTAATAAAAATTGCCCTGGTTTTACTCATGATACCAATATGGATATGGGGAAAAAATTATTCACATCTGCCAATGTTAACGCTGATATATCGAGGATCTCTAGTTAAAATTTGGGATACTGGGATGTGTGTAAATAGGGACTAGATTAAAAGGACACAATTATACTTTAGTCCAAGAGAAAACACAGAAAAAAGGACAATGTTTGTGCACATTGTCCTTTTTTTTCTCCCCTCTGCATTCTCTTTCAAAATGGTTCCACACGAATGTGAGGTAGTAACATGTGAGTTCTGGCATTAATGCGGCCTTTAAAGTAAGAAAAAACTAATATAAGGATTTATTGTATGTGAATAAAATAAAGGAAAATTTAAAAGGAAAACTGTAAAAAAAATGATTTTACTGTACATAAACATTTTTTAAGGAAAACTTGCACAGATAACATTACTTCAATTATCTTGTTAAACATAACATTTATGAATTCTTATTTTGATTTGATGCATCAATCTAAATAAAGGTTTAAAGTAAGCACAAGCTACATTTTGTAAAGTAAACTTGGATATTGTGTGTAATATTTTATCGTTTGTTGTCATTTTCCCCTTTTATATAGTATTACAAGGTCAACCACCTGATTCTAGCTGGGGAATAGTTGCCTGTGTAGAGCTGGCAGTCATCTACTTCATAGACATGATTAGTTTTAAAGCAGAGTTACCTGGGGGGAGCCAGGTAACTCCAGGAAACATGTTTGGTTCCAAAAAACATTGACAGCCATATTGTGGAAACTAAAGAAGTCACCTGACACTCTCTCAAAATAACCACATTTTAGGATATTTTATTTAATATTTATTGCCTGTAAAAGCATCTGACTGCAAGCTTCGTAACTAATGGAAACAAATATTGGTTCCTAAACCTGTAACTAACTGTCTGACCAGCTACTATTACCTTATTATTACTCTATAAAAAGCAGAAATCCCTTTTAAAAATGATGAGGTTTTAAAGCTAAGTGTGAAGTTGAAAACAAGCAGAAACTGGTCTCTAAATGTCTGCACAGCAAATCTGACCCCCCAAAAGAGATAAAAAAAAACAAAAATTGAAAGTCTAGAGAAAATATAGAAAACTTAGGACCAGATATGTATTTTGGGAGGACAAAACAAAGCACTTTTAGGAACACTTAATACAACTTAATTAATACTTTTACTTGAGTAATACCATTATAAAGTATCACTACTATTACTTGAGTAAAACATAGTACATACATACTATTTTACTTCACTTAATGAAGAACAAAAACACATATATCTGTTACTCTGTTGATTAACAGATGATCTGTTAATGCTGGGTAGACATACAGACAGATCATCCTTCCAGCATATTTTACTGAGACAATCCAAACTTCTGTCCAACTTAGCTGATATGCAGTCATCCATATTTATTAAAAGGCTACGTAGAGATATATTGTCATTGGCAACGTATAATTAGATAAGAATAAGATAAAGATGACAAGACGTAGCTGTGGAGCCAACATGGCTGCCACCGAGGACCGCAGTGGCCCAAAAGCTTCTAAGATGAGCGGCTGTGTCCGCAGCACCTGCTCCGCTGTCCGATGCTAACAGAACGCCGCTCAAATACAGCAGACCTTAGCAAAACACGGGATATGTGACACAGCTAATGAGCTCAGACAGTCGGCACCCTAATTAACCACGCGTTGGCGTTCAAAACAGAAGCTGTGATATTTTAATTAGCAATAAAATATGCCTAAAAGGGGTTTGTTTTGACCGTCGTAAAAAAATGAATGAATAGCAGCTGCTAACTGGCTAACCTAGCATTAATGTCGCACTAGGAGGGATGTAGCGACTCAAGTCAGACCAAACACTCACCTTATGAGGCGTTGGAACAGCAAAGGAGAGAAATCCTTGAAATCTGCTTCTACGTGTTAGAATCTCGTGCAGTTATCCCCCTTCAGTTTCAGCGAGGAACATTTAGGAGGGTAAAAGGTATATCTGATCTAAAGAAGCGTGAGTGACACTTCGGTCCGAATAACGGTGATGCCAGGCAGGCTAAATGAGGTGATGCGTTCATGGAAAGGCGGAAAGAGCGCCTGTTGATAGCAAACGCGGCAGAGCAAGATTATTTTCACATTAAAACAATGATTCTATAATTCATAGTGATTTTTTAAGCTATAACTTGCATAAAGAAATTCCTCGAGAAAACAATATGGGCAAGGACCGTGCATGATAACGAATGAAACAAGATTACTTGGTGTCTTTATTTTATAATTTACTCTTTATTTTTATCTTTTGTTTTTCAGCAACTATCTTTGACCTATATTTGAAAATTTCTCCAAGAGATAAACCTTAAATAAATAAGTAGCCTAATAAGTAAATAAATTCGAGAGCTGAGAATTTTCAAGTTTCCTCCTTGAATTGAATCCAGCATGTGTCGTAAAGTGAAATCCGCTTAATTTGGGTTTTGGGTCGATTAGAGAATGTGTGGCTTTGTTCATTTCAACATTATTAGTCAACTGCAAATGCTCAATGAAGCTGAGGGTTAAAGGAGTTAGTAGGCTACAAGTATTATATTTAGTGTTGAGCTTTTCCGAGCGTTTGTGCCGTAAACCCTGCTTACCCGCGCATGCTCACAGCGTGTAAACACAGAGTCCGCATGGTTTGCAGCGAAGGGAAATAAAAGGAATATAACTGAGAAACCTGCAGCATGAAGGACACACCACTGTCCAACTGTGAGCGGGACTTCCTGCTGAAGGCCATCGAGGAGAAAAAGGTGCGTTTTTATTCGCATCTTTCAACTCGTCTCTTTCGGGAGTCAGTAAACTGCATGAAAGCAATGATCATCGATGATGATGTATTCACCGCAGGAATCAAATTTACAAAATTCAGAGTGTTAGATAATTTCCTTATGCTTTCTGGTCACAATAAGTGCATTAATTTGGGTGATCTGTCCGAATGGCAGAATAGATCATCTCCAAAGGGGGGGGGGGGGGGTCTACTATGAAGTAGTTATTTCTTATTAGTCTTGGAAATAGTAAACATCAACCCTAACTAGAGATCAAATATGATTTTGCAGAAAATAGCTGTGGTTTGATCTTGGTGTCCTGTGAAGACAGAACAGTGTTTGGGGCTGTTCTGACTTGCTTGATCACCTAAACTCTTCATTTAACATGTTATATATTTGTGGAGAATACAGTAAAGTTAAATCCTCTTCAGAGAATTGTTTCCAACTTCTCATGAGCTGGAGGTAATACCCAGTACCCAGGATGAGATACTCTATTTACATTTTACTTCAGTGAAGTCAAGAAATGCCCTTCCATGTTTCTCTCTCTGACTAAATGTATTTGGGGAGTTGGGAAGGCCCACAGTAGGAGTAGTCAAGGTGAAAGTTTTCAGAGTTGTAAGTCAAATATACTTGACACAATAAGTGTTTGGTTCATTATGTGTAGTTACATAGCATTTGAGAGTGAATCTCACTCTGCTGATAATCTGTTATTTCCCTTTAAACGGTGCCACATTTGTAGGTTGAACAGAAGTAAGAAAAACATGGCAAATTCTGACCGCCAGTGCAAAGCATCAATTAACTGTTGTTGGTGTCGTTTATTGGACTGGAGGATTACAGTTGGAAGAAACGACACAGAAAGACAGTAACTTATTGATGTAATACTCTTAGTGCATGAGAAAACCATACACAGCAACAGCATCCTGGCATCTCCTCCTGATGCTGGTCACCAGTTTGGTAACAAGTTGCTGTGGGATTAAAAAAAAACAGCACACTTTGTCAGAATAGCATACCGTTATCCAACCAATTTTAACCAACCCACGTGTTTTATGCCCTGACCCTACAGTTACAGAAGGACAAATATACTTTCTTTTAAATGCCTAAACCGAAAATATACCTAATTTAAGTTGATTTTAACAGATTTTAAACACCAAAGGGGAAAAATAAGTTTTTTACTGCTGCGCATTAACCAAAAGTAAGTCATTCTGATGGGCATGCTGTTTTGTTAGAACACCGGCATTTGTTTGACATCAGACAGTGTGGATCTGTTGGTCACTGTGGAACGGACAGAAGGCCCAAGATGATCCCACAACTCATCACCATCAAGCAAGAATCCACAAATCACACTTTCCTGCTTTTCTGCTTAGTATATATAATGTGCCCAACAGAGCAGCAGTATCTGGCAGGAAGATTGTCGCACTGATTTAGTAGAATAGATAACAGAGCTTTGTAAGCTACAGTTTAACATTCCTGCTGTCTTTTCCTGCAGCGCCTGGATGGAAGACAGACGTATGACTACAGGAAGATAAAAATCACCTTTGGGACTGACTATGGCTGTTGCTTTGTGGACCTGGGACAGACCAGGTGAGCGTATGTTCATATAGTAATAGCTCAGAACTAGAAAAAGGAACCAGGACTTAACAAAGCTCCTAAAACTCCTTATTAGCATGTACTGCAATCTGTTAAACATCAGTAATTTACTTCTTTGAGAAAAGCTTGATGACATCATCAAAATGCGCAATCTCAGTAGGCTAAATTAATATAATTTCTACTTTATACATTTTTATATTACTCACTACTAGATCAAAGCACAATGTTTTTAGAATTGACGAGGAAGAATAGGCAAAGTTTCCTTCCAATGCAAAGCAAGTAGAGACATCCATCATATTTGCAGCTATAATTGCAGCAAAAGGTGGTTTGATAAACTGTTAATTTCTTTTTTTTAAATTGAGTTATGTGTCTGTGCTTCGCAGGGTCATGGCCCAGGTGTCGTGCGAGCTGGTGGCGCCGAAGGAAAATCGTCCGAACGAGGGAATCATGTTCTTCAACCTGGAGCTGTCACCGATGGCCTCCCCAGCTTTTGAGCAGGGAAGGTGGGGGCCAACCTGAGTGATTTTTTGTTGTTGTTTGTCTGTGTTTTGCAATCAAAGCTGACTCACAGCGTCGCTTTTCAGCCCTCCTTGTTTACCCTCTGTGTTTCATTATGCCTTAAACAGTTTAGTCAGCCTGTTGGAGCCGAAAATCATCTGTGGGATTTTTTTTTTCCTCCCTGCAGACAGTCAGAGCTGTCAGTGAAGCTGAACAGACAGCTGGAGAGATGCCTGAGGAACTCGAAGTGCATTGATACAGAGTCCCTGTGTGTGGTGTCTGGAGGAAAGGTGATGCACATTGCGAGACACACACACACACTTTATAAGCTCAAACACATTGGGGAGGCAAGGACAGTTTTTAGAGACCCTTACTAGTTTGCAGCTTTTTTCATAGTCATACTTATTAAAATCTCCAATATTGACGTGTAAAAAGTGGAACAGTTTCCTTTGGTCAAATGAGACCAAAATCTTTATAAAAAAAACAACCTTCCAAAAATATTTGTAGCTTTAAAAAAGAAAAGGATACATATTAGGTAAAGCTACCCATGCACACTCTCAAAGTGAATGTACCGTTATTTTTCAACCTGAACCTTGCTTTTAGCTTTTATTACGTTCATTTACTCACCCAGACAAGTTTGGAGCCACTTGAAAGCCTTTGGGAGAAGTTTATATCCAGTCGGGAACAGCTGATATCTATATAATGGGAGTTAATGGGGCAACGGATGTGCAGCCTCTAGATCAATCAATCAATCATTCAAACTTTATTTATAAAGCACTTTTCAATCAAACAAAGTTACTCAAAGTGCTTTACAGATTTAAAATAACCCCACAACCCCCCCCTTCAAAAATAAAATCATCAGTGCAAATACAACCCCCTCCCAACCCAACCCATCAGCCATACTCACACACACACACACTTAGAAGCTACAAAAAGCGGGCTGAGTACAGATGAGCCAGGAAATGCCATCATGGAGCCATCTGCATCAGCAGCAGCAGATCAACAGCAGCAGCCAAGGCTCCGACCCAGGGCGCCCAGAGGAGGGAGGGCTGGTACCCCCACCTCCACCCAAGCGCTACCTGGGGGGCACCCAGGCAGCCACAGCCGACCACCGCCCCCGATGCAGGGGGCCCCCCAGAGAGGAAACACTGGCAAGAAAGATTAAAATACATTAAAATATAAAGTTTATAAAATATAAAGTATATAAAGTATAAAACAATAAGTGTAAAACAAATAATAAAAATGCAAAGCAGATTAATCAATAAACAGTTAAAAGCCAAACTAAGAATTAAATCAGGTAAAACATGCTGAGCGGTTAAAAATATATTAATAAATAATAATTAGTTAAAGGCTAAGCTTAAAAGGTGAGTCTTGAGTCTGCTCTTAAAAACATTAATGTTCTCTGCGGCCCTGAGATCCTCTGGCAGCCTGTTCCAGAGGTGAGGGCCTTAATAATGGAAAGACGCCTCACCATGAGTCTGTGTCCTGACTTTGGGAGTGATAAGGAGACGGCTGCCAGAGGAGCGCAGAGACCGCGAGGGTTCATACGGTAAAAGCATTTCTGACAGATAAGAAGGCCCAAGACCATTAAGACACTTAAAAACCATTAAAAGAACCATAAAATCGATCCTAAAACATACGGGGAGCCAATGCAGTGATTCTAAGACCAGTGTAATGATAAGGCATTATCGACAACAAAACACCTTCATTTCACCAATTTTTTTTTTTTTTTTAATGAATGGCTAGCGCTAGTTCCCTGTGAGTTCAGAGCGTCTCGGAGGTGCTGTGTTCCCGTGTGCAGGAGTTCTTACAGTCCAGTCGATTTCAACTTATTTGAACACGGCGATTTCAGTGACGTCGCAGCCGTCCGCCGTTGCAGCTGTAGTCAAACCAGTTTGAATACATGCGTGGAATGGCAGTGTGCGTAAAAAAAACTTGAAGCTGGGCAACACGTAGGAAAGATGTGTCATGGGGAGTGAGTTTCGTGCTTGCTTCTGCTAGCGTTTGCTGTCTGGCCACCGCTGATGCTGCAGCCGGCTGTTTGGCTTTAGCTGCCAGCTAGCTCTTGTTGTATTGTTTGGGAGGCCTTCTTTTTAAGTTATAAAAAAACAAGTTTGTGGGGTTGCCATCACTTGCCTTGATGCTCTCTTTGCAAACTTTGCACATGACGTTTGTTTGATCTTTGTTGTCTGGGGAAAAGCCAAACCAGTTCCCCGGACGAGGAATTTCTCTTCGAAACGAAATCCTCATTTTTTCACTCTAAGCCGAGGCCATGCGCATTGTTCACAGGTTGTACACAAGTGGTGGTGAGGTCATTCGTTGAGAGGGAGGGAGAGAGCAGAGGCTTCCCATGCAGAGGCAGAAACACAAGCAGCAGAACTGTGAATCGTGAAAGAATGATCTCTCTAAAATGACAGACCGTCAGACGTGCAGATCGCAAGACGATCTTAAATCGTCGTATCTCCTACTCTATGATAATGATGCTGTGGTCGTGATCCAGGTGTGGCAGATCAGAGTGGATGTCCATACGCTGAATAATGATGGGAACCTGATGGATGCGGCCAGCATAGCCGCCATCAGCGCTCTTTCCCACTTCAGGCGCCCCGATGTCGGGATCCAGGGAGAGGAAGTCACAGTGGTGAGTCGGCCGAGTCCGTACATGCTAAGAGTCAGATTTGTTCTTCACAGCGTGATGGTTGTGTTTCTGTCTGCAGTACAGTCCAGAGGAGAGAGACCCCATCCCTCTGAGTATCTACCACATGCCCATCAGCGTCAGCTTCGCCTTCTTCCAGCAGGGGTGAGGAGTCAATTTTTTTTGCCCAATCTAATACAGTGATTCTCCTTCCTCCAAAACAATTCAAAATAGAATTTTTCTAGCAGAAAAACTCACAAGAAATATGGTGTTTTTTGCCTCAGCAGCGTTGCTCACCAGATAACTGTCTATCTAGACTTGCCGTACTCACCTGAAGCATCAGAAAGAAATAATAAAATGTTGAGGATGAAATAATTCTATAATTAAAGCAGTCATTTGTATATTGTCAAATAACAAAAAAAAACTAATTTTACACAACGTTAGTCTTAAATTATTCGTATTCCAGATAGATTTAGATTTAAAAGTCTAAATAAAGTGTTTCTGATAGGAAATAAATGAGACAAACTATGTACAATACAATTTACCAAACAAAATCGGTTTGTAAAAGACATATCTATCATTTCTGTTTTAATAAAACTTGAAATTTCAGAAACTATTCATATCTTTCTTAATAATCATTGGAAACCCCCTTACATGCATTAAACCAATCAAATAGTTTTTATCATTGTGCATTGTTGTATTTTGATTATTTAATTTTAGTGATGAGTTCAGAAGGGCTCCTTACTAGAAACATGTTGGTCAAATTCAAATTGGTCAAAGATCACTATAACCCTATACAGTACAGACCAAAAGTTTGGACACACCTTCTCATTCAATTAGTTTTCTTTATTTTCACGACTACATTGTAGATTCTCAATTTAAGGCATCAAAACCATGAACGAACAAAAAATGTATGAAATTACTGTATGTATTTAAACAAAAAGGGCGAAATAACTTAATACTTGTGAGAATCTACAATGTAAATAGTGATGAAAATAAAGAAAACGCACTAAATGAGAAGGTGTGTCCAAACTTTTGGTCTGTACTGTATCTGCTTGGGGTGTGACTAAGATGGGGCTAAACTATAAATACATTAGTGTAAATCTGAGTTCCAATCATGTTCATATTTCATTCCAAAAAATCTGCGACAGGGCCTTTTGAGTTCCATGTTGCATAACAGCTAAAATGGAAAGCCCTGTAAAACACCAATATTGTATACATTTTTGTTTCCGATGATGCTGAGTTAAAATATTAAAGCGGCGTTTTAAAATTTGATGAACCATCTGATGAAGCAAAGAAGCCTGTCTTGCAAAAACCCTGGATGGAACAAAAAAAGCCACAATACTATTTTATTCATATTTATTTTTCAACCTGGACCTTATTTTTAGCAAATTTTATGTTTTCTTACTCACCCTGAGATATTTGGAGCCAGTCTGAGCCATTCAGCAGTATTTATATCCTCTTCCTCCATCAGCAGACATACATAGAATTGAAGTGGTAGGGGCAGTCCACATTCCGCTTGTAATAAGGTTTAATTAGCCCCAAACGCTTAATTTTACCATGTGTATTATCCACTTGGACTTACGAACGCTTCTGTATTTTCTTCCGGGCTGATTTGGACGTAATACAAAATTACGCTGCCGCAGGACTGTAAAGCCTGCCGAATCTGCCGCGGTAAAACAATATATGAATATATTCCATCCATCCATCCATCTTCTGAACCACTTAGTGCTCCAGGGGTCGCGGGGGGGCTGGTGCCTATCTCCAGCTGTCAACGGGCGAGAGGCGGGGTAAACCCTGGACAGGTCGCCAGTCCATCACAGATATGAATATATTATTACTTTAAAATATAGCAGACAGAAGCTAAGTTGGAGTCCTGTCCTGTGAATGTTCTTTCTGCAGAACGTACCTGCTGGTGGACCCGTGTGAGCGGGAGGAGCGAGTGATGGACGGCCTGCTGATGATCGCCATGAACAAACACAGAGAGATCTGCTCCATTCAGTCCAGTGGAGGCATCATGCTACTGAAAGAGCAGGTGAGCAGACTAGAAAACTGTCGTTTTTCTTCACCGAAGTTCGAGCGTTGAACTTGCACAGTGCTTATCTAACCGGCTCCTCACTAAAAAGGTGTTCAGTTGTTTTCATCAGCTGCTCAGCACCTATGGAAAGTTTTTAGATAACAGCCCAAACATTTACCCTGTCAACCTAAATTTCCTTAATTTTAAATAAATATAAATACTTTTGTTGTTTAGAAATGTTTTAGAAAATAAATTAGATGAGATTGTTTACATGTCCAGCATATACAATTGGTTGATAATAAAAAAAGATATTCATGCTGCTGCTTTTGCTACTGTTTGGCTCCTTTCTAGGGCTGCACCGATCAGGCTTTTACTGCCAAATACCGTGTACTGATATCTAGTTTCCTTTGAAAATTGAGGTGTTGATTCTAATTGTTACAAGGGATTAAACTCAAGAAGATGCATCAAAGTAAAGTGACTGATGCATCTAAGGACAGAAAGGGTTTTTATCTGTGAGGAATTTGAATAGCTGATCAGTCCTCCATGCCAATCGAGAGAAAATGTACTTCTGATCCTCGGCTCGTTGATTGATTGATTTTTTTTTTACATACCACACATCAAAGAAGTCCACATATAAATACAAAACCATAATGTAAATAATGATAAAAAAATGATAATAAATCACTGTCACACTAAAACGCATGCAGACATTTTATCCGATACTTCCAATAGCATAATAGGTTGACTCTTCTAATCCACATGCAAGTTTAGAAACTTTCACTAGAGCATCTAGGAAGTTTAAGCATTACACTAAAAGAATCAAAGTTTGCCACCTGTAGCCGTTTTGTTTTAACTTTGCAGTAGCTACATCACAGTCGTTCAGTTTACAGTGAAGCACAGTATCCTTTGAATAAGGCAACTTTCGCATCATCTGTAAACGGATGCACAAATTGATGTATCTCTCGTCATTTTTTCATATAGTTGTGGTAATTCAGGACTGTCTTGAAAACTATTCAATTAAGCAGAAAATATAAAATTATAGGGTTTGTGGACCATGACTGTGTTATTCCTGTACTTGCTACATCATGGCAGATTATGTCGCTACTCTAACTATATTTAGGATACTAATAAAACTGTAACCGCATTGATTTTGCTGCTTTTTTTAATTTATGTATTAGAATTGTCATCATTTTTTTCCTCCTCTGTGCTGTTGCAGGTCATGAGATGCAGTAAAATCGCCAGTGTCAAGGTGTCTGAGATCACGGAACTCATCAACAAGGCGCTGTTGAACGACAAGACTGCCAGGTGAGCGGTGAGATTGGACACAGAACTCCAGATGTGAGGCCTCGAATTATGAAACTTGGAATCAAATCAGAGTCGAGTCAAAGAATTGTATGACTTTAGACTCAATTTTGACTAGCGACTAATTTATGGTCAATGTTGGCCTAAAATACATATTTTTTTCCCCCTTTTTTTTTCATTGCAACTTGAATCATGGACTCCTGAAAATTACTTATATGTAGTCAAAGTGTTGCAGAATCTTAGTTAGATATAAACTCGAAAAGATTTGTTTTTCAAGATGTCTAATATTAAAATGACCACATAATGTTAATTTTACATTTGCTTTAAAGAAAGTGAATAAATTCCTCTGATTATTATGTGGGAGCAACCGGTCTCAGTGCTGTGAGCCTGATAGGAACAAAGTTAGTACGTCTAAGCCAGCAGATGGCAGCATAATGATCATGTGTGTTTGAATGATTCAGTGTAAGTTTTTTCCCATGATATATTTTTGATAGCCGGTTTGTACAGTCATACCTTCTTAACAAGCAGATACTTGTAGTATTTTGCATAGAAATTCATCAGGATTTTTTTTATTTATGAGTCTGCTCATAATTTTCTTAATTTACTGGCTGTTTTAGCGCTGTTTTTCTAATGTTTTGGATAGGGGTGCACCGATCAGACTTTTTCAGTCCCTATACCTGGATTTTGTGTATCTGTCGATACCCGATACAGATCCGATACTGTTGTTGAATATACAGGTGCTGGCCAGTAAATTAGAATATCATCAAAAAGTTGAATTATTTCAGTAATTCCATTTAAAACGTGAAACTTCTATACTGCATACTTTCCTTCCACACATAGTGATATATTTCAAGTGTTTATTAATTTTCATTTTTATTATTACAACTGACAGCTAATGAAAACACCAAATTCAGTATCTCAGAAAATTAGAATATTCTGAAAAGGCTCAATATAGAAGACACCTGGTGCCACTCTAATCAGCTGATTAACTCAAAACACCTGCAAAGGCCTTTAAAAGGTCCCTCAGTCTTGTTCTGAAGGCTCCACAATCATGGGGAAGACTTCTGACTTAACAGCTGTCCAAAAGACGACCATTGACACCTTGTACAAGGAGGGCAAGACACAAAAGGTGATTGCTAAAGAAGCTGGCTGTTCGCAGAGCTCTGTGTCCAAGCACATTAACAGACAGGCGAAGGGACGGAAAAAATGTGGTAGAAAAAAGTGTACAAGCTCTAGGGATAACCGCACCCTGCAGAGAATTGTGACGACAAACCCATTCAAAAATGTGGGGGAGATCCACAAAGAGTGGACTGCAGCTGGAGTCAGCGCTTCAAGAACCACCACGAAGAGACTCATGAAAGACATGGGATTCAGCTGTCGCATTCCGTGTGTCAAGCCACTCTTGAACAAGAAACAGCGTAAGAAGCGTCTCGCCTGGGCCAAGGACAAAAAGGACTGGACTGCTGCTGAGTGGTCCAAAGTTATGTTTTCTGATGAAAGCAATTTTTGCATTTCCTTTGGAAATCAAGGACCCAGAGTCTGGAGGAAGAGCGGAGAAGCACAGAATCCACGTTGCATGAGGTCCAGTGTAAAGTTTCCACCGTCAGTGATGGTGTGGGGTGCCATGTCATCTGCCGGTGTTGGCCCACTCTGTTTCCTGAGGTCCAAGGTCAATGCAGCCGTCTACCAGGAAGTTTTAGAGCACTTCATGCTTCCTGCTGCTGACCAACTTTATGGGGATGCAGACTTCACTTTTCAACAGGACTTGGCACCTGCACACAGTGCCAAAACCACCAGTACCTGGTTCAAGGACCATGGTATCCCTGTCCTTGATTGGCCAGCAAACTCGCCTGACCTTAACCCCATAGAAAATCTATGGGGTATTGTGAAGCGGAAGATGCAATACGCTAGACCCAACAATGCAGAGGAGCTGAAGACGACTATCAGAGCAACCTGGGCTCTCATAACACCTGAGCAGTGCCACAGACTGATCGAGTCCATGCCACGCCGCATTACTGCAGTGATGGAGGCAAAAGGAGCCCCGACTAAGTATTGAGTGCTATACATGCACATTCTTTTCATGTTCATTCTTTTCAGTTGGCCAACATTTAAAAAAAAAATTTTTTTTTCATTGGCCTTTAAAATATTCTAATTTTTTGAGATACCAAATTTGGAGTTTTCATTAGTTGTCACTTATAAATATCAAAATTAAAAGAAATAAACATTGGAAATACATTGGTCTGTGTGCATTGCATGAATATAATGTACAAGTTTCACGTTTTGAATGGAATTATTGAAATAATTCAAGTTTTTGATGATATTCTAATTTACTGGCCAGCACCTGTATAAACTGTATATCTTCCACCATAAACCTTTCCTGAAGAGCCTAAAGGCACCAGACTTTACTAACTAAACATAACAAAAACAAAATAATAAATGTAATATATAAAATTACCACAAAATAAAATTTTAAGTGAAAAGTCAAGTGAAAAATCTTTTTTGTGAATTTATTGCAGATTTTCTACATTTTGAGTATCGTTTCATACATGTACATTAGACGGTATCAGGGCCGATACCAGTATCGGTATTGGTGCTTCGCTAGTTTATGAACTTTAGTTCCTCTTGCCAGTTGTTCTGGCAATCAGCTAACAGCTTTAAAATAATAATTAAATTAATTCTAGAAATTTTAGATTACAAATCTGTGAATAAATTGCATGTTTGGTCGATTGTAACTGTAGGACTTGCACTCGACTAAGGACTTGTCTTAATTTTGGATTTGACTTGACACGTGGGTGGAAAGTCTTGCAACTTGCTTGAAATTTGCTAAACACTGACTCGGCCCCATCTTCCGTATAATCCCAACTTGTCATTTTAGAAGATACATTTACGTCTTGTGTTTTTGTAATTCCCCAGGAAAGCAGGTGGTAGGTGTGGTTTTGCAGAGTCCATGCCTCAGGAGCGCATCACGGCTCTGAAAACGGACCAGACAGCCGTGGAGACGACAGGTGTCTGTGAGACAGCCAGCGGCATTGTCCAGAAAGCCGAAGCCCCGTCTCAAACGTATCCTGAGCTTATTTTACACGAGACCAGAGAAAGAAAGTATGTCATACACCTCTGTTAGTTGGCATCTTTAACCCCAACCCGTCAGGGCATCGTCACCGTTGGTGCCAGCACCAGGGGTCGGACAGGTAGGGGAGGGTCTGAGCAACACCTGGGGCCTGGAAGAGGATGAGGAGGAGATGGAAGATGGGGAAAGCAGTGGAGGGGACAGTGTCGAAGAAGTCACAAAGATGGAGGAGGAACAGCATAAAGACGACAGGAGCAGAAAAGGTTTGGTTATCATACAAAAGTCCTAAGTTTACAAAATATAGCTATGTGAAAAAGTGCCCTCATATTTGTATTTTTGTTTTTTCATTTTTTGTCGCTCCTAACTTTTTCTGATCATGAAGCACATTGTAAAATTAGAAAACCTTAGTAAATAAAAAAACAAATACAACTACGTTTTTTTAAGTAAATTAAATCATTAGAGGGCAAGTTCCATTTTTTTTCAACCTGGACCTTATTTTTAGCATGCAGTACATTCATTTACTCACCTAGACAAGTTTGGAGCCATTTAGAGTCCTTTGGGAGAAGTTTATATCCAGTTGCGATCACCGTATAGTTATTTAGTGGGAGTTAAAAACACACTCAATAACTTTTAAGACATATGCCCTTGTGGCTTGCGGGCATAATGCCACTGCTGCAAAAAAACAAACTCTGTTGGAGGGCATCTGAAGATGTCCTGATGGTTTCACAAGCTCGCCAGCCAAAACAACAAAAAATAAAACTAACTGCCTGTCAGTTAAGCATACAAGTTTTCCCGGCATGGTAGTACATCATCATGCCCAAATAACCCCAGAGCAAATATTCATTACTTACCAATCCAGTAGCAACACGGCTAGTTCAGCATACATACATCCTGCTATATCTGTAACGTCTCCTTCACACAAAACTGAAAAGTTCTAACACTGGGTTTTAGAAGCTGATCCTACTTTGGCTTAAAGTGATCAATAATTTGACAGAAAAGATCTTTCACAGCAGACAACGGAAGGATATTTTCTCTGACATGTCTTCTCCCATCTTGCTGCTCTGCGGCTCAGTATGCTGCAGCTTTCTTCATCTCAGATTCCCACCAGGCACAGAACGAATGCGCCCCGGTATGAATCAGAGGTTAACAAGCCTTCTCCAGCGGTGAAGCTCCAGCAGCATTCATCTGGTCTTGCAGCCCAGTTTCCTTTCCTCACTTCTTCTGGTAACATCTTCTTTGGTTTCTTTGGTGGATCTGCCATGTTTAAAGTCTCAAAAACCACGGATTTGTTTATATAATTAGGTAATGTGTAGCATACTGCCGTAAAGCGAAACTCAGTACATTCAGGGAGGTGATAAATTCTATATTGCAGTTATAAGCAGTGTGATCCTCCCTTAGTAATAGCTCCGAAAACGAACATAAGAAATGATGGTGTGTCACCAAAACGTTTCGAAAACACTTGTTTTTATGTTGTAGTGGGTCTTTAATGGGGCAACATACGTGCAGCCTCTAAATACTCCTTCATTAACCAAAGTTTTGTTAAGAATGGCTAGCGCTATTCCCTGTGAGTTTGGAGAGTCTCAGAGGTGATTTGTTGTCACATGAGGTTTTTACAGGCTTTTAATCCAATCGATTCCAATTTACACTAGCTGGCGATTTCTGTGATGTTGCAGCCGTCAGGACAAGACATTGGCGAAATGAGGGAGTTTTTTACGGCAGTTACTAACTTATTTACATGCTGCACGTCTGTTGCCCTATTAACTCCTGTTATACACTGATTGCGAATGGATACTAACATTTCTCGAAGGACTCCAGGTTTCTCTGGGTGAGTAAATGAACATTATAAATCATATAAATAAACATAATAAATTATACAAAGTCCAGGTTACAAAAACTGTACTTTCCCTTTAAGGCAAAAAAAATAAAGTTGCCTAAACCAACCTGACCCTGTGTTAAATTAATGATTTTTCCCTTTTTAAATCATGTTTAAACTGTGTGACGAGAATTCATTGCAAGATCTTAAACACAATCACAAAAATCTTTAAGGGGGCACACACTTTTTCAAAGCACTGTGAAATTGTTTATCTTTTAGTGGATGTTGTGGAAATATTAGACAGTGACGAAGAGGAGGAAGAGGTGGTCATCCTTTATCCTGAGGCAACAGGAAAACCTAAGTAAGTTCACCTGTTCTTTATTTTGTTTGAGCTGATGAAGTAAACGAATTATTACTAATGCTGAATTCTTTTTCTATAGAAATGCAGGATCCATTACTGACCAGAAGGGGCCAGCAACATCCAAGAAACGGCAGAAAAAATGAGTTTTTGTCAATTTAACAGCAGTTTAAAATAAAAACTAAAATCAAATGACATTCATATAATTTGTAAATGAAACAATGATCAAATAAATATATTTTTCACATCGTTTTTGGTTTATAAGGGCTTATATATTAATATGCATACAAAGGACATTTATTCAGTTTTCAATGTAACTAACGTTTACAGGACAGGAAGGTCGCGAAAGTATGAATTATGTATGAGACGGATCAAAGAAAGGACAGCAAGCAAAAAAAATAAAAATAAATTAGGTTCCACCGAGATTTGAACTCGGATCGCTGGATTCAGAGTCCAGAGTGCTAACCATTACACCATGGAACCGATGACGTTGATCGCCGGGATCCATAGGGCTTTATACTCAAGCACATCTATTGTTCATGTGTTGACTGTATTTGGATGGATAGATACTTTATCTATCCCAAAGAAAGGGTAAATTTGATTCAAAAGTGTGACTTGTTTGGCGTAATGTTTTCAGCAAAATGTCCGGCGAATGACCTCTCATTTATTGTTTCTGAGGCAGGATGGCCATAGATATTAAGTCAACGTTTAATAGTTATGGCAAAATACAGTTCTTTAGTTTAGCTTCACTTTATCCTTCTGCCGATCAGTTAAGAATGAAGTTACACTTTGAGAGGTGCGAACTTTAAAATAAACTGGCCCGTACGGGGATCGAACCCGCGACCTTGGCGTTATTAGCACCACGCTCTAACCAACTGAGCTAACCGGCCGACGGTAGCGTTTTATCTGGTACTGATAACAATCTCTATAACTCCACTTCATTTTTCTGCGTTCAGCGCCTAATGAAACAAATCGTATTTACATGCAAAATGTCAAGATAAAAACAGAGGGTAATATTATGTATGTATGTATGTATGTGTTTACATTACTTTCATAAAAGCATAGGCTGCACACACTTACTTGGTAAAGGTACCCCCTTCATTTGTTCACTCTTTGTTTCATTTCCGCCATTTATTAAAAATAACAAAGTAAATTTTTTTCTCATTAATGTACACTCAGCACCCCATGTTGACAGAAAAAAAGAAAAAGAAAAGAAAAACTGAAATATCACTTGGTCATAACAGGGCTGCCAACTTTTGCAGAACTGTAAGAGTGAGAAAATTATTTTCTCACTCTTACAGTTACGGGGGTTTCGGTTTAGCAAATGAGTTCAGCAAGGTGCGCATCCTACCGTATGGGAGTGTGTCATGCAGGGTTTGAAAAAGGGCCCCTAAACCCATCCAGTTTTTCCATAAATGCTGAAATTGAACAAAGTCTACAGGTGTAATAATTTATGAAAATGTGATTATGACTCAATTTGATTTAGTTTTGTTTCAGGATAGATAGTAAAAAGAATAAATTGTTTACACTTTTTTACATTTTATACAAACTCCACTCCCTGAATCAGTTACGTAAAGAAAAGGACCCAGAACACGCCTGAGTTTGAAAAAGCCCAACTACCACACATCATAATGCTTACTTGGCATTCATAGTCTTGCCTACCTAGCTTTGGACGAGACACCTCAATGGATTTAAGCATACTGCTAAGCAAGTAACTCATAGCAAGAGGGAGACAGTGGCACCAAATATCTGTCTGCCTTTGGTGTGTGGTGTCCTCCTGAAGGCTGTAAATGTGGTAGCCGGTGTGGAGTCCTGCTGCGGCCAGTAGCATGTCGTAGTCCGGTCTTGTTTGCTAATGCTGCCCAAACCGGGTGGTAAACTCTGTCTAAGCATAAATACGTGCACAATTTTTGTCTCATGTTACTGATTTTAGTGAACAGAGCCAGTGTATGTGTAGTGTTGCAGTTAGTCAATCAGAGAACAGAAACTTGCATTTCATTAATCTTACTGAGCAAGCCTCCCAGATCTTGTTGAGTCTGCACACCTAGTCCCACACTGAACTGGCATAAAGTGAAACAGACAGGGAATTATTTATTTTTCACAGAAACTGACTCAGATGGCACTCTTTCATACCAGAAAACACTGAAAAATTAATAAAAACACCAGTGAAGTAAAACATTCCCAAAATCTTTGTTTACCCCAATCACATATGAATCAGTTTGGATTAATCTTTCTAAATATCCTTAGAACACACATGTCAAACTCAAGGCCTGTGGGCCAAATCCAGCCCCCCACAGCCATTCATGTGGCCCTCTAAACACTAGGGGACCCTATAGTTATGTGCACCTAAATACAATTTTATTAGTAAAATCAAATCAATGATGATTTGCACAGTCCTACATCACATAATTAGGATAAAATGTTCATTATTATTTAATTCTAATAAGCACTTGTCGAATGCGGACGGATATTTTTTTTTACTAATACTCAATGGGTTTGTTACAGTTTTATCAGCACTTTCTGCCACAGTTTCAGGATATTCATGAGCTTGATGTGGCCCATAATGGAAATGAGATTGACACCCCTGCCTAACTGTGTGTCCAGACCAAACGCAATAGGAGCGACTAGAGCTTCAGGTTAACATGTAAAATTAACGGAGGAGCACGGTGAAGTACAACTTGGTGTCCCCCGACACTTCAGAAGCAGATTTGCGTCTCGAAAAAGCTTTTCTGCCTGATTTGCGCGAACAATTCGCGCTACAGATGCTGTCATGGACCAAGCGGTAAAGCAACAAGGACACAAAGTAATTTCAAAAATCTGGGTTTTATTCACCCAAAGTATTCCAAAAATAAGAACAAAATCCAAAGAAGTAAATCAGCTGGTATATAAAAGAGGCCAACTAAATATAACAATACTCAAGATTGTGATTTAACAGAACAAATCAAATTCAGACTGACCTTTACAATGAGACATGAGGGTAACTTATATAGTGGTTTGGCTAAACCAAATTACACACACAGGGGAAACAAAATGGTTAACCATAACTAAACAGATTCAAACTAACTGAACCTTAAAACCCCCCTTATACTCCAGTGGTACATGGTAGTGTCCTGATGAAGCGGCACCCAGATTAAAGGCTGCTCAGCCCTGTGCCACGCCTTTCTTCACCAGGAAATGCACATGTGGAGGCCCACAGAAAAGGTGCCAAACAAATGCACAATCTTCCGCCGTTGTCAAGTGTGCACTCCAAAACAACAGCGAAAGGTAAATAAAACTGCATATGAATATTGAATATGTCTGTAAAGTAAAAGTGATGTGAGAAACATTACCAATGTGGGGCTTGAGCCATCACACACACCCCCTCTTCAGGACTCTCGCTAGCAGAGCGAGAGAGATAGTCAGCAGTGACGTTCTCTTTTCCTGGGATGTGCTTAATGCTGAAGCAGAAGGACTGCAGCGCCAGGTACCAGCGGGTGATCCTACCATTCGTATCCTTCATCCTCTGCATCCATTGAAGTGCTCTGTGGTCAGTTTCCAGGCTGAACTTTCTTCCTAAGAGATAGTACCAGAAAGAGTCCAGGGCCCATTTAATGGCTAAGGCCTCCTTTTCCACAGTCGAGTAGCGGACCTCCCGGGGGAACAGCTTTCGGCTGATGTAGGCTACTGGCTGCCTTTCACCTGGTGGACCCTGCAGGAGTACTGCCCCCAAACCCCTGCCGGAAGCATCAGTCTGCAGGATAAAAAGTTAATCAAAGTTGGGGCTATACAACACAGGCTCCTTACTCAGCGACTGCCGAATGTCATAGAAAGCCGCCCTGGACTCTTTCGTCCACTGAATCTGGTGTGGGCACTTTAAGCCTACCAAGTCTGTAAGTAATGCCGCCCGAGTGGAATACTGAGGTACAAAACGATGGTAAAATCCTGCCATTCTCAGGAAGGATCTTAGTTGTTTGTTTGTGGCAGAACACAAGACTCAATGGCTTGTATCTTACTGACCTGTGGCTTGACCACCCCATGCCCAATCACATGTCCCAAGTACTCCGTCTCAGCAGCCGCAAAGATGCATTTTGATGAGTTGACCGTCAGCCCAGCAGCCGAAAGACGATCCAAAACAGCATGCAGATGTACCAGGTGCTCCTCCCAGGTATCACTGTAAATGAAAATATCATCCAGATAAGCAGCAGCAAATCCAGAAATGTCACCCAGGACCTGGTCCATTAGCCTCTGAAAAGTTGCAGGAGCCCCATGTAGCCCGAACGGCATAACCGTGAACTGGAAAAGGCCCCATGGTGTTCTGAATGCTGTCAGCTTCATGGACCTCTTGGTCAATGGGACCTGCCAGTAACCCTTGCATAAATCAATCGTTGTCAGGTATCTTGCCTTTCCTAGCCGTTCAAGTAGCTCGTCAATCCTTTGTGTGGGGTATGAATCAAAAAGAGAGATGGAATTCAGGTACCTGAAGTCTATACAGAACCGGATGCTGCCATCCTTTTTTGGCACCAGGACCACTGGATTGCACCACTCACTTTTTGAAGTCTCGATGATAGCCAGGGACAGCATCAGGTCAAGCTCCTTTGTCAGAGACACCAACAGACGTTCCGGAATCCTGTAACTTAGACGCCTTACGGAGGCTCCCTCTTTAAGGACAATGTCATGCTCCACAACATCGGTTCTCCCAGGATTCTCCTGAAATACTGGAAAGTTACAAACTTCTCTCACCTGCTGCTGCTTATCCTCTGGCAGGTGGGTGAGATCACAGTCCAGTACACCAGCAGATGGCAAATATTGCTCACCACTTCTTCCTCTGGCACGCCCCTTATGTGCATCACCTCAGCCTTCTTTTCAGGCCGCTGCACCCACTCCTTCAGAAGATTTATGTGCAGCACCTTGCTAGAGTTTGGATGCCCCGGGGTGGAAACCCGATAAGTAGTAGGTCCAAGTTTCTTTAGAATTTCCACAGGACCTTGCCACTTTGCCAGCAGTTTGTTGTCATCACCAGGGAGGAGCACAAGCACCCTTTGTCCAGGGCTGAAGGTTCGTTGTCTGGCTGAACGGTCGTACCAAGCCTTTTGCTGCTGCTGGACCTCAGCCATGTGAGTCTGTGCAAGCTCAGTCATTCATTGGAGTCAATCCCTCATCTGGACAACATAAGAGACAATGTTAGTAGATTTAGTTTCATACGTTTCACTCTCCCAAGTGTTCCTCAATAAAGAAAGAGGCCCTTGAACCTCATAGCCATACAAGAGTTCAAAGGGAGAGAAACCAGTGGAGGCTTGTGGTACTTCCCTGTAGGCAAAGAGAAGATAAGGCAACCACTGATCCCAATCTGTACCATTGTCATTCACCATCTTACGGAGCATCTGCTTCAGGGTCTGATTAAAAAGCTCTGTGAGGCCATCAGTCTGGGGGTGATATGGTGTTGTTCTCAGACTCCTGATCCCCAGCAACTGATACACCTGCTTCAGCAAGGTAGACATGAAGTTAGTGCCCTGATCTGTTAATATTCCTTTTGGGAAGCCCACTCGTGAAAAGAGCTGTACCAGACAGAGAGCAACAGATTTGGCTTTTATGGATTTTAATGGGAACACCTCTGGATATTTGGTAGCATAGTCTGTAATAACCAGGATGTATCGGTTTCCTGCTTTGCTTCTTTCAACAGGGCCAACAATATCCATTCCAATGCGTTCGAATGGTGTAGTGATAATGGGTAACGGTTGAAGTGGAGCTCTGGAGGGAATTTTGAGAGATGTCATCTGGCACTGAGGGCAGCTTTTGCAGTAGTTTGCCACATCTTTACCGAGGCCAGGCCAATAAAAATGATGTTTTATTCGAGCTGTGGTTTTATTCTTACCTAGGTGGCCAGCCCAGGGAATAGAGTGTCCCAAGGTGAGCACAATGTCCCTCACTCCTTGAGGAACCACTAGCTGCAACACTGACCCATGTTGGCGGTAGAGTATGCCATTTTTCAGAGTATACTCATCTCTGACCTCTTGCTCCAACTCTGGATTCCTCTTTGTCCCCTTCTGAAAAATAGAAGCTAAAGATGGATCAGCTCTTTGTAACTCAGCTATATGTTCTGGAATTTTGAATCCCAAAGGCAAGTCTGTATCAGTGTTTCTTACTGGTCTCATGGCCGTATGTTGGAATTTTTCTTGCCTTCTCTGCCTACGACTTTTATTGGGTCTGCCTTGTATTGTTTCCAAGTTTTCCTTGAAGAAGGGAAGAGCCTCAAGACCTTCAACAGAGTCATCAGATTTCTGGGCTTGTGCCATGGTAACAGCCATGTTGCATTTCTCTTTATGATCAGACTTCAGCAAGTCAAAAAGCACTGGGAGGCCCCGTCCCAACACAGCAGAATAAGGCAAATCATCAACAACCCCAACATTCAAAAGGAAATTTGTCCTTCCACCTTTATGTACATGTCTGCTGTTGAATACACCTTTTCATCACCGTGGACACAACAAATGGGAATGGTGTCATTTGTACGAACAATATTGGGTTCTACAAACCCCCTGTGGACCAGGGTCCGAGAACTTCCAGAGTCAAGTAGTGCCTTTAAAACAGTCCCATTAACTTCTATTTGTGTCCTTTTAACCGTCTCATTCTTGACCTTCTGCTCCTCCTGCTGACGAGGCATAAAACATATTTGAACCATGTTGACTGAGTTTTTAGGACACATAGGTTTTGTATGACCCTCAAGACCACACAGGTAACAGATGAGCTTTTTAGAGATTTTTAATGGCTTTCCACCTTTTTGATTCTCCCCAACAGGAAACCTGTCCATAGGGGCTGCTGGCCCCTGAGGGTCCCTCCGGACTGATCTAAAACTCTCCTTTGAGGTTTTCCATGCACTGTGGCTCCATGGCTGTCCTTTCTTTCGGGCAGCTACAAAGACGTCTGCCAACCTAGCAGCTTCTACAGCAGAATCTGGGTCCTGCTCCCGAATCCAGACCTGGAGCTCAGGGGATAACATTCTCAAATATTGTTCCAATACGACTATTTCACCAATTTCTTGTGTGGTTTTACTTTTAGGTTGGATCCATTTCCCATAAAGCTCCTTAAGTCTTGCATACAACTCCTTAGGGCTTTCCTCAGGGTTAACTTCAGTAGAACGGAACCTCTGCCTGTAGGTCTCAAGGTTAATATCAAATTTTGACAAGATGGCACATTTCACTTTGTCATAGTCAAGGGCATCATCAATATCCATATGTACATAAGCAGCTCTTGCTCTCCCAGTTAGGAATGGTATTAAGCGAAACACCCAGTCTGACTTCTGCCATTGATATGCTAATGCCAGACGTTCAGATGTGATAAGAAAATGTTCAATATCATCATTATCAGTTAATTTCTCCAATCTAGGCTCATGACGTGAAAGCATCTGACCTGATGAAGGCAAAGTAGAACCAGCTGGGACTTGAGATTTATCAGCTATAGATGGTGCGCTTTCCATATTGGATAAATCTGTATTACCTGATACAGTGTCTGGGAGTGGAGATGTTCGAGCCTGGACTTCCAACTGAAGAAGCTGGAACTGGTGTTGAAGAGCTTTAAATCTCTGTTCCTGACGTTCAGTTACTTCATTTTGCCTTGTTTCTCTGGCCTCCTGTTGAGCCATACTGGCCCGGAGAATTGAAACCAGGTCCGACATAGTTGGCTCCTTACCATCTTCACCCTCAGTGCTCTCAACCACTCCTGAAGCTCCATTCTCTTCCTCTTCACCAACTTGCCTCTCCTGGACAGTTGATCCTTTTTTCTTCTCACTTTTTCCTCCACGCTGCATGTCTCCGTCACTGACAAAAAACTTTCTTCAAAAATAAGGCCACAAACGGGGGGAATGAGAAAAAAAACAACAAAAAACTGTATCCTCTACCGGATGATCCC
Source organism: Apricaphanius iberus (assembly GCA_028564705.1). Taxonomy (NCBI): domain Eukaryota; kingdom Metazoa; phylum Chordata; class Actinopteri; order Cyprinodontiformes; family Aphaniidae; genus Apricaphanius; species Apricaphanius iberus. Next base: position 497,946 of record JAPXFQ010001773.1, read on the forward strand.
ACCACTGCCACCAACTGTCATGGACCAAGCGGTACAGCAACAAGGACACAAAGTAATTTCAAAAATCTGGGTTTTATTGACCCAAAGTATTCCAAAAATAAGAACAAAATCCAAAGAAGTAAATCAGCCGGCATATAAAAGAGGCCAACTAAATATAACAATACTCAAGATTGTGATTTAACAGAACAAATCAAATTCAAACTGACCTTCACAATGAGACATGAGGGCAACTTATATAGTGGTTTGGCTAAACCAAATTACACACACAGGGGAAAGAAAATGGTTAACCATAACTAAACAGAGATTCAAACTAACTGAACCTTAAAACCCCCCTCATACTCCAGTGGTACATGGTAGTGTCCCGATGAGGCGGCACCCAGATTTAAGGCTGCTCAGCCCTGTGCCACGCCTTTCTTCACCAGGAAATGCACATGTGGAGGCCCACAGAAAAGGTGCCAAACAAATGCACAATCTTCCGCCATTGTCAAGTGTGCACTCCAAAACAACAGCGAAAGGTAAATAAAACTGCATATGAATATTGAATAGGTCTGTAAAGTAAAAGTGATGTGAGAAACATTACCAATGTGGGGCTTGAGCCATCACAGATGCGATGGAAAATTCGCGCTGCATTTTATGTGGTGCATTTTGTGCATTCGAGCTCATGGCATCTATCGCTCAAGTTTGAAAAATCTGAATCCAGCGTCAAATTGCGCCGCGACAACCAATCAGGGGACAGAGTTTCAGTGATTCTGTGACTGTCATGGAGTCACAGCCTCAGCAGGACATGGAGGAAATACTGATAAACATCGTGGCTAATCACTCCGAGCTACATGACACAAGCAGTTTTCAATACAGAGACAGAAATAAAAAAAATAAACTATTTAGACAGGAATGCTCTTAAGAGGTTTGTGGGTGGCTCTTAAAAGAGTCGTTGTTGCTGTAAAATCACCTCTCAGCCTAGAAACGGCCTCCTCACCTGGTTTCCTGGTAGCAGATCCCACACCATGTCCCACGCTGCTCAAATATTATAAACTTTTAAGAACCACAGACAGATGGACAGCTGCTCAGAAATGTAGTTGGTGTTTCGGCAGGTGAAGCTTGGACCTTCACGGCACAAACTGGGCGAGCAGGTCACGTTCTCCAGGCGGCAAGGAGCCGGTGTTTATGAGAGGCTCACTGCTGTGTATGGATCCCTCCGCCATAGCTAGCCTGTATCTGTAGCTCACCAAACCACCAGTGCAGAGGTTCCAGCTCTACCGGAGGCCAGGCCGAACACGTAATCCACTCTGTCCTCCGTCAGCTCGGTCCATAATCCACCGCCAGCTGCACTCTAGCCCCAGCTCCGCTGAAGCCCAGGCCGAACACGCTGTCCTCCATCAGCTCGGTCCATAATCCACCGCAGATACACTCTGGCCCCAGCTCAGCTGAAGGCCAGTTCTTGTGTGAAAATACCATATTTGAAGCGCGACCAGTTCGTGTTGTACACGCTTCAAGGTGCGTATGTGCACACGAACAGCTAGGCGTGTGTCGTACTTTATATTCGCTCCTATCGCGTTCAGTGTGGACACACCGTTAGAGTATTTATTCTTTAGCAATATAATGTCCAACACCATTTTATTATTCAGTAATTTCATCGCTTCAAAGGTTGAATTAAAAAAAAAAGGCTTCAAAGGCTCCCAAGCTGTGGCTAGTAGGCCAGAAACGGATGCTTCTTATGTTTTATGAAATGAAGAACACAAATTCCACAAACCCTCATATCCTGGTGACCAATTTTGAAAGTTTTACCTTTTCAGTTTTTAATTTGCTTTAGGTCTAGATGTCCTATCGAATTTAGTGTGATCAATGATTTTTTTTAAAGATATGCTCAGCAGCGGAAGTACAGCCGAAGTACAACCACCACCTGTCAATATGGCTCCTCATATCTCATTCTCATTATTGCTGTTTCATCTCTGTTATTCATTTACCCTTTTTAAATGTAAGTTCTGGTTAAGTTAGATCCAAGCCTCTTCAGTGTGGTTAACCTCGTATTCAGCTATGATTATTTTCGGTTAACCATTTTTCTTCTAGTTCCTCCTAGTTTATTCTATTGTATTCCTTAGTAAATTGTGCAGCTAACAGTCTCTTTATTATAGTTTGGTCTGATTAGCCAGCATGTTAAGCATATTTTTAGTCTTACTGCTCAGTCTGTCTTTTTACTGTGCAAATACGGCTATCAAGTGGAGACATCCTATCCCGAGTATGCACCAGTATCCACAACCAGTACAACTCAAATACGGTCATCTCGTTTGGTTGGGTTGTCGGACTCAACCAAACCATCATTTTTTTTAGGCCAAAGAAGTTGCAGAAACCCAAAAAGAAGGGTTTAGTGTGGATTATTAAACTAGAAACTTTTTTTTTCAGGCAAAATAAGTCAAATTCGAGAACAATTGCCGTTACAGATCAAAGGCTACTAGTATTGGAGTCTCTGGTGCTGTTTTTAAACGGGTGAGTTCAGGAGCAAACTCTGAGAAAATAGTAATCTGGACAAAGGTAAGATAAGCTGCACTCCCATAGTAATATGTAATGCAATGAAAATGATCATATATGCTTTTAATAATGTTTTACAAATGTGCTTGGATGTTATACACTACTGTCATATTTATATATATAAATTATATACTGCGAGGTGGGAAGTGTGGCGGACCAGTCAAGAATAAGGGGTCTCTCATATCCTGATCCGGATGAGAGGTATACGTTTCATTTGCTGGTTTTCTTAGTAAAAATCAAAATTGTCATCCCATAGAAGAACTGTATCAGAAGTTGTTATTTTTCAGTGCATAGCGTAAAGGTGCAAGCCTATGTATGTATTGGTTTGCAATACAATAAAAACATCCATCCATTGTCGGAACTGCTTAGTCCTCCAGGGGTCGCGGGGGGAAGGGCTGGTGTCTATCTCCAGCTGTCAACAGGCAAGAGGCAGGGTACACCCTGGACAGGTCACCAGTCCATCACAGGGCCACATAGAGACAGACAGGACAAACAACCATGCACACACATATCTAAGGACAATTTAGAATGATCATTTTTGGACTGTGGGAGGAAGCCTAGGTACCCAGAGGGAACCCATGCATGCACAGGGATAACATGCAAACTCCATGCAGAAAGGCCCTGGGCTGGGATACAAACCCATAACCTTCTTGCTGCAAGGCAACAGTGCTAACCACTTCGCCACTATGTAGCCTTATACAATACAAACAATAAACAATAAAATCATAGGCCTCACAATCTGTAATTTACCAGAATAAAATGCTGAGAACACACCCTCATCGACACCAGGATACGCTGGAATTTGTCTTCCTATAGCTGAGATCCAAGTGAGCTTTATTTCAGATAATCAGTGTTAATGTTCCAGGCAGGAAAGCGGTTAAAAGTCCGTTTTCCACCTTTTCCCCTGCCGATCATGACCATCATGTTGGGGAGCAATGCCCTGTTGTTCCCCAACAACTCAGCAACAGTTCACCACAGTGGGGTAAGAATATTTGTAGATGCAATGAATTACGCCGCAAGACAGAGAGTGAATAGGTCTGTAAACAGCGTTCTCTTGCTGCTGTAAGGACGCTACCAGAGTGGCGGCCGCTTCGAGTGACGACGACATGATCTCAAGCCCTATTGAGGAGCAGAGACGGAGCGCGAGGGCAGAAATAGTTGAGTTAGCACACAGTCGGTCGGGCAAGGAGATAATTATATTACATTATAATCGATTTTGGTGGGCTTCTGCAGTGATACAGAATCATTTGTGTCCACATGGAGATGCATCGATTAAACGATTAATTTCAGCATCTCTACTTTAAAGCACTTTGATTTGCAATTTTTGGATGAAAAGGTCTTTATAGAATCCTTTGTTAAAATTGTGCTATACAAATACAATTGCCTTTCCTTATTATTAAAATTTGATTGATTGATTGATTGATTCAGCTTTCGTTTGATTTATTACTTTGGACAAAATCATGGAAAATCTTTATCTGATATAAAAAGGTGGTATACCATGCTACTTTAGTTTTGCTAAGCATTTGCAGACTGGATTCAAGTGACCCATCAGGAACCTTTCTGCTCTCGAGGTAAGTTTTGCGTGAGAAGCGAGAAATCCTTTGCTTTGAAAACTGAGCTCTTTTCCTTCAAGTCAGAGGAGCTGTTGATTCCTACCGCCTGTTATAAATAAGCTGAGAAGGAAAGAAAAGCCTGGTGAGTGTCCTAATTTAAACCTGCACATCTGATACTATGTCTCAGATGCACTACATACAGTGGTAGAATCTGTGATGGTGTGATGGCCTCATCTTCCGCCACACAAAGTTGGTAATCCAACATACCATTACATTTTTGTTATTATTTTCATTTGACATAATTGAATTTCATTAAGTTCTTATTGTAGCATGCACATTTAGTTAACATATGTAGATTTAATTTAGTCTTTTTTTTATTGGTGTTTGGACTGAGCCTTGGACCACTGAGGTTGCAGTCTGTCTTGCAGTCAACAGGAAGTTGCCATATCAAACAGAGCTCCACTATAGGGAGGACAAGACTGTTTAATTCAATGTTTTTGTATGAATTAAATTAGAATTAAGTTTTTTTTTCCCCATTTTTAATTTTTATTTTATTTAGTTTTGAGTAATTTAGGTTAACTCAAACTGTGTTTCCTTTTTGTAAGTCAGTTGTGTACATGAGTGTGTCAATCAGGTCAGGTCAGGTCAGTCTGTTTGTTTGTTTAAGAAATTAGTTTTAGCTTTTGTTTTGTTAAAAAAACTTTATGATTTGAGTTAGGTTTTCTCCATTTGACCTCTTTAAGGGCCCTGGTTTAAATTTTTTATTTTTTTTTTTGGGGGGGGGATAAATCCCGAATCCATAAATCTTTGGAAACAAACACCGTGTCCTCATGTCAAACCGTCTCGGTCCGTGATTGAAAAATTAGATCTGTTTTTCAAATGTTCTCTGTAATTACATACTTTTATTTTTACTGTGAGCTAAGTTTCTACTTCATGGGAAAATACATTGAAAAAAGTGTGTTTATTTGTTTGCTGTGAGTCATACATTATACAGAAAATATTTCAATTTCAGCCTTTATTCTTACAGAACATCATCCCGTTGTGATTTACATCGGACTACAAAGTAGGACCTTGCCAAGCCTTTTACAGGTATTTAGCATGGAGAAAAACAAAGAAAAGGTTATTGGCAAAATACATAAAAAGATGATAAAACATGTCACAGACTTTTAAAAAAGCACTGATGAAAACACCTACACCCACTTTAACAGCCATCCTGGAGGTGAAATTGGAAAGCAATTTTAATGTTCTGGAAAACTTAAGGCAGACTTGTTTTTACTTTAGAAGTTAATTATTTTAAAAACAAACTTCTAAATGATCAAACCCAGGACTTGTTTTTTTCACCCTGCATTGTATAGATAAAAACAAGTTAAAGTTTCCTGTTTAAAGAATACACATAACAACTCCATGAAATATCAGAAAAGTGAAGTCCAGCCATGGACAGTGAACAGTTCTCGGTTGAGTAACAACAGTTTCGAATGATGCTGAACAAAGAATGATTGGCTTTCACAAATTAGCAAACATGTCCCCTTACAACAAACTCCCAGGTCTTTATGTGATGACATATACATGAAAAAATGCATGCGATATTCAAAAGTGTTTACAATCTCATCACCAAACAGGAAAAAACATACACTAGAGGAAAATTGCATTACTCATGCTAGTGCCTGCTTGCAAAAATGACCTTCCTGTAAATTACAGAATTGTCATGCTATACAGATATGTCTCAATCACTTAGAATGAAACAGAAAAGCCTTCTTCTTAACTATTCAAGTCGAAAACTTAAACTCATATTGTAATAATTTCAAGGGTTTATTTATTAACATTTGGATGGCTATGTCTTCCGGATTACTTGAATTAGATAGTCAATTTCTCAAAAAATTTTACTAATCCATAACACACACACACAAAAAAAATAATAATTTTATGACTATGTTATGGTCTGTACAATTACAAGAGAGACTGCTGACTTGACAGCCATCCTGGATCCTGAAGATAGTCACTGACACTCTCTTAAACCTGCTTGTTCAGAGCGCCGTATCCATGCATAGTAAGAGAAAACTTGGCGGAAGGAAAAAGTGTGTTGCGGTTTGGATGAGATTCATAAGGCGTTTAATGTGACTAGCTTTGAGGCTTCCACAAAAGTTACACAGAAACATGTCAGGGTATGGGCTATAATGGTTTCTGTTATCCCACTCCTTAACCCAGAAACAACACCAGAAATGCCTTACCATTGTAAATTAAATATGTACCAGGAAATATTAGAGCACTGCACCCCTCGCTATTTCTAACAGGCATTGTGGAGATGCTAATATAAATTACTTTCCAGCTGGACTTGGCTCCTCCTCATACTGCCAGAAGTACCAGTACTTGCTTTAATGACCATAGTTTCCTTGTGCTAGGCCAGCAAAACTGCCTGACCTGACCTAAAAAAATACGTTAAAATCAAAAATGTGTTAACATCGGTGCAAATCTGCAACTCTTTTATTTGGTACGTAAATGGCTATACGTCTTTGTTTTATTTACATTCAACCAAAAAACGTTTTTTCTTTTTACAAAATATGTATTTCTGGTTAAAACTTATGTCAACATCTGTAGTGCTTCCATAACAGTGAATTACGACAATAAAAGTTCATCATCAGGTTATAATGATATTTGAATGTACATAAATCGTACAAACTGTGGAATCTGTTTTTATTGTTCCCCCTCTTTGACATACTGTACAGTACATCCCATCAAAAAGGCCAGCCGTCAGCCTTCTTAGCAGTTGGTGGTTTTCAGATGCTGCTTAGGTTCAGAGCCATCCTCGTTGGCGTCTGAGAGTTTAACATCTGACGCTCTGGCTGTCTGAGTTTCCTTGCGTTTGATGTCAAAAACATCCCACTTGTCCGGCAGCAGGCCTTTGGTGAAAATTAGGGATGCCAGCCATGAAAATAGCAGAATAGACAGCAGTGACATGAGCATGATAGTTGTGCGGAAGGGGAAGAACTGGGTTAACTTCCCCTCTTTGTCCAACCGGCAGCCGGGGAACCTGATGATGGGCGGGAGGCCTATGAGCGGCTCACCACTCAGCACTCTCATGACAAAGCCCAGGATGTAGCCCACGCAGACTCCATAACCATTAGACACCTTAAAGAACAGGACGCAGACCAGCTGAGGAAACATTATGGTGTAGGACATATCCACGCCTACAAGCCAGAAGACGAGGACGCTGCTGTCCAGGAAGGTGAGGCCAGTTCCAGCTAGACCCACCACTACCACCGAGATCCGGATCACCCACTGCATCTCATAGTCTGAGGCCTGAGGGAGCAATAATATGGGTTAAGAACTGTGTCACAACACATGAGGCCAAGGAAACCAACAATAAAGTTGAATATTACATGCAGCGTTCCTGTAGTGCTTAATGAGTGATATACCCTTACTATGACTCCAACAAGTGTGTATTCATCAATATAACCTGTAACTGAGGGAGAGGATAATACTTAATGCATTTTTCAGAATGTGAATGAAGGCAGTTCTTTTTTGTACTTTGCTATTTAGCATCATAATTCCCCATAAAATATTAGCATTGGGATTAAGGATCTTATGCAAATTTTGCAAACATTTTCACTATCACTCTTATTTATTATATGTATTTTCAGCTAAGCTTTTATGTTTAAACTCTTTGATCAATAGCAGAAAGCAGGGGAAATCAATGAAAAGCAGCCCATGCTTTTGGTTCCCATCAAACCTTGTATTTATGCTTGTTGGACTTTTCCACATTGTTAAGTCTATTTTATTGGGTTTTATGTGATGGTCAGTAAGTCAAAGGAAAATCACAGGTGCCAATCCTCCCTCAGAGTCATTACTTTGTAAATCCACCTTTCACTACAACTACAGCTGCAAGTTATTTCTTTTCTCTCAGCTTTGTAGTTCAAGAGAGAAATATTTCCAAGTTCTTCATTGCAAAGAATCTCAAGTTCTGTCAGACCGCATATAAACCTTCTTGTAACATCAAAATGCAAGTCTTATATCGAGGGCTTGCAACCAGAGGGCCGTAAGTCATATTTTGGGCGAACATGAGTTCTATATAACAGGTTAAAGGTCTTGACGAGCTCTATCTAGCTGTGCCAAAAAAAAACAACAAAAAAAAACGCATCAGACATCAACCTGTTGAATAAAGCAACAAAACAACAAAGACCTGACATGAAACTTTGAGCATTGTTTGGAGCTAGAGGGGCGTATGTCCACTTGTGCCCTTCTGGGTCTGAACAATACAAGAGCCAACAGTATTTTTCAGAGCCAGAAGGACGTAAGAGGGTGCTACCCCTAAACAGCACTAGCTAAAATGGCAAAAATTTCTGTATTGATCGACAGGTATGCCCTATTTTACTTTAGAAAAATAGGAAACGTTTGGTGCCAAAAAGGCATATTTGTGTTATATATATATATATATATATATATATATATATATATATATATATATGTATGTTTTTGCCATGTTTTCAAGATTTTACAAGGTTTTATAATATGTTAATCGTGTTACTATGGCATAATATGTTATCTTAACTACTTACTCATATGTGTATATGGTTGCAATGTTGCGGTTGAAGGTTAATAGATACAGTTGATTGAAGTGTGGTCAAAATTTAGTCTTGGCTCTCCTGTAAAGTTTGTCACATGCCACTTACTCCCCTCTGGTGCCAATCTCTCGATATGGATGTCGGTCTAGACTCTGACCGGACCATTTTCAAACATGAATTGTATCTCTGCATGTGTGTTTTAAGTTGTTGTCTTACTATAGGTGAACTAACCTCTGCCCCAGTCTTAAATTTAAACAACCTCTAACAGGTTTTCTTCCATCATTCTTCTATATTTAGCTTCATCCATCATTCTCTAATGAACCTCTAAGCTCGTTACAGAATCTTTAAAGAATCGACTCTTGGTACCAGATAATAGTTAACTGACAAAAGACCTGTAGGACATTTTCAAGAGTCCTCCAGGGTTCTCACCTGCTTTCTAAAGATGTTCTTGTAGATATTTGAAGAGAACAATGAAGCTGAGGACAACAGGGCTGAGTCCATTGAGGACATGACAGCAGCAGCGACAGCTCCAATCCCAATGACAGACACATAGGTGGGTGTGAGGAACTGCAGTGCAATGGGGAGAATGGATCCCTCTTCGTCCCGCTCATACGGGGTGGGTAAGCCGTATGCGGTGGAGTTCCAGTCTGGGTATTATTAGATAGAACATTTAGGGACAATAAAAGCCAGGAAAAAATCCTGTAGATATTAACAGTTTAGCAGAAAAATACAGTATTTAGGTAAGAGGTGCACCTGTAGAAGCAGCCACAGCCCCAACCAGGATAGATGGGATACCCAGCACCAGGCAGAAGGCTGCTGAAGCAAAACAGGTCATTTGAGCCTGGGTGTAAGACGAGGAGGACAGGATTCTCTGGTAGAATGCCTGATAGGCCAAGCCGCCCAGAGCCTGGCATGAACACACAGTTCAGACATGATGACAGGAATTAGCTTGCGCAGATATGCAGCACAACAAGAACAGCTTTCACATCGTGGAGTTGTTTTGCTTGGCTCTTTTCTCTCTTACTGAAAGGCTTATTTAAGTAAACAACTTAGCCATATTTCATTTAACTGTTGAGGTGGCAAGCAATAACATTTATCCATCCTGCATCCTCGTAGAACTCCCAAGCTCCACTCACCAGCAGCATGAAGTCGTCAAACCACTTGCCGGCCTCATTGAGCTCCACTGTGCCCACCCAGGGGGCCTGGAAAGTCTGGTTGTAGGCAGTAAGCGAAATGTCCACAGAGTGTGGGTTTGTCAACAGGAAGGGAACGCACACCCACTGTCAACGCAAACACATAGACACAAATAATCTCAATAATGTTCAAGCTAGGGATGTAATAAAGTCAAGTAATTTAAATAATGAATCTCAAAAGGACAAAAATAAACTCTGTTTCATGATATCTGTAATAAGATTTGACCATGGTCTTTCATTTTTGCATTTAGTGTTGAAGAGGATAATCTTATTTAAATAGCTATTTTTCTGATTCAATGAAAAAATTACCAAAAGAGAAACTCAGGCACTCAGAAAAATATTTAAAATCTTAAGTGTTTTTTTTTCAAGCAGCAAAGAGGATCAAAAATTCACAGTTTATAAATGTTGCTCCTTGAGCGGTATTAAGGCTAACTGGTGTTCAGGCTAAAAGAGAAAAAAATTCCTTTATCCATGGCGTGGCTATTTTACTGCATTGCTGTTGTTCTGCCTGTAGCTTCCAGGTTATTGCACTTAGACGTAAAAAAAAAAAAAAATACTCAAAATTACAAGGTTTTACATAACAGTCTGCTCTTGTAGCTTTAACGTGCAAGGTTACAATTACATGATTTTAATTAAGGATACAGCAATACCACTTTTATAATACAAATACAATACCGATCCTTGGATATGATTACTTGCCAATACCGAGTACCAATGCTGATACTTCTACCACACGAAAAGATGCAATGAATTGGAACACCGGTTTTCTTTTCTTTTCCGCTTGTTACACCAAATAATAGTGAATAAATTTTTTTTAAATAAAAATTACAAAAAAACAAAAATATTAAATAAGCATTTTCTGTGAAATTAAAGAAGAGTTTCCATATTTTTTACTATTGGTTGATGGTATCATGTATAGATATCAGTGAATCCCTAATTTTAATTTTTAAGTGGGCTGGTCTGAAAATGAGTCCCACTCAAGCCCTGATGTAGCCTACTGTGAAATGAATGAATTTTGTTTTCAAAATGTCAAATAATTAATAGTCATTTTGGTATTGTAAATAATTCTTGGATTTTATAAACTGCACCCCAAGAAGATTAGTAACCACTCCAGTGAAAATAAATGGAGATCCAAATAAATAAACAGCAGGTGCAGATGAATTGAGCACACAGTGAATTATGATGCATCATTGGAGAAAAATGAGGAAATCGACATAACTGGTTTATGACCCTTAGAGTGTTAATTACTATAAGGTTAGGGTGTATGTGAATTATATTTTCTAGTGCAGGGGTGCCCAAAGTCAGTCCTCAAGGGCCACTATCCTAAATATTTTACTTCTTTCCCTGGTTTATCCCACCTGAATCATTAGCAGGGCTCTACAGAACTTTTCTATGCCGGGGAGGTAGTTGGAACATTTGCATCAGCTGTGAGGACACTGGCCCTTGAGGACACTGGCCCTTGAGGACTGGAGCTGGACACTGCTGTTCTAGTGTGTCAGACTCAGTAATAAACTTGTGTTCAATGCACTGGCACGAAAGACATGCCTTTCAGAAGCAGTTAAAATAGGTGCTAAAAAAGTAAACACAAACAGTTAGTTTAATAAATTATACTAGGCCTGCAATCCCTACTCAACTGGATGTTCTCCCAAAATTTAGCATCTTCTGACAGAAATACCCAGATTGCATGTTCACTAAGGGCAAAAGCACTAAATGGGAAGAACGCATCTAGCTGCGGGTTTCAATCAATCAACTAAATAACCCCCCCCCCCCAAGTTTATGCATGGATACATTTATAACCCCTTCCCCCAGTCCCATCCCTATGTGCTGACACACTCAGGAGCACACATTGAAAGGACAATAAATTATAAAGTAAATGAGGTTTCACAGCCGCAGTCTTACCTGGGCGTGGATAGTAAATCAGCTGCAGCATGTTTTTGTGCATCTGTACAGTTTGCGCACGTTTTAACAACAGCAAATCTTTGATAAATCAGGCCCTATGTGTTTTCTTTTTGACTTTGTTAAAATAACATCCATGACAAGCCCATGACAGTCCTTGACATAATGGTGTCTAAATCTGTAATATATTGGTAATATATTGCGGTATATTTCTAATGCTTTTCATTACTCTGCTACTGAAAAAAGTAATATAAAACTAGGTACTAACTGGGCTCCCTTTTAATTTTAGTCAAGTAGTTTTTAAAGTTGGGAGTAAAATGGATTCGGCTTTAAAAATGGATTCTCACGTTTATTACATGTTTAAATCCTGGTTTTATCAGCTGAGACGCATCACCAAATTAAAACCTATCCTGAAACGGCGCCACCTTGAGACAACCATTCATGCTTTTATTACTTCAAGGTTAGATTATTCTAATGCCGTTCTCTTTGGCATTTCAAAAGCCGCTTCATCCCACCTACAGCTAGTGCAGAATGCGGGTGCTAGATTTTTGACAAATATTGGACGTTGACAGCACATCACTCCGAGTTTACCAGGACTTCACTGGCTTCCCTTGCATTATCGTATTCGTTTGAAAATTGTATTGTTTGTTTTTAAGGCCCTGAATGGCTTGGCCCCTGAATGTATCACAGAGCTGCTTACTCCTTATGTTCCAGGCAGGTCCCTCTGCTATAGAGATCATCATTTATTACAGATTTCTAAACTTTGCTGCAAAACACATGGTGTTTCTGTGTTCATATATTGCTTTTATGGCCCGTTCTCTTTATTGATTTATTATACTTTACTACTACCTTTGTACAGCACCTTGGTCAGCTCACATGCTGTGTTAAACGTTCTTCAACAAATAAATGGTATGGTATGGTAAGGTAACGTAAGGTATTGTAATGCATTACCCAACACTGTGTATAAGCATTGAAACTCTGACACTCAGATGAGGCTGTTCATAGAATCTCAATCAACAATGTTTATTAACTAAGCAGCTCAATATGCTAGTTTACATAATTGGAGGCCATGATTTCAGAACATCTTTCTATTCTTTAAAATATAAAGGGACTGGTATAAGGATATTATTCAATTTACAGTTTGAAAGTTAATTTTTTTGTGATATTATCCATATTTTCCCTGGTAGAAGTCCTTCACTGAGAAGCAAATATTGGATTCCTGTAATCCCCATTATTCAAACGAAGCATCTCAGGTTGTAGGCATAAGATGGATATGTTTACAATCTATCAGTGAGCCTTTTGAACAGTGTACATAAGATAGATACTAGGTCTATCCCAGGGGTTCCAGCAGCTTAATAAGTTTTTCTCTGGTAATACCTTCATTAACATTGAAATATGAGCGCTTTAATTTAACAGGTAATTTGATATTTAGTATTTTCATAAGTCAACTTTGAACTCAGCTGAAATATTACCCCTCAACATGCAGTCATGCATATCTTTCCCCTCTGGTACAGTTAAGTAACCTTATAAGGACTCATCACTGACTGGGTTTATTATTTATTAAAAAAAGAGATGAACCTATAAGGACCCAGGCAGCTGGCTTAAAAATGTGAGTTAGTGTTTACGCACCAGGCTGACAAAGATGAGGATTAGCTGAATGACATCGGTGTAGGCCACAGAATAGAGCCCCCCTAGCAGGGTGTAGACAATGGCCACCACTGAGGAGATGATGATGGAGTAGACGTAAGGCAGGTCTAGGATCACTCTCATGGTTCCACCTGGAACAACACAGCAGAGTGATGAATACTGAAGGACTAATGGTGACAGAGAGCATGTTTGTTTCTGAGGGTACATGCAAATCTTGACTAGTATTATTTAATTACACTGCTTTGTTAGAGTCACAGTCACTCTCTCACATAGACACATACAGATTTTTATGCATTCACTTCTGTTTTTACAAAACTACTAATATATTGTATTAATATTGTAATTTTAACAAGAAAATAATCATTTATTATATTTTTGTATTTTAAGCCATGTATAAAAATTACATTTAAGGCGAAAATGTTAAACAAAAAAGCAAAAAAAAGAAAAAATCCTGAAGTAAAAGAAGAGGTCAACAGAAAAGTTACAACAGATCTATAAAAAAAATCAGAAGCAACTTACTGATTGCAACTCTTCTTCCCCCCTTTTGGGTACATTAATATTTAAATACTGATGAATAAAAATAAAAACAGTGAAATCATCTAGCTGGAAAAACAAGTGTCAAAAGTAGAAAAACAAAAGAAAACAAGTGCACAAATAAAAGGCATCTTGTTACTCAAACAAGGCAAGCAAAGCATCACTACCTTCACCGTCTCTTCTCCCACATTGCCATGGATCCCCCTGCAGCAGCCTGCAGCCACATCACAACAAAGCTCTTAAACAGAGAAGTGTCAGATCTGTACCATCTATCACCACTCCCCACCCTGCGGATAGTTCACTTCAGCCATCCACCGGCTGATTATCCCTGCCACCCCCTCATTGCTCTTTTGATCATCAAGCTGCTTTGGTTCAGACTTTTTACCTTCGCTGTGCAATCAAAACTGTGCACAAGCGCCACGGTAAAGCAATGACATACGAGGTTTTTAATACTCGTTGAACTTAGTCACCTCTTGAACATGCTTTTCAAAGTTCTTTAAAGAGCAAAATCTTAAAAGTGTGGCTTGTCTTTTTATTCAGTCACCTTTACTCTGTTAGACAGCCTCTGTTCAGCAGCTACCCAATCAGTAAAACCTGCATATTACTTAATCTCATGCTAAATAAAGCTGTTCCCTCAGAGATTTGTTAGAGAACATTAGTGAGCCAACAGCTTCATGATGACCATGGAACACAGCAGAGAGGTCAGGAAGAAAACAGTAGAGAAGTTAAAATCAGGGATGGCGTATAAAAAATATCCCAAGCTTTAAAGACCTCCTGAAACATTGTGCAGTTTATAAATACCAAGGCACAACTGCAAACCTACTAAGACATGGCTATGTAGCTAAAATGTCAGCCAAGATGAGGAGAGCAGCTCTGTAGCAGCTTCTAGCTCAAGTGGGAGAATTTTATTCCTGTAAAATTATCAGTTGAGCCTCTATGATTTGTTTTTGATTTTATTTTTATTGTTGGAGAAGTCTGACTATGAAAGTCTTTTCATGATCTCAAGGGGTTTGATTTTGATATTTACTTGTGTTTCTCTTTAAAACCTTTAAGATAATTTCGTTGAGCTATTTATTTACTTCATTCTATTCTCGTGGATTTTAGACTATTATTTTGTTGCTCTTCGTTGCTCATTTTTCCCTTTGGGTGGTAAATCATCTTTAGCTTCCCCTATGTTAATTTATATCATTGTCACCTTTCCTCAGTTCCATGCCATGACTCATCCTCAGCTGTTCAGCATACCCCTGACAACCCCTCAAATGGTTTCCATGTAACTAACCCCACCTTCTCTGTATTTAAGCTCCACAATTTTCATTTTTCACTTGTGCTTTCTTCCATGTGGCTTTATGTTCTATGCAATGTCATCTTACTGCATCTGTAAGATTTCCTTGTTTGATTGGTAAATTCTGCTTACCACTACACACCCCGAGATGTCTTGGTTGCATTTGGGTTAAGCTCTGCAAGCCACTGTAAGAATTCATTGTTGAACTAAAGAATTAACAGATTGTGCTTTCAGTTTGCCACAATACATGTAGAAGAAACATAAAGATTTTTTACGTAAGTGCAAAAAACGTCTTGCATGTCGAAAATCTAACTCTCCACATTAGGATAAACACAGCATCCTACCAGTGAAAAATTGTGGTCATGCTCTGAGATGCTTTTCTTCTGCACGAAGAGGGAAGCTGGTCAGAGTTCATGGGGAGGTGGATGGAGCTAAAGACAGGGTAATCCAGAAAGAAAACCTGTTAGAGGCTATAAAAGACTGGAAACTGACACCAATGTTCAACTTCAAGAAAGACAGTGACAGCAAGAATACAACCAGAGCCATAAAAATGGTCTTAATCAAACCATATTCATGTTTTAGAATGGACCATTCAAAGCCAGAACCTAAATCCAATTCAGAATATGTGAGACTAAAATGGATACTCTCTGACATTTTCCATCCAATCTAACTGAGTTTAAGCTTTTTCACGAGGAGGAATAGCAAAAAACTGATAAAAGATCTGCAAGTTTAATTGTATACAAAGGTAGTTCTACAAAGTATTGACCCTGGGGGGCTCTAAACATACGCACATCACACTTTGCATTTATAAAACACTTTGAAAAGTAAATATTATTAGCTACATTGTGTTGTAAGTATTCTAATTTTAAATAAGGACTATTAGACATTACTGCAAGGCTTTGAGCCTATTTTGATATGTTTTAACATGATTTACAACAATCCCCTCATTGCATATATAAACTAAATCGAGGACCATCAAATAATTGTCCCATAAGGTGTTCTCGTTTATACATTGTAGCCACAACAACAGATTTTATCTAGCTGTTTTTGTCCATTGTTATTCATAACACCAGTAGGTTCCTATTAAATGGAATGTTTACACCACTTTCAGTTGGCCTGAAGCTGTGAAATCAATTGCATTTCTGCAACCTGATATCTCTATGAAATATATTTAGACTTGACCTAGCTGATAGGGTATACACATCAAGATCTAACAGGACGTTTGAGTTATTTGCTTTGTAACTTCTAATATGATGCCATGATATACGATAGTCACTGCATTGTAAATAGTTTCTGGGAGGTGTATTTACCAGATATAGAACTACACCTCTCATCTGTGCTATTACTCTGCTGATTCAAAAGTAGAAGTAGGAAAGGTGAAATATTCAAAGAATTAAAATACAACATCATAGCTGGGCCCACATAACGCTCTTTTGTTTTTGTAACCTTGACCACTTATAAAGCTCATGCATTTGCGCACATGCATGGATACACACACTCTGCTTCGGTTCTGTCCTGTTACAGACTTCTTCCCGGGAGAAATGTAACACTAAGTGAGTGAGTGATGCTACGCTGACACGTAACACAGCAAGGAAAGTGTGCTTCTGGAGCTACCCATCACACGCAAGCACGCTCTCTCTCCTCCAAACCAAGAGCGTAGTTTATACTACACAGATGGTCTCCAAGAAATGGTGGTGCGCTCTGAAGTACAGAGTTTTTTTGTGCACGTGTGCATATGCAAGTGTATGTCAGGGATCTGTGGATAACTGTTCAAAAACAACATGGCTGTGACTAAAATGTATCAAGTTCCCTCATTATATATATATGTATGCACAAGGAGGACTGCTTATGAAGCTTTGGGAATAGACTTGTAGAATTAAGGGCCTTAAACACTGGTAATAGCTTGCCTATTACAAATCCCTTCAAAAATATTGTTAACAAGACAAATTAATTACATTTATTGTTATGCAAACGTCTTCGTATGCATTAAGTTTTTTTTGTTTCATTTTAACCTCAAATTGCAATGCATTTTTATTGGGTTTTATGTGATAAACAGATACAAGGTATACCTGTAAAAATAAAGACAAAGGACTTGATTTTTAAGTATTTAACAAATAAACAGCGTGGCATCAATTTATATTCAGGGCCTCTGAGTCTAAACCCTGTGGTAGCTTCTTACACATCCAAAGAGACAGAGACATTTAAGCTCAGTCAGACTGGATGAAAACGTATGTAAAAATAAGATTCAAGTCTTCCCACAGATTCTCAATATGCTTCAATGCAAAATAAAAGCATTCCCACAGCATGATCCTGCCGCTGCTATGTTTCAGTATTCAGTGTTCAGGATGATGTGCAGTAAAGTAAACAGCTAAAAATATTCAATTATGATCATATCTACCCAGAAGGCCTTCTTCCAATGCTTCTTGTTGTGGCTTTCTTACAGAAATTGCGTCATTCTTGCCAAGTTTCTATAAAGTCTAGATTTGTATTAGTAGTTGTCCGTTTAACAGCTCATTCCACCTGAGCTGTGGCTCTCCTACAACCACTACAGAGTTACCTTGGGACTCTTGACTGATTCTCTGCTTAATGCTCTCCTTGCCAAGTACGTCAGTTCAGGTAAACAGTCATGTCTTTTTAGGTCCAGGGTGTAGGCTACCCTCCCTTTCACCCAATGATAGCTGGAAACAGGCACCAACCCCCCCACAACCCTGCAAGGATAAGCGGCTATGGAGAGTGGCTGTAACCGCTTATAGTACTCAAAGATGTGCATCTCTCACTCCCACACACACAGAGCACATAAACTCATTAGATGCATTAACACACACAGTCACAAGTGCCATTACAGAGAAATATGGGAATCATAAACATTAGAAGTTAAACATCAACAGTATGAAGAGGTAAAAATAAGACATTAGAAATATTTTGCACTACAAAAAGTAATTTATAAGAAAAATGAATGTGTGTTTTGAATTAATTTATTACAGTAATACAGTTTAACATTGTAAGTCAATATTACTCTGAAGTAATTAACCAATAAAAACGTAATCGTCATTTTCATTACGCTGCCTGCCTTTATTATTACCACGTATGAAAAACATTCAAAAAAACTTTTTTTTTTTTTTTTTTTTTACAGTTAGAGCTTAGTGGTGAATTATTCAGAAAACTCTAACCTAATTCATATATAGGTATGTAGTAAATGTCCTTTGAGGCATAATTGAGTTTTTAAAATGTTTAAATATTTCCTCAAAATTGTTATATAATCTTAAAAAAAAGTTCCCCATTTTCTGATACTACCTAACCCGTTTATGTTTTCGGTCAGCTAGGATTAAATGATAGTTTATATTTGCTAATGGTCAGAACAACAAAAACGAAACAACACAAAACAAAAAACTTATTTTTTTTTTAAAACACGTTTGAATGGAGTGCATGGAAGTGAAATAAATAAATATAAGCTTTTTAAATATATCTAAAAAATACACTTTTATAGGAGTCTTGTATTAAATTAAAGAAGAACTTTGTAGTTTGTATTAAAAAAAAACCTAACTCCTAAAAGATGCTTTTATCAGATCTTACATATATATATATATTTTGTTTTGTTGGATTTATAATTGGTTTACATCAGAAAACTGTCAGACTTGACATAGTACTCCCTAGGTGTGTACGTGTTTATGCAAATTATGTACCCTGGAGCTTTGGCGTTTAAGCCATCCTAGATGTTCCAGCAAGCATTATTAGCAACCGTATGACTTTTTTTTTAACAGAGTCAGGTAACGTACCCAGGCTGACAAGCGTGCGCGCCACCCACAGCACATCAGCCACCAGTGCGGGAAAGATCAGTGCACTGCTCAGGACATTCCCATATTTCTTTTGGAAAGGATCCATCATAGTCATGTACTTGTTCTCTCTCATGGGCTTGGCAAAGAAGAAGCCTCCTGTGGAGGGAAAGCAGTAGCAAGAGTTGTGATTTTGTTTGTGAAAATGATCCAGTCATTAATGGCAGGAACAAGGATATCTTTCTGTTATTTAAAAACCCAGAGTGCTAAGCATATTTGGAAAAGGATGTGTGTGTGTGTGAACAATTGAAGAAACAAGTGTTCCCTCCTGATAACACAATAAATTCCTCGAGCTGAGATCAGACGCTCTTTTGGTCAAACACACACGACTGGAACAGTAATTGTATGGAACTAGAGTTGGGACTTATGTATTGTGACTTGTATCTGTTTATTTGTAACTTGCACACATGTTTTGAAAAATACAAGTACGGATTCATTTAATAATACCAGTACAAATCAGAAAATACAAGTACAAATCAAAGATACAAGTACAAATCGGAAACACAAGTACAAATCAGACACAAATACAAATCAGAAACACAAGTACAAATCAGAAACACAAGTACAAATCACACTACTCCCACAACCAATCAGATTTCTCGAAGTCCCGTCTGTCATCACCACACACAGTTCTCTGAAAGTGAGTTGGTTTGTCATAAACAAAAATTTCTCTCTGAAGACTGAAAGACATGTCTCTGCTATTAACTAATTTCACTAAGGATAACGGGACTTCGGCTGCACTTTTCCAAGAGTCAAGTTTGGTTGTGAACACAGAAAAACACCGCCCTCCTCTCTCCGTGATTGGTTAGGGAATCGAGAAATCAGATTGGTTCTGGGAGTAGTGTGATTTGTACTTGTGTGTCTGATTTGTATTTGTGTCTGATTTGTACTTGTGTTTCCGATTTGTACTTGTATCTTTGATTTGTACTTGTATTTTCTGATTTGTACTTGTATATTTGATTTGTACTTGTACTTAGTGACTTGTATTCCCTGATTTGTACTTGTATCTTTGATTTGTACTTGTATTTTCTGATTTGTACTTGTATTATTAAATGAATCCATACTTGTATTTTTCAAAACATGTGTACAAGTTACAAATAAGCAGATACAAGTCACAATACATAAGTCCAAACTCTAACAAGTTACAAATTAGCAGATACAAGTCACAATACATAAGTCCCAACTCTAGTTCCATATTAGTTCCATATAAATGCTGTATTTTCATTTAGGGACTGGAACTTCCAGTTGACATTGCACTTACATCATACAGGCCACCTTGACATTGGGACAGTGTCAGTTATGCCACCTGCTGTTTTTGTTTAATGGAAAACCAATTACTTTGTCAGTTAGTTGTTAGTTTCATTCAAAGCTAACCTTCCAAACCTTACGCTGAACTCATGTCTTTGCACCTGCTGTCTGTTTGCTCACAGGCCTATTTTTATCACAAGTGGCGCTTTAATGATGCACAGGACTGTGCAGGGAAAAGTAGTTCATAATTGTAAAGTGAAAGGACAGATATATAGTTCTCTTTTTCACCCTATATAATATGTCATTTCTGTTCAATTCTCCTAGAGCCGAAATTACTTATTTTATGGTATAGCTCTATCAGCGATAGACTTTTAGAGACATACATTTTTACCAATTTTTCATTATGTAAAAGCTCAAGGTTAGTTAGACTGGAGGGAGAACTTCTGGAAACATATTTTTGTAGTTCATAGCCATACCACCACATCTATATAAAAATACATAAATGTTTTGGGGTTCTGGCTGTGGGGACGCTACTTTATAAGTCATCTCTAAACATCACTCACCTAGGAAGAAGGTCAAGACATAGGGCACAGGCATTAGTGCCCACACTGCACCGAGTGTTGGGTTGTATGTTGCCTCAGCAATACCAAGAATGAAACCACCCCCTACCCACGTAGCTGGAGAGAGAAAATGATAAAACGTAATATTAAAATGGCTTTTCAACAGACCTCTCCAACACTTTTGTGTCATCACTTGCAAGTTTTGGGTTTTCCCAAACGAAGACCATATACTTGGCTTTACCAGTAAGAGTGAAAATCCCAACAAGCAAATTAATGTTGCGTCCAGCCAGAAGTGTTATCTCCATGCCATCGCCTGAATATTTATTCTCCACCCTCTTGGAGCGCATGGATGCCCAAATTCCTGTGCTCAAAATCACGATGTAGAACAGTGCCATCACCACTAGACCGGGGATGTTTAGAGCCATCCTGAACTAGTTCTGTCTGTGTAACCTGTTAAAAGACAACGTTATGGACAGAGATTTAAGGGGTTAGCACATACACATGATTGCTTCTGTTGCATTTTACAAAAGCACAAACAAAATGACATTGCACTAATATTCTGGAATTCAATGCCCTTAAAATTGCAAGATGGACAGTTAGTTGCTAGATTTTTTCGTTTTTGTATAAATTCATGTTTTCTAATGTAATTCTGAAAAAAGGGAACTATTGTGCAACATATAATTAACAAACAAGATGTAGATGTGTCGCTTAAAACAAAGAAAAAATGAGATAAAACATGTAGTAGATGTCCTCTTACAGAGAGAAATGAGGGATGTAGTAAAAATCTAAGGACAAGGAAGTAGCATCTAAAGTCTACTGTACACTGTGGATGGAAAAAAGATATATAAGTAGGGCAGAAGAGGAGAAAAGTGAGAATTGGTAGAAGGTTAAACAGTCAAAATAGCACTCACTATAAAGCTAGGCAACACTGACAAACTACCATGTGCAACAAATAAGTGTTCATGTGTCAGGCTACTACAACTGTATTGTGGACAAAAAAAACCCCAAAACAAACAACCAAGAAAACATGGATGCATAAAATGTACTAAAATTGCAGGTTTTATAAGACTGACAAGTGAAGCTCATTTTTTGCAGAAAAAGCAGTTTTACAGCTCCTCTTCTGATCAGCCCATTACTCTCAGCTCTCTTCCGTACACTTTTCCCTTTTCATATTTATATACTATGAATATAAATCCACCTATTTGACAGCAAAGCAGTTTCTAATTGTAACATTTTATGATAGAGAAAACTCATAACAAATAATTTCACGACCCATACAGAGTAGTGAACAAGACATTGAAGTTACAGGACTGATTAACAGGAAAAACAAATGGCTTTGTGAATTAAAACTTATATTCATATGAATACAGCAAGGAAAAACACAAGCTACAAATGGAAATTTTAATCTCGAAATTAAGATATAATTTGTTTAGGTTTTGTCACAAATATCCAAAAATTTCAGTTGAGCTATCTTCTACTAAGCCTGCGAAGAGAACAACGTACGGAAAAAAAACATCTTAAAAGGTTGTACTGTTAAAAATAAAAAACTTTTCCTCTACAATAGTCCAAACCGTGCATGACTAATGACCAGCAGGCATTCAGGAGCTGCTACACAGCTATTACTGCCTCACAAACCAATGGGACAGCAGGCACACAAACAATATGAAGAAAGAAAATTTGATCCACCAGCAATGTAAAATTTAACCCACTGTACGCCACTGAACTTTGGGAGGCGTTTGATATCCCACAGTGATCTCTATACTTTTCATACTATTACTGTCACAGTCCAGTTTATTTTTGGTAGAGCCTCCTTGCTTCTGTGTAATCACACGCAAGACATTTTCTAGAGCAGCGAGATGTTTGGGCAGGCGTCCCTCTTTGTGCATCTACACTATGTTCGGTGACCTATTTAGTGTGTACACAATTTGCCCCTGCTTTTATGGAATCACAGATCATTATTTCAACTAGCCTGGATACTCCTTCATTTCCTAATGATTTTGGTTTTTCTTTAAGTAGTACTTGTCATGAGATTCTGGAGTTTGTTACACCTGCAAGATTTAAAAAGTCCAAACCCAAAGTTGAACCGTGGTTGCACAATAACAATACGCAATCTCAGGCAACAACGCTGTGAAGCTAAATGCCCATGGTCGACAGATAGACAGTATGCATCTGGGGTTTTAAAACAATTAGCTCCTTTTTAAATCCGCTCACATTTGTTTCCCTTACTACCTCAGTCGCCTCTTGTGAGACATTTCTCTCTTTTTTTCTCGATAAAGTGGCATCTGTTTGACAGGCTTTTGTGTCTCTGCTGTACCTGCTGTTTCTACTATATTCAAGCAGTTTAAACCAGTGTCCTTTACTTATTTAATCAATATTGTGCAACACATGAGAACTACCAACGGCTCCCTTGATGTTCTTCCCATTTTTTTAGTTATAAGTTATTGAACCAATTCCCAGTTCCAGCCGATGTTGACAGATGTTTGATATCTTGGCCTCTGCACTCTGCAAAAGACAGAGGGCCATATTTATCAACGGTTTGCGCTTGTTAAAACCCGCAGCAGGACGCACGCAATCCAAGTAACGCTTTTGCCCTTGACGAATATGCAATCTGGGCGTTTCTGTAAGAAGATGCAAAATACTGGGAGAAGAACAGGCAAAGAAGTAGGCGTTCCAGGCACAGTGTGATTTACTAATCATAAAAATGTTTGCACCGGCTATTTTAGCATCTATTTTTAGCAACTTCTATAAAGCATGTCTTAATTTTGCACAAGTAACACAAGTTGATTATTGACAAATGAAAAAAGTAATTCACCCACAATATAACCTAAGATCATTTAACACTCTAATAAACATAAACCTGACAGTTATGTAAATATGAACCACAAAAAAATTCATTTGATTATTGATCGAGTTTAATTCTTATTGAATTGAATCATTATTATTGTTATCGAAAGAGTGTCTCAGTTTAGATTTCTAGGTGTTGGTGGATGACAAATTGACATTAATTCTCATATAGGTTACAACAAAACAAATATGTCGATTTTATTTGTCGTTTATATTGTTCACTTATACTGCCTTACCTAAGTTATTGTCTGGAGGTGTGGGGCAATACATATGTGAATAACATAATGTCTGTCTATTTTAGAGAAAAGAGCAGTAAGATTTATGCACAAAGCAAATCCAAGATAGGACACTAATATACTATTTATCAGCTCAGACCTTATGAAAGTCAAAGATTTAATTAAATGAAACACATTAATATTTGTCGTATTAGTCGTTGTTGCTTGGTTTACAGTTGCTTTTATGTGTGTGCGTGCATGGCAGACAGGTTGGTTTGGGAGTGGTGTAGTTGTGATGATGCTTTTATTGTAGGTTTGGGAATGTGGTGAGTCATTTTGGTCTGTAAAGCACTTTGAGAGGCTTTGTAGTTTGAAAAGTGCTTTATAAATAGAGTTTGATTCGATTTTAGTTACATACAGGACAAAAAGTAAAGTATTACCAGCAAGTTTGCAGAAGTTGTTTGTTTTTAGTTCAGAAGATAAGGACAACACAGGGAAATTACATGTTTAACATCAATTTACATTGCTAAACAACATTGAATGAATCCGCCATCTTTATTTCACGCTGCAAGTCTGTAGTCCTAGTTCAGGAATGCCGAAGGTACAAGAGGAAAAGTTAAACTCCTCGGTTGTTGGATTCCTAACTCACATGATTCTTTACACCGTCCTCCAGCATCAGAGTTTCCGCAAAGTGCCCGGTTGATTTTATTTTTTATGGTAGTTTAGATGATGGGAGGGTTTCCAGGCATCTGTGGGGAAAGTAATTTTGTTTGTGGTAAGGATGAGAGCTTCAGTAACCTACGCCATCATCAAGAAGGATTTGCTGAAAGCCTTTGATCTGTTGAGGAGTCAGTTTCTTCTGATGATGGAAATGAGGAACACATAAAAGTGGTAAGCTTCAAATAACACTAAAATAATTTACTCATTTATTGCCTTTATTGGCCATTGGTTTGACAGCATCAGCATTTTTGCTCCCCAGTGACATACTTCTTTTAATAGTACTATCACATTAACGATATTGGATTATTTTTAAACTTTTAGTTTTGGAGAACGCATGATCCCAACACATTCAATGACGTTAGCTTGGTGCTAGTTTGACACTAACTTTAGACTTATATATTTGATACTCCCAATCCTTTCTTTTCAGAACTGAAAAAGCCTCTTGGATGAGGGACAAACAAGTTTCAAGACAACAACAAAGGCCAATTGCCTTAATTTGTGCAAATGGGTATGAATGGGTGAATGACTGAATATAGTGTAAAGCCCTTTGGTGTAAAACATCCTGTGATGTCATCAGCCATCTTTTACAGTGTACTATATAGGAGCGGCAGTTTACAGTATGTACAGTTGAGAGGAAGAGGTTGGATAAACTCATCAGGAAGGCCAGCTCTGTTCTAGGATGCAGCCTAGATCCATTGCAGGTGGTGGGAGACAGAAGGACTTTGGCCATCTGCTGCTTGGGCGGTCCATCAAGGCGTGCAAGCAGCTGCTGCGTAAAGTTGGGCATACTAAACTTTTGGGCAGCAAACACAGGAACGCAACCAGTCAGCCACGAGATGCCGGCTGGAGCTACTCAATGCGTGGGAGATTAAGGACGAGATGCCCGGCAGCAGTAACTGCAGGGTGGGGGAGACAGGACAGGAGGAGATGCAGGCAGTAGCTATAATGGATATTGCAGGATATTGGAGTGTCATGTAAGCTATATTTTCATTTAACTTTCTTGTTATGTTAGGTAATGATGGCCAATCCCTGTTTTGGCAACTATGGTACTAACTCCGCATTAAGAGTGGTGCAGAGGAAGGGAAGGTGCAAAAATATCAGGGAAACAACAGAGAAATCCTCGCTGGCCCACTTAAAAACTGACGTGATGCACCGACGAGCCGAAGTGGACTACAAAGTGTGCAAGCAGCTGAGTTTTAGGCTGCATTCACACCTGATAGTTTGGTAGACTCGGTTCGATTGGGGACCAAAATTGTAACATTGTTGCTGTTTTTAACTGGTGCGGTTTGCCGGTGGTGGCGTTGTTGTAGAGCTGTGCTTCCTCTTGCTGCAGGGGAACTTCCAGTACAGCTGATTGTAAACAAACATGGAGAAGCAGCAGATTTTAGCAGTTTTAGGACTGCTTTGTTGTGTTCGGCAAATATTCCAGATAAATACTGCTGCAGTAACACAGGATGAACAGAGAATGAGGCAGAGGACTATGGAGGGTTTTTTTTTTATACAAGACAGCTGAGACAGCTCCATATGAGAATTGTGCAATGAGTAGCACCACCTGAATACAACTTCCAGCACAGATGGCCTCCTTATACAGACGCTGAGCAAGGTATGTACAAGATCCATAATTTGTCTCTCCAGCATGCTTGGTTGTTTAGACTGTATTTACCCAGAATGCCCTGCATATTAGTCCGCTTCCTGCTTTTGGTGCAGCACCGTTTACCATTCACACATACAATCAAACCGAAGCAGACTTTGTTTCAATCGAACCAAGACCACCGTTTTTAGGCGGACTAGAATTCGTTTGTTTGATCCGAATTAGAGTTCGATTGCCCATTCACACCTGCCCAAATGAACGACTTTCCGGTCAAACAAACTACAGTTCGTTTCAAGTGGACTTAACAGGGCTGGTGTGAATGCACCCTTAATTTTAAAGCATCAACTTTCGTCTGTTTGCTGCCTGGGCACACTGGCCGGTGTGACCGCACCATTAGATTATACAAACAAATCTTCTCCCAACAATCGTAAATGTTTACATCCGTGCTGTAAATTGCACTAATTCACTAATTAACATTTCTGATGCTGTTAATTACACACAGGTTTTTCCGTTTTTATTGGCACACTATTGGAAATAACACGTTTACTTTTTTATGCACAAGTACACATGCAAATTCTGTACATATTTCTAAATATTTCTAATTATTTAAATATTTTTAAAATATCCTGCACTGTTAGACATTCCAATCCAGGTATATTACTTTATCTTTATTTTTAATAGAACTACTATAATTTAAATAATTGCACAGTACTCTGATTTTTCTAACTCTGTCTAAAATGTTTTCTGTTCTATTCTATTTCATAGGATATTAACATTTTTATTTAGAAATATTTTTTTTAAAGTAAAGTAATATTGAAATTAATATAATTCTTATTTAACGCACCTAGTACAGCTATTAAACACAAGTTTAATAATTAATGTAAAACAATCTCCAAAAATCTTGTAAGTAAATCATTTGAATTTAAGTTTAAAAGCAGATAAAATTTGTTGGTATTTTTATTTCAACCTATAAGGATGTTCTTTCAATAAGATTTTGAATATGAATAATGTAACAATTGTACTTCCATTCTTGAACTTGCCAATGTATTGCCGTACTATCTACAAAGTGAACTGGGCATGACCGGGAGCTCAATCAAATATAGGACCCTATAAGCTGTCTGTGTGTCGTAAAAGTGGAAATCAACCTGTAGTCTGCAGACTCTGAAACAGTCTTGTGCAGCCTTTCAGCACCAAGGGTTTGTTAGGTATGTATTTATCCTGACAACCAAAGGTATTTTATCAACACCATTTTTTCCGTCTAGCCAAATAAACTCTTACTTCCTTAGAAACTTTTCATCGGTTTTTATCTGCTTCACGCCATTCCATTAACAAAAATCCCCTGAATGCACACAGTGCTGACTGTTGACTTCAGAAGGTTTGTTAGATAATTTTTTCTACTCCATTCATTGGTAGGCACTGTTTGCACTTTTATTTTAATAAATAGGATCAATAGGCGTGTGACTGCTGATTGACAACACATTTGAAATATATTGTACCTCCATAATTGTACCCTGGTAATCTCTTTTGATCGGTTTCCAGCTCTAGGAATGATAACAGTACAAGAACAGCTCCAGCGACCTACAGAGACCTCAGGAACATGTGAATCTTGTCTTGTGCCATCACACATCAAGCAGATTAATTAACTATATGTATTCATGGAGTGGAACTGTGCTCCCATTTATAGAGGCAGAGTCTGTGCTCTGTTGCCACATTTCTGTTGAACATTTCTCTAATTGAAGAGATACGAATCTGGCAAGACTCTCTGAATGGCAGCTTTTCTGATTGCTTCAGTGGGATGAAAACCTTGCTTGTGCTCCTTCTGCATCAGTATATGATCATATGATTATCATCAGTATATCAAAATGTGATTAACAGCAATCACTCTTTGCAATAACTACAGTTAAAGAATCAACAAACTGTTTATTTAACACAGTACCACCATTTGATCTAAGTAAGGGGTCAATACCAAATGTGCATTCAGAACATCTGCCTAATCTAAACACACTTTATTAAAACCACTAATAAAGAAGACAAACAGAGCTGGAAACTGTGGTCAAGCTTTTTTTGCAAGAGAGTTTTTGGCTTCACTCTACATCAGAGCTATTTCTAGGACAGGCAAGC
Organism: Apricaphanius iberus; assembly: GCA_028564705.1. Lineage (NCBI taxonomy): Eukaryota > Metazoa > Chordata > Actinopteri > Cyprinodontiformes > Aphaniidae > Apricaphanius > Apricaphanius iberus. Next base: position 526,268 of record JAPXFQ010001773.1, read on the forward strand.
CCTGTGACTTAGCATATCCCAAGATGAGAGAGTTCTTGGAAACTTGATAGCAAACAGTTTGTGCCTTCACTATTCATGGACACCAATCAGAATATTACACATGCAGCTATTTGGGAAAGAAAAAAAATTATAAAGAAGCATAGGGGTGAGCATTTTTAGTGAATACATACTTACAAGGAACAGTATGTGTCAGTTCTTAGTGATGATGCGAAGAGGGTACAGAGGTTTTTTTTTCACCCCCTACAAGTTGATCATTACTTTCCAGGACGAGAAAAGTTCATTCAACACTTATCCTCAGTGTTCTGGAGAGAGACAGACTGTCAGGTGAGTGAGGGAAAGGCCCCAATGCGAATGTAGGAAATCCCTTTTACTTTATAAAATGTAAGGACTAGAGTGTTGTTTTTTCTTCTAAAAAAATTCTCTATAGTCTGGAAAATTTAAGCAGGAGTGAAAGTTCAAAGCTAATATCGTAGCTTCAATTACAGAGGGTGGAAGGCTCTGGCATCACCACTCAAATTTCCCTTCGTTTTAAAGCTGATATGGAGGGAGGGGACAGAGGTATTCAAAAGAAAGGGAAGCTGACGCAGCTGCTGTCTAATTTGGTACGTTGGTACTGTGGTCTACAGCCAGTAAGCTGGCTTCAAAAGGCAGACGGTCCCTTCTGGTCTGATATGTATTTGAGGGATGTTTTGAGTGGAAGACCACACTTATACCTTCAGCTACTCATGATCATCCCAGCTAATTATCTCGTATTCTGTTGTATGCCCCATTAATTAAAAACACCAATTTACTTCCCCTTTGCAGTTTGCAGTCTGTGACTTATCACATCCTGTAAAACATGTGGATGGTAACGTGTTTTAGAAACTGAGGAATACAGGGTCTTCCCCAACTGGCAGTGTCTGTAACAGATTATAGCTCCAGCCTGCTCAAGTGTTGCAAGATGGTTGTTGGGATGTTTGCTGAGGAAAACAAGCTCCCTCCACCTCAGTTTGTTCTCTTAGCTCTTCTTGAGCAAAACATAACAACTTCCTGGATGTAGTGTACAATATCTTAGCAGCTTCAAAACATTGTGAGGCTAATGTAGGTGATGGTGAGTTTGATCAGACCTTTTTTTCTGAATGTACTGTTGTCCATGTGGTTTAACAGCTCTGATTAAAAAAACATCTCCAGCGATCATTGGGATAGACATTTTTAAACTGACCGCAAATTATGAGCTCACTGTAAGTAGTTTTTTACATGGTTAAATACAGTGCCTTGGAAAAAGTATTCACCCTTATGGATGTTTGACCCTTTTTATTGATTTTATTGATCAGTCATGATAAACATAATTGTACTTTTTTTTAACACAAATTATTTACAAAAAAAAATACTTTCAATGCAGAAGAGAAAACTGATTTCTACAAAATGTTGAAAATAAAATAAACTTATAACATAAAATAAGTGATAGCATGAGTATTTCACGCCCTTCAATTGAAGGCAGTTGTACCTTGGTTACAATCACAGCTTGGCATCTGTCTGGATATATCTCATTTAGACTTGCACTTCTACATGGTGCAATTTTCCTCAATCTTTCCTGGCAAACTGTTCAGACTCCGTCTATGGTATGTTGAATTTAAGTCAAGAACTTTCACTTAAAAACTTATGCATTTATTTTTGTGCCATCTAAAAATGGACTTTGGTTTATTTTGATCACTTCCCAATTGCAGGTTTTGAATCCTGTTCCTCAATGCACACTTCCCTACATGTTTTAGATGTTTTTCTGCTTCAATACACCTTATTTAGATGATTGCAGTTCATCAAAAAGCTTGTTAATCAACCATTAATTGAAATCAGGTGTTTTGAAGCAGGAAAAAATATCTACAAACATGCAGGGCAGTTTGCCTAAAAGACCAAGTTTGAAAATTACGACTAATGCTAGTGTTTGGAATATATTATATACCACATCAGTATTGCTTTTCTGAAATGCTCTATCAGCTTTTCTCACAGATGTAAAAAGGATGCAAACCTTCCAAAAGTTCCACTCTTCCCCCTGTCAGTTCAGAGAAGATTTTGACCAAGATATTTTTGGGAAGTGGGAGATGGGCCTTTGACTTCTTCTTGGTCAGCAGCAATTTACTCAGCAGTATTTAATTGTCTTACCAAGGTAAGTGAGGTCTGCAGGGCTTTAAATTTTATGGCTTCTTTTTGTCCTTTTTGATGTGCTATCAATGTATTCTTGGAATAATTTTGGTATCAATAGTAATTTAGAGTGTCAAAGTTTTAGAAATAGCTTCATAACCCTTTCCATACTGACTGTGTTGGTTTTAAGATGTTCTTGCCTACATCACATTGTCAGACAGATTATATTTAATTGATGTCTGCATTGTTAAAATTGGCCAGTAATGGAGCTATGCTGCAATTGATGAAATTGAGCCACAAAAATGTGGTGTATCAGTTACTTCATTAATTAATAGTGAGGAAATTATGTATTCACTTTGAAGGGTAGGGTTTTTGAGAGCTTTTCCTCTTAATGAATTGAATCAGAATGATGCTTTTTTTATTTATGTGGGATAAATGTCTCTGATATTATATAAAAAAGTAGAGTACTTGCACCAACAAGTCAAGAAATAACTCAGTACTTACTGTATTAAAAATGGGGTAAATTTGTTTTAATCTTAATAATGATACAATGTAAATGAAATGTTTCTACATTGGAGGAATTAGGCTTGCCATACATGTGGTAAGAAAAAAAAGGTATTCAACAAAATAAAACTTCTTAGTTCTTAGAAAAATGCTGTTTTCTCCCACCTATCTTCAACTTTTGAAAACTTCTTGTGTGGTTTGCAATTGAATAGAAAGGATAATTTCTCAAGCTGTAAACAGCATTACAAGCAAACACAGAATGAAAACATTAATCAGCTCTTTGAATAAAAAATGCTTTGTCAACAAACCTGAAGCAAGCTCAGACAGTTCGATCCAACAATGTTGGCACCTCACACGACTAACCAAATGCAGGACAGATTTTGACAAAACGGTTGATTGTTCAGCCACATGAGCCAAAATTTTGGACTGCGACTGAGTGATCCAATGCTTTGTTTTGTCAACTTTCATGTTTATTGATTCAGATTGTATTTAATGACTGTAAAAGACCCTCTCTAACCCTAAGATGACTTGAATAATTCACACACATGGATACTCTGTTTTATTTTATCTGTAAATTAAATAAAGATATACAGACCAGATTCAGTAAATTGTAAAATTAGTTTATTTCAGTCGCTTAATTCACTAAGTGAAACACAATTTATTATTCGCAAACAGTAAAAAAAAAACACCTTGTTGACAATATTTCCTAAATACACCCTAATTTTTGTACTTGTGATAGAAAATAAAAATGACTTATGAAAGAATTTCTTATTCCTTAAATAAATTCAGAATTTGTCACATTATAACTACACACTTTTAGGCACACCAGGTTTTTTTGTATAGAACACTTTTAACAAGGTAATTTAAGGTGCTTTACATGATTTAGGTAGAACAACAATAAAAGCATTCATTTCTACTCAATTTTTCAATTAGCGTTTATTTATATAGCTCCAACTCACAACAGATGTAATCTCAAGGCACTTTACAAGAAAAGTATTTTCAATGCAATTATACAAACATTCCAATCAGAATGCCAGCAGACTGCATCGAGTCATCAATATGAGGTAGTGCCTGGATTATGCAGACTCCAACCACAGGAATCCCTCATAGTTAACAAGCATGTAGCAACAATGGAGAGGAAAAACTCTCCTTTAACGGGAGGAAGCCAAGTAGTCAAGAAGTCAAGTAAATGGCTTTGTTTATTAGGAGAATTTCCCATCACTTTCATCCATTCAGTGTTTTACATGAATTCCAATTAAAAGTTACTGAAGTCTGCTTTAGTAAGGTGACAGTGTGTGAACGAATGAAAGGAACCTCACCTTTGCATCAGTAAAAACCGTCCAATTTTTGTATGTTGTTTTTCATGGCGCTCTCTCTGCAGCTGGAGTAAATTAATTCATATCCGCAAAATCATAACCTTGATCTGATCAGTTTGTGCTCCTGATTGTCTAAACTGCAGTTACTGAAGCAGATAGACAGGTCCTTGTTTTGTAGTGTGCAGCAGCATACCTTCAGCAGTGAACACATTGTTCCACCTGGAACCCTTTACCATGCTGCAGGAGAGGGCTCCCTTAGTGTTTTTCCATGACGTCTTCTTCACTGTGCAGACATGCATTTATTTTTATCAGTAATATCACTGTGCTTTTACTGACTGTTACGTTATGAAACCAACAGACTTGGGGGGCAGGACTTTAAAAGAACTAAGGCAAGTTGTGTCATAATGTTATCTGGGAGGATCAACTGCATTCAACAACTGTTGAAAGATGGTGAGAGAAAGGGAATACTTGGCCAAGAGGTGCAAATCAGCAAGTTGTGACATGTTTTTTTGTTTTTTTTTGGGTTTTAACAAGTTTTACATAATGCACCATGAATTTGGAAAAAGCAAATTAGCCGAAAAGTATCACATTAAATTTGGAAGTTGTAATCCCCCCCTTTCATATGGAAGGTTGAGTAAGGATAGTCTGAGAGTCTTTTGTTATTCCAAATTAAATTCCTGAATAGTTTTTGCAGATCTGAAATGATAGAATTTGGTGGAGAGAGAGGAATCGATTGAAAAATGTAGAGATATTTAGGCAAAATCGACATTTTTAGTATGTTAATAGGGCCAATTAAGGTATATAGGTAATTTCATCCACCTTTTTAGGAGTAGAGTAACTGATGTCAACAAGGAGTTATAGTTGGAAGCAAGAATATTCTCATTTAAGGGAATTAATTTCACATCTAGGTAAGTAAATCCATGTTCAGATCGCAGAAAGGGAGGGTCGATTGGGGGATTTTGTCGTTCAGTTTTATTCAAAATTAATATTCCAGATTTAGATTAAAATTTATTTTGTAAACAGAAAATACACTAAATGTGTTGATAAGACTTAATATGGATGGTATCGATTTGTTTAATTTGATGCAAAACAAGATCACATCGTCTGCATATAAATCGATATGATGGTCAGTATTGCCTAATTTTATTCCTGATATGTTTTTGGGAATCTGAATTGCCATTGCAAGGGACACAGTTGCCCTGGTGAACAAGAGAGGTGACAAGGGGCACCATTGTCTAGTTCCGTGATATAGTCTGGATAGTGCTGAAAGAAGACCGTTTGAGTATATCAGTTGAATCCCTTTAAATAAAATTGTTTCCAATAGCAAATTTTTCAGAACTTCAAATAAAAACAGCCGTTCGATCTTGTCAAAGGCTTTTTCAGCATCCATTGAAATTAAAGTATTGTATCTGGTCTCTTTTTTCTCATAAATTATATTCATGACCCTCCATATATTGTGAAATCCCTGCTGCCCCTGGATAAAGCCATTGTGGTCTGAATGAATATGCTTAGGCAAGAGTCTCTCTAGTCTCATATATTACAGTTTGCAAAGTATCTTGTAACCATAATTCAACAATGAGATTGGTCTATAAGCGCTAAAATGTGGAGCTGGCTTATTAGGTTTCAATAATAGGGTAATTGTTGCAACATTAATTGAAGGGGGAAGAGACACAGATTCAAATAATTCCTGATACATATCCAATAAAGGTATAAATAATAAATAAATTGCATCAATTTCAGGAGTTTTACCCCCTTTCATGTTCCCTATAGCATTAGCAATATCTTCTATTGTTATGTTAAGCTCTAATTCAACCATATAATTTTCCAGTAGTTTGGGAAAATGCAGCTGATCCAAAAAAATCTTTCTGTTTTGATGAAAATGAATTTAAATGCTCAGATTTGTATAGCTGTTAATAAAAAGTACAGAAAGAGTCATTAATATGTTTAGGATTACCTTTGATCTGTCCTTCATCTGTAATCATATAGTTTATTGTTCTTTCAGCCTGAACCTGTTTAATATGCCAATCCAGTATTTTCCTTGCTTTTTCATCGTGTTCATAACATGACTGTTTAAGTCTTATCCCTCCTTTAAACTGGACGCATAAGCAGCACGTTACAGGAGCAGCAAGCATACGCAGCTGACCGCCACCACTGTAGTCAGTAGAACCCTTTCCACTGGCGTGAGCAGTAAGCCTGCCCGGTCTCATGAGCGTCATGTCGCAGCACTTTTCTAAATATACGCAGTGGTCCTGTTTTCTACATAGTAGGGCTGGGCGGTATACCGAACATTTACCAATACCGAAATTTATGACTGTTACCAATGTTATTTTGCCTGTGCCATTAAATTCGGGATGTTAAAAAAATGAAAAGATATGTTTTAGTTTAGCGGTGCTCCTGCTCCTTTAAGAATAAGCTTTGCCCTGAGTCACGTGTCATGTGACAGAGGGGAAAAGCGCTGTTAACTCAGCAGCTGTGTAGCTACATTTAGCAAGAATTTAGACTCATCTACCGACTTTTTTTCAGAAAACTGTGACTAATGACAAATAAAGAGACTTTTTATGGTGTTATTGGATACTTAGGGGCTGATTTATCTATAGCTGTTTGAAGCTGTTTTTATTAATTGCTCCAACAGTTGATCTCCTCTAACCAAGGTGCTAGCCATTTGTAGACTGGCTTATCCCAGCCTTGTGCAGGTGTACAATCGTGTCCCTAGTGTCCTTGGACAGCTCTCTGGTCTTGGCCATGATGAAAGTTGGAGTCTGAATGTTTGAAGGTGTGGACAGGAGTCTTTCATACAGATAAAGAATTCAAACTGGTGCCATTAAAACAGGTAAGGAGTGGACGATAAAATAGCTTCTTAAAGAAGCACCAATAGGCCTGTGATGGCCAGAATTCTTGCTTGTTTGTAGGTGCTAAATACTTACTTTCTGTACCGCTTGACAAATTCTCTAAAAAACATAAAATCTGTTTTTCTGGATTTTTTTACATTCTGTCTCACACAATTGAAGTGTAACTATCATGAAAAGTATCTTCTCAAGTAGGACAACTTGCACATTTGATGGCGGGAAATAAAAATTTTGCCCCACTGTAACTACACTATAAGACCTCATTGGAAAAAAAAAAATCATCCTCACAATTGTGCTGTAGCTATAAAAGACCCCTTCACCTTACAGCTGTAAGCACACCAATATTTGCTAGAACAAAAAGCTGTTTTTCAGGTGGTGTCCTAGACAAAGCCACAGTGCTCACTCTGGTCCAATATTTAAAGAATGAATCATAAAAACGTCAATCTGGATGCTATTGCAACACATATCGCTGTTAATGAAGATAACTACAAGAAATGTATGTCTGGTTAATAAAACAAAACATAAAGAAAAGATGAAGCTCCTTCAAGCATCATAACTCCAGGTAGGCTTGCTTGAACACTTCTTGGAAAAACGATGACATGGATTCCAAAGAATCTCAAGAGAGATATTCTACTGTGACATAACATCAGCATGACCTACAGCTGTGTTTGAGTTGTGTTCTAACCTTTAAAGAGTCCAGCAGCTGTGTTCAGTGGGATTAAATATGATATGTCTTAATCAAAGGGACGACTGAAAACTATTTCTGGGTCCAAATATCTAGTATTTTTCCTGGCTGCTGCTGTGATTGTTAGGATGCAACTCCCCCAACTCCCTCAAAAAACAAAAAACAAACAATAAAGATAGAAAAAAAAACCAGAAACATGTGGTACAGATTCTGAAATGCATTATATTGTGTGCTATCCTCTATCCAGTGTTTGGGAGTAACAAAGTACATGTACCGCCGCTACGTATTTAGAATACTAATTATGACGAACAGTATTCCATTACAGTTACTATGGTTAAAAATGGTATTCAGAATACAGTTACTTTCGTAATACCATTGGAATACTTGTGTGTTTTCCACTTTCTGTCACGTTGTTATGCGCTGCAATGAGGACGAAGGACCCAGGCGCAGAAGCAAAGTTCCAGGTGAGATGGTATTTTATTATTGTTCAGCAACATAAGGCGAGACGATACACAAAGAGATACGACAATAATCCAGCGAGGACTGAAGGGGAGACAAGGATGAACAGGTGAAGACACTCAGGGAACACCGGTGCAAACAATAGGAGGTGAGGAGGTTCAGACAGTACGACACAGGTGCAGATGATGATGAGGAGAGTGAGTGATTAAGGCAGCATGACACTTTCCACCTAAAAGATGAATTTTGGTAAATATATATCTCTACGTTGTATAGACTATCCCATAATACCCCTATACAACATGCCTTCATTCAAATTCTTTGAAATTAAAGCTAGTTTTCGCTCTAAAAAAGTGAAAAAAGAGGGGTGCAGAGAGAGGATGAGCGAAATCTGACAGTGCAGTGCAATTTTTGTCTGCCAGTTAACAACATACTAGCTGCATCCAAAGACTCAAAATTTAATCTGAAGAAACACCTTTAAGTAAGATCTTTTTATAGACAGTGTCTGTCTTGCTTTTTTGTCCATTATTTGAAAGGGTCTGTAGTTAGGTAGTTTCTCACAGTTAGTGTCGGTGTTGGTTGTATCTGAAATGATGTTGGCTTGATTCTATGCTTTTGTGATGGGTTCCCCGCAAATTATGAATATAAGGATAAAACATTCCATTTGGAGTGCATTTTACAATACTAAAATTGCCTAATTGGCTGTGGCTGCAAAACAGCCAAACTTCCTTTGAAATTACTAAATATAACATCTAATAAAATTTAACAGTTTGTTTGTTTTTTGGTCACTGAGAGGAAGCAGTGCTGGGCCAAAAATAATTAAATGGTTTTAATTTATTTTTCCCAGTCAGAACATAATGGTTAGCATTAATATGCCCTCTGTTTTCCTGCGGGAGTAGCTACCAGCGCATTTTCTGACATTTAATAGACCTAAATCCTGTTTTTAAGGGAAAGTATTCCAAGTATTTTAAATACAGTGGGGGATATAATTACTTGACCCAACGCTGATTTTGTAAGTTTGTCCAATGACAAAGAAATTAAGTCTCAGAACAGCATTATTTTGTTGGTAGATTTATTTTAACAGCGACGGATAGCACATCAAAAGGAAAATTGAAAAAATAACTTTAAATAAATGATAGAAACTGATTTGCATTTCACTGAGTGAAATAAGTATCTGAACCCTCTAACAAAAAAAAGACTTCATACTTAATGACAAAACCCTTGTTTGCAAGCAGAGAGGTCAAATGTTTCCTGTAATTGATGACCAAATTTGCACACATTTTAGGAGGAATTTTGGTCCTCTCTTCTTTGCATATCATCTCTAAATAAGGTTTAGGGGCTGTCTCTCTGCAATTTTGTTTCTTCAGCACTTTCCACAGGTTTTCTTATGGTTTAAGGTCCGGAGACTGACTAGGCCACTCCATGACCTTAATGTGCTTCTTCTTGAGCCACTCCTTTGTTGCCTTTGCTGTATGTTTTAGGTCATTGCCAAGCGGGAACACCCATCTACGACCCATTTTCAGTTTCCTGGTAGAAGAAAGGAGTTTCTCGTGCAGGATTTTTTTACGATACATGGCTCCATCCATTTTCTCATTGATGCGGTGAAGTTGTCCTGAGCCCTTAGCAGAAAAACCACAAAGCAAAATTCTTCCACCTCCATGCTTGACAGTGTTGTGGGGGTCATAGGCAGCATTTTGCTTTTTCCAAACAGCTAATGTTAATGCCAAAGAGCTCAATTTTGGTCTCATCTGACCATAGCACTTTCTCCCAATCACTCTCTGAATCATTCAGGTGTTCATTGGCAAACTTCATGCTGACCTGCACATCTGCCTTCTTGAGAAGGGGGACCTTACAAGCTTTGCAGGATTTTAATCCATTGAGTTGTAACGTGTTTCCAATGGTTTTCTTGGTGACTGTGGTCTCACTTACTTTGAAGCAATTAACTAACTTCTCCCATGTACTTCTAGGATGATTTCTCACCTTTCTCAGAAATGAGACTCCACGAGGTGAGCTCTTGCGCCCCAGACCAAGGTCAATTGATGGTAATTTTGTGCTCCTTCAATTTTAAGTTTTAATTTTAAAATTAAGTACACTGGCATAAATAAGGAACTACCTTAAAGTGGATGAAATAAAAAGAGAAATTTGAGCAAATCAGATTTTTATTCAAGAAATGTATCAAGAAGTCCAAAAATGTAATAAATCTACATGTGAAGAATAACTCAGAAACTAAAAGATGGGTGAAACAAGTAGAGCTGTTACTTTCCCCCAGATCTCCTGTTTACATCTTGTAAATGATACAGGTAAGGGGAGTTTCTTTGTAAATGAGTCCTATTCTAAAATTCTCAACTCTTCAGCTGTTTTTCTCTAGCTTTTTCCACAGGGTTAAAACGAAATATGGCGTTGCTGAAAATGTTCACGTATGACCAAAAAAGATTTTCTTTGCAATTTTAAAACAAATAACATGGCCTAAGAGAATACAGAATCAGCCTGACAAGATACCACTAGTGACATGTAAAGCAAAAACTGAATTGTTAATATTTTAGAAAAATGCTAACTGACCATCTCCTTAGGGCTAAAGCTGTTTAAAATAAACTTTCCAATTAAAAAAATATCACTCTTTATAAGTACTTTCAAGATCAAGTTTTCAACCAGAGGCTTGAAGATTCAACATAGCATCACATCTGGTCCTTGTTCTACACTTTTCTGGACAGTGATCTCTGAGATGGCTTCAGGAATCTCACCCGCATGAAGGGTCAAAGCCTTCAGTGTTTCAGTACTTTATTGGTAGCAATTATGATAACTGCTAGTGACGTTTTCAGCTATTGTGCTGTCCAGCTGGTGACCTATTATCAGTTTAATTGTAACTATCGTTAGCAGCTACTGTCAGTATCCAAGTTAAAATAAAGCTATCACTACGCCCAATAATTTTGTGTCTACATTATTAAACAAAATTGTAACATTAAATAAACATCGTGCTGATATAAACCATAAACAACTCGTTTGAGAAATATTTTTCTGTTCTTATTGCTGTCAAAAAGTAATTGCCCCTGAGGGTTGACCTTCATTTGCCAGTGATCTACCAAGACTGCATACATAATTCATAAAAGGCGCAAGAAGCAGTATTTAAATAAGGACTTTGCAGGTTCAGTTGTTTGTGCCAGCCTGCCAGCAGCCAGAGAGTAAGACACCCTTGTGAGAAGTGAACAGTGGAGGTAGGTGGAGGCATTTTCACAAAAATGGGAAAGAAACGATGGAAACTGTCAAGTTCATGACAGTCAGATTGTTAATTACTATTCGACTAGATTGTCTGTGAATGTTCTTTTCTATTTGTCATTAATAAAGTTTTGTTGAATCTTGGTGGAGCAAAGTTAAAACATGCTTTTCAGAGGCAGTAACTAAAGGTGCAAAAACCGCCACCGTTTTCACCTTTGAGAAAACACTGCATGTGCAACCCCTACCTATCTGCCTGTTCATCTCCCAATACTTTGCGCCTTCTGATAGAAATGCCCATATTTCTAATTTATTAAGAGTGAAAATGTTAAATACATTGCACATATCTCAAACAGGCACAGTCCTCCCGCCACCTTCTTAGCAAATCACCTGTTGCATGTTTTTGTACCCATTTAATATAGTAACCGTAATATTCAGTTAACACAAAAACAAACCCCTCCAGAATTATTGGCACTCCTGGGAAAGATGTGTAATATTTTTATTTAATTTTTTGGAAACTTTTAATTTTAGTATATTTAAGAAACACGTCAAAAAAAAGTATTTTGTTAAAAAATCCCTGGTGTCACAGTGATTTAACCATCTGACCTTGGCACACTACCACCACTACTAACTTAATCTGATCAGTGTCTGAGAACCTTTGACAGTTCATGATTTCCTGTTGGAAAAAAAAGGAAACTGATACAAACACGGTTGAAAAGGTAAACAAGCTTATTTTGCAAAGAAACATAAGAATTATGGTGAAAAAAGTAAAACAAAATTGCAAAACTCACGGTAAGAGAACTTCAGTACACACAGTGGAAGTCTCCATAACAACAATTGGTTTTAATGCTTTTGTAAAGAGTTTTACCAGGGAACCAGTACTTTTGGAGAATGTTTTATATAGCTCAAACAGCAGGGCCAGGTTTTTGTCCCTTTTGTATTCATTGCTTTTTAAAACCGTATTCAAAGTTGTTATAGATTTTACAGCGTGAGAAATTATTCTGTGACTAAATTAATGCTGTCAAATATGACTACAAAGCTGTAAGAAAAATAGAGTTCTATGCAGAGATATTACAGATTTCTTTTCTTTTTTGCCAAACATAAAGATAAAAACAGTAAAAGTAAAAAGCAGTTTTCACTAGGCACAATGAACATTGCTGAAACGACGGATTCTACAATAAGAAAGAGAGGTGAAAAGGGTGTCTGGAAGAAGACTTTTTTATTGCAGTTGGCTGCTCGTACTACACCAGGTTCTGCTGGAGGTTTCTTCTTGTTAAAGAGAAGTTTTTCCTCTCCACTGCTGCTCTATTCTTGCTCAGTATGAGGGATACCTGAGGGATTGCTTTGGTTGGAGTCTGCATGCATAGGGTACAACCTCACATTAGTGACTTGGAGAACTCTGCCCCTAACTCTGCGGCTTACAGACTCTGTTGATTCTTTTAGAAAATATTTGAAGACTTGTTTATTTAAGCAAGGTTTTGTTGATGAGTTTCCACTACTGTCACTTAAATTTTTATATGCCTTTATATTTTTATAATTTTGTTTTACCTTTCACTTGTACAACATTTTGTAACTTTATCTGTTAAAAGTGCTTTATAAATACATTTTACCTTTTTTCTTTCTTACTTACTTACTTACTTACTTACTTATGTGACACCATCTGATGGGATTCCCTAAATAGAAAACTTTTTAACTGATAAGACTGTTTGTATTATTGTATTGAAATTACTTTTCTTGTAAAGTGGCTTGAGATGACACCTGTTGTAAGTAAGCCATATCGGTATTGCGATGCGCGTAATTGCATTCTGGGGTTTGGGACCCCAAACTGCCATAAGCGAACATACATATAGATAGCAAAAGCTGCTAAATTTATTATTTTAAAGGGTGAAAAGTCGACGAACTCAAAACATATATTTGCCATAGAGGGCTGCCTGTGTCAGCGAAGCATAAGAAAGAACTATGTGCACCAGCGTGTGTAGCTACAGTGCTACTGATTGTTTTTGATAAAGAAAGAGGAAAGTGGCGTATTTCAGGTTGATTATACCAGGCTTGCTGACATTCCATGGAGTGAAAATCCCGGACCCATAAATGCTGTTAGCTACTTTTCATCCCAGAGCTCATGGAGTCAAGATGTGCCATATCCTATCGCAGGTATTTCTTGCTTGTTAAATATACGCGCTATGGCTAGCAGTTAGCGCGTATCTTATCAGCTTCCGTTGTGGTTTTAAACTCTTACAATTTGTATTTTTGAATGGGATTTTTACTTGTCAGAAGCCGTAAGAGCCCGGATAAGGCTGAGATGCTCTAAACAGTAATCCTTCACATCGACTTCCAGCAGTAGGCTTTGCGAAGTCTGCGTGCTAATGACTATGCTACCAAAACTAAAACTGTTAGATCTAGACGATCAACAGAAATATTGAGAAATTCACATGTTTAATCACACATTTCTTACCTCGTTTGTCCAGCTCGCACATCCATTTGAACCCTTCTTTTTTGTATGTAATGTATATAAACTAAATGGTGGTTCATTACAAGGGTAGGTATCATTCATACACGAGTTTGTTTTGCACTCTCCACCATTTAATTTGGTAACTACCGTTTCTACAGCCAATCACAACACAATGAGAACCGGGTATACTTGAAAATTCAGCCAAAAACAGCCTTTAAGAGGCTTTAAAAGGCTCCGTAATGAAAACACACGGATGCATACGCTGTTTACAGTCGAGCTGGGGGTTTGTTTGGGTTCCATGACCGGGGGTCCAGGCCGCATTCGTGAGCATGCGCACTCGCAATACCGATATGGCTTATTGGCGCTACATGAACAAACTGAATTAAACACAAAGGCCCATCTCAAATTTCACATGATCTCTAAGAGCACAAAAAAAAGCCAGACAAAAGTGAAACCTTGTATAAAGTCTAAGCAATGTGTTACACCTGGTATGAAAGTAACACAACACTTAAAGGTTGTATATGGAGCGTGATAGCGGTAGTTTATATAGGTTGTAATTACAACAAAAACGTCATTCCAGCTGTTGGTTTGCCTGGTTCGCTGCCGACAAGTCCAGTAAACAGCCAGAACCGTGTCCAGTGAGGAATGTATTTAAGAGCAGTTTAATTGACAGCTAACGTTAGCAAAGTTAGCAAATAAGCTAGCTTACTGATCCAGGAGCAAAGTCGCCATTTCCATGTGTGTTTAAAGCCGTGGAAATATTTTATGTGGGTCATTCTAGTGTAGACATCAGCTAATACTACTCTAGTTTCGTTTCTTCTGTGGTCAGTCCTCTCATGAGATGGATAACAAAATCTCCGGGGCTCTAAAGCAGCTGTTTGACTTGCTGACTCCACTATTCTTCCCAGTGAGAGCAGAGCTGTGCTGAACATTTAGTTGGATCATACAGACCGTATCTGTCAAAACGTAACCTGCAGCTGCAACTGGCTGGTAGATTTAAACATAACATCCTTGTTGTGCCCAATTTAAATGTACATTTTATGATATTTTAATTTAAATATTTTTAAAGAAACTGTGTACCTTCATTCTGCACCCCTAAAAGCCAGATGGATTATATTTTTTAATATAGCTTTTGATGAAAATGTTCCACATACAACTTTTAAGAAAATGAACGTGGTAGAGTAATGGCCTGGGGCAGCATTGCTTCTTCCGTTGCTATTTCCAAAACAGCTTTGTGTTTTCAATTCATTTTGGGAAGCTAATCTGCACTAACTTCAAACTAAATGCTTCCAAACAAACACGTTGACTGGCGCAGTCAATTTATCTGTTGGTAAGGCAGAGCAAGCTCACCTCCTGTTTACTGGCTAGAACGAGCACTGCGTGCACACGAAAGGGACGCACAGAGGGGGAGGTGCTGGAACACGGAAGCTTTGCTTAAAAGCCTCTTATTTTGGACGGACCGTGGAAGTTGAGTGGATGAGGTTTCCCCAGGGTTTCTCGCTGTAGAAAGAATGAAAATTACTCGGTCAAGTTTAAGAACTCCTAACTTATAGGTTGCCACTAGTATATGAAGAGCATTTTTTGCAATTTTAAAAAAGTGTTTTAAAATGAAATCATATACCCTGCCTTTAAGGTATGGACTTGAATAACAAAAAAAAAACTACAGTGTGGCTGGACTGAAACAATTCTGCAAGGAAAATTGGGCCAAATTCCTGTACAGAAATGTGAAGGACTCCAGTTACTACATACAAGGGTGGCACAGCCAGTTTTTAGGTTTAGAGGGGAATTGACTTTTTCAAAAAGTTTGGTTTGGTTTGTTTTTTCTCCCTCACATTAAATAAACTGAAAACTGCTTTTAGCATTTACTCAGGATATCTTTGTCTAGAATTGAAAACTATGTACTTATTTAAACAACGCAGGAAGACAGATTTAATCAGACAGAAAAGCTGAAATAGATTTCTGTAAGGAACTTTTTTTTCTGTATGTTTCTTTTTAAAAAGGTTTAGGGGGAAAAATGTTAGCAAATAGCAAACAGCAAGAAAAATTGAATTGTAGATGAAACAGTGGACATTACTATATTCATTGTCAGTTTCAGTTCACAACAAGTGGAAATCATGAAACTAATTTTACATACAGAAGAAACAACATTCATGTCCCAGTCTACGACAGCGGTTGTAAAGGCACTCCATGGCTGGTCTCACCATGCTCAGCATCAGTTCCTGCTTCGTCTTTCAGATTTTGCACAGCATCATCCTCTGGTGGAGCTGGCACCTTACACCCTACTTTGAAAACGTCCCATCTCTCAGGCAGCAAGCCGTGGTTAAACATCAACCCAGCCAACCAAGAAAAGAGCAATATGGTTACCAAGGTGAACAGCATCGACACCGTCCTGACAGGAGCCTTCTGGACATAGACGCCATCTTCAAGAGTGCAACCTGGAAGGTGAAGGACAACGGGAATGCCCAGAACGTTTTCTCCCAACAAAATCCTAACAGTCACCCCGACTATATAACCCACAGTAGCACCATAACCGTTGGTTACTTTGAAGAAAAGGACAGAAACCAAATGCGGGAACATCATGGTGTAAGAAACGTCTGCTCCAAGAATCCAGAGGACCAAGGTGCTGTTGGTGTAGAAAGTGATGGATGTTCCAACAAGACCCACAACCACCACTGATACCCGAATCACCCACTGCATTTCATTATCTGAGGCCTGGGAATAAAAAGCCAGAAAAAAAGAAGATGCTTGGTTGTTTATTTAAACATCCATCCTATCCATATGGGATTTATCTTATTCAACTGCTTGATTTGGTTACAGAGCTGCTGGGGATAAGCCTTTAGTCCACTTACCTGTGTACGCAGGATATTTTTGTAGATGTTTGAGGAGAAAACTGAAGTTGCAGATAACAGACCAGAGTCTGTGGAGGACATGACGGCAGCAGCCACGGCTCCAATACCAATGATTGATATGTAGGATGGAGTTAGATACTGAAGAGTGAGGGGCAGGATGAAACTCTGCTCCCCACGGATGTAAGGAGCTGGAGAGCCATACTGTGTCAGGTTCCAGTCTGGACAAGAGAAATCCAAATTACAACTATATTTTAAAATAATGCTTTACTTCACTCAAACAGGAATATTGCATTCCAGGTCTATGTTTTGATTCTTGAAATGACTAGGATACATGATAGACAGATATCAACTGCCACTGGAGACTGCGTTGGTAAGACGTATTGTGTCATTTCCTGTTTGGTGACTCACTCGGTTGTAGCAAGTCGGGGTTTCTCTCTCTCTTGAATTAATCTAATTTTCTCTGTCCAGACGTTTTTCTGAGTTGCTTTAACACACAAACACATTAAAACATTTATTTTCTGTTGGTGTTCTTTACGTTCTGGGACTCGTTAAGCGTTACACTGGTTTTCTGGGCTCGGTAAGGTACCGGTAGGTTAGCTTAGCTTCACGGCTAGCATGGCTTCGGCAGCTTTGTCTCCTGTTCCTCCGTCTCTCTCTGAACCTCCTCCTCTCTCCTGCTATCTCTGTCAGATGTTTAGTTACTCCTTCGCCTCATTTAGTGAAGTTGGTAGGTGTATTAAGTGCTGCATTTTTGTAGCGTTGGAGGCGAGGGTTTCTGAGCTAGAGGCCCGGCTCCGGGCTGTAGAACAGCCAGGCCCAGCATTAGCTAGCACAGAGTCAATTAGGAAAGGACCCCTTAACCGTCCTCCAACAGCTCCCGTGCAGCCGGGATCTGAGGGCGAGCTGGGTGACGGTTTGTAGGAAGCCTAGCGCCAGACCCCCGCCCGTGGCCAACCTCCAGCCCCTTTCTCTGAACAATAGGTTCGCCCCGCTCAGCGACGCACCCGCCGAGCAGGAGAGGCCGATTCTTGTAATTGGCAGCTCCATAGTTAGGAACGTGGCTCCAGAGACACGAAAGACCACCGTCAAATGCCTTCCAGGGGCAAGAGCTGCGGAAATTAGGTCCCATCTGAAGCTTTTGGCCAAGGACAAACGGCTGTACAGCAGGATCGTTATCCATGCTGGTAGCATTGACACCCGGCGACGGCAATCGGAGGTCACTAAAATTAGCGTAGCTTCGGTGTGTAGGGCTGCCAAAAAGATGTCTGACTCTGTAATTTTTTCTGGTCCCCTGCCTGATCGTACCAGCGATGACATGTACAGCCGTGTGCTGTCGTTTCACCTTTGGTTGTCAAGGTGGTGTCCAGAAAACGATGTGGGCTACATTGATAACTGGGGGGGCTTCTGGGGAAAACCTAGACTGTTACGTAGAGACGGAATCCATCCCACCGCGGACGGAGCTTCGCTTCTTTCCAGGAACATTGATAGGGTTATCTCTAGTTCCCCATTGCCGTGACAACCCAGAGTCCAGCTCAGGGATCAGGGACTGCCACCCACCCACTATCCTATAGAGACAGTTTCCCGTCCACTGCCCAAAACTAATGAATTAAAAGTTAATGCTACTAGAGCAAAGTATAAAAATCTCATAAAGATAATTACAACTCCAACTGAACAGAAAAATAAATCAATTAAATGTGGTTTACTGAACGTAGGATCTCTCCCCTTAATTTGTGAAAATAATATTGATTTGTTTTGTCTTGCAGAGACATGGTTGCAGGAAGAGGACCATGTCACAATAGTCAACTCCCCCTAGCTACTTAAACTTTAGTGTCCCTCGAAGTACTGGTCGAGGAGGTGGTGTAGCCACCATCTTTTATTCAGATTTACTAATTAATCTCCAAAAAAATAATAATTACAGTTCCTTTGAGCATTTAATCTTTGGCCTTCCTCATACACATAACAAAGCAGTAAAGCTTTTTTTCGTGGTCTTATATCGTCCACCAGGCCCTTATTCTCAATTTTTAGATCAGATAGCAGATTTTCTATCTGACTTAGTTTTAAACACTGATAAAGTCATTATAGTCGGAGACTTCAATATTCATGTTGATAGTGAAAGTGATAGTCTAAATACAGCCAGATACGTTAATGTAAGCCAGGTAGAAAGTGTTAGTAGCTAGGTCTCCTAGTAGCTAGGAGACAGGTTAATGTTAGTAGCTATGCTGCTTTAGGCTAGGCTGTTGGAGGACATTATTAGGGTCTGTTCCTACTTTCTCTCCTACTTCTCCCCAACTGCATGATGTGCTGTCAATTCAAGCGCTAACCTGTTTTCTCTTAGTCTCTTCCTACAGTAAGTGCTCCTGACCCTCCCTGCTTGACGACCCTGACTAAGATGGCATTGCAGTGATGGAAAGTTCTCCACGTCCTGCAACAAACTTCTGCATCAGTTCTGTTGCTCTTTCTGTGTCTCTGTTCTGCGTCTCTGTTCTGTATTCTCCAAACCACAGACGGTCTCGGCAGATGACCGCTTGTGCTGAGCCTGGTTCTGCCGGAGGTTTCTTCCTGTTAAAAGGGAGTTTTTCCTTTCCACTGTCGCTTCGTGCTTGCTCAGTGTCAGGGATTGCTGAGAATTACACGACGCAATCTTCTGTGGTTCTCTAATTTCTACATTAAACATTGTATTGTAATAACTCTTCTTGTAAAGTGCCTTGAGATTACATCTGTTGTGAAACGGCACTATATAAATAAACTGAATTGAATTGAATATTCTTATAAATCCAGAATTTTCTGTGCATGAGGGATTTATAGTGTCCCTATCAGAATCTGGGATTGTTTGAGTTTCAGGGTTTTCTCTTTTTGCACTTTTGAACAATCGTGTTTCTTTGTGCTTAGCTTTACTTGTTCTCTGTTTCATGTCTTTATTTTTGTTTTAGTTGTTTAGTTATATCTGATTAAATTCCTTTGTTGTTGTTGTTGTTTTCCTTCTCACTGCTTATTGTTAGAATAATTTTTCCTTTTCCTGTTAGTTTTTACTCCTCCCCCTTGCTCCTGTAATGCCATCTCTCTCATTTGGCCTGCCACTATGCTTCCCTTACCAGCTGTCATCCACAAATTTTCCTCACCTCTGATTAGCACCTCAGTTTCCTTTGTCATTTCCACCTCTCCCGCAGTACTTAAACTCCTCTCACTTCTTCACAAATTGTTGGATTCTTCCATTTGCTCCATTCTCTCTGTCTCCTAGTTCTCTGTTTTGTTTCCGTCCTCTGCCAGTTATTTTACATGCATTCCAAGGCCTTTGTAAGTTATATGTATTTGTATAGTTTATTACTAAAGCAACTCATGCTATATGGATAGGATTATTGCACACAAAATAGAAACACTGAGCAACAGTAAGCTTTTAAAGCACTGAAATAACAGACACCATGTCTCATCTTACTGCTCTTTATTTGAATATTACCTGTGTTCCAAACCTATATCATGATGTGATTTCTACAATCAGAATCTATCCTCACAGAAAAACTAAAGCTATTGTAGCTGTATACAAAGTGCCCTCTGCTGGTAATAAATAAGGTAACAGGGATTATGTTACCACGTACCTCATGTCTGTATTCTTCAATCAAGATGTATATTGACTTTAGCTTCGTTCTTACCTGTGGAGGCAGCCACAGCACCAACCAGAGCAGGAGGGATTCCCAGAATACCAATCAGAAATGCTGCTGCAAAGCAAGTCAACTGGGCTGTGCTTGATGAACAGGCAGATAGTGTCCTCTGGTGAAAGCTTTGGAATGAAAGACTACCAAGAGCCTAAAAACAAGAGAGAGACGCAATGAAATGTACTTTAGACAAAAAAAGAAAGAAAGTCAAACAACAAAAACTGAAGAGGAGAACTCACATGCGCTGTGCTGGATCAGCTCAGTCAGAACAAAGCCTTATTGCAAAGTAACCCATAGGGAGCCAAATAATTATAATAAAAAGACTCCTGCTGAAAAGCCATTGGACAATAAATCTACAGACAAAACCCACTCCAAAGCCAGTGGTTCAGAATAAACTTCAGCCCTCTAAAGCTGACGGATTATCAGTGTAACCCAAAAGCTCCACCTGAGTCCAGTTCTGTCTGCCCACATCTGCTTTTATGACGTGCTGTATTTAAACAGGCCTCACATGGCAAGCTAAGTCTGCCAACTTACTGAGTAGTCTGTTTTTGATCAACATTGTTTATTTCACTATGTCTTTTTATACAAATCTGATCAGTACAAACATAACTATGGCATTTTGTTACTCCTATCCTGTCATCTTAACCACCTCTGGCAGCAGCAACTCATATTCTGCATTTATGTTTATCATTTTGATCACACAGGCCATCTGTCCCACCACTGAAGCTTGGCTAAAATTGGATTATTCAAATCTCAAATACAGCAGTGATTCCACAAGACGTGGGGCCTAGTCGGTTATGTGTTTTATCATCTAAAGTGTTGCAATGCTTACATGGGGAGGTCAAAACAGGAAGCGCATGAACAAAGAGAGACATTTTAACAATGGTGGAGTTTATCATGCCCTTAAAAGTTCTGCTATTGTGCTCTCAAACTTTTTTAGATTTGCAAAGATGTGTATGTAACATGTTCTTGATCACATCCATTGCTTTTCACCTCACTACATCAAGCTTTTGTGATCCTGTACCGACACCTTGGATGCGACACCATATGGGCAGAGGAGAAAGTGGTTCTTACCAAGGCAGTTTTATTTGTATAACACACTTTTAACAACAGGGTAATTCAATGTGCTATACATGAAAGCAAAAACAGCAACAAAGCATTAAAAACGCACACAAAGAACATATGACACATAAAAAACATTACTCAAAAGCAGACATGAATAGAGGATAACATAAAAAAGGCAATAAATCAAACACACACAACATATGATACCTGAAAACATTACATAAGGCATGTCTATGGAGATTATTTTTAAGCCTTGATGTAAAACAACTCCATGATCAGCAGCATTGCAGCTGTTCCATGCCTAGTTCTAATTTCAGGAATGTTGAGTAGACAGGAATTAGAGGATCCGAGTGGTCTGGGGCATTGTTATAGTGACAGTAGGTCTTTAACATACTTTGATACTGAGCCATTTAATGATTTATAAACTAAAATATCATTCTCTGAGCTACAGGGACCCAGTGCAGGAACTTTAGAAATTGGGTGATGTGCTATACTTTCTACATTCTAGTGAGGATGCGAACAGCAGCATTCTGGATAAGCTGCAGCTGTCTGATTGACTTTTTAGGTAGACCTGTGAAGACACTGTTACAGTAATCAAGCCAACTAAAGATCAAGGTTAGGCTATTATCGTTAACAAAAATGAACATAAGGAAAACTAGAAGTAAACAAACATGTTTGTTAACTGAAATAAAATGAGAATTTGCAGGAAAACGAAAACTAACAAAAACTGTAATGAGTGTTCATAAAACTAACTAAAACAAACTGAATTTAATGAGAAAAATGTGCTAAGCTTTGGCTTCATAAAGTGTCCCATAAAGTCTAGAAGAAATATTTCTGTCCCTTCCTGCCTACTGCGCATTGTCACCAGAAACAGATGCAATCATGCGTTGTGCCTTTCTGGTTACACAAATCGCCATGATAAAAAAAACAGAACAGGAAAGTTAAAATTGCATCTTCCCACTCCCTTTCAATACAAATAAAAGACGTCTTTGGATTGCAAGCTATCTGAATAAGTAAATGAAACGGTGATTAAACATGCAACAGTCTGCAGAAACAACTTCATAACAAGTGAGCTATGGCTAACAAACAAGCTAACATTGCTAACCAACACTGCTACTGCAAATAATAGCAATGAGAGCCAGAGTTGTGTAAGCTGGTGTACGTTGTGAATGTATCCACTGTGTTGATTAAAAAAAATCCCTCTCTAGTATCTGGTTGTTGGTGGATTTTACTCGCTGTACTGCATTATCCTGTAGGTCAAGTCATCTGTGTTGCTGCGGTCTGCCTAGTGTCATGCAAGCAATGGTTGAGAGAAAGAGCCAGAGTCCGATTTGGGATTACTTATAACTAGAATATTTGCCAAATGATCAAAAGCATCAAAGTCCTCATGGTATCTTGGCTTTTGTTTTGTTGTGTTGCCGGTCAGTGTTTTATTGAACTATAGCATTGTTGGGCTTTTTAATGCACAGGTGCTGTTATTGTGTTTACAGAACTTTGAACGTTGCGCTGCCATATATCTTTTATACTTGCCTGATTTGTATGGTGTTTAATCTGTCCCATGTCAATACATTTAAAAAAAAGCATAATAATTTTCTGAGATTTTGTTATATATTTCTTCTTTCTTCAGTCTTGCCCCGTTACACAACTTGTTTAACGAAAAGACTAAAACTGAAACTAAACAGAAACTAAACATTTTCAAAAAGTTCAAACTAAATTACGTAACAAACGGAAAAAAGTAATTAAACCTAAAATAGAATTGAGTCAAAATTATTATAAGTCAAAATTAAATAAAAACAAAAACTATTGAACATTTTAAAACCATTAAAACCCTGCTAAAGATACATGCATGGATGAGTTTTTCAAGGTCCTGTTGTGACATTAGTTATTTCGTCCTAGAAATATTCTTCAGGGGATGGAAGAATTACCTTTTTATTGCCTTTATGTGATCTTGGAGGTTAAGGTCTGAGTCTATCACTACACCTAGATTATGGGCCTGATCAGTAGTTTCTAGCTATATTAACTGAAGCTGCGTTCTGACTTTTGATTGTTCCTCTGTAGGTCCATAAATAATTACTTCAATTTTGTTTCTGTTGAGCTGGAGAAAGTTTTGGCATATCCGTCCATTGATTTGCTCAATGCAGAGTTTGGATAGGTTCAAAGTCACCTGGTGTCATAGTAACACAGAGCTGAGCATCATCGGCAATGTTATGGTACATAATCTTATTGGTTTTTATAACCTGGGCAAGCAGGAGCATGATAATTTCTGCACATGGGGATAGGATTAGGGGGAGGGGGTGTAAATGGGATCCTGTTTACACGTGTGGGAGGGGTGATATATGTGTGGTTGTTTCTATTCTGTAAGCACTTTTTTGTATGAAATGCTCTTTATGAATAAAGCTTGACTGATCGGTTGATATTACATAGGAGAGGCCTCAAGATTGAGCCCCGAGGAACCTCACATGGGTTTCTGTTCGGTTTGATGAAAAGTCTCTTGCTGAAACAAATTCTAAAAAAAAGTCCTTTTTTTAGGTAAGACTCAAAGCAACAAAGTACTGCACAAGTCCAACCCAGCTGTCCAATTGTTCCATTAATATATTATGACAGTGTCAAATACTGCACTGAGGTCCAAAAGAACCAGCAATGTGGTTCTACCGCAGTCTGTACTATGTGGATGTCACACAAAACTTTGACGAGTATAATTTCAGTGTAAACAAGACTAAAAAATATAAAAACAGTTGGTCATTGTAAGGAAGCTATTAAACTATTAAAACAAAGCTTTTTTCAACTATCTTTCACATGAATGGAAGATTTGCGATTGGCCTGTAGTTCTGCATTAAAGTGTCTTCCTGAAGGAGGACCCAAATGCCCAGTGACCTTTAGAGCTTTTATGGCCCATTTTATTAATAAATACAAAATCCTGGACAGGATACGGACAGGACTTGGACAAGACACGGATAGACGTGTTGAGACATAGGAGAAGTGCTCAGACGATATGCAACAACAAACAAACCAGCAGAGACATGAAGGAAAAGGGGAACATATATACTGGGAAGGGTAATTAGGAGACAAAGACCATCTAAGGACAGAGACAGAAAACAGCTGACTTCAATTAGACAAAACCCAGAGAGACAAGAAGGTGATGCAGACAGGGAGACAGGCACACCATGATATGTCCAATTTGTTGTTCTTTTGTTTGATAACTGTTGTTTTTAAAGCCTGGGGGGAGACAACTGACAAAATTGATTAGTTAAAGGAGCATGAGGCATAATTTGACACAAAATAAACATTCATGTGCAGTTTTTTAATGCTATTGGTTGAGCGATGTGCTAGAGGGTGACATGAGTCAACGCTGCTTGTGTGTTCAGGGCAGCTCAGCTTCAAACAGGAAGAAGACAGTTTCTACTCTCGGTTCATGACGTAAACGGGAAACTCAGAGGACACTGAAAGTGACACTAAGAAGAAACTGATGTAATGCGCCAACGTTCACTACAAAGTGTGTAAGCAGCTGTGTATTAATTTTAAAGAATTCAACTTTCATCCATTAGAGTGTTGCTGCCTGGACTAGCTGGCTGGTATGAACGCGGCTTAGTTTGTGCACGCTCCCGTGTCGGTCGCTGCAGTTACTTACAGCGCCAGCCACGTTGCTCGTCAGTTTTGTTTATTAATCCTGCCTCATGCTCCTTTAACTATTTGAATCACTTCAGGTCCAATGACAGGGAAAATTTTCTTAAGAAAGATATTGAGGCAACAAAAGGTTTGATTGGACCCAGTAACAGGAAGAACTTTCTTTCTTTAGAACAGCACTGGGCAGGATATGGAGGCAGCAAGAGGAGTAGATTAACTGGTTAATGATTTTATCAGTGTGTGCTTGGTTTACGTTTTAAATACAGACATTTTATCTACATTGGTATTAGGTAATTGGTATTAAATCACATTGGTAATGGGTTCAGTACTGACGTATACCTATCAGAATCTTTTCATTGCAAGCCCTGGTTGAATTTAGTTCAGGCGCAGTCACTGGAGGTTTAGTTGGTCTACACTGTTGTAAATAAAGTATGGGCATTATTAATGTTTCTGTTAATGATTTCAGAAAGAACAATTTCCTTGCGTCTTTCAAAGTTGAGCAAAATCTGTTCAATAGATTTATAGACATTTGTAGATCGTTGTAGATCTCATAGTGAACCTGGAGTCGAGTTTTCTGCAATTTTCTCTTGGCTCATCGACACTCCCTTTTTTCACTACATACCAGTGGATCGTTAGTCCATGGAGACTTCTTTCTACCGGAGACTACTTTCAATTCAGTTGATGCAATGGAATTAATGATGTCTGAATTTTTTGTGAGGGAGTTATCTACCAGCTTGTTTACTGAGCTGGAGTTGGGAGACAGGGGGGGATGCAGTGGGAGAGTAAATTTGTTAAAAGGCTTCAACTGAACTGTCCCCCAGAAAACACTTTAACAGTGGACTCACTGTGGCTAGATAGGTTAGCAGAGATGGGCATTTCAAAGCAAATGCAGAAATAGTCAAATAATGCAATATCAATTGGCATGTTTGTTGGATACAATCAAACCTTTGCTGATAAAAAATTCTAGAGTGTGTCCTCGATTGTATTTTGGCTGTTTGACATGCTCTTCTATGACCAGACATATAGACAGCATTATTAGACACTTATTAATACAATTTAACAGCAAAAGAAATGTTGATCTGGGGTTGAGTTGCACTTTAAAGTTTGGAACCAAGAGATTGCTGCTTTGGCAGTGGAAAACTAAAGAACTGATGCCCAGTCTGGCTCTTGCACCAAACCAGCACTGGAACCAACTCAGTGGAAAAGACCCCAAGAGTTGTCTTGGATTGTGGGGTTTATAATCTCTTATATTTCATGAAAGTGAGCATGTTCAAACTCCAATCAGAACCAAAAATAATGGAACTGAGCTGTAATCTAAAATCTTTAAAATGTAAAAACAATTAAATTAAAAGTTTGATTTTAAGTAATGGAATGATTTTTTAAATAGTTCATTAAAAATGTTTTGTCCATGACAAAAACGTAACTCATGTATAATGGTTAAAAAGATGGGTACAAATCAGGTGGGTAAAAATAGTTATAAATCAAGATAAGAAGAGAAAACAGATGGTATGAAGTATCTTAAAGGTTTTTCTTACATTTTAATTTGAAACTTTTTACTTTAAAATGTAAACAACAGTAAAACCCATCACCCAACGATGACAAAAAACTAGAATCAAGATAAACTGTCCCAGGAGTGGCCAAAATTATTCCAAGCGGGCAAAAGATATTTAAAATACTACAGGCCTCACTTGTCTTACTGTAGATAAAGTGAGTGTTTACGATTCAACAACTCATTACCAGTTATCGCAAATGCTTGATCGCAGCTGTTGCTTCAAAGAGTGGATATTAGGGGACTTTTCATTTTTTTCAAATAGGGCCAGGTTGTTTTAGATAGATTTTGGTTTGTTAAAAAGTTTATTTAATGTTTAAAATGTTCTTTTTGCATTATTCAAGTTATCTTTTGCTAGTACTGAAATTTGTTTGATAATTTGAAACATTTAGGTGTGGAAAAAAGGAAAAATAAAGAAATATGTAAAAGGATCAAATAGTTTTTCACAGCACAGACTATGCATAGGGTCTTTCACGCGATTATGATAAATTAATATATCAATATATTCATATTTCCAGTTCTAAAACCTAGAATATATTTTTTCTTCATCTAGACCAAAGAGTTACGCATAAACCAGCAATAATTTCCTATCTTTAAAATGTATCATGGGCAGCGAGGTGGGGGACAACAGGCATAAAAGCTCAATGAGGACAGGACTCAAACCCGGGGCAACCACGTAGAGGGGTGAGGCTTCTGCAGATGGAATGCCCAGACTAACCACTACACCACTCCACGATTTAGCTGTGTCTATCTGAGCATAAAACTGCTCCCATCTAAACACAGTTTTGCTGTAAGAAGTGTTGTAAACTGTCAGGCTAGATACTAAGATTTATCTTCAAACATATTTCAGTGTAACTGATGTTGATATAACTATCTTAGGAAACATATGGCTCTAGAAGTGAGGGAGAGGGTGGAGTTCAATATCTCACTGAGTTACAAAAATCAGCTGCAGAATAGCCTTCTATTAGCCAGGCTGAAAAAGGACGAAACCCTTTCACAATTGGTCCTAGTACACTTCATAAGAACTTCTCAAAATTGTGGCAGTTGATGAAATAAAAACCATATTTTAAAGAGATAAAATATACTGACCAGCTTACCAGCATTAAGAAGTCATCAATCCACTTCCAGACACTATCTTTATCCACGCTTCCAACCCAAGGCTCTTGAAA
This sequence comes from Apricaphanius iberus, assembly GCA_028564705.1. Lineage (NCBI taxonomy): Eukaryota > Metazoa > Chordata > Actinopteri > Cyprinodontiformes > Aphaniidae > Apricaphanius > Apricaphanius iberus. The sequence goes on from JAPXFQ010001773.1 coordinate 553,758, forward strand.
TGTGTGGTTGAAAGCCGTCTCAGCAATGTTCACAGATGTTTTGTTCAATAGAAGGAAGGGTACACACAGCCACTGTTCACAGATCAACACACAATTAGACAACAGGCATCAGCTGAGAGCCGCAGGAAAGAACATGAGTTGACAAGAGACTTCATAACATGGACGTGTTTGTGAAATTCTCCAAACGTTAAGGAGTCATACTACTCAGAAATTTGAACACCAACTCTTACAAACCACCCCAGTTTGTTAAAAAATGAAACAGCACACAAGCTTCAGTGGACTACAGCAAAGAGTTATTAATAAAGAAACTACATTAAATGACTAAATAGAATAAAAAAGCCTAAAAAACGATTCAAAACTCATTAATTAAATGCTGTAGAAAACATCTCTCAGATACTGTATTGTAAATGGTGGTGTGTGTAGAAAATAACTCTCCCACTCACCAAACTGAGGAATGCAAGGGCGAGCTGGATGACGTCAGTATAGGCTACTGAATAAAGACCTCCTAACAGAGTGTATATAATAGCAACAGCTGCCGAGATCCACACAGAGTAGCCAAAGTGTAAGTCCAGTATAACGCTCATAGTTGCTCCTGTTTTAGAAACACACACGTTAGAGACACTAAGGCCTCCGCTAACATTCAGTCTGAAAAGCTTCTGTGTGTTCTCATTGCTAAGTAATTAAGTTTTCATAACCTTTGTACTTTTCGAATTTTGTAACGATCCATCCAAAAACCTTAATGTATCTCATTAGGAATTTACATGACTGACAAAAATAATTGCATAATTCTGAACTAGGAGGAAAGAGATACAGAGTTTTAAAGAGCAGTTACGGACACAAATTTTTTCAATCAGAATCTGCTTTATTTGCCAAGTTTGAGCACACAAACAAGAAATTTGACTTCAGTGACATTTTTTCTGAATGTAGATAAATTATAAATATAAATATTTGGAACTTGGTGGGAAATAAAAAATGAATAATATTAGTAGTATATTACTCTTTTTAGCTCCTTTTAGATCCTCTCAGTTGAACTGATTGTTTGCTGCATTTTAACCCACCATATTTTGTAGCCGAACCAAGGCACAACATTTTGATTGTGCACAGGACAGACTGAATAATTAAAGCAGGAATGATAATGAGTAGCTCCTGTGACAGATTATACTTATTGAGTTGATGGAGGACATACAGTTTTAACTGAGCCTTGTTCTAAAGACTGTCTTTTAGTAGCAGGCAATATAAAAGGTACGAGGTAGAAATGATATAGATTTAGCCAAAGTAGAGATTTGATTATACCACCATACTGCGGTTATACATTTTGATGATATCAAGCTGTGCCTATACCTACTTGGTACGCAGGGATTCAAGGTTCAGTGTTTGTGTTCACACTAGATATTGAACGTTTAAAATTTGTTTTGCATTTAACGAAAAAGAAAACAGTTGAATTAAAACATGTTTAATTCAAATGTATGCATACTTCTTTTTGTGCAATATTAACTGTTTAGATAAGTAACCAGGAAATGACACAATTTTGAACTTTATTTTCAATATACCTAGCTTTAAATTTATTTATTTAAAATAATTATGTTAAAACTATTTTTTGTTTCTTTTCTTAAAATAGAAATGATCAGTCTATTTAGGAGCTGACCTAAATTCAACAAACATTCCACTAAATATAAACTGTAAAATAAGATGTTAGTCTCTGAGTGGGCTGAACAATCTCTGAACTATGGAAGCCCAAGTAGTGCATCGTGGAAAAAAAAAATCTTTCTAATTTTCCAGAAATTAAATCTTCATAAACAAGAAATTCGATCAATCAGTCAAATCAGTTTATCAATCGGCCCTATGCAGTAATATATAAATTTGCCTCGATATAAATATCCAATGTCTGGGATGGACTGGCGACCTGTCCAAGATGTACCTCGCCTCACATCCAATGGCTGCTGGAGAAAGGCATCAGCCCCCAGCGACCCTTCAAGGAGCAGTGGCATAGATGGATGGATATCCATTATTTATATTCGTATTATGGTCAAAAAACAATATTTACTAATATCATATATATATTTCATTCTTTCAACACTGGGAAAAGTTATTGCACCACTGTCTATCATAAAATTTCAAATAAACACAATGAAATTTATGGTTTTAACTAGGGATGCACCGATACCGATACTGGTATCGGCCCCGGTATCGGTTAAACTTAACCGATACCATGAACCGATACTCAAAATGGGGGAAATCTGCAACAAATTCACCAAAAAGGATAAATTTTTCACTTGAAATTTTATTTTTGTGGTAATTTTATATTTTACATCTGTTATTTTGTCTTAGTTATGTTTAGTTTGTAAAGTCTGGTGCCTTTAATCCCTGTGGCCAAGCAGCCAGGGCACATGATCTATCGGAGCCATAGTGACAGGACCTCCACACTGTCACAAATAGTATCGGATCGGTATCGGGTATCGACAGATGTGCAAAATCCAGCCATCGGTATCGGTATCGGGGCTGAAAAAGTCGGATCGGTGCATTCCTAGTTTTAACACAGGGAAGTGGGAAAATAGTTCAAGGGGTACAGATATGTCCCTGAGGTGCCACATACTTACCCAGTCCTAGAAGAGTGCAGGATACCCACAGCACATCCACCAACACACATGGCAGCACGAGAGCCCCACTCAGCACTCGGCCGTACTTTTCCTGGAAAGGGTCCATCATAGTGACATATTTCTTTTCCCTCATTGGCTTGGCAAAGAAAAACCCACCTATTGCATGGGTTGAAATACATCCATTGTTCATTGTATTCATTCAGTAATAGCTAAATAAAAGGTTTAATGGAAAGGCTTTGATCGGCCCAAACAGCACAGACACATATGTTTGACATTAAGATCCTCTTTCCTCTGCGGTCTTACCAATAATGAAGGAAACTGAATACTGTATAGGCATCAGAGCCCAAATCAAGCCCATTTGAGGAGTGTACACAGCTTCAGCAACACCCAGGATAAATCCGCCTCCAACCCATGTGGCTGCACAAGCACAACAAGCACAAATTATGCAGTAGTCTGTGCAAAAGTCAGAAATCAATATTTCTAAAACCAGATTGTCCTGTAAAGGCTAGTTAGCACATTTCTGATGCATGCTAGTATGGATGCAACTGGTAGAATATGGACTTCCATTAGTATGTTTACATTTCCTTATCAAGGTCATGGGATTAAAAAACATTATATGAATTAAATTATGAATTTGAAACATTATTCTGCCTGTTATTTGGATAATTACACAACAATAAATTAGAAGTCGATTGACAAATTCTAATTCCTTTGTGGATTTTTTTCTAATCTACTCATCTTCAAAATGCACAAACAAGCTCCAATACAATATCACAAAAATTCAGTTAAATATCAGCCTATAATTTAAAGCAAGTGAAAACAAGCAGCCATAAACAAGGTGGTAGTGGTTGGTTTTTAAACATAGTTCTGATGTCAGTTCTCAACCTTTGATGGAAAAAAATGGTATGGATGTTCAAAAACATCCTAGGAACCACCAATGTGCAAAGCAAGGGAAATGTATTTGTAAAACAAACTTTCAGCTACAATATGAATGTGTGTGTGAACGGGTGAATGACTGAATGTAGAGTAAAGCGCTTTGCAGTTCTGTGGCTGAAAAAGCATTATACCAATGCAGGCCATTTACCATTTAAGAGGCAATTCATGGTGCTTTACATGAAATTGACAAAAAATAAAAGCAAAAATAAAACAATACAGAAAACCACATTGAAGACATAAGAAACATTAAAAAAGACCACTGTCATGACATTTAATTTATTATTAATCAATTAATCAAAGGCACTGCTAAACAGATTGGTTTTTGTTCTTGATTTAAACGAACTCAGTGTTTTATCAGCTTTGCAGTCATCTAAGAGGAGCATAGAAACTGAAAGCTGCTTCTCCATGTTTGATTCTGATTGGATGCCGAGCAGGCTGGAATTAAGCTTGGATTATGCTTGCTGCGTCTGCGAGGTCCGCACGGCTCCAAATTACGTCATTTCATTAACCACGCCTCTCCGCGCGGCCTCCTCCCGCCCCAATATTTTCGCACCGCGCACCTAGGAAAATTTGTAACTACACGGTGGGTCCCGCGCGGAAACACATGGCGGACTGACAAGAGCTCATAATGCCGGAGGTTCGTAAATAGACATCTTTATGATTCGGCCGATAGAGAGCACTGTGATCAACTGTGTTTTAATGGAAGAGAGGACAGTCTCCTTTTTCGTCTTTTTTCCTAAGTAAACAGCATAAAACTTCTGCTTTGTTTAAGCTCATGGGTGTCACCATCTTGTAAACAACAGTGATTACTACTTCTACTATGGTGTAGTGTTGTATGCATGCCGTAGAGCCCTACGCCGCCCCCTACAGTCATCAAGAATATTGGCTCTCAGCAGGGACAAGCTGCAGAAAGTATAAACGCTGCTCAAAGGCGTCTCGGCCGGTTCTGCACGTCTCGTTTCCGCGCGGAATGTTCATGTGACAAGCATAAACCAAGAGGACCTGAGTGGTATGTGGGGTTGGTATGGTGACAATAGATCTTCAACATACTTTGGTGCTAAGCCATTGAATGATTTCTAAAATAAGTATTTTGAAGTTTATTCTCTGAGCTACAGGGAGTGCTGATGTCCTCTATTCTCCTAGTCCTAGTGAAGACGGAAATCATAAATTGGAAAACAATGGAAGACGAGTCTTACACCCTGTCTGCATGTAGCTGGGTATCTCCCAAAATAGAGATATTTTTCTACAGTTTGGCATCCACACGTAAACGGAGATTTTCGACATCAAAAACTACGGCCAAAGTGGAGATTTGCGTTTTCTCCGTTTTCAGTATCTGCGTCTGGACGGCCCAAAAGTTTTAAGAACCGCAACGTCACTATCAGTAACAAAATATGCTCATACATCACATGTGCGACCTGTGTTTACATTCAAATACATTTATGCCCACAGAGCTGTGTTGGTATCATCCATTGTTAAAGCGTGCTTTATTTGTTTGCTTTTACAAGTTGTATGACTGCTGCGAGATGAATCTTCGTTTTGAAAAAACCCAGGCTACGTGTGGACATGGCCTTAATGTCTACAGTGAAGCAAGCATGGACTGAGAGGGGGCAGGCAAAGAAAAGATTCCTTAAAGCCTTTAATTGCAACTTCCCACACGGAGAAAAGTTATAGATTAGACAAAAAAACCCTGATTGTTCTGGTTACAGTGATTAAAAAGGAATCAAGATAAGACTAAATCTAAAAACATAGCCGCTACTGTTTAATCTCTTCGTAGCATTATGCTGCAATTGAACTTGTCCCTAAATGATACCTAAATATTTATTCAGACTGGAAGTAATGTGATCATTCTGTATTGCTGACTTGAATTTGACAGAATGTGTGTTGATTAGGACCTTCTAACCTTAAAGCATCATGGAGCTTATCATCAAATATAAATAGTCAAAATACCAGCGGAAACTATTTTAAGAATTTACTGATTGCTGTAATGCCAATAAATATGTTTTACTGATTATTAAGAAGGGCCTAGATAAATTTTAACACACCATGTTCAATAAAAGGTAAATAAAAACTGATTTTTTCATACTTGATGCTCCTTTTATATCATATTATGGGAGACAACTGTATAATTTCCTATTAAAAAAAATATTGGTTAAATGTACGATATTTCTTATCTAAAATTGGCAGGGGTATGTGCTGGCAACTTTGACACAATTGGGTTTTGGGACAGGACAAATATGGCTTAAAGTGAATAAGCCTAGTTTATACTTCTTAGCACCCCCTGCTGTGATGGTGGAGAATGCTTTGCAACACTGAAACACCAACAGACAGTTATAAACGTAAAACGTCTCAGTCAGTATGTCTGTGTTTGGATGCAAATTTGCTGACAGAGAGGTATAAACTAGGCTTTAGTGCAGGTCTTTTTATTATGTTCCAGTTTTAGCTTTCAAAGCTTCATATCTGTCTGTTGCGTGATCCTACCCTGGCCAGTTTAGCAACTGTCCCTAAAGGTCCTTTAGTGTTTTACATTTTCTCTTTTTGCCTCCGGTTCCTTTATATCTTATTTCATGTGATTTAATATACATTAAGGACCTTTTGTGTTGTCATACATAAAACATTTATTTAAACAGTGGAACTGTGCTGTGCTTCACACAACCACCCACCTGTCATGGTGAAAATCCCAACCACAAGGCTGATATTCCTGTCTCCGAGCAACACCACCTCAGTCCTGTCTCCAGTGCTTTTCCTTTCGACTCTCCTGGACTTTTGGGCCGCCCAAACTCCTGTGCCCAGGATCAGGAGGTAGAACAGCACCATTGCAACCACACCAGGGACGTTCAGGGTCATGGCGATCGGCTGTCATGGACCAAACTGGCAGGTGGATGGAAAAGCTGGGAAACAAAATACAAATAATGTACAGTGTGTGCAAGGACAAAGGTCAAAAACACAGATAGGTAGTCAAAATCTGTGTGTTGGAATGGATTTTACTGGCATGCTTTGAACCTCAAAAAGAAAAGGCAAAAGGCAAAGTTCATCTGTGTAATTCCAGGGAGGGCTTTTCAGAGAATAAAAAAGTATCACACACTTGATTTGATATTTTGGTTAACACAGCTTATGTAAGAAAAAAAGGAAGAAAAAGGAGCCATAGTCTTTCATCTGAACTTATTGTTGTTGGTTTAATGTCAGTTTGTTTCATTTTCATTCAGTAAAATAGTGAAAAAAAATGTTTTTTTCTGTTGTGTTAACAGGTAATGCTTTAATTATATTTAAAATAAAACTTACAATATTAAATTCCCCAACAATATATTCTCAGATAAAAAAGCTAAAAAATAAACTTTAATATTTTTCCTTATTAAATTATTATCAGAACTTGTCACTCGTAAACAAGTCATACTGTGCAGTTTCAACAAATCATAATTTTATTTTACCAATTTAGCCTAGGGGGAACAGATCGAGAGAGAATCGTCAGACAGTGTTTCCCCCTGATGAGGTGCCTAAAGCCTAGTTTATACTTCTCTGACAACAACTTTGCACCCACACGCAGACGTATTGATGTATTTTTCCCTTATAGTACTCAGTTTCTTTCTCTCCATTCTCCGTAGATTTTTCTGTGTTGCAAAGCAATTACCAACCAGGTGCTAACTTTTTATGGCGGGTCTGCCTATCATTGCATCATAGTTTTTGGTTAATTAGAGTTTTTTTCTTCAGCTTGTGACACTAAAATAGCCAGCACAAGCAGTTTGATGTTTAGTTAATCACACTGCGCCTGGAACGTAGGGCTGTAATCAACCAAGGAAATGGTTGGTTGACCAAGACTATGGCACATGTAGCGATTAGTCGACCCAAAAAAAAAAAGAAAAAAAAAAAATTAAATTATAAAATTACAAAAGACTGTTTATTTTTTTTGGCCGAATCCTGTATTAATTCATGCTGAGGGACTCTTTGCTGGTCCTGTTTTTCTTTTAGCCCCGTTTTTGCTTTGCTCCCCTTTTAAAAATGTCCAACAAGGCGACGTGCAGCGCCCACCATGCGAGACACGGGGTCTTGCTGTAGTGCGCATAGTTGCAATGTGTGCCCTGCGCACCGAACCAGCTGCACTTCAGGCCACTGACCCGATTGCTTCAAATAATCCACAGACAGGACCATATTTGAAGCATTATCAGTGACAACTGCAACTCGCAATTCTTCAGGGATGCGAAACCCGTCTGCAACTTCAGTCAGTCGTGCCGCGATATTCGCCCCCATATGTGCCTCTTCAATTTGCATTGTTTGAAACACAATACTTTGCATCTTCCAATCTGCACTTATGCAGATTGGATGCAAATGAGAGGTTACACATGTGTATATGTGAGCTTACACTAGTCTCTCATTTAAACTAGTTTAAGCTCACATATACACATGAGTAACCTCTCATTTAAACGAGGTTAAGCTCACATATACACATGTATAACCTCTCAAATACAATACCGTTATCACATATTCAGACGAATGTAGGGTGTCTTGTATGTATGTGCAAGGGGTGTTAGTAGTACGTATGTGTGGATTTTCACTAGTTTATATATGAGATATTACTCATGCATGTGTGGGAGAGCTGACTTTATGTGTATATGCAAGTTATTATAGTAGTATATGCATGATTTCAGAGGTGTGTGTGAGAGTTAAAAATGCATTTTGTCCTATACGGCCCCTCATATAAATCACACTGCGCCATGAATGCCTACTTATTTGCCCATTCTCCCAATATTTAGCGTCTTCTTACAGACTGCATATTCATCAATGGCAAAAGCGCTAAATGGATTGCGTCCATCTTGCTGTGGGTTTAACAGACACAATGCACTGCGACATTTTGATACAGCCTTAGCCTGTTTTTGTGAAGCTGTGTGGTTTGCTCAGGTTTTAACAAGCGCAAACCGTTGATAAATAGGGCCCTTGGCTATACCTCCACACCATGGTAATGCATTTTAATGACGTCACGACGCTGTGCCTTCATACGTGGTGAAAAATTTAGTGTTATGATTTATCCGTACTTTGTATTCAACTTTGACGCATGTTTACTTAATGCTGTAGTCTTAGTTTGAAAGTTAGGCTTACTAGTGACGCCTTTACCCAAGTCATGGTCAGAGTGTTGTGATAATGATAGTTCACATCCTGCGTTACCATGGAGATGGCTCTTCTGACTGGGCCTCCTGGAAGGTCTACAAATTTCACAGCTTTCTAATCAAGGAGAAAGGCGCCGTCAAGTCCCTTATTTTCACCCTGAGAATAGTACTTTATCAGTAGGGTAGATAGACGCAAGGTTACTAGAAATAATACAAGCTTGTTGTTGTAAAATTGAGACAGGTCAGTATTCTGCATTTTCTGTGATGTGATGCTGTCCTCCTGATTGATCAATCCGAATTGCAATAAAACCTCCAAACGTTAACGGAATTATCTTTCATCCTTTGGTCAAAGTTTTCTTCCATAACACTTTGTCCCAGGTATGCAAGGATTTGTCTACATATTAGATGTTGAAAGTTTGCTGTTTTTCATTTAACGGAAGAGAAACCTGTTGAACTTGAACTGCGTTTACTTCAAATATATGTAGGTTTCTTATTGTGCGATATACAGTAAGTAATCATGAAAGCAGACAATTTTTAACTTTATTTAGCTTTTATTTTATTCAAAACATCTTCATCTTTATTGATGTGAGAAATTTTGTGTTGCATTATTTTAGAAAAAGAATTTAATATTTTTTTTGAATGCATTTTGCACAATAAATGTTATTTAGATGGAATTCTAAACCCTTTTGAAATTGTTCTGCTGCAATTCCCCTGTAATGTGTCTGGAAAGTGAGAATGTTCATAAGCAGACACTTGAGATATCTAGAGAAAAAGAAAGAATACACTGCAATACATATCGTTACCGCACATGCTTTAGAACATATTGCAATGTAGATTTGAAACCATATTGCCCAGCCCTACCGCAGGTAAATTTCAACCTTGAACAGGTATCGAGGAAAGTGGCAACAGTCAAATACCTCCAAGTCCTAAAAAGCAACCTCAATGGCAAGAAATAGTCCAAGGCAATAAACAGCTAAGCCCTGCCAGTGATCAGATTCCCTGTGGGAATAATAAGGTGGCCAAAAGATGTCTGATTGAGATGTATAGACATGAAAGCTCCTCACCATGCAAAGCAGCTTCCATTCCAAATCCAGCACCCTGAGACTGTATGCAAGCCGTAGGGAAGGAGGCCAAGGACTAATGAGCATGAAAGCCACCCTCCAGGATGAAACATCCAAGCTCCATGAGTACATCAAGGAGAAGGCTTCAACTTATGACATACTGCTAACAAATCTTAAACATTCATGTACAATTAAAGTACAAACCTAACTTACAGGCAATGTGGAAATAATGTGCTTCACTTATGATGACTAGTATGCAGTGAACCTTACAAGTATAGATGATTTAAAACGATCATTTCTGTGTGTGTGTTTAATTTCTTAATTTCTTTTTTCAGTGTTACATAAAGTAAACCTACACATCTGCAGTGCATAATTGAAACAGTAATTACATGTTTAACTATAGTAGGCTACCTGTTTAGGTGGGTGATTGCAAAACCTTTTTTATTTCATCTACTACACATGTAAAGTGCAGACTGGAACATTTTCCCAGTGTAGTAGTACATTGAGAATTTCAGTTTCTGCGATTTGAGCGCTGGCGATTGCAGCCAGATATAATTATTTGTTAGAGGAAAGAAACAGGAAAAAGTTGTGTGTGAGAAAATGTGAACCATTTGTTTTTTACTTTTTACTCTTACATCAGTAGGCAGCCAAAAATAACTGTTGGTATTTTGTGTTATTTGGGTGGTGGTGGTCTGGGATGATATCAAACTCTTGTCCCAGTCCACCCTCTGGCTACCAGAGATCCTTCCTGACCACAGCATCAACAACGGTTCTTTAAAGATGCTTTGAAATCAGTTACGGCAACATTTAATGTAATCTTGGCATAAAATCTTTTATTTTTGAATATAAATTAATTTTGTGTAATTTCACACAATGGAACTCAGGAGGAGCGAATTAGACTAATGGTTTATTAAGTTTCCCTCATCTTGCACCAGTTTCGCAAGTAGCGTAAAGGAGCCAGTCATGAAAGAACTCGCTAATCTACATCGCACATTTAAATGAGCAGTGTTAGTGCAGAAGCTGCTCTTATGGAAAATTCCACATCAGTAGCAATGCACAATAAAAACGGAGCTTTACATACCGCTGTCTGTTGCCTCTTAATTTCAAACACAGCAACTTCCACTGACATGATTTTGAACCCCAAACAGGGTACGTTCATTAATTAAATATTACGTCTGCAGCGTTATCTTTCAGCAACCTTAGAGTCGGATTCTAATGAACGTGAAGCAGTAGAAGGATTCGGGAGCGCGCCCGCTATGGTCTGCGTTGTAACAAGAAGTGTCAATTAGTCAAAAACGGACCCAGCAGGAGCGCACGCTGAAAGTGAAAGTCAGCGTCGATCGTTTAAATGTGACTTGTGTTTAATTTTGTCCACTAATTACACATTAAAAAAATAACACTTTTTAAAATGTAGCGCGTTAGAAGTATGGGAACAAAGAACAAGAAAAGGACATGCACAGAGGAGAAAATTGCAAACTTACGTTCAGGTGCTATGGAACAGGAGATAAAGTACTGCTGAAGTCCTTCAGGTTGCTGAATGCCCCATTGCTAAATACATTTTAATTCAGCGTATAACATCTGGTCCTTATGCAGGAAACGCCCATGTTGGCTTGCGATATTTTACAGGCAAACTGAGGAAGTTAGTGTGGAAAATTTCCGTCTCCTATCGATTCTCATAAGTGGATGGTTTTTTTGAAACTTTTTTTTTCCTTTTGTTTTTAAGAGAGCCGTGGATACTTAAAAGTCATCGAAAAAAGAGGAGCAATGTACCTGGATTATTCGCCATTGCACTTAATGCATGTGAAAAAAGATATTTAGGCTTTTATCCAAGGAGTTAAAAATGTTCACGTTGGTAGAAAACATAAGATATTTGTAGAAAAAAAGTTTTATTTTGAATTTAAGGCAGTGGAAAATTTTGTACTCTCTCGTGCCCAGTCAATAAATTACAATGGTCCTGGACCACTCCCCACTTTTTAATTTATGTCTGACTTCCTATTGAAATGTCCTTGAGCTATTGTCCATGATACCTAAATGTCTTTTGTTTTTTTTTACTGGTAACTTTGTCCAATTATAGTTTTTTTTTTTTTTTTTTTGCTTTTTTCAGTCCCCCTGACTTTCTTAAGGAATATTCCATTGTTTGTCAAACCATAACTCAGTCATTTATGAGTCATACATGTTAAGCATGCTCTAAAAGGTGACGTAAACTTGCAAATAACTTATATTTAGTCTACATTTATAACCTTGGCTACTGTGATACCAGCAGATCCAGAATTTTTTTTTTAATTTACTTTAATTTCTGTAGTTAAACACATAACTTGTTGACACCGAATGGGTCGATAGCTGAAAACTGTAATAATCGACTCTTGTCATGAATTCTCAATTGAATTATTTTTTTTAGGGCTGCACAATATAGCCTATTACAAATTTATGGTAATCCCAAAATCACTGTTGGTAATATTTATATTTAAGAACTGCCTGCCTACAATACATGTTAACTAAATATTAACCATGCATTCGTGAACTTTATTGCAATATGTGTGGTGACTCTTGTTTAATGAAGCATATAAAGTTTTGAAAGATTAAGGTTTGGTAAGGTGGTAAAGTGATCAAAAAAGAAGTTGGTTGTTTCAGTGACACCAAAGCAGATTTCAGTTGTTCAGTTGAGTTAATAAGAGAACATTGCTGTCGAGACAGAAGTACTTAAATCGTATTTTTTCCCCACAGGAGCTGGGTATAATAGGCTGCACGGCTCAATTGGTTACACTTTTGCCTTACACTGGTAAAAAGATTCAACTACTAGTCCAAGATCTTTCCGTATGGAGTTTATTTCCTCCCTGTGCATGCATGTTTCTGGGTATTCTGAAAAATGAGTTACTTTTAATTGGCCTTAAGTGTTATTGTGTGTTGTGTGTGTGCATGTTTGTTTCTCATCTGTGTGTCTGTGTTGTTCTGTGATGGACTGACAACCTGGCCAGGGTGCAACCAGCCTCTAACCACTGGAGAAAAGCACTGCAAGAATAAGCAGGAATAGAGAGTAGTTAGATAAACTATTGTATCTTGAGTGTCTGTCCTATGAACCCAAATCAGAAAGACGTTTTTAACTATTTATAGCAAGTCATATTGTTTTTTTAATATTCATCAGTTTGATCACATATCATGTTTTCCCAAAATTGTGCACTCAAATTCTGGCCTTTGTTTTGGGCATTCTAAAGATTCAATATTATTGAATCTAAACCAATGCAGTGCATTCCTTGCTGTATGCATACAGCTGCTATCACAGCTTCACCTCTCTTTCAAGTCTTGCATTGACTCTAAAAAAATCTTCTTAAAAAAATAACCCTGAATTTAACTCCATCCATCTTTTCTTTAACTCTTGCCATCTTTTCTGTGTATGCAGAAGACAAGCTTCTCCTCAGCATGATGCTGCCTGAAGCCTCAATTGTTTTTACTCTCAGCTTAGGAGGATAATGACATTTTGGTAGGTTTGCAGATGTAAAAACCAAGGAACAGAAAACTGACAAATGTTTTCTAGCAAACCTTTGAGACACTCACAGATCACCTGCATGTAAACTGAGATTACATTCAACACTCAACTTCTCTTTAAGATTAGGCTTTAAACCTTCCTTTTTGATAAAGTTTATAGTTAGAATGGGTTAGGTTATCCTCAGCTACTTTTGTAGTTATGCTGCTATAGGCTTAGACTGTTGGAGGTAAGACTGACCACCTTTCTTTACTCTTCTACTTTTCTATTCTACTACTCTCCAGATATATTTTTTCTACTATTATTGCAATTGTTAACCCTGTTTTCTCTCAGTGTTTTACTCCCCGTAGAAGCTCCACCCCATCTGGTTATCCTGCTCAAATATGATGCTTGCTGGATGGGGAACATGGGTCCAGATGATGCTCAAAGTGACCGAGCATCCTCCATGCTGTCTCTTCTTTTAAGCAGATCTGTGAGGACACTGTTGCATGAATCAAGCTGACTAAAGATAAGTGCAAAGATAAGTAAGGTCCTGCTGCAATATGTTTTTCAGGAGATAGAAGGCTGATCTTATTGATTTCATGTGACCTTGGAGGTTCAGGTCCATGTTTATTACAACACTTATTGTAGACCTGATCAGTGGTTTCTAGCTCTGTAAAATAAAGTCATGTGCTCACTCTTAATCAATCCTCTTGAGCTTAAAAAAATAACTTGAGTTTTGTTTCTCTTTAACTGGAGACAATTATGGGACATCCAGCTATAGATTTACTTGATGTGTGCACTTAGGGTTTGGATGGATTCAAAGTCACCAGGTAAGGTTGTAATGTAAAGCTGAAAATCATCTACATAGTTATGGTAACTAATCTTATTGGTTGATTTTGTCTAGGTTAGTGGTACCATAGAGATATTGAATGGAAGAAGCAGTAGGATGGAGCCCTGGGGGACCCCACATGTGATTTCTATCTGTTCTAATGAAAAATTGCCTTTCCAATTCAGTTCAGTTCAATTCAATACATTATATTTATATAGTGCCAATTCACAACAGATGTAGTCTCAAGGCATTTTACAAGAAAAGTCATTTCAATTTAAACATACATACATTCCAATCAGATTTAGAAAAATCCTATTAAAGAGTTCCAAGCAGATTGCATCTAGTCATTAACTTGCAGTTTCGCCTGTTGATGCAGAGTCCAATCAGAGCAATTCTCAGCAATCCCTCAGTCTGAGAAAGCATGTAGCGACGGTGGATAGTCGTGATGCAGAATGATTTCTTGTTGTCTCGGTCAATAGACAAGGGAGCTACTTTGGTGTGTGTGGGTGTGTTTGTGTGTGTGTGCGTGTGTGTGTTAGGTGGGGGTTTTAATGGAGACTTTTCAGAGTGGCCCCAAAAATCAATACTTTTCCTTCTAGACTAAAAGTTTCAAAAGACATTGTTTATTTACATATCTTTGATGACAACAATAAAACATTTAGTAATTGTGAAGAGGAGCTAATAGAATAGTATCCAAACTATTTTATGGGTAAAAAGGAAATGTGTTATAATGTAAAAAGAAAAACAAGCTGCATGCTAAAGTAGTTACAGAAAAAAATTATTGGGAGAAAAAAAACCAAGCTAGAACTAATTAGAATACTGAAAAGTTGGAGTCCCACATAGAACTTTAGCTATAAAAAAACAACCTTGGAATGTTTAAATCGTCAAAAGGAACCTTTAAAATGAAAATTTTATCTGCTGCCATCAGAGGTTGAAAATGTAAAGTAAAATCAGTAAGAATTCACAGAAAATTTTGAATAGTTAAAACTATAACAGGACTCCTCTAAAGAAAAAAATGGAACAATAAAGATGAACAGAAGCTGGAGTGGTAGATGTAGTTAAGAAACTACCTTCTAAAGGCAAATATTTAAAATGTCCCATTTTAAAATTGATAATCCCCAACAAATCCTCCAAAAAGCATAAATCTTTTCTTAACAGCTAGAGTTGATGGTTTAAGGAATACACATATCATGCAATAATTTATGCACTTGAATAATTTTTGTTCATAATTTCATGAATAATTTTTGCTGTGTTGTTTAAAGGTGTGGCAGTGAGCTCATCTGAACAGTAGAACCTACACACTCTTAAAAAAGATTTTTACAACAATACTTAGATATTAAAAAGCTGAAGCATCTGGTAAACGTTTAAAGTCTTTTGACACTGGAGTCTCTGGCTGAAAGTAAGGTTAGAACTAGTTTGCCTTTGAAGGAGCAACGTTTTTAATAGCTTGCCATATTTGTTTAAAAAAACAAGAAATCCTTTAATAAAGCTAAATACGTTTTTAAAAATGTAAAAGCTACAAATATCTTTGCGGTCATCTACTGAAGGAGCTGAATGTTTTCAAAATTGAATGGTTACAGTATCACATAGACTGCAGAAGTAGTTGCATGGAAACTTACACAGGTGAACGGTTTTTAGCACTCACACAATTAAAAGTTGTTCCGTTTCCCTGGTAAGTAACAAGCTGTTGGTTCTATGTTACAGACAGGAAGTTTTGGTGGATCTCTTTGGGAATTCAAAACTAAGTTGTGAACCATAGCAAAAAGTAGTGTTGAAGCCCTCTCCGGTCTTTACTGTAGGTGCATGTAGGCAAATCCAAATGAAACTTGCCAGAACTAACACAAATAAGCTGAATAACAACAGCAAAGAGTTTAAAAACATTGGCCTTTTTTCTGAGCCATACATCTCTTGATGGTTCTCTGTGTTTCCGTTTGTTGCTCTGACATCACCAAACCACTTGGCTGGGAAACAATAATTTGAGTTTAAAACGAAAATTTGAACTAATTATGAATTACCAATAGATTTTGTAAAAGGTGGACGAGTCCTACAGTGGCAGAATAATGTCATACACTTTATGAAATACTTTGACATGT
This sequence comes from Apricaphanius iberus, assembly GCA_028564705.1. Lineage (NCBI taxonomy): Eukaryota > Metazoa > Chordata > Actinopteri > Cyprinodontiformes > Aphaniidae > Apricaphanius > Apricaphanius iberus. The sequence continues at coordinate 569,833 of JAPXFQ010001773.1, forward strand.
TCACCGGTATCGTCATCAAACTTTAGGGTTCTTTAGGACTCTTAACATTGCATGTTCTAATATAGCCTTTTCCTTTCTGTTGCTAATTTTTCTTATGACATATTGTATTTCTAATTTGTGAAAGCCTATCCAGAAAATAGCGTTCCTGAATTACTAATAATGACAATGCTACTAATCGTGCACATTACTTTTACTCATATTTTTTGCTTTTATTATGTGAATAGAATTCCACACATTATTTACTTAATGTTATATAGAAAGATAACTATCAAAAATGCTTATGTATAATATATACTGTACCTTTGACATTTTAGAATAAAGGGTTTCTTTTCATAATCGTATCGAACAATTATCATTTTACATGCACATGTAGTTACTGCTGAGTATATTACAATAACCCGTATACCACCCTCCTCTATACTGGCTGCAGCTATCCTTAGTTCAGGCTTAATGTTTTACTGACGGTTAATGACTGACCAAGTGGATTTTATGTGATGTTAGAGACATTTGTTGTTCAAAGCAGAACTTTGGGGGTCAAGCAGGTACCTCTGGTCTGCAGACAACTCAAAAACAACTTTGATTGTTATCTAATAATATGACTGCAGTGCAATGTAAAAACTGATAAAACATGTTGATTCTAGGCTTCAACTTCATCTACACCCACTGACACATCATTTAACAAGCATGCATATGTTGGGTCAGCCAGTAAAAATTAAATATTAAATATCAAATACTAAATGGACTCAGTCTCCCAGCATCCCCTGCACAAGGGCAGCCGCCACCTTCCTCAAGCTCCTCAAAACTCATTGGCTGCTAGCTGCCATCTGATCACCCCAGAACGGCCTCCTATTGGCTAGTATCAGCGGCTATCTTGGGTAACGCCACCAGATCTTCTAAAGCTAACTGGATAAGCTGGTTCGGCCCCTTTTCGTCCAACACGTCTTGTGCTCGTCGGAGGGATATTTGAAATTCTCCAGCCGAAAAGATTTTAACTGCTAGCAACCTTCTTTTCTTTCCTAAACAGCTGAAAAAGTGCTTGAGCACTCTCTCCCCTTTTCCTCCTCGGGATCTTAGCGGCTGCACCATCTGATCTCTTCAAAACTGCCGGGGTCAAATTCCTCTTTCTCCGCAACCCAGCCCGGATCACAGCTGTTTGCGGTGGTGTATTTCTACAGCCATCAGCGTCCTGCTCACCTCTTCTGCGCATCTCAGGTGAACCGATTAAATCTTTTTCCCCCTGTAAGTATAACCCTTTTTTAAAGCCCATCCTCTGATCGTGGAAGGAAGAATTCTCAAAGTAGTACACGTTTTTCCTTTATTTCAGCTGGGTGGAGCCACTTTAGCATAATTGTGCATGCATGTTCTGCTAAGAACTGATTGATTTTGTGTTTGTGTTAAAGTTACTCTGTTTTCTTTTAATTTGTAAGCAAAGCAGTGTGTTTGATTTTATGTTCTGTGTTGCTGGACTGTACGTGTGGTCATTCTTTAGAGGGAGGACGAGAAGCCGTTGCCATTAACTAGTTAGCCTTGTGGCTCAGACAAAAGTTATCACCACGCAGTCTCCCTTGTCCGTCCATATCTGGCCGCATGCTTAGCTAATTAGGCTGCATCTAACATCATTGTGTTTATTTCCCTCCTCCATGTTTGTAGTTTAGCTTTACCATTTAGCATCCCATACCCTAGCATAATAGCATCTAGGCTAGCATGAGTTTTATCCTGTTTGTTTGAGCAGTTTGGTGAAAAAATAGACTAAACTTGAGCTTGGTCTCTGTGTTTCATCAGTGTTTATGGTTGATATGAAAGAATTCACCATTCAGATTGACTGATAGTCTGGTTTAATAAGAATATTGTTTCTTATATAAATGAGGAGCTGGTGCCCCATTACACTCACTTTATCAAGAATAATTTGAGTTACATTAGCAATTATCCCAGTGTTAGGCTATCAGTGTAGTCGTGTTAAATCATTAATAGCCAGATAACTAAAATAATCCATGGATTCCTCTACGCATTCAAAATGATAATTTTGAGAAGTATCAGTTTCAATAAGTAAGTTAGAAGACTATCAGAGCTGCAGTTATTACTAACCAGGCTTAATATAAAATGCAATTCTGAGGCCTTTTGAACAGGTCGGTAAATTGGTTTTGTTTAGGAGAAAAAGTACTAAAATAAAACTCACAAGGACAGTGAATCCAAAGGCTGGTGAAGGCAGATGACATTGTAGGATGAAGTCAAGAATGTGTACAGTGCCTAAGCTGCTACAGGGACTTAAGAAGGTGTTAAATGAATACATTTGAACTTTTTCACATCTGGTCACATTACAAACTAGCCTGGAAAAATCCAGACCCTAATCTATTAAGATTAAGGGTCTAGCAAAGGGGAATGATAAGGGTCTAACTTGAGGGGCAGAACCAAGCATGCATTTGAAACTCTCACTGCAAACAATTGGATAACGCCACGACCAATCACAACAATACATGGTGTGATGTATCCAGAGCGGCGTAGCTACCAGCGGAGCTAACTGGTAGATTAAACTTTTGCCGTATCCAGTCGGCAAAAAAGTAAAAGGTTCATTCTTGCAAAGGAACGATTCAAACTCAGTTTTCTGTTCATCTTTAAGATAAAAAGCCAAGTCTAACTCTTTCATTGTAGCAGCCAAAGCCATTTCAAACCACTGGTGTTCATCTGTAGCCACTGTTTACTAAATTATTCCGGACATAGCAGCGCTGTCGTCATCAGCTTAGCTCGCCTCTGGCCCGCCTACATCACGTACACCGATATGATTGGTTTTCCTAACAGCTAATGTAATGCAGTAAGAGTATCACTGCTCGATGCAGAGTGTCTTGCAGAGACAATTCAAATTGTGCTCTTGCGAGACCTCTGGATTTCCAAGGTAATTACAAATATTAACAGTAATGTATTTTCATTGGGATTTTATGTGATAGAGCAACACAACTTTGTGGATTATTGTGGAGAGGGATAAACACAATTGTAGCCATCCTGCCTAAATCAACAGTTTGTAGATCCATGGTTTGCTGTAAGTAAACCATGGTAAGATGCAAATCTTTTGTTTTCAATTTCTTCCTTTGCACAATCTCATATTTTAGTCCATTTATTTTGTAAATTTACTTAAGATCACTCAGATTTAATACGTGTCTGTTAAATCCATGTATGGATCCAAAAAACAATAAATTATGTAGTTTTTTTTGTTTTTCAGTTTTTGAAAGCCAAAAATAAAAATGTAATATTTAACAAATACAGAAACTACATTGATGGATTTTTATATTAGCTTTTTTAACCTATAATGCAAAATGTAGGATTTGTTCTAATTTGTTGCAATACCATAAGTACAGGTTTTATGTCAGAAGCACGCACTGCAGCCAGAGAGGACGATCCACGCCACTTCTGATCTATTTCTTGGTTAATTGATATTAGGTCATGTTAAAGTTTTTACTTTATTAATCTTCCAGTAAATAAATTATAAAAAAACAGTCGTTTTCCCAAATATTCCAGGCAGCAGAAGGACTAAATACTAAAAATGAAAGACAATCTGTAAATAATTTTGTTCTTATGTTTTGAAAAGGGGAATTAAATATTTCCGGCAGCCGAAATATGCTGTATGATGTGAGGAATGAACAACCACAAACAGAAACGAAAGGGTTTGAAATCTGCCCTATGGGGTATAATAAAGTATACCACGTAACCGAGTAACAGTATAATAAAGTATGAAAGTCAGGCTGAAATATTCACCTTTTGCCAAAACGATTTTTGTTTCTTTTTAAAAGAGAGGAAACATGTCTTCATAGGTGACAATACCTAAATAATACATCTGCTAAAGCAGATTATTTTAGACAAAACACACAGCAGACATCAACGATCAAAGAACAGAAATATATTTTGTGTCAATACTTTACATTAGAATGGCTTAATAATAATCCTACATTCACCTGCTCAGGAAGCCTAGTTATCATGTCCAGCAGAGTCAGCTTCCATCCTATAACATTGGGGATTAATAAAATGAAAATGATGTGAAAGAAAACAGTATTGGTGACTGATGTACCTCAGGTTTTAATCAACACGATTCAGACTTTTGATTTTTAACATTTAAAACAAAAAAACTCGAAAATGTTTTGAAAAAAACACACACATCTTGGTCTTGCCAGCTTGGCAAGTTAAGTACTTGGACTTTATATTTTATTGTTTGTGCTATATAATTGTGAATCTTGCCTGCTGGTGGTTGTTTGAAGGTTCTGTCTGGTAGGGCAAGTAGTACTGTCTGTGCAAACCCATTACTTACTACAATATTTTCAAACTGATTAATTTCTTTATTTCTATATTTAATTTTCTCTACTTATTTATATGTTTACAAATTAATTGCTTGAGATAAACTGCAGATTAAAAATCTTCACTTTGAACAATGGTTATCTTCTTGCCAATTCTTCTATAGAGGACGTAGTTGTTGAGTGCACAATCTGTACTTACACATTTTCATTCTTTAAACAACAAACCCATAATGTCTGAAAACTAAGATTTGGTATTCTGTAAAATGTCAAAAAGTTGTAATTCAGCAGCTCAGCTGTTTAATACATGTGTAACATTTTTCATGTTTAGGTTTAAAGTGTTCTCTGCCAGTGACATAGATGTATTTATTCTTTTAATGTAAAAGTGCAAGATATCATATAACTACATCATATACAAAACATGTATTTTTGTTGCAGAAAAAAGTAGAGATGTTGCCTTGAAACAGAAAGAGAGAAATGTATGATTTGATTATTCAGCAAATGTAGTATGTCTAAAATTTATAAAGCAAATCTGTACACCAGTTTAAAAAACAGATTTTATGCAACTAAAACAAAAACAAAAATGAGAATGGAAAACTCAATTCAAAACTTTTACCACTTTTAAATTCACATTAATTCTGTACAGTTCAACAAGAGAAATAAACATATTAGACAAAAAAGTAAAATAATTGCAATAATGTTGATGGAAGTCTGCACACTGTTAAGATAATACCTTGTTGAGAAATATTTTAACTAAATTTTAGTATTCAGGTTTTTTTAGGTACATAGCTAATATCCATTATAGTGAATCTAAATAATTTCAAAGTTCAACGTTTTTGAAGTTTAGACATTGCAGCAGGAGGTCCACATTTCTGTCATGTAGTTGAAACCATAATTTCCAGGGAGGTTAAAAAAGATTAGATATTCTCATTGCAGACAAGTCAGTCAGGAGAAGACCATAATGTAATTTGACTGCATTGTACAATAATGTTTTAACAATTACCTAATGAAAACACTAGAACAACCCAATCTTTGTCCAGAGTAAATATGTACACAGTAAAACATAAAAGGAATACAGAAAAGCTGACAGGAACATTGGTGGAGCAATAAAGATTTTTGGTAAATACGTCTGGACTAAGTAGTAGGGTGACATCAGGTAAGGTGAGACACTTTTTGGTTGATCGCAAGTAAACCATTTAAAATGCTAAACCTGGTGAAATTAATCAATTGTATATCCTAATATGAGTCTAGGTAACATTTTGTGCAGAAAATATATTGACAATAATAATAGTATACAAGATTTTAACATTTAAAGGCTACAATTGATCACTATCTGATCTGGGTAGAGGTTTGGGTAAAAATGGGAAAGTCGTTCAGGTAAAATGGGACAGGTGATGTGGTTTGAAGTATTGGCAACAAAATTGAAGAATAACAATGCAATTTATTAGTTCATAAAGTCAGTTAGCAATCATCAATTAATTATTAGTTAATGAATTAATGAATTAAACAAACATATTTTCTTTAAAACACACTCAGCACAGTAACTTGACTACCCGAAACCAGGAACCGCTTTTCAAGTAAACCTAGGTCTACAAGTTGAATTTAATAAGATTGTATACATCAGAAACGACAACAAGTATGTAAATAAAAATTATTTATCTGAATACATGACATATGGGCAATTACAAGCTAATTAGCGAATGGTATCAGCACAAAATACAACATATTCTCTGGTAATTTATCTTGCTTAACTATTTGTAATATCTCACAATGTGGCATAAAAGGGACATTTTCATGTGATTTCTCATCCTTGTGACTTAAAATCATACCCATTAACATCAGCCAAATTAGCTGAAAATGTCCCAATTTGCCTGAAGCACACCACATTAGCTAAAATTTGTTTTCCTTGAAAAATGTAATCATTCTGCCTAATAAATTTGATATTAAGCTACACCTAACACACAACAATATACATCTCATTCATGTTTTTGTTATATTCACATTACTTTAGCTGTAATATCCATATAATCACAATGACAAAATTGACATGTCAGAGGTCTCACCTCCAATGTTTCGGAAGCACTGATTTTTTTAAAGCTTGGCTCCTCCCATATCTGGTACTTCAGACCAATAAAAATGATTGTACATTACAAACAGTAACTGCAGTTTAAAGGTAGTAACATACTGATATTTAAAAAGGGTTGAAAAAATTAAAAAAAGGGTTGAAACCTTATTTGTCCCATTTTACCTGATGTCCCAAATTACCTGATGTCACCCTAGGGTTGACAGCCTGAAGCCAAATCACAATATGCATCATAAAAAAGGATCACAAATCCTACATTCAAACGTAGTTGTGCCAGTAACATGCTATTTTCATTTAGATGCAATAGGTGGATAAAATTAGGTGGCATATGAATTTTCAGCACCATATAAGTATGAATATGAAGAAATACATAAATGGCTTTACAAGAGGAAAATACACATTTGAGGATGACCAAGTTATAGCCCAGAACTAAATCTGCCAAAAAAAAAAAAAAAAACCATGGAGTCACAATGAAGAGGGCTGTGGACAAGATATGTCTTCTCATATGGTAGAGGTGGAGAACTTTTGTGAGACAAAGTGGGCAAACTTTTCCAAGTCAATATGTAGGAACCATACCCTGGAAATCTAGAGGTCTCGTGAGAGCACAATTTGAATTGTCTCTGCAAGACGCTCTGGCATCCAACAATGATACTATTACTGCATTATGTGAGCAGCTCAGGGAACCAATCAAATCGGTGAATCTAATGCCAGAGACGAGCTAAACTGATGATGACAGCGCTCCGACCTTCGGAATCATTTAGTAAACATTGAAAGATGGCAACAGATGAATACCAGTTGTTTGAAACGGCTTTGACCGCTAGAATGAACACTTGGCTTTTCATCTAAAAGACGAACAGAGAACCACGCTCGAATCGTTCCTTTGCAAGGACGTTTTTACATATGTCACACCATGTATTGGTATGATTGGTCGTGGCATTATCCAATTGCATGCAGTAAGAGTTTCAAATGTATGCTTGGTTCCGCCCCTCGACTTAGGCCCTTTTCATTACTTGTTGCCAGACCTTTAATCTTAATAGATTAGGATCTGGATTTTTCCAGGCTATGGGAACCATGGATTACTACTGAAATGCTGTTAAACGATATTTCAGAAAAGTATCTATTCAAGGGTGTGCATACTTACATAAACAGGTAATTGCAATTTTTATATTTTCATTTTTTCTGCAAACATATAAGTTTGGTTCTTAGTTTAAATGTATAGGATCTACATCAAATTAAAGGGGGTGATTATGGCATATGCAAGGAGAAAACCTCAAATTTTAAAAAGATTTAAACTTTTCACATTCTATTTTCATTGTTACTACTATATACAGTAGCTGCTTTGATAGATTATTAATCCCTAAATTATTATTAGTTATTACGTGAAAATGTTATTGTTCGAACAATATGCTTTTCACATTTTTACAATGTAAATATATTGTAAGAACGTTCTAATATATTGTACAAACGTGAAATATATATTTCTTAACAATAACATTTCTACACTATCAGCATATGTTTTTTGTTTGAACACAATATGTTTGCTTAAAACAAACGGAAGTTGATAACGGTACAGATAAGCGCATCCAAAAATGTCTTGTTTAATGGAATTAATTAGGTGCTGCTTTATGCTTTTATTGAGGCATGGGGATATTTTGAAGTTACTGAGCAGCTTGGACAATATTGTTATAAGTATGCGGACAAGGAACCTAAAACGCATGGGGCTGTACAGGAGGAAGAATGAGTCTGATCCGAAGTGGCTGCATTTCCTACTGATCAGCTGGAGGGACATGGGAGGCTCCATGGATAGAAACTACGCCACCTGAATTACATTCAAGCTGGTTATGTTGTCATTCAGAACACTGTCAGCACTGAAATATCTTGATCCTTAGGGGGTTGAGTTCAAACAATAAAGTTTTCAAATAATAACGTGATATTACACTGTACCAACATGAAAACTATATTGTTAGAACAATACATTTTTCACATAATAACGTGATACAGCTCTGTTTATTCTTTTGCCTGGGTGGCAGCTCTACGCTTCTGTATCAACCTGATATTAAAGTGCTCTTCTGTCAGAAATTGCTGGTGTGTGAATGCATTGCAGATGGGACCCACACTGCCTGTGTCTGGACAAGGAACTGGAGCAACATTATCTTATATCTTATATTATCTTATCTTATATTATTAATATTATCTTATTTAATAAATGTGGTAAATTATTTCACGTGTCTTAAATGCACAGCTTCTTTGGCAATTTTGAAAGCATCACAATTGTTTGGCTTTTAGGTGATTTTTTTTTGACACGACAACAACACACATATTCCAGAAAATGTTTGAGATGTTCCAGAGAGTAAACTGCAGTCAAGAGCATCCACTAAATAAACTAAGGCACCATTAACCTCTCATGTCTAATATCACCTAATTTAAAATACAATTTTAGAACAAATGTATAATATTCAAAGTAAAAAAAAATAAAAATCAAGTACATGTACTTTATTTTATTGCAGGAGACTCATCATTCATTGAGGCAAAAGACCCGCTTTCATTTAATTATTTTAAGGCTTCTACAAAAGCAAACACTCGCATGATCTTTTTAAACAGACCATCCTTTTAAATTACCTCAGTTTGGCAACACCTACCACATTTGTGTAGGGTGTGACAGGGATGCTATTCAAATATTGCATAACACTGCCACCTGCTGGTTGTGAGTTTTCACAACAGAAGCTCTAGTAAAAAAAGCATTTTAACGAAAATAAGAATTAACTAAACTTTGTGCCATCAATCAACATTCATGAATCCGACTGAAATTATTAAGAGGAATCACTTCAACATGTTGGTGAGAAAGTGCGAGGCCACAATTCCTGCAGCGAGGATAACCAACATCACCAGCACCGCCAGACCCCGCCGTAAAACTAGTTGCGTCACTGACAGGACGTCTCCTACGGTGGTGGTGATGGATTTACTCTGTTCTGGAGGATGGGCGTCCTGGTACACCTGGTCTTCTTCCTCACGACAAGATGCTGCTACACCAACCTGGCTCTCGTTACAGGCTGAAATTGAGATTTAGTTTTATAGTTTACAAGGACACAAGTAGAAAAAAATAATACATTTGCTCGTTTAAATGGTTTAAGGGATCCAGGTCAATTTTCCTATTTGCTGATATGTATTACCTGCATGTTGATTGTTTTGTTGTAACTCTGTTTTGTACCCATAAAGATACCTGTACCCATGTACTTGAACCATTGCATATTAGTAGGCTAAATCTTACTTATCAACAAGCCTGTGAATATTCTCATTCATCCAGGTCATGGTTATCTCAAGGAAATTTCAATCAAACGCAACTGGACTTGGTAATTTGTCTTGGAAGACGTTTCACCTCTTATCCAAGAGGCTTCATCAGTTCATGCTCGCCGCTGACCAGGCTGGGACTGGTCCAACTAACTGTGTGGAGACTCAGCTATTTAACCTCTTGAACCTCTTGTTCACAGTCTCCACACCAGTTATTGGACCAGTCCCAGCCTGGTCAGCGGCAAGCATGAACTGATGAAGCCTCTTGGATAAGAGGTGAAACGTCTTCCAAGACAAATTACCAAGTCCAGTTGCGTTTGATTGAAATTTCCTGGAGATACTTATCAACAACGTATTTTCATAAGGAAAAGATAAGGATACAAACTGCACACACCTCTAATTTTTACCCCAAAAATGCAGGTATAAAAAAACAAAACTATAAAGGTAAGAAAGTGCTATATTTGTTCATACCATTCCATGTCAATGTAAATGACCTAATTAATTTCCAGTCTGTAGGGTACAAAAAAAAAAAAAATTCTAGTAAGTTTACAAAAACCTAGCTTTTATTCTCATTGGGTCAAAATCATGTTTTTAAACTTTCTCTTTTCCAAACCTAATGAATTTGAATCAGATGTGTTTAAAATCTGTTTTATATATAAATACAAAGTATTTATACACACATATATAAATATATAAGTATTCAAAAATAGAATTCTTATTCTTTAATTTTATTCAAACAAAAAAAAGAAGTCTAAATAAAATCAATATTTGGTATACCCATCCTTTGCCTTCAAAACAGCATAATTTCCTCTAGGTACACACAGTCTTTGAAGGACCTTGGCTGGTAGTTTGGTCCCAACATCTTGGAGAACTAACCATATATCTTCTGTGGATGTAGGCTTTGTTTCTGTCTCTTCATTTAATCCTAGACACACTTGATGATGATGAGATCAGGGCTCTTTGGGGACCATACCATCACTTCCAGGACCTCTTGTTCTTTTTTACGCTGATGATAGTTCATAGTGACCTTGGCTTTGTGTTTGGGGTCATTGTCCTGCTGCAGAATAAATTTAGGGCATATCATATGCCTCCCTGATGGATAAGTATCTGCCTGTTTTTCTCAGCTTTGAGAAAACCATGAATCCTGACCAAATGTCCAACTACATCTGCAGAAATGCGGCCCCAAACCTTCAAGGAACCTTCTCCTTGCTTCACTGTTGCCTGTGGACCTCTCTCCAGTTCTTCGATGAACAAGCTGTCTTCTGCTACAGCCAAATATTTAAATGGCAATTTCTGCCATTTTCTGCACCCTAGTTCCAATGTTATTTTCCATACTTTAGTCACTTGGCTTTCTGTGGCATTTTGGCTGCAACTCTTCAATGAAGACCACTTCTGGCTAGACATCTCCAGAAAAGTAGAAGGGTGTACCTCATTCCTACTGGTTTCTGCAAGTTCTAAGATGATGGTAAAGCTGGACAGCTTCCGATCTTGAAGGGTAATAAGCTTGATGTATCTTTCATCAGCTGCTTTAAGTTTCCTCGGGCGACCACTGCGTCTACAACCCTCAATGTTGCCCATTTCTTTGTGCTGTTTAACCTCTACAAAAGAAGTTGCCATGAAACTATGTTCCACAGCCTCACCTTGTTTACTAGATTTTGGTGGTTCCTCACCCAGTTTTAATTAGGGATGGGTACCGATATCCGGTGCCATTACGGCCCCGGTTCCGACATGAACGTTAGTAATCAGACCGAAAAGCAGCGCACATTTTGGTGCCTTATTTCGGTCCTCCCCCCGATGGGTTGGCAGCCATCTTGCTGAGTACAACACAACCTCCGCAGACTCTCATTGGTCTCTGGCTAGTGATGACATCACAAAGGTTGTAAAACCTGGAAGAACCGGCAGCAATTTGTCTGTTTAAAGTTGGTCTTCAGACGAGGAGGTAACTTTGAACATTGCTAGCAGATTCCTAAATTCCTTTCTCCCTTTTTGATACTATCCAAACTGGTCCAAAGAAAATCACCCTGAAAACTTTCCACCGGGGGTTCTGAGAGCACCGTCCAGTTTGCAGATCAAAAACCGACGGCGGAGACTCAGCCAAGAAGAACACGTCTGAGCGGCTGTTTTCCTGAACATGCTACCAAAGCTTCATCGAACTGATCTTCAAGAGTACTGAAGAATTCACCAAACTTAGGGATGATCCAGTTTACTTACCATGTATATGTATGTATTTTCTGATGAAATTTGATATCTTACGTTGTGAAGGATAATCACTATTGGCTAGCCTCGTCAGCATGAGTTTGCATGCATGTGCCTAATGTTAAATTAGTTTATCTTTTATTTTCTGTAAGCAGAGGCAGTGTGTTGCCTTGTTTGTTTTGCTGTGATTGTTCCCACAAGCGTGGTTTTGCAGCACAGTTACTCTGGGGAAAAGGGCTGGCCCATTGTCTTGTTAAGATAATTTCTTTGCCTAGCCATAGTGCTAAATAAGGCTAGCCAGTTAGACCATGTTGCCTTTCCTTTGTCTTCCCTGGATTGATCATACAAATTGATAAGTTATATACAGTGATTGATAGGAGACGCTTGGTCACGGCCATCTTCCCCCTTTCCTCGTGAGTTGGGTTTTCCTGTAATATCATTTTGCTTTGATTTTGTCTTCTGAATATGACCTGTCTCCGCATATTATCCATCCATTTAGAATAGTAGAATAGTTCAGTTTAGACTAGATTGAATCTATTCGTGACTGCTTTTGAGGGTTGAGCAATCTGTAATAAATTCCTTAAACTTAAGACAAAATCTCTGTTTCTTTTGGTGTGGAGGGATAAAGACAAGGGCAACATTTTTTTTTCTACTTCAGATAAAGACTAACAGTGGGGTATAATAAATAGTGCTTCATACAAAGGTAAAGATGCTGGTGCCCCATTTTGATCATTTTGACACAGATAATTGGAGTTCATCAATAATTATCCCAATATTAGGTTATTGGTATAAGTTTTATTAATTATTAGTAATTCAGTAATTTTTGCAAAGCAGATCATTTATGCACCCTCTGTGCGACAACAAACACAAAAGGTAGCAACACAAAAAAACTGATATATTTATATTTTTCTGTAGTTGTCTCACTTTGCATTTTGCTAATTGAAAAAAAAGTCTATTTATATTTATGAAAGCATTTTTTGTTTTTTAACATCTGACTAAAACTTTTTCACAGGACTGTAATTGGAAGAGATAGCTCTATGCCAGGCATTTGGATTTAACAATATAGTAGACATGGTAGGAAACAACAAGTTAGACAGCCAAAGGTTAAACAACATTTGAAAAACTTTACAACATAAAGTGCGGTTCATACAACTGTTATTGACATCTTCATCAAAACTGACATGCAGCTAAATGGAATTTCTGCTTTAGGTGTCCTTTAGCTATGGAAAGGTCCTGGTCATAAGATATAAAACCGGACAGGAAAAGTGTAAATGCTAGCCCATCCTATTAACATTATACATCTAAACATGAGTATCTCCTTATTATCTGTGAAGGACACTCCAATGAAGAGCAGCACCACACATGAGACTCCTGAACTTATACAAGTTAGTGTTTTCCATCTCACCTGAATTCTCCACCTTGGTCATCTCTTTTTCTTCTTTACGTTGCACTCCTGCCCTCACAAGAGCCTGAGTAGAAATGTGAATATTTGTTAAAATTGATTTTTAAAGGGATAATCTGTTAATATCTTTTTCTTACTATGAACGGGAGTTTGGGGATTTTAGTAAGCTACTTGTATAACTTGCAGACAATACTCAGCAAAAGGATGAAGGATAAATTCTTGGGAGTTTCTAGGAGTTGGAAGAAAAGATGTATAAAATAGTTCCTGCTATTAGCTTTGCACACATTTGTACAGCTTAGGCCTCCAAGAGTTGTTCCATCTTGCTAATGCCTTGTTTCCACAGGTTAGTGGCACTCAGTAGGCTATTTTGTCTGTTTCCATGGTAAACATAGCCCATACAACTGACCTGTACCACAACATTCCTGGGCCCCTTTCAATTGTAGGTTTGTAGGACAATGTTAAGAGCAGTGTTAATGAAAAGCATCACTGCTTGCTGCAACAAACATGAGACATACTAGTATATATTGCAGTTTGAGGAGCTGTTTATTTCTTCCTCATGATTTCCTGTCTAAATCCCTGAAATCATTCCAGCTGCTTTGTACTATGAGTAATATATATTGATATATGGTCCACACAACCCTTCTCTAAGGGCGCTTTCACATGGTACAGGAGTCCGTACTCGGGTACGGTATTTGGTCAAAATCCACTTATTTCGTACCATGTGAACACAGACTGTACCGTGCCAGGATACGGCCAGAGAGACCTGCCTTGGAGGTAGTATCCGAGTCCAGGTACGAGCGGCCACGTACCATGTGAACACAACCCGTACTCTGGCCGTACTCAAGACAATAGACCGCTCCACGCGGAAATGACGACACCGCCGGCCGAAATTACAGAATCACCTCGCGACCATACAAATACCAAAACAACGCGATTCACGCATCCCACAGCAACACAGCAGATTACAAAATGGCGGGTTTACTACAACACTCACCCTGTAGATGGCTTCAGGTAGCAGCTGACCAGTAGACCAGTTTGTTTACATTCTAGCCTGTCGCTCGTTTTATGACGTCGGTACTTCTCACTCCCTTGTTTGTTGGAGAACTACAGACTTATTTGTATACCGCCACCTGCTGTTTATTTGTAGTAAAACGCTGGATTCAAATACGGGCAGAGATCCGTGACATGTGAACAGAAAAAATTAGCATTTTCTCTGGCCGTTTTCTGGTATGGCACACATTTGAAAACGGCCTAAATAAATAGAATCAAACCCTTTTCACTCTACAACTATAGAGCTGCAAATTAGTTATGTAAATCGTGTACGCACCTCTTTTGCAGCCTTTTCCCAGTTAATTTTGGACAGAAATATGATGAAGAAAGTAGACTGCATCAACACACATACTGTAAGTCCTGTCCATAGCCCTATTAAGGAGGGAAGACAACAGATTTTGTGCTGAGCGGAAGGTAAAAAGGTACATTTGAAAACAACACACAGTGATCAGTTCTTACCTAAAATCCCCATGTTGGCTGCAAACATCAGGGAAACACCAATGGGGAAACCGATAAAGTAGTAACCCACCAGGTTACACAGAGCACCCACCAGCTGTTTACCTGCTCCTCTGAGAACACCTCCAGTAACACCCTTTCAGGAGAAAACGGTGATTTGGTCAAATCCCATTTTTCACATGCAAATATCATTTTGAAATAGTGCAGTGAGGCTGTCACTTACCGCGACAGCATCACACAGATGTGTGAAGCAAAAAACGATCATGACCTCAGCAACCCTCTGCAAAATACTTCTACAGAAAATAACAAGCATTCTGAGACTCTGCAGATCTAATTTCTGTGTTTACATGTACAAATATGTCCAGATACCTGATAAATCTGATAAACCGATTCAGATTAAAGGAAGCAAGACCTTTGAAACAGTGAAGCATTTTAACAATGTTTGATTTAGTAATGAAAGACCTAAAACTAGGAAACATCATCGAGGTGAGGAGAAAGATGAGATGAATTATTATTTTAGCTTTTTTTGAACAGCCATCACCCTACAACAAACCTCACTGTTAGCATGAAGTGAGTTGAAGCCTGTAAATCTTTAAGCAGTGAGACAGCAGAATGAAATGCAAGATGACTGAGATGTTATTTTAGAGATTTACTTACTGTTCTGAGGTGAAAATGTATCCGATGACATCTTTGCAGGTTACAAGAATTGCGGACACAACACAGGCAATTATGACTGAAAAAAATAAAATGAAAAAAGCAGAGCTCTGAATAAAAGGTTTGTAGATAAAAATAAAAAAATAAGAACACAACCAATGAAATGTCAATATGAACTTGATGAGATGGTATTGTAATGTCTTTCAACCACAGGTCAAGCTACAGCTGCATTTTGCAGATTCTTTAAAGAACAATATCTGAAGGTAAATACATTTTCAGAGTTGAAATCACTTCAGAATTTATTAGACTTTAACACTACTAGTTACTGATGACAATAAATTAGAACAATTTTCAATAAAACAAAATGTGATTCATTTAGTTGATCAATAAAACATATGTCTCAACTGCATGAAACTTTTCCAGGAACAACAGCATTTTCAGAAGCCATAGTTTGACCCCAGTTATTTCTACAGCAGGAATTTTTGATGGATGAACCCTGAATTATGAATGGAGTTTCATGACGAGAGGTTGCTAAACAATTTCTACTGGTTAAAAATTCCCATAATTTTTTTAGGTCCCCTCCCTGTCAAGGCAGTATCTACCATTGAAAGCACCAAGGTCTAGAGCTCAGTCATTTCTGATGTGTATTTAAAGAAAACATAACTAAAAGAATGCTTCTAAATTGCCTGCGTGGTTACCTCGAGCAATTACAATGGAGGCATGAGTGTGACAGATGCGGGGTACGAGTGGAAAACATGCTCCACTTTTCCTGTCTGTGCCTTTTGTTTTTTCTTCCTTTACAGCTGTTTAGTCTGTTAATATATGGTAAGCTATTTTTATGAGCCGTCTTTAAATGCACCTTAAGCATACGCAGCATTGCTGTGGATCGCCTACAGATGCTGCAGAGTAGAGCAGAGCAGCATGTCCAGCAAACCCCCAGCCAGATCCAGGAAAAAACGTTACACAAATTTTCTAGCAACATTTAAGTTGAGGTATTCTTTTACATGAAGGTAATATTAGCTAAATTAAGTCTAGTTAATACATGCCAATATATTATCTTAAGCTGGTTAACAATACTAATGTTAATGTTAGTTGTATAACTTCCCTTGCTAGGTTGTTAATGCTAGGAATAAACCTACTTCTTATTTGTTTCTGTGCAGAACTTTACTACTTTCCACATATTTGAAATACATTTTTATTTCAACAATAAACAAATCAGGTCACAAAGGGTCTCCACAGGAGGAAACTTAATAAGGAGGAACTTAAGTCGCCGAGATAAAATATCTATGGCAAAAGATGGACTTTGAGGTTAATTTCCCCAGTAATATTACTACTACTCATTCTAATGCCGTATCAAAATTTTAGTTTCTACATTTTCATTTATTTCTAAGGCCACAAAAGTGAAGACCAGAATCAGGGAGGAGAAATAAAACCAGAGGCTAGCAGCAGGGATGATGATGCAGCGTCTTCAAAGGTAAGGAAAGATTAGAAATCGTTGAGAAAAAGAGATCCATGGCTGAGAGAAAACAGGCAGGTATCTGGACAGAACTTTTACAGATATTTTAGAATTACTTCTCTCTCTCAGTCCAAAATATCTTTTGTCTACGTTTTATTAGATAGCCTACCAGAATCAGCCATCTTGACCATTTTGTTCATAATTCGTTAAAATCTTTAGCTATCTCCCTTCAAACAGGATGTTTTGATAGTAAAGCAGATTATAGCGTTCTGGCGTTTCGATTAATGTCAGTCAGTATGTTTACATGCACATGTAAATTGACTTTTTTGGAGTAATTGGACAAAAGGCTTTCCCCCAAATCCCAGTTTTCATGTCACTCAGAAAATCAAATTCTTCATTTGAGTATGTTTGACTCCGTGACAATAAATGGCGACATGCGGCCCAACATGTTAGCCTTATGAGCTGAACTCAAGCAGTAAACAGAGGCTGGTGTGAGAGAAGCAAACGGAGTAAAAGCAGGATATGCATTATCACAATGCATCGTCTCTTTGTCAGACCAAAAATGCACTGATAAGCCGCTTACGTTTCTCTTTTCCGCCTTATTCTTCTTATACTACGTTGATGAGTCGCACTCCCGCTTCTCCTCACTTCCTGAGGGGGTAAACAAGTACGGGCAGGGGTGGAGGGTTGGTTGAAGAGAAGTCCGATTCCCAAACAAATGATCTATCCTCTATTATAAGCGGTTTTGATAATTGGATGGACAAAGCTGTAGTCTAACACAAGTAGCTCATGTCAGCTGTCTGACAGTAACAACAGTTAGTCTTATCGGGCTTCACTCACAATATGGCCAGTGTTAGATACACTATGCTTTTAATAAGCTGTAAGCCATAATAATCAAATGTATAAGAAATAAAGGCTTGAAATGCCTCGCTTTGGATGTAATGAGTCTATATCACATATTAGTTTCCTGTTCTAAGTTGATTTACTGAAATAAATTAGCTTTAGCACGATATTCTAATTTTTTGAGTTTTACCTGTATGAATGAATTAATTAAATGAAACCTGTCAGATGTCTGTGGAGGCTGAGAAACTCTTTTGTAATAGTAATTTATTTTGAAATTTAAACTGGTAATGTTGCAATATTTTACAGAATGTATGCCACAAACAACAGTTTAAATTCTCACTTCTCCCTGGCATTAAGGATCCTAACCTGATTTTAAGTTTGGAAGAAATAGACCCACTGCAGCTTTTGCTGTTCCTTGGGAACATGCCATACATGCTTTGGTGACTAAAAATTAGTCCAAGATGTAGATTTTTTTTTTAATGTAAACATTTTAAATGTAATACCCAGAGTGAGTAATGTACACAGTAGCCATGCCTATAGTGGGTAAAATACACATCGAACACACCCTCAATTTTCTAGGGAAATATTCTGTATCTCTAAGGTTTCACTCAAAAAAAAATTTCTCATCAGGTGGTGCTAACAATCCATCATGCCAAACATACAAGCACATCAAACAATAGCAGTCCATGAATTTACTTATAATTAAAAAAAAATACAAGAAAGGGATTTCCCAAAAGGGATGTAAGATGATATCAGCTGAAACTCATCAGTAATTAGTGTGCCACTTATTGTAATTAAATTTAAACTTGCTCAGTCCCAACTGGGGGGGCTATAAAAAGGTGCCTTATCACCAAGAGTTTATACAATATCTGATGATTGACAACATGAGCTGTCTCAAGATTTTTTGCAGCCTTATCGTTGCAAAAAATAGTGATGGCACTGATTACAGTGGAATTTCGGAACTGCTGAAAGCTGGAGTAAGTACTGTTAGGGCTATAATCCAGAATTGGAAAGTCTAACATATATATTCTATGACCATGTGTTCCCAATAAGATTTTAGACAGAGGAGTAAAAATAATTAAAGATTTAAAATGTTCAAGTCATTTAAAAAAAAGTAAATAATAAGTAATGCACTCAGTCGCCACACAAGACTCCCCTGCTGAAGATAAAGCAAGACTAAGCACGTTTAAAGTTTGCAACATTTGACAAGCAGGTTAAATACAGTCTGTTCAGATGAGACACAATTTAAATTTTTTGGATGTTTTAATAATGACCATGTTTAGAAGTCAAAAGGCTCAAGGATCAATATCCCACCTGATCAATACCTGTGACTAGTTTCTCAATGAAAGAGGTGACTTAAAGCAACTTTTCCCCTGTTTTATTCAATTTTATTTCTTAATGGTTTCCCTGTATGTGTGGACAGGATGAGTCTGTACAAATGGTGAAAATTTATTTACTCAGAAAATATATTTATTTAGAAAACTGGTAATGTGTACATTACTTATTTTAAGAACTTTATGTAAAATTATTGAATGCAGTTGGTGTGTTCTGCTCTTACATGCACAGATAATGGGGACTTTGCAGGACAGCTTGGCCTGCTCAATGTTCCCTGCTCCAAGGGCATTCCCAACACGAACACTAGCAGCAGCAGAAATTCCTAAAGGAAACTGTGGGAAGAAAAAAAATATACGCATCCAAATATCCCATAAAGTATCTAAGACAGAGATGTCCAAACGTTTTGCTACGTGGACCTAAATCGTCAAGTCAAAAGTCCCCATGGGCCACAAAAAAGTTTTTTTTTTACCTCTTTAAGAATAAATTATTTGTTTCATTAAAATATTACATGTTTAATTTATTGTTATGATTTCTTTTTAAAAGGTAAACCTTAAAAGCCCTGAGTTTTGAATCTACAATCCTTTAAAATCCATTTTCTACATTAATTCCTACTTTATTTGAGCAAAAATAAATTTTTCCCCCAGCAAAACAAGAAAAAAACAGTATTTGGGTCACTTTGAAAATGTGTGTTTTTAGCAATAACCGGTTGTCTCTGTCTGTTTTTGCATTATTTTTCTATACAATGAAATTAAAAGAAAACAAAACATATATATGATTGTCAAAAGACTATTTAGTTTGGTGCTATGGATAATTTTCTAATGCTTTGAATTTGTCAACAAAATGATGCCATTATAAAATTAAGCATCCATCTGAATCAATCATTTGTGTTGTGGTGCCAATTACAGAATGTACCAATCTTAAAAGGTGGTCAAGAGCCGTACAAAATCAGTCCAAGGGCCGTAAATGGCCCCCGGGCCACACTTTGGACATCCCTGATCTAAGATATGTTTTAATCAACTGTAAAGCTGTAATGAGAGAAAATTTAGAATTGAGGAACAGTCTTGGAGGAGTTACCATGTAAGCAATAACAGCTAGCTCGTATATAATGGAATTTGCTCCCAGTTCGACCTCACTGATCACACCAGCCAGGAATTGTCCCACTTCGAACATCCACCACTCAAGACAGAGCATCAGCATGCTGGGGATGGCCAGCTGGATGAATGATCCCCACTCCTGAAGGCAGTCCAGCGACCAACCTGCGGGTCAAAATTTTAAATCTAAATCTTTGAAAAGCAGACTAATTCATAGATTAACAGAGTTGTAAAACTTGTTCATATTTATACAATTTTTTTACTTTTTGTCAAATTACAAACGCCAAGCTCAACATATTTTCATATCACTGCAAATAATTTGATCTCTAGATATGATCTCTCTAAGCTGGTTGAAAAAAGCCTTGCAGGTGTGATCACAGCAAAATGTATCTCTATGTGGCAGTTGAGATGATTACTGGGATGATTACTACTAGCAAGGCAAAATATATATATAAAAAAAATAAAGTATGCTTAATTTGGCAAGTCAAGGGAAATAATAGACCTGAAAAAAAAAGTTTGAGTTAACAAAAAGTTTTACCCTCTTTGCTTCACACTGACAGTGTTCTGGTGAAGAACTAATGTCATAAACTACAGAGATAAGTGAATGAAGAGAAGAAACCTGCCATTTAGGGTCCTCAGAAAATCTGTACAAAACTGACCTCCCCATGTAGCCTTATGGAGACCCTTCAGGCAGATGTAGATGTATAAGACCACAGCCAGCACATACTGAGAGATAGCATTAGCTGCTGCAGACCCACTGGGACAAATATTGAAAAGATATGAAAGATATTAGGAAGGCTAAGACCATATATATAAATGTATACATGTGTATATATATATATATATATACATACATACATATATATTTTATATAATTTTTTACTTATATTATAACATAATGTTGGGAGACTTACGCAACACCCATATCCAGAGGATATAGGAACACATAGTTGATTATTGCATTCAGTACATTTCCAATTACTCCAGTTATAACTTGAGGCCATATGATGCCCTGTAAACATCACAGCATTTTCTTGGAGTTACTTTCATTAAATAGATACTGATTTTAATAACCTTGTTAAAGAGTTTCCGTGCTTCAGTAAACTGTACCTGGTTTTGAAGATACCTCCCTTGCAGCTGGTACATAAAGGCAGCCTGAAGAAAATAACACATTGCTGCATAAAAGGCTCTTTGACACATGAAATGAAACACTTTAAAAATTAGATTACTGGTCAATGAACTGGAAAAGTATCCTGCAACAGATCAATGATTTAAAGCCTACCATAAAATATTTTTTCTTTCATATTATAATTATAATTTCAAAAATAATACTGATTTTGTGCTATCTAGACAACCCTTACTGATAGTAATGTTTTCAAATATTGATTCAGAGCTGACATCCTCGCCTGTAATGAATGATTTGTAATGGAAACATGTTGTTCACAAACAAAACTGTTTGGGGTCGTTAACTAAGTCGAGTAATGAAACTCACAGGTAAAGCAGGCATGAATATGTTCACATACATCTGGGAGAGTCTTCATGTGGAAAAACAAGAACAGAAGAGTGGGGGTGAAAAATATGCAAAATGTATCAAATGTGTTTATACTTGATGATATTTTAGAAGAAAGTGACATGTTTTTTGAATGATAACAAAACCAACCTTCGTAAATAATAAAAAAAAAACATCAGACACAGGTCCATCTCAATTAATTAAAATGTAGAAATAAAAAAGCTCATTTATTTCAGAAAATCTAGTTCAGGCATTAAACCCCTTATTATAAAATCATTATTAACTGATTGATTTAATCTGATTTATAATTTCTATTTATTTTGATGATTAGTGATTAGAAAATAATGAAAAACCAAAATATAGTTTCTTTGAAAAATTACATAAGTCCAATAAAAAAATATAAAAAAAAAGAAATACTATTTTATGGCTTGTGTAATATTGGGGAAGGCTGCTGTCTTGACAGCTTTTCTGGAGACAGCCATTGACCTCTTCCATAATGAGGGGAAGCAGCTTTCAGTTTCTATGCTCCTCACATCTGGAACAAACTGTCAGACGAATGCAAAACTGCAAGTCCCAGAGACACTGAACTCTTTTAAATCTTAAATAAAAACATAGCTATTTAGATTTGCTTATGTGTAATGGATACTATTATTGCCAATACTAGTATTAAATGTTTTTATCCTAAATTGTTGTTTTTAATCAAATTATATTGTTTGTCTGATAAAAGTTTGTTTATGCTTTCTCTTATTGATTCTGTTTTAATTTTCACATTTCTGTAATCATGTAAAGAACCTTGAATTGCCTTGTGTGGAAAGTGTGCTATACAAATAAAATTGCCTTGCCTTACTACACAGAAGGTGGCTGGTATGGTATAAGTTTATTTGAGTAGGGACAAGCACTGCAACAAACTAAGACAAAGTCAGGACAGATGCTTGGTGACAGGTTATAGTAGGAATGCTAATTTCCAACTGCAGTCCCTGGGTATGCAGGCAAATTAATTAACAGTTGGAAGAAAAAAAATGTGACGGAAATTGCACTACACCTTCAATACGACGAACACTGTTTAGTTCGTTTATTGAAAAAAAAGTTTTGTTTGAACATAATTTCAAATTTTTATTATTTTTATCCAGGTATTGCTTATTCCTCTCGCCATCCAAAACTAGCAACTCCAGGATGCCTGTTAAGTATAGGCCATTGGAACTGTGTGTCAAGTGTGCAAAATGACTGGTGACATCATGGTGGGTTTCTCTTTAATCTGTGTTTTATAGAATTCCAATACTCTGCACATTTTGCCATCTTGTGGCAATATTTTATTAGGTGCCTTTCCCTTGCAAAGTATTAAAATATTAGCATTGCAAATATATGTAAGGTAATAAATAAACAGAAAAGACAAATTTGAAAAAGAACATTTGCTGATTAAGGGGATTCATTATATGACACTGTATGCGGTGATGCAGAGGGCTGACCTGGCAACCTCTGGACTCTGTTTGACAGCCAGCAAGAGGGGCTCAGTGTTGATGAGGACGGCCCAGCAGGGGAAACAAGCCAACAGCAGAATCAGAACCCCTCTTTGGAGAATCACACCCACACGTTTCAGGTTACCGCTCCCATAGGTCTAGGTGAAAAAGGCATACAGATGCTCCGCTAAAACACAAAGAGATCTGCAACCAGCAAAGTTGTGAAAGATCCAGGAAAGCTAACTTGATCCAACAGCTCACTGCTGAGCTGTTTTAACGTGTAACCCCAACCCGGCTGTAACTGCTGGGATTGACTCGGTTACATAAATAAAGCAAAAGAACAACCTCTGCTGAGGACAGTACCTGCGATATGAGCGTATCACAGGTTAACGACAATCCGGTGCCAATGGAAATACCCGTGACATTAACCACCTGCAGAACAACAAAAAGATATCCAATAAAGGGCAGAGCACACACATTATCAACTTACAAGACTGGATGAAACAGAAAGAAACCAAGATTAAAAAAAGTCTCCTTACTGCAATAGACAACGAAACCCCGGCTAGTTCAGTTTTTCCCAGGTGGCCACAGAATACCATGCTGACAAAACTGATCATAAAGACCATCAGCTGGGAAATGACCTGAAAATTACCAGAAACATAATTAAAACTTGTGCATGTCAGATAGATTAAAATAAAATTCTTACAAGTCACCCAAATCAAATCTGATTTAGTTAAACGTTGATATATCTGATGGTTGTTTGCAACCTGGGATCTATGTGAGTCACTATTAACTGATACCATAAACCGATACTTAAAATGTGGAAACTGTAATTTCACACAAAAATATGTTTATTTTTCACTTAAAAGTTTTGTTTTGTAGTCATTTTTATTAGTTTTACATTTTTTAAAATCTAATTCACTATCATTTGTTCTAAAAATCTGAAAAAAAAATAAAACCGTATTCCCAATTCATTGCATTTTTAGTGTGTGGTAGAAGTATTGATATTGGTACTCGGTATCAGCAAGTACTCAAATCCAAGTATCGGTATGGTATCTGTTTGTAAAAAGTGGTATCGTTGCATCCCTACTACATATAGATTTACTTCTAAGTTTTACACATTTTCCATTTGTCTTCTGTTTTACTTGAATTGGATGTGCTAGATTTGACACAATGTAACCTTTTAATTTTGCAACATATACAGCATTCACTTTAAATAAAACTTCCCGGCTTCATTTGAACCTTTTTCACATCTTCTTGTAATAACATATGTAACAATGCTTGTCCTTCACGTGGGACAGCTCAACATCGTTATGATCCATCACTTCTTTATTTTGACTTTTTTTGACCATTT
Source organism: Apricaphanius iberus (assembly GCA_028564705.1). NCBI lineage: Eukaryota > Metazoa > Chordata > Actinopteri > Cyprinodontiformes > Aphaniidae > Apricaphanius > Apricaphanius iberus. The sequence goes on from JAPXFQ010001773.1 coordinate 594,285, forward strand.
TTATTCTAAGGCACATGCTGTTTTAAGGAAAGTCCTGTATACAGTGGCCGAGAATATTTTTTTCTGCATCATTGGGACTCACAGAAACAGATTCTCTGTGTAATAATCTGTTGTTGTTTTAGCTATGCATCATTGCTCACTGGGCAAACATTGACAAAAACAAAAAAGAATCAAAAAGAAAAGAAATGATTGTTTGGATATCTGGATTATAAATTAATTTGTAAAACACAGATAATGAATTTAGAATGAGACTGAAATCCAAGTTTAAATTAACAACACAGCCAGAAACATAAATTGGCAGCCAAAACAGCCAGCATGTCTGGCAAGTGCCTTGCCAACATATTCAGACCCTTAGAAATGCTTCACATATTTAGATTTTACCTCCCCAAAGTGGCAAATAATTGCGAAATTCAAACAATAATTTAAAGGCGTTTCAACGTTTTTTACGCAGAAAAATGTGTCATGTGTGGACATGGTCTTTTTACAAGTTATTCCACATGGTTTCACACATTACTGTCTCACCTGTAGGTTTTATACAGAAAAGAACACGTGTCACGTGTGGTTTACTTGTTATCCCATGGGATTCACATGTCAATGGGTTTTACACTATTCCGATTGAGTAACGTGAGTAGGGGGTCGCATTAACCGAATATTTTCCGTATTTTATCTGAAATCTGAATGCTGTCCGTCATTTTTACAGTAGGCTAGTATTCACACCTCCCTCTGACCGCTTTAAGTAATGCGCAGATTTCCACCCCCAACTTTGTTTACAGAGTGCAGTTAAATAAATTCCACCAATTATTTATTCTGCTTCTCCTTGAAGGGTCGCGGGGGTCTGGTGCTTATCTCCAGTAGTTATCGGGTAAGAGGCGGGGTACACCCTGGACAGGTCGACAGTCCATTCCAGCGCTGGAATCTGTTAGATGCGGCAAAAGACTCAAGACTGAGGTAGAGGTTTACTATGGTTCGAATATGACTGTGGTAAAATTACATTCATTAGATTACCTGAATCTAATGAATGTCGTTGGCAACATTAAAATATTATTATATGTGTTTTGTTCAGATGCTCTAAATCCAATCTGACTGAAGTGAACCTGGTTAATAAAGCAAATTATGATTTCTGGCGTTAGGCAAATATGAAATAAAGTATATATCATAGTAAGTGATTAGTGAATAAATGCCACACAGAAGACGAAGTCTTACCACGGGTCCCGCCAGCTTAAAAAGCTGCACCAGCTCATGTCGGTACTTTTGAGGAATGGAGCCCCGTATTCTCTTCAGACAGGAGCCCCAACCTTCAGCGGAGTCTGCTTCAGCTGCTTTCAGATCTACCTTCGCTCCTTCGGTGTGTGTGACAGCTGCTTTGCCCGGACCGTCCATAGCTGATCTGCTTCCAGACAAAGTTCGTAGTGACTCTGGACAGAGGCCTGTCCTGCGGGGGGTCGGTGGTCAGACAGCAGTCCCTGAAACGTGAGGGGGATGTTATACCAGAGGAGAGACACAGGAGGGGTTTAATCTGCGCTGTGAGTGGAGAACTGTCATCGGAGCCAGCCAACCCTTGCTGCTGTCATGTTGCGTTCAAATGCGCACGACAGCTTCAAGCTATGAGGGAATTAAACTTTCCAATATCGAAAACAAAAAAAGGAACTTGTAAAAATCCAAACCTTAAGTCATGTGCTTTATTGTAACCAATGTCACCAGACGGGCTCCGTACACTACGAGGGAGACATCTGTAATGTGGATTTTATCTTTTACAAAGACATGACCTGGGCATCACAAAATGGTCCAGAATATGTCATGATTCCTTATGTCATCACTATGGATGATGATGTCTTTCAGTGGTGCCAAGGGATGCATAGGAGGCCTTTCTCCATTTTCTTCATCAAAAATTCATGAGTGCAGATGGTTTGATTTGACTAGTGTAGCTTCACATTTTTCAGAATTAGGACACATGGCAAATTTCCAATTTGACATAATATCATTTAACTCTACAGTCACCATATTTATGGACTAAACGTTATATAACGAACTAATGATTTTAGTTTTGTGGTCATTTTTATTAACATTTTATTTTTATCTAATTCACCATTATTTGTTGTATCAAGCAAAGAAGAAAATAAAACCTGTCTTCCAATTCATTGCATTATTTTATGTGGTAGAAGTATCGGTATGAGTACTCGGTATCGGCAAGTACTCAAATCAAAGTATCAGTATCATATCGGTTTGACAAAAGTGGTATCATTGCATCTCTATATTGAACACAAACTCAACTCATACTTGAGCCACCCATTGATGTTCACCAATGTTCCAGGCGGCCTCCTTGTCTGGATAATGGCTCTCAATTAGGCCATTAGAGACCCAAAGCCTTGGAAATGTGTTCATAACTCTTTCCAGACAGATACATATCAGTGATTTTGCTTCTAATAAATTCTGAATGTTTTTCTTTTTTTTTAAATTGGGACATGTGTTGCTTTTAGAGAAATGTAACCTACTTCATGCTGTCAAACAGGTTAATTTCAAGTGTTTTCTTGTTTCTACACCTTAGACAGTCATCAAGCTTTGTTGAGGATACTGGAATTATAAAATATAGTTAGGCAACATTTTAAATGGTTAACATAAGGATTTTCCATTTTTTCACATAACTCTGGCATTTAAGCTTATTAATATTTTACAAATTGGCTTTTCATGGAAAGAAAATTCCTTTAGGCTAAAATCTGCAGGGATTGTTTAAACCACATATTAATTTGACAAACTGACACACACACACACACACGCACGCACACACCACACACACGCACAGTTCCAGTGTGAAGTTAACATACATTTACCATGGATGCAATTAATTCTGGGCTTTTAATAATGTGAATAGTTCTTCTACCGGGGTGGAATGATAGTACAAGAAATATTTATCCAGGATTATACCTGACGAATGTTGATCGCTTCAAAAAGCCTATGGGTGAAGAACCTTCAAAGGACATCGAACTAAATTTACTGCAGTTTCATGTATTATCAGCCCCCAAAAGGAGAACAACCTCAAATCAATCATTAAAGATCATATTTAATGTGACATTTATATATCTAAATTCTCACCGAGTGCTACATTATATTTGAGGCAATTTTTTAGGTCTCAACCAATCTTTTAAAATATTAATGGAAAGTGTCAAAAGGACTCTTTTTTTCTTCCAGTGCCATGAACAATAGTGTACAAAAATGTAACAGACAAAAACACTTTTTTAAAGGTAGCTCACAGCAGGATACAGCAATGTTCGACCCAGTAGAAACAACTGGGCAGTGGCAAATTGCGTGCATCTCTCTTCAATACTACCTAAAAAAATAAATTGAGTTGGAGTCTATTTTCATTTCCCTGCACTAAGAAAAATTCACAGCAGCATGGACAAGTAAAATTTTTTTAAGTCAACCATACATTTACTTTTATTTATTTATTTATTTATTTATTATTATATAGGTTTCCCACTATCATATAGTTCTAGACTATATCATTTTGTTATCTGAGACACAGAATTTGATGTAAGATTTGATAAAAGTCTTTCTCACCCCAATGGCATCGCCAACTTGCATAAACATGCATGAACAAGACTATATCTGCAACTCTCTGAATAGAATGCAGAAAATTACTTCTTTAGACCTTGAGAAACACAGTAAATCATTCCCCGCAGCAAACATTAAAACTGAAGGAAGATGATTCACTTTTTTAGTGAGGTAACGGTCTAGTAAATGATTTTAGGCAATCTTATTGCAGCTTAAACTGACGTTATGGATTAAATGTGTTTAGATTTGCTTGGTTAGACTACGGTTTGACCACTACTACTTTAAAGTAAGTTTAAAATAACTTTTTAGCACAGTAAAAACTTTAAAAAGAACTTGAACTAGTCTTTCTTCTCAAAAAGTTTTAATTTAGCACACACTAACTCTTGCCACCAAATAAAGGCTTAAAGCAAAGTGAAGCTCACTAAACAGTTACAGTTCAGCCTCCATGAGTGTGCATATTAGTTAATTTATGACTTGGTGTCTTAGTGCAAATGAACCCTGTTAAGACACAAGCAACAAACTGCAAGCAAAGATTAATAAATGACCTGGATAAAAAACAAAAACAAAAACGGTTACTGTGTTTGGGATTCAACTTCCTGGTCTGCAGTAAAAATATTTCCAGTGACGTTACTGGTGATGCTGAAGCAAACTCCAACAAAGAAAGCAACAATGACTGTACAAAATATGCAAAATGGCATAATGTCAATAAAGGTTAAACAATAAGATGCTCCACCTGTTTCCATTTCAAAGCTGCAAAAACGATAACTGCCTGATGGTGCATTTATTCTTCATAAAAACATGTTTCTTTGTCAATGTAACATTCAGCCTATTAGAAAAGTATAACTCAGAAAACCTTAACAGTCCAATAAAAACCAGACTGACCAAACAGATGTGACTTTATCAGTTAGGTCTGAGTATATTTGAGCATTCTAAAGGAAGTTTATTTGACATTTTCACCCAGTACCACAAAAACTTTGTCAGCTTTCCTCTGTAGAAATGGTTTCCACTCTGCTGAAACCTGAGGAAACATCCCATATTCCTCCAGCCTGCATTATGTCAGCAGCACTAAGGCCCTGATTTATCAAAAGTTTACACTTGTTAAAATCGGTGCAAACTGCACAGTGTCGCAAAACCAGGCTCTATCTGATTTACTTACATGACGCACAGAGAATTTGGAATGTTAAACCCGGAGCAAGACACACGCTTAATGGATTATTAAGCACTTTTTCCGATGTTGAATATGCAAAACGGCATTTCTATCAGAAGACGCAAAATATTGGGAGGAGAACAGGCAAAAAAGTAGGTGTTCCTGGCATAGATTGAGCTACTAAGCATAACAGTGTTTGCACTGGCTATTTTAGCGTCTATTTGTTCCACTTCTGAAAGACATGTCTTAACTTTGCACCACCACATTCAACATAAGTTTATTATTTACAAAAAAAAAAATATGAGGTGCCCTATAGAACAAAATGTATGTTTCCCTCTCACTCACACCACTAAAACCATGCATAAACAACTAACAGCGTTCTCTCACGTACTCAAAATTCATAATATGATACATATATTCCACTATAATTTCATTCACACATACCAAAAAAGGATGCAAACAAAAGCTCTTAGGGCTCATACTAGTGTATGTGTGAGATAATACTAGTATGAATCAAATCAACCTTTATTTATATCGTGCTTTTCATACAAAATAGCATTTCAAAGTGCTTTACAGATTAAAATGACCCCACAAACACCCCCCCGCCCCAACCCAGAATAGAAACTTGATCACAGCTATACCCCTCCTACTCCCAACCTATTTCCCATGCAAGCACACACCTAAAAGCAACAGTAGAAACCAACATTAGGCTGCGTACAGATGAGCCAAGTAAGGAAACACCATCATGGTAGCCATTTGCATCGGCAGCAGCAGATCAGCAGCAGCAGCCAAGCCGCTGACCTAGGGCGTTCGGCAGAGGTAAGGCTGAGAACCCCACCTCCATCCAAGCATTACCTGTTTATTTATTTTCTTTTTATTTTTCAATATTACATTATTAATGTGAGGGACAGAATATAAAACAATTCAGAGAAATCACATCATATAATTTTTAAGGAATTTATTTTGTATAATGGTGCAGATACAAAAGGAAACATTTCTCCAATTCAACCGATCAGACGA